>CM065127.1:12232500-13447500 GCA_033026305.1 Cirrhinus molitorella | reverse complement strand
AATTTTTGTGCATAATATGTCACAGTTTACTTTATTTTGCTATCCTCACTTACATAAATGAACTATAGTGTCCTGCGCCCACTAGTAAAAATAATATCAAAAATTAAATCTGTTGTCTGAATAATTTTTGGTTTGACTATACAGACAACATAACGTTTACAAGTCAAAACAGTCCAGAACTGTTCTAAAAAATATGTCTCATGAATTTTCACATCTCATTAGCATCTTAATAATTTGGCTAGAGTTAAAATGCCTTCACAAGATTTTAAGTTAAATCATAGACTAGAATCGTGTGGATTACTTGTGGATTACTGTGATATTTTTATCAGCTGTTCGGACTCTCATTCTGATGGCACCCATTCACTGCAGAGAATCCATTGGTGATGAAGTGATGTATTGCTAAGGAAATTTTCATCACATTTTCATCCATTTTAGATACCAGTCTGTGTTTTATCAATACTTTTTAATTTCCATCTCTGCAAAGATGCCGTTATGTAATACAGATGGATTGCTAAATATCTAACTGCTGGATATCTGGCTAGACTGGTATTTCTTTTTGTTTGGTAACCACAAAAACAGTATCACAGAAGGCAAATGTTGCCTCAACAGCTTGAAGCTGATGGACCGCAGAGCTGGATGTGAATTTTAATGACAACATTCTCAGTTTGTGTTCTGTCCTTCTCAAGCATTATATTAAAATAAACACGAGGAGAAAGATTATCTTCCTAAGTGTTTAAAGTGTAAGAAATTCACACCCGAGAGCGGACCGCCGCCACATTTTCATTTATTTTGACTGGAAATAGAGCACACTTTCTGTGGCCGTAACCACAAGTGCTCTACTGTGAGTGGCGCCAAATGAAGGCGCCATGACTATAGAGCGGATTTTGATAAACAGCAGTTGTCTAATTAAAAAACAAAAACATATTTCTGTCACAGAAACACAAACATATTGTTTGGCTGACTTAAGACAATTACTCACTTCTTTTTTTGTTTACTGAAAATGACAAAACCCAGCACTGATTCAGATCCACAGTTGTTTCAGACCACAAGCAAGTAAATTAAAATGCTTGCACACTGCCTTGCAATGATTTCAATATAATTTATAAAATGATTACCTTTCAGTTTGATATATTTCTAGTCTGATGAAATATTAAAAGTAATAAAATATCTTAAATACGTTTTTATTTTATGTACATTTTTATGTACTTTTTTGTATTAAAATGTCATTAGAATAATAGTGGTAATAGTAGTTGTTTACTATAAAATGTCATGGTATGGTGCAGTAATATTTAGTTAAATATAGATAAAGTAAAAAAAAAAAAAAAAAGAGAAAGAAGAAGAAATGTATTTATTTTTTATTTATTTATTCACCCACAAGTTGAGAATATAACTTCATCATGAATTAATAAGAATATATTAAAAGTAATAAAATCATAGTACAAAAATAGAACAATAATATAGCTGCAAGCAGTGATATAAAAAAGCCTGTAACCACCTAAATACAGGTAATGTACCATAAAGATATTGTTTTTTAACGCTTATGACTGCTATAGCGCCAGCTACAGGTCCTTCTCAAAAAATTAGCATATTGTGATAAAGTTCATTATTTTCTGTAATGTACTGATAAACATTAGACTTTCATATATTTTAGATTCATTACACACAACTCGAAGTAGTTCAAGCCTTTTATTGTTTTAATATTGATGATTTTGGCATACAGCTCATGAAAACCCAAAATTCCTATCTCAAAAAATTAGCATATTTCATCCGACCAATAAAAGAAAAGTGTTTTTAATACAAAAAAAGTCAGCCTTCAAATAATTATGTTCAGTTATGCACTCAATACTTGGTCGGGAATCCTTTTGCAGAAATGACTGCTTCAATGCGGCGTGGCATGGAGGCAATCAGCCTGTGGCACTGCTGAGGTGTTATGGAGGCCCAGGATGCTTCGATAGCGGCCTTAAGCTCATCCAGAGTGTTGGGTCTTGCGTCTCTCAACTTTCTCTTCACAATATCCCACAGAATCTCTATGGGGTTCAGGTCAGGAGAGTTGGCAGGCCAATTGAGCACAGTAATACCATGGTCAGTAAACCATTTACCAGTGGTTTTGGCACTGTGAGCAGGTGCCAGGTCGTGCTGAAAAATGAAATCTTCATCTCCATAAAGCTTTTCAGCAGATGGAAGCATGAAGTGCTCCAAAATCTCCTGATAGCTAGCTGCATTGACCCTGCCCTTGATAAAACACAGTGGACCAACACCAGCAGCTGACATGGCACCCCAGACCATCACTGACTGTGGGTACTTGACACTGGACTTCAGGCATTTTGGCATTTCCCTCTCCCCAGTCTTCCTCCAGACTCTGGCACCTTGATTTCCGAATGACATGCAAAATTTGCTTTCATCTGAAAAAAGTACTTTGGACCACTGAGCAACAGTCCAGTGCTGCTTCTCTGTAGCCCAGGTCTTCTGCTTCTGCCGCTGTTTCTGGTTCAAAAGTGGCTTGACCTGGGGAATGCGGCACCTGTAGCCCATTTCCTGCACACGCCTGTACACGGTGGCTCTGGATGTTTCTACTCCAGACTCAGTCCACTGCTTCCGCAGGTCCCCCAAGGTCTGGAATCGGTCCTTCTCCACAATCTTCCTCAGGGTCCTCTTGCTTGAGGTGTCAATGATGGCCTTCTGGACAGCAGTCAGGTCGGCAGTCTTACCCATGATTGCGGTTTTGAGTAATGAACCAGGCTGGGAGTTTTTAAAAGCCTCAGGAATCTTTTGCAGGTGTTTAGAGTTAATTAGTTGATTCAGATGATTAGGTTAATAGCTCGTTTAGAGAATCTTTTCATGATATGCTAATTTTTTGAGATAGGAATTTTGGGTTTTCATGAGCTGTATGCCAAAATCATCAATATTAAAACAATAAAAGGCTTGAACTACTTCGAGTTGTGTGTAATGAATCTAAAATATATGAAAGTCTAATGTTTATCAGTACATTACAGAAAATAATGAACTTTATCACAATATGCTAATTTTTTGAGAAGGACCTGTATATCTGATTTCCTTAAAATTTGGCATGCTTGTTTAGAATCACGTTGCATGTGCTCATCAGGTTTTGTGAAGTTTTGAGTTTTCCTTTACACTTAATAGGATTTAGGGTACATTTGGACAGCCCCTTTTCTAAACGTCCCCGTTATAGCTTCCCAAAAGGTAAATTTCAACATTTGTTTAAATAATTATTTACCTAGAGAGTCCAGAGATTTGTACTGCAGTGGTTTTTTTTTTAAACAAAAAAGTGAAAAACCTAGAACTAGTTTGCAAAATAAGTTTTTTTTTTTTTTTTTTTTACATCTTCTCAATTATTTAACAAACGATTTGATTGACAGCAGTTGTTCTAGAGGCAAAGTTGTCCGGAAAGAGGAATTCTATTGTATGTGTAAATATTGTGTATATGTGTAAAAAAACATGCAATGTAAAATCTTTTACACCCTTGAAAAATTTCTCACAGACCTATTGGGCCGTGAGTCAAACAGTTGTCTAATAGGTGCTCAAAATTAATCGGCCAATGGCAGCCATGTTTATTGAGAAATGCAAATGCCTTTATAGACACCTGTACCACTTTGGACCAAGACCGTGCACAGCAATTTTCATGTTGGTAGGACACATGGTTGCGTAGGTATAGTCATTTTTATGTTTTTTCCCTCTTATAGCACCACCAAGTGGCCAAGCGCTGCATTTTTTTTTTCAGATTGACCTCTTACATGTGTTCTGAGTTTGGCAGATATCTCATTCCCTTTAGGAGTTATACACATTTTACTAAAAGTGGCCCTGCCCCTTTAGAACATTTTGGCTTCTCTTTGCGACGGTGAGTCGAAAGTTTTTTTTTTTTTGATAATTATTGACATTGTTTTGGCCCGTCAAGCCTATTGGGGCGAGCCTTGGTGACATTGTCGGTGGTTTGAGTACTACCATCCCTTTTCAATAGGGTTTTAGAGCTACGCGCTTGAACCCCTAATTACAGAATATAACATTAAAAAGTGTACAAATTACAAATTTTTCTAAATAAACATTGTCCTACAGCGAGACCAGCAGGTAAAGTCACAGAGGGAGTCTGCATCTTTCTCACCCATTGTGTTTTAACAGACACCCTAAAGCAGGGGTAGGGAACGTTGATCCTCGAGAGCCATGTCCCTGCAGATTTTAGTTTCAACCCTGAAGAAAAACATGCCAACCTGTATCCTGAAGACCTTGATTAGCTTGTTCAGGTGTGTTTGATTAGGGTTGGAGCTAAAATCTGCAGGGACATGGCTCTCGAGGATCAACGTTCCCTACCCCTGCCCTAAAGCATGCGGTGAGTTTAGTGGGGGGTAATTGAGAATGAATGGGGAAGGTCACGTGGAAGTAGGCAATAGGTGTGTTCGACTTAACGCAGCGTTGCACAGCTTGATCAATTCTGACTTGAAGCAGTGCATGCCAGTTAGAAATTATGTCCGTCTTGAGATGGCACGTGATTGTCACGAGTGCCACCAAAGTACCGCAATAGCGATTAGAGACCAGCCGGCTAACTCAGTTGCCGCAGTTTCTCAAGAGCAGCTGCACGAGCTTTGATGACGTAACAGCTGTTTCACGATTGGTCAGATTCACTGCATGACAATGATCATGTGTTTTTATGTTTATTCTAACCTTTTTAATTCCAACAATTGCCACAAATCTATGTTTTTAGAGCAGTGTAAGCTTTTTTACTGTAGTCGCACATGATCTGTAGTCAAGTTTATCAAAAAAACAGATAAAAGCATATAAACACCACTTTATTAGTATTTAAATATGTTTATGCTGAACTATATTCTTGAACAGATGTTGTTGTATTAAGCAGTATATAAAAGCTGTTTCTGTTGCTCATGAAAACGTTTCTGAAACATCTGTGTATTTGACAAATAGTGCATTTTATTGACTTAATCTGTGATATAGAGTATGCAAACACTGCGTGATGGTCATTACCGAGAGCAGTGTCCGACTTGATATGTATGTTTTCAACTCCGCCCCCAATTGCAACCGGCTGATCTCGTTGACTGCTGTCTGTAGCCGTGCTTCAAGTCGAACACACCTATTGCCTTCACCATGATCAGGGTTGCCAGGTTTTCACAACAAAACCCACCCAAATGCTACTCAAATGCAGCCCAAAAGTAGCTCAATCGCGTTTCGATGGGTAAAATACACATTTTGTGGTTGGGTTCCTTTGGTAAAATTAGCATTACAGGGGCTAAATATTACATTATTGGGGTCGCTTTAACCTGCGGACATGAAAAACAACCCACGGCAACAGTATGAAAGTAGCCCAATTCCGCTGGAAAACCGTGGACTTGGCAACACTGACCATGATACCATTAGATATTAGATAACTGGTTGTGTTCAGCCGTGATTAGTTCATGCAATAAATCCCGCCTCTTGTGTTTGTGTGCGTTCTGCATTTGCGAATCAGTCTGAATGAACAATATAATGGCTTTAATGGGAAGACTAACTTAAAAAAGTAAGTAAACAACTCACACACTTAGATCTAACCACTTTGTTACATCAAAATAAGACTTAAAATGGCATGAAAATGTAATATGTGGAAGTTTTTAGTGAGTGAGTAATCAGATTTACTAAAAAATCTAAAAAAATTCAAAAATAGTTAAAAGTTAACTATTAAAAAAAATAGCTTAACATCAGTTCAAAAATCAAACATATCGTTTAAATTGTTACTGCCTTGAGTTATTATTTTGGAATAAAATGCTTCAAATCATGTACCACAAATCCAGTTATGAAGAGGTCAATGAGCCTTGGTTCTCATCTGAGACAGAACTGACAAGGCCTGATAGATCAGACTGGGGTCAAATCAAGAAAGAGAGAAAAAGGAGCCATACTGCAGAAGCGTCATCACCCTTGTTTCATGTGCAATCACGTCTCCAGGCAGCATTAAATCATACCATTTCAAACCGCCGGCATCAAAAGAGTTTTAATCTGTGTGTTTATTATATATTTTCACTCCTAGCGTAAACCAAACTCAGTTGTCCAAATACGCTCTCAACGCTGAGGGAGGGGTGGGGCTCTGATGAAGATTGATGGTCTCTCTGGGAGGAACATTAGCTGCTAATCAAGTTATGTTTCCTGGCGCTCCGTTTTATACATCGCTATTTGCATGCAAAGAGCACGAGATCCATGTTTGCTATCAGGCCGGCTTATGAAACAAACTCATACATCCAAATCAGTGCTTCCCACTGAGATAGCAATGTTAGGAGACACCTTCATGCGTTAACTAATCTCTATTTAATATGACAAACAGACACTTTCACTACCAACCAAACTTCACACCACTGCAGTTTAGTCAAGTCAAACTATATTTATACAGCAAATTTAAAAGCAATCCAAGATGACTCAGAATGCAAGAGAATATAAATAAAATAATGTATTGCCTCAGTATTGCCTAAAATAATGCAAGAAATTATGAATAAGAACCAGTTAAGTGAAAAAAAACAACAACAACAAAACCCACTGGCCTAAAAATGAGATTGAGTTTAGGGCCTAAACATAATATTTCTCACTCCCATTTTCTGCCAAACACCAACATCCGCACCACATGCAAGTAATCTTAACTTGAGCTAAACCAGGCTACCTATGACTCCATATGTACTGTTTTACCACAAACACTCTTTTTATCATAATGTAAATGTTTGACGCTTATTTTAGGAATCTGGGGTTTATTTGACTTCCATGCCCTCCTTCAGCCATTTAAAAGCTGAGATTTAGCAGTGCACTAAACGCAACCCTGGTGAGACAAACTGTAGTTGATGCACGAGTGATCCTCATATCAACCATATTTGCAAATGCCACATGAAAACCCCAGATGCACACCCGAGTGAAATGTAAAATTCGCTCTTTGATTTAGAATGACGTCATGAAGTATTCGCTGATGATTATGTGTTTACATATCTTTTCAGATGCCTGACTGAGAAGCTGTAATAGGAGGTTAGCACAATAAATATCTCTCTCACCCGCACATATGGCCATGCACAGTAATTGACATGATTACTCATGTGACTCATACCGTGAAAATACAATTTTTGAGGGAATAACAAAGAGCCATTTAGAAATAAACTTTCAAGTGTTGTTCTATGCGCCAAACTAAATATTACACATATAACCATCATCTCAGTGGATTATGCACCAGCTGGCTTGGACATGGTCATTTTGCTCCAGTTTAGCTCACACAAACCAAGGAATTTAAATTGACTAACAGCTGCTGAATGAACACTTTTTATCTCAATTTTCGCAATAGCCCACCCTTGTCCTTGCGCATTCCCATCTTTAAACCTAAACTAAATCAGGAACGTATACATTGTTGAGGACCAGCAGTCTGACTACAGTCTTTCAGGTGTTTCCTTGTTTAGGCACACCTGCATTTTTCTACTGAGTGGATTTTTTGTTGATTTCAAACAATTCCTTAATTATTGATATGGGGGGGGGGAGGGGGAGGTGGGGGTGTCGCTTCAACCTGTGGACATGGAAAAACAACAAGCGGCAAAACTGCAGACTTGGTCAGTTACCAGAGATTTGGTCAGTTACCTGGATACACGGCCATATTGGCAAGACTCATATATGTAAACAACAGCATTGACTGCATGGTTAATGTACTGGTTCAGTGAGATTGTTTACATTCAGTGCCGCTAATATGGCCAATCATAGTCATTTCAACTAGTGGTCTCAGCCTTTTAGACACCAGTATAAATCAGGGTCACTAGACTTTCCCTTTTTCTTGAAATGGGATTTACAGCACATTCAAAATAACCCGCAAATAAACTGCAAAAAAAGCTCGACCAACGTAGCCTGTTGGTTATCGGAGTAATCCATAGACTGTAAAAAAAAACAAAAAATACGCGTCTCCCATTCATTCCAGCAGCAGCCATATTGTGGGAAATTAAATCATTTGGTGCCAGAGTCTGCGCAGTAGAGTTTTCGTTTAGAGCCTGAGTCTGTGCAGTGAGGTGGAGCCGCGGTATCCCGCCCAAATTCCCGCATTCTTTACTTTTCAGGACGTGTGAGGCACACCCGGAGTAATCGGGTATTGATATATTCACCAAAAGAAGGCACTGCAATCTACAACGACTACTTGGATGCGAGCTGCTGCTTCCAGTGTTGCCAAGTTTCGCGGTTTTCCCACGGAATTGGGCTACTTTAACACTGCTGCCGAGGGTTGTTTTTGATGTCCGCGGGTTGAATCGACCTCAATAACGTCATATTTAGCCCCTGAAATGCTAATTTATCAGGGAAACCCCGACCAAAAACTTGTAATTTATCCCCCAGAACGCGATTTTTAATGGCCCCCATTAATGCCATTGGGTAGTTTTGGGCTTGTTTAGAATAGCAATTGGGCGGGCTTTGTTGTGAAAACTTGGCAGCCCTGGCTGTTTCAGTCATGAAGAACTGACTGAAGCTGGACGAGTGCAGAGCATATTATCGTCAATTGTCAAAAGAGACATCGTTATCACTTTCAAGGTACAAATTAATAATTCAGGGCCGTACGTTAACTTTTTTGCACATAGCACTGGTGCTACGGAGGTTGAAAGTTTTGTAGCACAGGCCAAACAGTTGTAGCACAAGTTAGGGGTGGGCAATATGGCAAACATATCATATCACAATTTTTTTCCAGGAATATCATGATTTTATTATGATACTTGTCATGTTGGCTTTACTATTTACTACTAATTTCTCAATTGTAAAAAAGATAACAAAATATTCAATAAAAAAGAATGGCAGACATTTAGGCCAAAGCGGGTAAAGATAAAAACCTTTGTCATTATTTTAGATTTATTATTAAAAAATAAGAACAAAGATATATATTACAAATACACATAATATACAAATAAAACAAACAGTGCTTTATTTTTCAGGAACAGTATTTAGCAGTTGCCAAACATTCAAGAAATTGATTTAACAAATATTAAAATAAAACACTAGGGCCCGGTTTCGTAGACAGGGCTTAGCCTAAACCAGGATTAGGTCATCATTCAATTAAGACATTTAAGTAATTTCTATAAATGTGCCTTAGAAAAAAACATTGCTGGTGTGCATTTTTAGACAAAACAAAGGCACTGAAATATTTTAAGATCAGTCAGTGCACGTTTCTTTCAGTTGAAACAGCTTACATTTTAGTCTAGGACTAGGCTTAAGCCATGTCTGTGAAACCGGGGGTTAATACATTATTTTAAAGCAACTGTATTAAAGTTCATCAGTCATGAGCAATGAGTGATTTTTCAGATTTTTTTTGTTGTTTTATTAACATTAAAAGAATAGCTCACCCAAAACTGAAAATTCTGTCATCTGTCAGTCAATCCTGTCATAGTGTTTTATTATTACACCATCATTTACTCACTCTCAAGTTGTTTTAAACCTGAATGAGTTTCTTTCTTCTGTTGAACATAAAGGACTTATAGTATAGTAGCCATAGTATTTTCCCCTCTACTATCAAATGGGGACCAGCTGATGGATGCTGTTTGGTTACCCACATTATTTGAAATATCTTCTTTTGTGTTCAGCACAAGAAAGAAGTTAATACAGGTTTGGGACAACATGTGAGTAAATAAAATCAGAAAATTTTATTTGTTAAACATTTGTTTATTTATTCTCATCTTTATTTTGTTTTTATTTGTGTAATGTGTTTTTGTAATGTCATATTTTGTCATTATATACCTAATTTTAACCGCTTGCTATTTACAGTGGTTACTATTACAGTTGAAGTCAAAAGTTTGCAGAATCTGCAAAATGTTAATTCTTTTACCAAAATAAGAGGGATCATACAAAGTACATGTTATTTTTTATTTAGTACTGACCTGAATAAAATATTTCACATAAAATACGTTTACATATAGTCCACAAGAGAAAATAATAGTTTACATAGACTTGATTCTTAATACTGTGTTGTTACCTGAATGATCCACAGCTGTTTTTTGTTTATTTGTTTTGTTTAGTGATAGTTGTTCATGAGTCCCTTGTTTGTCCTGAACTGCCCCCTGTTCAGAAAAAGCCTTCAGGTCCCACACATTATTTGGGTTATTCAGGACTTTTGTGTATTTGAACCCTTTCCAACAATGACTGTATGATTTTGAGATCCAGGACAACTGAGGGACTCATATGCAACTATTACAGAAGGTTCAAATGCTCACCGATATCCCAGAAATACTATTAAATGAGGATTTTAGGTTGTATTTATCACATCATGGACCACTGTGTAACATTAAGACAGCAGACCTTGCAGACAAAAGACATTATATCTGCCATACTGTCTGTTATTGGGATTATCATGAAGACCTACATGTGTTTCACACACTTCTTATAATGAGGAAGCTTTTTGAGCAACATAAGCCATCCTGAAAACAATCGTTTCAAGTTCTAAAAGCCAGATGTGCTGGCCAAATGTCATCTGAATTGAAAGTGTCTATGCATGTCTACACATACCTTTACAGTTGTGTGTGTACGTGTCTATGAAAGCTCCCAAGACCCATTAGTGTGTGCTTGTGGCCCCTGTCACAGACCACCCGGCTGTCTGGTTCACACTTAACCTACGGGGAGAAACTTGACTCCTGTTTAGCCTCCCAAAGAGGGCTTGAAAAGTGCGCTGGCCTCAGAGGTCCACTCCAACTGACCGACTACAGCAAACTGTCTGTAGCCGGCCAGCCAAACATCACACAGACACACTAACAGAGTAAATAGTATAGGGGTTCAAACAGAGAAGCTCTTTATGAACGCATGAGAGGATGTATATGTGTGTTTATGAGATTCCGTGTTTAAAAAAGGGATGGACAAAGACATTATGGATAAACACAGGATGTATTGTCAGGAAACAGAGCCATTTATATTCCATTTGTGTCCCCCTTAAATTTCAACCCTAAAACATTTTCAGTTTGACACTGTTGGCACAAAACAAGTTTTAAAAGAAAAATATTTTGATATTAAAATTATAATATTTTAGAAAAATGGTGTTCAGTAGTGACATTCATCAGATGGAAAAAACATTTTGAAAGTGATTCCTTCATCGTGTGTCGGTACTGGCGAAGTGAATATTTGCATCTATATTAACCACGGGATGTTTTGCATGTCAACCTGACATGTCACACTTCACTATTCAAAAAGCTCTGATTGGCTTGCATGACAACGCATCATACGAATTTTCAACTCTTGTGCGACAACGCATTATGCAAAGTCCCTTTAAAAGGCAAGTTATTCCATTCGGCGGCAATCTTTGAAACGCCTCTCGGGCATGCAAGTGCAGTTCCTATCTCTTTGAATGGAAAAACATCAAATTATCCAAAACTGTTCAACAAGTTTATGATTAAACTTTTAAACTGCAAACACTTTTGGTTCCTATTGACTTCCACTGTATTTTTTGTCCGTACATTGGAAGTTAATTGGAACCCAAAAGGTTTGCTTGCAAAAAATATAAAATAAATATAATTTACAGTGTGTTTTGAAAGTATTCATACCCCTTACTCCTTTATTATTTATTTATTTATTTTTTTTACATTTTGTTAAACTGCTTTAAATTATTTTTTCCCCAGATCAATCTACACTCCATACACCATAATGACAAATCACAAAACAGATTTGTGGCAAATTTGCACATCAGCATTTAGTAGTTATTTGCCTTTCTTCTCCTCACCTCTCAAGCTCTGTCAGCTTGGATGGGGGCTGGCAGACATTTACAGGTTTCTCCAGAAATGTTTGATTGGGTTCAAACCCACTCAAGGATATTTACATGGATATTTACAAGAGTCACTCTTGCTGTGTGGGGAGGGGCCTTGTTCTGTTGGCATGGTGAACCTTCTGCCCTATCTGAGGTTCTGAATGCCCTGGACATCAGGGCTTGGTTTTTGCTCTGCTATGCATTTTCAGCTGTTAGAGCTATTATTTAGACGTGTGCCTTTCCAAATCATACTCATTCAAATGAATTTGCCACAGGAAAAATCCGCTCAGAAGTGTAGTAACATCTAGAAGCAATATGAATGCTCCTGAGCTAAATTTCAACTGTCCCAGATGCAATGGAATAATTTCATTTTCTAAAAAAATTCCAAAGCTGGTACAAACCCGTTTTGTGCTTTGTCATTATGGTGTATGGAGTGTAGACTGATGTGGGGAAAATTTAAATTAAAAGCAGTTTGACAGAAGGCTGCAACATAACAAAATGAAGGGGTATTAATATTTTCACAATGCACTATATAAAGAAAAGAAAAAAAAAAGTCAAAAGAGTCAAAAAAGACTGAAAGAAAGAAAGTGTAGAAGGATGTGATCAATCACTAACCGTTCAAGATAAGGAGAGTTTGTCCATTGTTTGATGGGGTCTGGGATTAATTAGCAGTAGTTGAGCTCTCATTGTGTGACACCAGCGCTTGGCCTTTCACAGCTCATTACTGTGTGTCCAATCAGTGCAGGCCAGTGTGACTGCTGTTTATTTATACACACAGCCAGCCGTGGCAGCCATTTGGCAGTTTTCTTCACCGGAGAGCCTTAAACACTCCCACATTGAGCTGAATCTGCACAGACATATTCAGCATCACATTATTAGGCACAGAGCACCATCTTATAATCAATCGCTTTATGTTTTCTCAACGGTTTTCAACATTAATAAATATAAATATAATAAATATAAATGCTTCCCGGGGACTTTCCCGGGGATATTAGAATGATCTAAAGTATCATCTGACAGGGGACTAGAATAATGGCTGCTGGCTCCATCAAAGGAATTAAACCTCACAATCCATAGCTGAATCTAGAACATAGAATGAGACAGAAATGTGTGTAATCAGAAAAGAAAAATGACATTTGTATTTTTTTTTAATTATAAACACATCACACAGAGACAGGTCAACACCTCTCTTGTTAGTTTCCACATACGTTCAAATAGGAAATTCAGGGCACTTGGGAAAAATACAATGCAGACCACTGAGCTTACTATGAACATAAATTTACATAGACAGCACAATATTAACAACATCATCTGAAATGCAAAGACTAGACCATATTGGATCCAACACATTCCTGATACAACCATGCGCTCATGTACAACACCACATACAGACACTGAATAAATAACTGACCGACAATCTGACGATCACTTTAAACCAGCCCATATTCCTTATTATTCTGTCAACAAAACAATCTGTATTTACAAACCAAATATATTAACTTCTGTTTTTTTCCTCAGATGGAGGATGTAGGATTCGATACAAGCTCTTGAAGACCCCACTCAGTGGTTGACATTCACCTCCACCGATCTACAGTCGAAGCGGAGGGATATGATTGCCCTCTATTGGCTTGAAATGTAATTGCACAACAGTGTAAGTAGATGGTAAACAATGTGCATGCATACCATGCGCTAAAGACACAACACTGTACGACATCGAAACAGCTGCAGCATGATAATTTTTCTTCAACTGACTCGAATATGAACCGCAAGCATTATCCATACAACACTAACACATCTACTGGCAGGGTGCACAAACTTATGAGCACTACCCCAGAGAGACATGGAAGGATAACAGCATGCTGACACAGGTTTGTTCGCACTTAAATGGGAAGATCACCACTTAATAAATGACTAAAGGCACTTTAAACCGGGGAACAGACATAGTCTCCACATGTGAAGATGTCACAAACACTTAATACTCAATTTATCCATTTAGGAAGAACACAAAACCAGAAAAGTGCAATAGATAGGAACACATAACAGGAACAGACCAGTAGAGATTTCTGCAGGGCAGATGACTAATAATATTGATACGCTGATTTTGTTGATATCGATATAGTGAAATACTGATATATTGTTTTTGTTCATTATTGTATTTGCTCAAAGGACACTTTTAGTACTATAGTTTTGTACATTAAAGTAGCAGGAAGAAATATGGAACATTTTAAATGGCGATGTGAACATGTCAGAGTCACATAATATAATGACAGATATCGTGTCTTAGGATGCCTGAAAACTTTGAGCCATATTGCCATTCCAGAGTATGTGCATATTTTTAAACATTGTTGCAGTTTGGATAAAAATAATCCGTTTTACACTGCAGCTGGACACTGAAGGATCGTGGGATGTGGCTGATCTGTGCCAGCTTTTGGTTGGTAAGGATAGTGGTAGGACACTGGGGTGATAATAGAGGCGAAACTGTGTTGGCATCTGTGAAATACTGATCATTAGAGCTTGAATGGATGTGCTGATCTGGACGGTAGAGTTTAGATGATTTTGGATATTCACTCTGCAGCCATCTGCTCAATGTGGTCACACAGCAGCTTGTATTGCTCTAAAAAAGGATAATAAAAAGTGTGAATCATATTTACACATTCACTATTGTTCAATTTATTTTTTTTCTGAAAGAATTTAAAGGGATAGTCCACCTGAAAATGAAAATTACCCCGTGATTTAGTCACCATCAAGCCATTCTAGGTGTATATGACTTTCTGCTTTCAGTCGAATACAATCAGGTTAAAATTTACTAGCTTTTCCAAGCTTTATAAAGCAGTGAATGGCTGTTGATTTTTTTGAAGTCCAATAAAGTGCATCCATCCATCATAAAAAGTACTAGAGCCCTGCATTTTAGCCCGAGCCCGACAGGCCCAACTTTTTTACAACCCTAGGGCTGGGATTTGGGCCAATTTTCACGTCATAGTTCAGGCGTGGGCTGGGCATCGGGCCTGTTTTATGCTTCTTATTTTTTATATTTTATACATCCATCAATTAGAGACCGGCTCGGACAGCATTTGGTTTTTCAGCCAGCAGCTCAGCTGAAAGAGATCCGCGTTCAAGTGCACGTAATTAGCCTTTTTCACACTTCCGTGTTTCTGGCTTCCAGTTTGGCGCTTGCAGGGTAAAAGTTTTTCCGGTGACAACAGCGACTGTAGTCAACATAAGTAGATTCGGGAATCAAAAGCTATTTTTACAAATTAGATGCAAGGAAATTGCTCAAACTGCTGGTGTTTTACTCCACAAAGTGCAAACATTTCACAACTAACTTTTTGCGTCAGCTTCGGGTCAGCACAAATACTATGTTTGTGTAATTCTGAATGTTGGGACTTATAATTCAGCTAGTTTTGAGTTTTTGTTGTATTGTCTCTTTGGTGCTGGCTGTGTATTATGACTCTCCACGTGACATTTTTTCGTGATTATTATTCTTATTATTAATATTATTAATAAAGCATATTATTAATAATACTTGTAATATGCTCAAATGCATGGGAGATGGAGAACAGAAACTATCCAGTACTATATTGAGCATATTATCTGGATGAGTGAGCGGTCTGAGTGGCCATATAAATTATAAACAAGTAAAATGTTATTTCTTTATTGATTATATAACAACAACTTGGAAAACAGACAAAACAGAAAAGGTAAGAAGCATTATTTGAGAAAAGGGCATACTAATATAATAGGCGCAGACCTGTAGCGGAACTAACTTTACCCTGCATTGACGTAATTATTATTTTTGTGAAAAAGGCTTAATAGGCTGAAATTTGACACAAAACAATCAATGTGTCGAGGGGAAATAGTAAGGAGATTTTTACAGCTTTCTATATATATATATATATATCTATCATGTCTGTGAGGCATGTATTCGCTGAGTTTCAGTTCATTTTTGTGAAGCGCTCCTGTTTAAGACAGAAAGTGCATTATGTTTTTCATCTTTATTTTATAAAACGTTTGTAAAGTTTTGTTGATATTGTGAGTGCACACAAATAAAAGTAGATTCTTTACTGTTTCAAATGATGTATTACTCTTACCTTTGTGAGCAAAAATTATGGGTCATTTTCCATTGAAAAAACATTGAAAACAAACGTTCAAAAACAAAACGTGCTCCAAACGTTTTTTTTTTTTTTTATTAATAAATAAATTTAATTATACGTGGTTAATAAAGAAAATGCGCTTGTATAAAAAAAAATTATATAAAAAAAAAAAAACTGGTTTTCCTTTGTGTAAACAAAACTTGTTTCTCAACTAGCGTATTCTCACTGGAGCTTATGCTATGCCTATGTAAATATGGATATTTTTCTTAGACAAATTCATCGATTTGCTTCAGAAGGCCTTTATTAATCCCTGGAGCCATGTGGAGTACTTGTTTTGTTGGATGGATGTACTTTATTGGATTTCAAAGTCTTAACAGCCATTCACTCCCATTACAAAGCTTGGAAGAGCCAGGACATTTATTAATATAACTCTGATTGTATTTGCATGAAAGAAGAAAGTCATATACACCCAGGACGTCTTGAGTAGGGTAAACTATCCTTTAAATACTTCTATATAGCAGTGATGCATTAAACTGATCAAAAGTGACAGTAACGACATTTATAATATAAGATCTCTGTTCCAAGTAAATTCTGTTCTTTTGAACTTTTTATTCATCAAAAATCCTAAAAAAAAAAGAGATTATTTTCCACACAAAAATTGTAGCACTACTGTTTTTAACATTGATAACAGAAAATGTTTCTTGAACAACTATCATCATATTAGAATAATTTAATAATGGCTGCTAAAAATTTATCACTGAATAAATTTCATTTTAAAATAGAAAACAATTATTTTGAATCGTAAAAAAAAAAAATCCACAAAAATTGATTTTATTTTTTAACAAATGTTTTTGGAATTGCACTTTAAATGTAGCAAACATAAAGCTGGAAAATGACATTACCTTCATTCAGATTTCCAATGACCGCCTGCTTTTTCAGGAAGTCATTGCAGAGTTTCTTGCTCAATCCAAAAGCCACCATGTTATGGGTGAATGTTCTGGATTAATAGAAACAAATATTTATGAGCATATGACCATACAAAACATCTGAAATATAAACATGCAGTGATTGTTTTTGCCAATATTGTGTAAAACTAGACCAAAGCCATGCAACTCACCCCAGCTGACCGAAAGTGATGTTCTCATCAAACCTGGAGCTATCATCTTTCTCCTCCTGGGTCATATGACACCACTTTTCTCTGAAGGTAAAAAAGAAGGGGGTCAAGGTCAGAGGTCACTGATAATTTCCAACCTGATCTCGTGATAAAAACGCACCTGTGGGAACATTTTTGCATTTTAAAACGCAAAATATTCCAATGTGAAATGTCCACTCAGTGGTGCTAAAAGAGTGTTCGTTTTTTTCCCTTAGAACAGATGAACATACATATGGTGTGTTTTATATGACGTTGGTTTTGTCAGCACAGTTCTGACTTGAAATAACTCTATAACTCTAATGCTCTGTGACGTTTTAAAATAACATACCATCCGTGATGTAAAAACGCAAGAATGCCATTTTAGTTTGTTTTTCGATCTCTCATCTTTCAGCACTTTCATCACGAGTCATGTTTTTCACAGGATTCGTACTAAGGATTACACATCGTGAGCAACTGAACAAGCTTGTTACGTCTGGAAAGCAAAACATATGGAGCTATAATCATAACTGTGCACGAAAACGATTACAAGTGCCCACTGTTTTTCCGCCTCTAGTGTTAATTTCTGTTGGAAACCGCGGTGATGTGTAATTATTGGTATGTATTCCGCGTCTTGTGAAAAAGTTCCCACAAGTACCTTTTCATCATGAGATCAAGTAAATATTTTCTCTTTTTCTCTCATCAAGCATGAGAGCTCATCAGAGACAGTGATTTGCCTCCTTAATAATATAAAATTTCACTCAGAAACTTTTTAAACAAAAAACGCTGGGAGGGTTAAAGAGTTAAAACAGTGTAAAACCAATCATACCAAAGAACAAATATGTATTAGCCATTCATTGGTGCTCATGCAAAATCCAACAAACATTTTAGAAAAGGGTTTAGTGAGCAGTCAGCTGTAGCCATGACTCACAATGAATCAAAACAAAAACAAGACCAAATTTAAATAATAAAAAGCATATGAGCAACACAGAATCATAGCATAATTCAGCGCACGAAACAGGAAAAGATGCTTAGGCAACAAATCAATTCATTTTTCCATGTGCAAAATGTTCCTTTCCTAAATATAAATTAAGATCTTACTGGAAAAACTATTTGTTGACCCTGTCTTAGATTAATAACTGTGTTCTGGTTCAATGCATTTTAGTTTTTAGCCTGTTTTATCGCCTACCAGGTGAAAATGTCGAAACACTGTGAGAGTAAAAGTAATAAAAGTAACATTTCTCTTCAACAAGAGATTTGGTGAATTATTTATATCTGTAGTACAACCCTTATGGCAAGTAACAACACTAGTAGTAGTTATGCTTGCCTTAGTAAACACCACTAACAGTTCAAGCTCCTCTTGGTTAGCAGTTAACATTGCAATGAATAGACACAATACACTGACTGCATGCAATGATGCAGCAAATAATGCAGTGTCAAACAGCAAAAGTCAAAGCATGAATACTATGATCTCACTGCCCTTTTCTCATTTTGTGTAATGCAGATCAGTGGTTCCCGACTGGTTCCAGAACACAGATTTTTACGCTGACCCCAAAACAGTCCCAAAATTGTTTATTGTACAAAAATAAACAAAAACGTCCTTGGTTAAACATTGAAATGTATTAATATTATGGCTTTCAATAATGAGGTCATGTCATGCAACTTCATGCTAGCCAGATGAATTTGATATACCATGCCAAAATACTGTGTTTGACTGGATGCAAGGCTTTTGAAATAAACAAAAGCATGTTCTCTTTCAGTTTAAAAGTTAAGCCTATTTATTTTATTATACTACCTGTACGAGTGTATGGTTGTTTGGATTTATTACTGTTTTCCCTGGTGACACAGCTATTTGTATTTTAGTATTAATAAATATTTGATTTGTTTTTAAGGTCCACAATATCTTTGAGAGCAAAGTTAAAATTGTGCAATGTAGACAATGTCATAAAAAAAGACAAAGCATTACGCCCAAAGGCAAATGTGACCAACATGAGTCAGTGTTTTTTTTGGAGGACCTAGTTTCCTTTGAGTACTGATGAAAATGTTATCAGAATGTTACACAGCTTCCTGACTGGATCCTGCGCTGAAATATATAGAGGGTTTCACTGGGATTCCCAGTTTTTTCCAGTCAGTGAACTGCTTTCAAAATGAGGAATTTCTAGTTAGTGAAATATTTTTATGACCGTTTTTTAGTGCCACGTTAAAAAAAAAAAAAAAATTAAAGTTGATTAAAGATTAAAGTTGTAATATTTTGAGAATAAAGTTGAAATTATGAGAATAAGGTCAAAATACTACTAGAATAAAGTTGAAATATTACAAGAATAAAGTCAAAATATTTTGATCATAAAACATTTATGATTTCCGGTAATACCACAAATTTTTGTTGTGTATTAAAAAGGGTTCAAAAATAGAACCGGCGCCCCCCAAAGGAATGTCTATTGGTTGTGTGAGCTGAATAAAAAGTTTAGTTCCTGTTCAGTCTGTTAATAAATCTCATATTCTTGATTTTAAGCCATTTCCGTATTCTCCGCTCCGACACAACAATATTCAAAAATTCCGGTGGCCTGGCAACTTCTCCTGGTGCTCCCAATCCGGGCTTTTGCATGCACAATATAGGTTATACTCTCAAAATAGTATCAATTTGATTTCTACGATTTAAACTCTCGAAACATTTCGACATTATTTTCTAAATATTTCGACTTTATTCGCGTAGTATTTCGACTTCATTCTCGTAGTGGCACTAAAATGTTGTATATTTTAAAGTGGAGCTAAAAAAAAAAAATTTAATAATTAATGTTAATGTTCAAGTGTATCATGGTTTCCCCAAAAATATTGAGCAGCACCGTTTTCATTAATAACAATAATGTTTCTTGAGAACCAAATCAGCATATTAGAAAAATGTAAAGAGATAATTCACCCCAAAATAAAAATGACTCCATGATTTACTCACCCTCAAGCCATCTTAGGTGTATATCATTTTTTTTTCCTCATAAGATTGCAATAAGAGTTATATTAAAAAATGTCCTGGCTCTTCCAAGCTTTATAATGGCCGTGAATGGATGTTGAGATTTTAAAGCCTAATAAAGTGCATCCATCTATCATAATAATTGCTCCACACGGCCTTCTGAAGTAAATCTATGTGTTTGTGTAAGAAAAATAAACATTTAAAACTTTATGAACTATAATATCTAGCTTCTGCTAACTGTTCCATGCATGTTCATGAGAGAGAGCCGTTCTAGCAGCTGTGTCACGTAAGCTTTGGTGGGACGTGACGAACACTGAAATGCAGTAGAGAGGGCAAAACAAAACACCGGTCACGAATTAGAAGTACAAAATGAAGATTTGTAAAGAAAAATGTCTGAGAATTTCTATATAAGCCAAGAGAACACTGGATTTCCTTTGCTGTAAACAAAACTTGGTTCTCGGTAGACTAGCATATTCTTCATTGGACTACAAAATTTCAACAGCTATTCAATGCCATTATAAAGCTTGGAAGAGCCAGGGCATTTTTAATATAACACGAATTGGATTTGATTGGAAAGAAGAAAGTCATATACTCCTAGAATGGCTTGAGGGTGAGTAATTCATGAGGTAATTTTCATTTTTGAGTGAACACTCCATTTAATAACAACTGCTGAAAATAAAGAAAATCACAGGACTTAATTACATTTTAAAACAGATATTTGGGTAAGAGACCATTAAAAATCTTACCAACCTTAAACCTTCAAACAGTAGTGTCAATTTATATTAAATAATTAAGAGTTTGTGTATGAGATTTTATTATTATATTTTGTATTAATTTTAATTCTCTCTCTCTTTAGGTCTGGAAATCTCAAATCCTTCACAGATATTTCCAAGTTTTCCATGACTATGAGAACTCTGTGCAGAGTGTAAGTATCTAAAATGGTGGCCCAATTCTGTCAGTGTGTCATCCTTTTCCTAAACTCCCTCCACTTTCCCTTCAACTTATCCTGTGCTCGTCTTTGACTCTTTTACTCTCATTTCATCCCAACTGATCAAACTGTCTCTCCTCTCCATTTGAATCCTCCTCTTTCTTTGCCTTTCCTGTCTCTATCTTGCAATGTCCAGGGCAGCAGACGGAATGAAGGACAGACCTTTCATCTTTCTCTTCCTCAGCCGTCCGCCTGCGTGAGGCAGCAAGGCACAGGGAGATAAAGGGTTAAAGTCACATGCAGAGAGAGAAAGATCCACAGAGAGAAAGAAAGGCAAGAGAGGATGATGAGCAGATGAGCAGTGTGGAAGAGTAAACCATAAGAGCACAGAGAAAGGCTGCAGGACTCCAGACATCAGGTCTTTCCACTGCAAATACACCGTAGGACTGTCATATGCACCGGGCACACAGTCACGCACCTCCGCTGAAACTTCTGGGTAGTTTATTTCAACATCACTAACAATCTATCAAACACAAAGTAAACTCTCAATCTCTCCCTCTGGCTTTAACAGACACACAAACAAACACGCAGTCTAAACAAACACGCAATCAAACATGTGAATTAGGTGACGTGCAAAGTCTGTTTTGTTTAATAGCACGATATATCAGGAGAAAGAGAAAAGAAGCGTTCTGTAAAAAAAAAGTCATAAGAATTACAGTGTACACTGTGAAAAACCCTGCACTCTCTCACCTCGTGGTGGGGGATCTTTTATTTCGCTCACAATGGACTGCATCGAAAAATGCTGCGTTCCAAAACCTCAAAGTGTGCCTTTTAGAAAAGACAAAGAGAAACAGATGCAGCCAAAGCAACATTAGCATCTATATGCGGACATTGTGCCTCAACAATGCTAAAACTGCCATCAGACATTTAGATTAATGTGGATTAAACCCAACAGCCTCTGTTCTTGCCGGAGTTGTTGCAAACAGATTTTCTGTGTCATTTTTTCCAAAAATACGGTAACACTTTACAATAATATGGACTAATAATGAACAACACTTGTCCATGAATGACTGGAACATTAACAAAGATTAACAAATAGTGTAACATATGTATTGTTTATTGTAGTGTTACCAAAAATACTTGACAACATTGCTGTAATACACAAAATAATGATGTATTAATGAAACTGTAAAATATTTAAATATTATGGTACTATATTTTAGAACATTTCATTAGTGCTGCAACAAAAAAAATATGTTTCCACAAAACAATACAAAAAAGCAGCACCCTTTTCAACATTGATAATAATTATAAAAGTTTCAGAAAATCATATTAAAATGATTTCTGAAGGATCATGTGACACTAATGTAATGTAAAGTAATGATGCTGAAAATCCAGCTTTGCTATCACAGTAATCTATTATATTTTACAATATATTACAATGCCATGAATTAAGACATTTTATGATCATTTTTAAAGATTCAGTAATAAAAAAAAGTGTTTTTTTTTTTACATTCTGTCTTTTTTCCCCATAACAATTAACTATTTTTTCTTTCTGTAATGCAAAAAAGAAATTATATATTATAGATATTTTATTTAAATGGTAAAATATTTGAAATTATAGTATTATTTGTTGACCGCTCCTATGTCAGGATTACACAAATTGTTGAAAAAAGTCGTTATTTTTGTTTTCTTTCGCACAAAAAGCATTCTCGTAGCTTCATAAAATTACGGTTGAACCACTGACTTAGCATGGACTATTTTAACAATATCCTTACTATCTTTCTGTGCCTTGAACGTGTCAGTTGCTGTCTATGCAGAGTCAAAAATATCTTAATTTGTGTTCCAAAGATAAACAAAACTTTTTCTGTGTTTGAAACGACATGAGGGTGAGTAATTAATGATAGAATTCTCATTTTTGGGCAAAAAAAAAATTAAATAACATGAATGATTCATTAAAATGCTAATTATGTGAAAGGATTCATTTCAGAAACAACATCAGCTGTTAATTTGAATAATTATGTAGAGAAAAAAAAGATTACTGACAACCTACCAAATGGGCTGCTGTTTCAGGTGTGTGTAGAGATAAATTTTCTCCTCTTCTTTTCTATCCGGAGAGAGAGGGGGAGAAACTACAAGGGTACGCAAATAGAAATAAGCACAGTTAATAACTCAAACACCTACATGTGTCTACAGAGACAATCCCTGTGGGTTAAAGGTCTTGCTTAACAGCATAGAATGGTTTGGGCGACCAACCCAGATTCCTAACCACTAAATCACATCACCACTATAAAAAGAAACAACCCTAAGTGAGATCTAAAGACATGACAATAGGTTACCACAGGTGAGAACTAGAGAACACCTGATTAAAAAACACTGTGGTGGTACATTGTGAACTACCTGGAGTTTTGGTTTTCTGTTCAGCGGGCTTGTCTGTGTCTCTGAGGAGGAATGGGCACAGGATGAGTTTGAGAACAACAGAAGCGTTACTAATTAAAAGAGTGACAGAAAATCACCCACTCATTCTTTCGGCCCAAGGGTCCTCTCAGTTTGCTCTCTAAACCCCCAAAGAATCCTTTAACATCAGTCTTAGCGGAGGTGTTTTTGAGCAGTCGCTCTGCGATATCTTTCTTCCCAGAGAGCCAGACCTTTCCACTGCGCAGGTACGAGTCGATCCCCCCGCTGGGCCGCTCCAGCAGCTCTGTGGGAGACAGCTGCATCTTACCTGTCACACACACATATTCATTACAAATTAAAATGTATTTCATTAAAAAGGCATACTAGGCAGTCACACACTGTGTATATCAAGATAAACTCTGGGTATTAAGGCTTATATGGCTTAATATAATGTAAATGATGTCTCTTGCTGAAATATGTAGAAGAAAAATCCACATTGTTTTTTTACATATTTTGGACTATTGGGGGCGCCATTATTTCAATGATGTGAACTAGTTGCACTCCTTGCACTACCTATTGCTATTTTTACCACACACACAAAAAAAACAATACTGATACAATGACCACAGATACTGAAAGAGCTTATGGATATAAGCATAAGCTTAAACCAAATGCCATGCCATAGATTTTTCATACAAGAGTCTAAACGCCCCTGAAATTCGCACTAAGAAACTCCTTCGGTGGCTGCGACGTCATGACAAGCGTGGCATGTTTGCATCCTGCCATAATGGCATCTAGTGTTTCTTGCAAGTTCTTTGAGTAGCTATGGTCTACCAAAAGCCTCAAAGGCATCAGTGCTAAAGTGGAGAGAACGTAGACGCTGGTCTTTAGGAAGTTTTATTCATCCACAGGTATCTTTCCATTCTTGCATTGCTTCTCTTGTTGCCCTTCAACTGAAAATTACAACCAAAAGCCGCACAATGTGACATCTTCTCAGTATTTTATTTCCGGAGTATTTCTAGTTGTTTTGCGGTAAAAACAGGTCACAGAGTGCGACCATTTTACAAAATTAAAAATGATAATGGCGCCCCCCAAAGTACAAAATACGTAAAAAACGATGTTGGTTTTTTAAATAACAAATTTCCGTGGGTTTTCTACTACATATTTTAGTACTTCTATTTCAGTATATTATTAAAATGTAGTTTATTTCTTTGATGACAAAGCTGAATTTTCTTTAAAAGCAATGAATCTATTTGAAATAGAAATCTTTTGTAATACCATGTCTATACTGTCACCTTTGAACAATTAAATGTATCCTTGCTGAATAATTATAAATGGTCGTAACAGTCATAAGGGTATAATAACTAAGCTTTCCACTGATGTATGGTTTGTTAGGATAGGACAATATTTGGTTGGGATACAACTATTTGAAATCCTGGAAACTGAGGGTGCAAAAAAAATCTAAATATTGAGAAAATCACTTGTGAATCTGTCCAGATGAAGTTCTTAGCAATGCATTACTTATCAAAATTACGTTTTAATATATTTACGGTAAGAAATTTACTAAATATCTTCATGGAACATGATCTTTACTTAATATCCTAATGATTTTTGGCATAAAATAAAAATGGATAATTTTGACCCATACAATATATTGTTGGCTATTACTACAAATATAACAGTGCGACTAATGTTTGGTTTTGTGGTCCAGGGTCACATATGTACCTTTTCCAACATCACTTGTTTTTATACCAGGTCACATAAACCAGCCTCCTTTAAAAAAAACCCTGTTAAAATGGCATTGTTTAATTTTTCCAAAACAATAAGTGGCAGTGCCAGTAATGTCTGAGTCATAGGCTGTAACAGGAAGTGAGAGGAGGTCTGGACATTTCTTTATCAGATTCTTACATTCTACACAACATCACAGTATGCTTGCTTAATATTAATGGTGAAGTCTCTTACCCATGTGGTAATATGTGAAGCACATGGTCATGAGGTGTTTGGCTGGGCCATAATCATCCACCTGGTGGCATCTGCCAATCAATCATATAAGGGTCACATGTCAGTCACACACTGACTTGCCAAGAGTTCTACAGAAAATGTATGAATTTGCACTCAGCAGTTTGGTTTGGCTTCCATGTAAAACATACAACTGAGATATTATCGTTGATATACTTACTCAAATAAAACAACGGCGAAGGACTGAACCAGCCTGTAGAACGTTTGTTCACTCACACATTTGGAGTGGCAGCGCTGCAAACACAAAGCACGGTTATCAACACTACTGTGTTTGTTTATGCACATTTTATTGCACAAGTTCTCTTAATCTTTGAGAAAGCGATTGGTACACTGAGTCTATATGTGACCCTGAACCACAAAACCAGTCTTAAGTAGCACAGGTATATTTGTAGCAATAGCCAAAAATACACTGTAGCCTATGGGTCAAAATGATCGATTTTTCTTTTAAGTAAAGTTCATGTTCCATGAAGATATTTTGTAAATTTCCTACTGTAAATATATCAAAACTTAATTTTTGATTAGTAAGATGCACTGCTAAGAACTTCATTTGGAAGACTTCAAAGGTGATTTTCTCATTATTTAGATTTTTTTTCACCCTCAGATTACTGATTTTCAAACAGTTGTATCCCAGCCAAATATTTTCTAAACTGCAATATCCAAAACTTGACAATTATGACTGGTTTTGTGGTCCAGGGTCAGATATAGACTGTGCTTAATGTTTATAGCGATGTGCATTTTAGGCTGATATTTATTTTCATGTTATGGCAGCTAACCAATAAATGGCAATTATTAAAACAATAGAAAGAAATAGAAATATAAATATATATATATATATATATATATATATATATATATATATATATAATTAGTGCTGTCAAATGATTAATCACGATTAATCACATCCAAAATAAAAGTTTATGTTTACATACTATATAATTGTGTACTGTGTGTATTTATTATGTATATATGAATACACACACATGCATGTATATATTAAGGAAAAATATTTTAGATTTATATCTAAAATATTTATATTTATTTATAATCTGAATTGTATACAGGTATAAATATATATACATACATATAAATATTTTGTTTTAATATATACACGTATGTGTGAGTATTTATATCTACATAATAAATATACAAAGTAAACACACATCTAGTATCTAAACAAACTTTTATTTTGGATGCGATTAATCGTTTGACAGCCCTAATATATATAAATATATATAAAAAATTTTTAAAAGCGTCACATTATAATGTACAGTGAAAAATGGATAATCCTTTTAAAATTTGTTAAAGATTACATTTGACAGCGTTACTAAATTATGACTGTTAATAAAGATGATCTTTTTTAATATTGGCCAACACTTGTAATTTTTTGACTGACAAGTAGTCAAACACATTTCAACACATTTTTTAAACAATGGGTGTGTAGCACACTTCATTATTTTGTGTTGCTTCATAAAATCATATGTTGCAAAACGTGTTGCTAAATACGTTGGCAGTGCATTTAGTATGTGACAGGAAAAATAGGAAGTTTACTGCTGCTTTTCACACATACGGTGTGAACACATTAACCTGTTAAACAGAGGTGAAGAAATAAATATGCACCGTTCACACACTGTGTCATTTTAGTGTTACTTACTTAGACTGTTACAGTATTTAAATTCTCAAAACTATTTTTAATAGTACTAGACTTAGTTAATGGTAACAACACTGTTTACACACCTCAGATGCAGAATGTGTACCTAAAATGACTATCACCATAATATCACACAATTAAAAAATAAAATGTTTTGAATTTGAATAGAGTGATGCAGCGATTAAGTTTTCATTAAATGCTCAGATTTGCTGCTTTTATACCTGCGCGCTGACATATTTGGCGAACCACTCCCTGCCTTTGCCATTCTCTCCAGTGCACAGCTCTCCAAAGCGAGCCTTCTCCTCCTGATCAAAGTCCTCCCTGAGAGAGGAAAAGAGAATTAAAGGAACTAGGAGTAGTGGCAGGAAGAGAAAGGGATAGGGAGAGTGAGAGAGTACTTCAAACAACAGGAACAAATGCAAACATACACATCAGTTGACATGTGACTATAATTCTGTGTGAAGTTTCTTCCTCATTCATGAGAATAGTTCAGCTAAAAAATAAGTGTTTAAAATCCCTATGACTTTCTATGGAAGCCAGTTTCTGCCACTGAATAAAAAATAAAAAAGGTTATTGCGAACTTTTTTTTTGTCAGAATTGCACGATACAAACTTGCAATTTAGATTTTCTTTCTCAGAATTGTGATATAAACTCATAATTCCGAGAAATTTTGACTTTCTCACAAAAACTTTTTTTTTTTGCAATTGTGAGATTATTTTTTTCAGAATTGCGTGATACAAACTCACAATTGTGAGTTATAAAGTCAAATTTATGTGATATAAACTCACAGTTGAAAGTTACAAAGTCAGATTTGCGAGATATAAACAGAGTTATAAAGTAAGAATTACGAGATATAAACTCTCAATTTTTTCCCTCAGAATTGTGATATAGTCATAATTGCGAGAAATTCTGACTTTTTTTCTCACAAATACGAGTTTGTATCTCGCATTTCACTTTTTTTTTGCAATTGTGAGATCAAATTTACGTGATATAAACTCACAGTTGAAAGTTACAAAGTCAGAATTGTGAGATATAAACTCACAATTTTTTTCCTCAGAATTGTGATATAAACTAAACTGAGAGAAATAAAGTCAGAATTGTAAGCTAAAGATAACGAGTTTGTATCTCGCAATTCACTTTTTTTCTTGCAGTTGCGTGATAAAAACTTGCAATTGCGCGTTATAAAGTCAGAATTGTGAGATATAAACAATTCTGACTTTTTTCTCAATTGCATGATATAAACTCGCAATTGCGAGTTATAAAGTCAGAATTGGGAGATATAACACAATTCAGACTTCTTTTTCTCAGAACTGATATATAGACAGAGTTGCGAGAAATAGACCGATTTTTTTGTCTCACAAATGTGAGTTTGTATCTCACAATTCAAACTTTTTTCCCCGCAATTTTGAGTTTATATCTCACAACTGATTTTATTTTGTAGATTTATGACTATTTTTCAGAATTGCAAGGTTATATCTCGCAATTCCGAGAAAAAAAAGTCAGAATTGCGAGATGTAAACTCACAATATAGAGAAAAAAAAGTCAGAATTGTGAAATTAAAAAAGTACTAAGTTTAAAAAAGTCTTTTACTTATTTTAATTACCTTTTTTAATTAACAGTCTTCCATAATTTCTTACTGCCATGGAGAACAAAAGTATATTTTTAATCCCACAAAAGTACACAGTCACCAAGGGTTGTCAAGCTCCAACAAGGACAAAAAAGCTCCATAAAAGCCTCATAAAAGTAATCCCTATGACTCATATACAATATTCTAAGGCTTCTGAAACTACGCAATAGCTTTGACTAAGGAACAGACTGTCATTTAAGTGCATCTTATCAGTAGCATTGCATCTGATCTCGTATGAATGAGATTTGTAAGCTATGGCGGAAATGGTCAAAATATAAACATTTACATTCTGTTGGTTCCTCACACAAAACACTTAAGGATTTTTGTCTAACTCTAGGTATGAAAGAGAGCAGCATGAACATTCCACAAAACATCTCTTTTTGTGTTCTACGCTTACACATTTGTAAAGTAGTTTGAAGCAAATCACCTTCCATGGAAGAGCTTTGCCACATAGGTTTTCATGAACGCTCTTATCTCCGTCTCCTCTGCGTCCTCAGTGCTGTGACTGGAGCAGGATGAAGACCGCCGTGTACTCGATGGGTGCGATGGGGATTCTGTGTCCTCGTTGTCGCTGTCGGCAGATTCGGTGGCGTCACTGTCTTCTTCTCTGTGGGAAGCGTGTGTGGGGGCCATTGGCTCTGGTAGAAGGGGCTCCATGGTGGCATCGCTTGCAGGCTCAGGAATGAGAGGCTCAGATGAGAAAAATCCTGCCCCACTGGGAGGTCCAAGAACAGAGGGTGCTGTCCCTTCTGGGGGCGAGTCAAAGTCTATGAGGTTGTTTACCACGGCACCCTCCATACTTTGTTATGGGGGTAATTCAGTCACTAGGTGAGATATGATGATATCAGTAAAAAAAAAAATTGCAGAGGAAGCTCCACAATTTTGTCACAGCAGCTGGACCTAAAAAAAAAAAGTTGATGTGACATCAGAAAGCTCTCAGATTTCATCAAAAATATCTTAATTTGTGTTCCAAAGATGAACAAAGGTCTTACAGGTTTGGAACATGAGGGTGAGTAATAATGACTGAATTTTAATTTTTAGGTGAACTATACCTTTAATCTATGTTTATTGTAGTTTGCGGTTAAACTTAATGCATTTATTTAAACAAAAGAGCACTGAAATAGAAATCTTTAATAACATATCCTGCAAAAAATGTGAAATAAAAGCAAAATCAACTTTTGAATGTTAGCATGTGTAATATATTTTTAACATTATTTTATTATATATAATTATAAGACATATGCAAATTAATTTTAATAAATGTTAATACATATAATAAATATATAACATCAAGCATTCAAAACAATGTAATGAAGTGTAACATTATAGTAGAGCACTTTAATGTCATCTTTTGCGGTAAACTTCCTCGCAGCTGTGTTTATACAGACTGACCACAGCATAAAGCAACACAGAGTCTGTCAGAGCATGTTAATACGATGTTGCGTTATGAAACCCATTGCACAGAATCTCAGTGCAAACGCATGTGTTACTATGAAGCACTAGACATAGTGTACAACCACAATGATGCCATCTGTGTAATGCAATGACTGTGTTTCCCTCTCAGACCTCTAGGACATCAAATATGGTAATGCTTATTGATCTGTTATCATGGAAACAGTATAATATACACAAGTAGTTAATCTTGCCTGTGTGAAAAATTCCATCTGCTCCTCATACAACTCGAGTGACATGTGTTTCCTTCTCAAACTAAAGTGTAGTTCACTTTGCCCTGACAGATGCCGGTGGTTATGTTGGATCAGAGTGCTAAAGGGATAGTTCGCCCAAAAATTAGAATTTTGTTATCATTTAATCACCCTCATTTTGTTACAAACCTACATTAATTAGTTTGTTCTGCTGAACACAGGATATTTTGTAGAATGAGGGTTACCAAACAACTGTTTGGTTGCCCACAATCTTTAAAATATATGCTTTTGTGTTCCACAGAAGAAAGAAAAACAGATTTGGAACAACATGAGGGTGAGTAAATGACAGAATTGTGATTTTTGAGTGCTATCCCTTTAACCTGGTATTTGCAAGCCACTTTACTGGGTAAAAAATATAAATTTCTCAATTTTAATAGATTCTCATTTGTACGCAATGATATCAATTCTTAACTCCCAACTTAGTTTATGAATGGAACACTGTAGCACACCTCCCATCCAATAAATCGCAATAAGCTTTGTGTTTTGCTACTTTTCATATTAAACAAAGGTTTCAAATTCTGTCCATTTTATTACAGTATTCAAACAATAAATGCCGTTTTATCACTGTTTAATGTGGAGTGACAGATGGCCGTAGCGCCTCAGTTTGAGAGAAGAGGCAGAGCAAAGCGCCCGTGAACTGATCATTTCCTCCACTTTAATACCAGTTTCAGCACGAAATAAACAAGAAAAAACATTCAAAAGGTATGTTAAAAGAAAGAGTTCAACTTACCGAAATCTGTTTTTGTCTCATGTAATCGCTCAATCAGTGTTTCAACCGCATAAAGACGTCAACATTACAGCTTGTAAACAATATTTCGCGTAACGTCATATTTACCTCAGAAAAAAAATAAACATATTCGGTGACCATAAACTTGCTAGTCAGCCTGAAAAATGAACCTTACTCTAAAGAGGAGCATTTTGCTAAATATATGGACCATATTTTACATTCTTTGATGTTGTTTGAATCAATTCATCAAGTTTTTTTTAATGAAAACCACCAGTTTAGATTTCAAAGAACGATTCAAAATATAAATATAATTATGTACTTGTGACTTCATTATTATAAAAACTTAATTTAAGTGTTTGTATACAAATCAGTTTATTTTAACCTTCAATATTAAAATAATGTAGTGCCAACTGACTCTCATGTATATTTTATAGCATTAGTTAAATCTGGCATCTACTGTACCTGATATATATCCAAAATAATATATATTGAATCGAATCAAATTGAATCGCAAGCTTGTGAATCAGAATCACATCAAATCGTGAAATTTGTGTCAAAACCCAGCCCTACTGTCTTAGTGTAACTTATTTCAGAATGAAAATTTAGGATTTTTTTTTTTTTTCATTTTTTGATCTATTAGGAACTGGTTGGAAAAGTAGTTTTCTGGCTATTTGTTAAAATTATCCATAAGTGATAACTGAAAGGCTACCAGAACAGCAGCTTCTATAAAATCAAACCAAATGAAAACAATATACAGTTGAGGTAAAACGTCCCCCTTATTAAATTATTTTACCAAATTAAAAGGGATCATAAAATGCATGTTATTGTTTATTTAGTACTGACCTGAATAAAATACTTCACATAAAAGATGTTTACATATAGACCACATAAGAAAATAATAGTTGAATTTGGTGAAAAACTGAATTTGAAGATCAAGGTAAATTTAACTTATTTTTTCTTCTGGGAAACATGTAACTATCTTCTGTAACCTCTGAAGGGCAGTACTAAATGAAAAAAATATGACATTTTGGCAAAACAAGAAAAATGTACACATCTCGATTCTGTTCAAAAGTTTTCTTAATGCTCTTAATGCATTGTTTTCCCTTCTGGAGCATCAGTGAGCGTTTGAACCTTCTGTAATAGTTGCATCTGAGTCCCTCAGTTGCCCTCAGTGTGAAAAGATGGATCTCAAAATCATACAGTCATTGTTGGAAAGGTTTCAAATACACAAAAATGCTGGAATACCAAAGAATTTTGGGACTCACAACAACTATCACTAAAACAAAACAAACAAAACAAACAAAACACACAGCTGTGGATCATTCAGATAAGAACACGGTATTAAGAATCAAGGGGATGTAAACTATAAAAATAAATTCAACTATTTTCTCTTGTGTGCTATATGTACACTATATGAACATATCTTACTGTATGTGAAATGTCTTACACTAAATAAACAATTGCATTTTAATACATGCATTTTGTACAATCCCTTTTATTTTGGTAAAATAGATAACATTTTGCAGATTCTGAAAGGGGGTGTAAACTTTTGACCTCAACTCTATGAAGTCTGCATGCAGAAGAACAATCATTCATGCTATACCTGATTTATTTTTTACAAGACTCAAAAAGGCCAGAAACTACATCCCTTTAGGATTTTGACAAAACCCTGAGAAATGCATTAGGACTAAGAGGACGGTTACATAATGCAGAGCTGGAGGAGCGTGACTTGGCTGGCATACACGCTCACAAGTGCACGCACACACACACACACACACACACACACACGCGCACACACACACATTGACCAGAATGACTGTCAACTGCACCCGCCTCTTTTCACACTTATCTTTGAGAAGCACAAGGCGGAAAAAACAGCTGTATGTTAGGGTGAGCGTTAAACTCCTACACATGGCTGCTTCTCTGGGACAGCATGTTCTCTTGAGTTTTATAAATCTCAGCATTCAAGAGGGTAAATGCACATGCTGCAATATTCCTGCCTCCCTGCACTGGAGCACTGCCCCCCTTTTTTTACTCCATCCATCCATCCATGCATCAAAATGCCCCTTCGTTGTGAGCCTCGAGGCCCAGCACAGAGGATCTGCTGTCAGAGTGATAGAACACAGATGAGCTGGTCCACTGGTTTGAGGGTTAGGGTTACCAAAGCAGTGCAGTGATATCAGAGTCAGCAGTGCAGAGAGAAAGATAATTACATGTGTGATGAATGTCTCAGAGAGGGAGATATTGGGTTGGCTTGTGTGCAAGGTCAAGTCGGTCAAAAAACTAGAAAACTAGTAAGCTAGAACAGTGGCTTTGAATTAGTTTTGCACCAAGTCAAGTGGCGACCCAGCACTGAATTTCTTATCGCATAAAAACATACAAAAGTGTTAAAAAAAGCAAACACTGAAATTAAATGTATATGGGCCAATCTACAGAATCATTGCAAACTGCTGTCCCACAAACAAAAAAACATATTTAAAAAGCACAATTAGATGTTTACTAAGATCCCTTTATTATAAATTGAAACCCACAATAATTTTTTTACATATCAGTAAGCTTAATATATATAAAATCATCATTTAGTGGGTACTTTAAAGTGGGAGGTGGCTATCCCGAACCCTAACCCCTAAATTTCAATTTATGAAATTTTGCATTTTATTCCATAACTTTTTAAAAAAATATCTTTTTGATTTTTATTTTAAAAGTGCAGTTCAAAAAAATATTTATTTTATATTTTCTTTGCAAATGACATTTTCATGTCACTACCGAAACAGTATATGTTTTAGTTCATTGGCTGAGACTGATTTGAAATAAAGTCTTACAATTAGGATCAGAAAATATTTATGTCCCTCTCTCTCATAAGTACATGGTGAGTAGACAGTCCCCATCATTCTGAGGTAAATGTGTTCAAAAATATGAAAAATCTGTGTGTAACTTCAAAGAATGTCACTACAGAACACTGTTTTTCTATAATTAAACATGCTTTTGTGGGAGCTATTCAGTAACATTTGTTTTTTATATGTGCTAGCTAACCATGTGCTGATTAGCATCTTTGAGTTAGGTTCAAAAGTATCTAAAATTGTCACTACCAAAACAGTCACGACCGAAACATTTGGTGAAGTTTCGGTAGTGACATCTTTGTTTTTTTGGGGTGTTATCCCATAAAATTGGCACTACCGTAACAGTTATGAGCAAAACAGGACATTATTGTTTTGGTAATGACAAAGGGAAACACATAATCCTTTATTTGGGGGAAATAAACAATTTTAGCACAGTTATGCAAATTTTTTGTATTTTAGTATCTGGGTTGAAATCGATAATGTGATGTGATCGCTACCAAAACATTACTGTCACGACCGAAACATGATGTTTGGCCAAAAGTAAAATATATTGAATTATCAACTAAGTTGTTATGATAGTGTTTGGTTCAGTGTATATTCATACTAATAAATAAAGTTTGAAATCAGTATGATCAACTTTTTGCATATCACAAAGAAAAATTGGATTCAAAATACAACAAATCTCACAAATCACACTTGAAATATTGTTAAAATTGTAATTGTTATTGATTTACCTCTGAAAACCTTGAAAAAAATAGAAAAAAAATATATATTTCCAAGGAAGATGTAAGCAAAACCTTAATAGGTCAATATAACCCTTCTTATTAAATTATATATTACAGTGTTTCTGTAGTGACAAATGTGGTGAGAATACAAATATTCCAAATGCTAATACAATCTGAGAATTAACTGCACAGTTACTAGAAATGTGTACCTTGGATATTATACAATTTGCATAAATTTTTCTCAAGTCGTTTCCTTTGAACCAATTCTGTAAAATGGCCCATATATAATTTCACACCAAATCTATGCACAATTAGCTGCATTTGTCATGTTTTTTTCCTGCTATCTCTGCTTTCGGAACTGACCTGTAACCGACTCCTTTGAGAACCACTGAACAAGATCCCTTGTTTATGCATTACAAGCAAAATGCATATATAGACTGATTCAGATTACATACTGGTATAGAAACAAGAAGTAAAATTGAGGATCTGCAGTAGGGAACAAAAAAATTACTAAGCATGCAGGATAGTGATGCGCTACCACACAAAAACATTCAGATTTCATCTAGATTTAAAAATCATGCAAAAGCTTGCAGAAATCTATATTGGGTGTGAAACATTTCTCAGTATTAATGGTGTTAGAGAGAATGTGAAAATAAGGCCACAGAGGTTAAGTTGAGGTTGTTTCATTTGCATCATTACACAACATGTCCTTCTATTTCCTCAGGGGAAACCTCACTCGGATCTGTCACAGTATCAGACGCTGTGAACTTAAGACTGCCGTCCTGTACGATCGAAGCTAGCCGCTGACCAATGCCCTTAACCAGACACATAAACCAAGCCTAAATGGATCAATGCTTCTAACCAGAGAGCATCAGATTCAATAAAAGTCACATAAAATCACTCTTTTCCCTGAGACACTGCACAGAACGTGCAGACTGAGAATTGCTTCTAACACTGAGCTTTTCATCAATGGCCTGCACAAGAAAAATGATCCTCAGCTTAGCTGGAAACAAGAGCACTCTTATCTCAAGCCACTAGTGTTTAAAAATATGTAGCCATGTTTATGAGGCCTGCAGTTGAGCCTGGATGTCGGGTTTAAAATATACTATATTGCCAAAAGTATTGGAACACCCCCTTCTAATTAACAGGTTTGACTACTTTAGTCATTTCCATGAGTACTAATCTTAATGTTTAAGCATATAATGATATTCTAGGGAATTGTGTCCTTCTAATTTTATAGCTTTTTTTATTGTAACATGACAATGCCTCTGTGTATGAGGCAAATTTCATAGAAAATGTTTGATTCAGTCAGTGTGGAAGAACTTGACTGGTCTGCCAAGTTCTAATCACTGCTGACTTTGAATGCAGACCTTGAGCCAAAAACTCATCACCAAACACCAATGACTTGTATATACACTATATGGACAAAAGTATTGGGACACCCCCTTCTTTAGAACAGAAAAAGGCACTTCCAAAACTGTAGCAACAAAGATGGAAGCATAATTCATGAATTAAAAAAATTTATTTCCATCTCTGTTGCTTCGGTGTTGGAAGTTTCTAAAATGACTGTACCCATATGCACAAGTCATTGGTGTTTGGTCTGAGTTTTGGCTCAAGGTCTGCATTTAAAGTCACACCAGAGGTGTTCAGCTGGGATTAGGACTTGGCCTTATGCAGACCAATCAAGTTCTTCCACACTGACTGAATCAAACATTTCTCTATGAACCTTGCCTTATACACAGAGGCATAAAATAAAAATAAATTAAAAAGGGTCCTGTTTTTTTCCCTAGAGTATCATATATGCTTAAACATTAAGATTAGTACTCATGGAAATTACTAAAATAGTCAAACCTGTTCATTTTTTTTGATTAGTGCTGTAAATTTGTAAGAACTTTATTGGGACAACTTTAAAGGCGATTCCAGATTTTCTAATAGTTTTATCTTGGCCAAATATTGTCCTATTATAACAAACCATACATCATTGAAATTAAATCTTAATTAACAGAAATACCCATATAACTGGTTTTGTGGTCCAGGGTCACATATTATTTCACAATGGCTTCTAGATACCTCTAAGTCAAAGTCTTTTTTCACAACACACAAAGCGATTACTCACAACACAATGAAATACTGTGTGAGTCAGGTGGCCTACCTGCTAAAATAGCGAAAATAGAAAACTGAGAAGAAACCAGACTCCATGCAGTTGCAGGTAATACCATGGATTTCTCTATTGAAATCCACTTCATTTCTGCTTCAGTGCTTTAGACCTTTTACTTGTCTTAAAATAGTGCCTGTCAAAATACCTGCTTATCAAAGGACAATTCACTGGGTCCATCAAAACATTTCCTACAGTCATACTACCTCTATTTTTAGCCTTCATAACAAGTGCTTACTTTCATTACCACTAATTTCATACCCATAATGCATCAGCATCTGGTTGTTTAAAATACTGATGAAATAAAATAAGCACAGTCACATATTTATCTGTGGGCACACACTGAAAATGCTCTCTAGATAGGCAGCTCACTAGGTTTTGAGACACAGCCATGATGATGTTTTCAAAGCTCTGATCATTCATACTTTCTTCACATCAGCACTGTATGGATCAGTTTACTCTTGCAAAACGAATACTCCCCCTCCGCCTTCTTATTGTAAACAACACTGTGCAATCATATGGCACACTTTTTAATGCGGAAAGAAAGACGGAAAATGCTTGAGGTACGTGAGTGTCGTTCATTCCATCGCTAATTACATTTATATAACAATTCGTGCATATATTTATACGGCTATCTGCCTGCAACGTAATGAATATCAATAATGATACTTTTTCATTGGCACGTCGTGTTCATTCGCGCTGCGTACATTAGAAAATTGTATCAAGGACATGACCTATGTTCTTGTGGCTAATGTCAAGTCTCCTGATAAAGTCTTGTAAGATGATACTTACCCTGGATCTTCCAGCTGGAGCTTCGTCTTCCCAGCGTGTAAGATGTTCAGGCAGCTCTGAACTGGTCTGAGTGTGCGCATGCGCAATATTATCAGTAGCGGATGGGGGAATCCAGTGACGTAGCCTAGATGACACGTGACTGCATACTGCGTATTTTTTTTTTACTGTTCACGATTGATGTTGGCAGTTGGAAACAGACCTTCGCATTCTATATTATTATTATTATTTTGCATCAAACTAATAAATATCAGAAATGTTGTGTGTGTGTGTGTGTGTGTGTGTGTGTATATATATTCAAATAAATGTTTTATATTTAATACATATTTTTATTATTTTATATTTTTACATTTTGTTGTAAATAAATCTAACTAACCAAATGTTTTTGTGTGTGTGTGTGTGTGTATAATATGTATTATATCCTTTATTTACTACTATGTGTGTGTGTGTGTGTGTGTGTGTGTGTGTGTGTAGAATAAAATAAAATTTATTTTTATAATTTATTATATTTCTTACAATATATAACAGATTTTTATAATACATAATTTTGTTGTAAATAAATCTTACTAATAAAATGTTTTAATATTTTTCATAAATATATATATAAATATATAATAAAATAAAAGTTTTTTTTAATATTTCAATATATATATATAAGTGTGTGTATATATGAAATGTATGTATTATATCATTTATTATATACAGTGGGGCAAAAAAGTATTTAGTCAGCCACCAATTGTGCAAGTTCTCCCACTTAAAAAGATGAGAGAGGCCTTTTCATCATAGGTATACCTCAACTATGAGAGACAAAATGAGAAAAAAAAAATCCAGAAAAATCACATTGTAGTATTTTTAAAGAATTTATTTGTAAATTATGGTGGAAAATAAGTATTTGGTCAATAACAAAATTTCATCTCAATACTTTGTTATATACCCTTTGTTGGCAATGACAGAGGTCAAATGTTTTCTTTAAGTCTTCACAAGGTTTTCACACACTGTTGCTGGTATTTTGGCCCATTCCTCCATACAGATCTCCTCTAGAGCAGTAATGTTTTGGGGCTGTCGCTGGGCAACACAGACTTTCAACTCCCTCCAAAGACTTTCTTACGAAGCCACTCCTTCGTTGCCCAGGCGGTGTGTTTGGGATCATTGTCATGCTGAAAGACCCAGCCACGTTTCATCTTCAATGCCCTTGCTGATGGAAGGAGATTTTCACTCAAAACTCACAATACATGCCCCCATTCATTCTTTCGTTTACACGGATCAGTCGTCCTGGTCCCTTTGCAGAAAAACAGCCCCAAAGCATGATGCCCCATGCTTCACAGTAGGTATGGTATTCTTTGGATGCAACTCAGCAGTCTTTCTCCTCCAAACACGACAAGTTGAGTTTTTACCAAAAAGTTCTATTTTGGTTTCATCTGACCATATGACATTCTCCCAATCCTCTTCTGGATCATCCAAATGCTCTATAGCAAACTTCAGACGAGCCGGACATGTACTTGCTTAAGCAGGGGGACACATCTGGCACTGCAGGATTTAGGTCCCTGGCAGCGCAGTGTGTTACTGATGGTTGCCTTTGTTACTTTGGTCCCAGCTCTCTGCAGGTCATTCACTAGGTCCCCCCATGTGGTTCTAGGATTTTTGCTCACAGTTCTTGTGATAATTTTGACCCCACGGGGTGAGATCTTGCGTGGAGCCCCAGATCGAGGGAGATTATTAGTGGTCTTGTATGTCTTCCATTTTCTAATAATTGCTCCCACAGTTGATTTCTTCACACCAAGCTGCTTACCTATTGCAGATTCAGTCTTCCCAGCCTGGTGCAGGTCTACAGTTTTGTTTCTGGCGTCCTTTGACAGCTCTTTGGTCTTGGCCATGGTGGAGTTTGCAGTGTGACTGTTTGAGGTTGTGGACAGGTGTCTTTTATACTGATAACGAGTTCAAACAGATGCCATTAATACAGGTAACGAGTGGAGGACAGAGGAGCCTCTTAAAGAAGAAGTTACAGGTCTGTGAGAGCCAGAAATCTTGCTTGTTTGTAAGTGACCAAATACTTATTTTACCAAGGAATTTACCAATTAATTCTTTAAAAATCCTACAATGTGATTTTCTGGATTTTTTTTTTCTCATTTTGTCTCTCATAGTTGAGGTATACTTATGATGAAATTTACAGGCCTCTCATCTTTTTAAGTGGGAGAACTTGCACAATTGGTGGCTGACTAAATACTTTTTTGTCCCACTGTATGTATATATATATATATATACTTATATTATGTATTAGCATATATAAATACACTGTATATAATTACTGTATATAATTATTATTTAATGTCTCCATTATATTTTTTATATAATTAAATAAATTGTAAATAAATCTAACTACTGGTTTATTATTTATTTACAACAAAATTATATATTGTTTATTGGTAATACTTACTATTTGACATGTAAGTAGTAAAAAATGTAAATATAATATAAAGAAATCAGATATGGAACTTTTTTGTTACGTTATTATTACGGCTTATTGCAAATCAAGTGGCAAAAGGTTTCTTTGGGAAAAATTTCACACCTTGGAGACAAAAATAATTATTTACACACACGTGTAACTTAGATTTTAATTTTAGTAGAAGCATTCTGTTTATTGGTATAAACAGAACAACTAATTAAGCTTTGTGGAGTGCTGCAAGCTTTTTAGGTAATTCTTCAGTGAAAAAGAGCAGCTTGTCCATCTTCAGACCCTGTCCCTCAGTTTGCTGCAGTCCCAGGTTCATGTATTTATTAGACTTGTCGTACACAGGCCAGTGCACCAGATTGGGACCATTTGGTGAGCTGTGTAAATGAATAATTATTTAAGGAATAAAGAACCATCAATAACTAATTCTCTGTCCAGCAACTGATGTACCACTCACCCAGTACGAATAAAGTTAGCCCAGTATCCCATGGTGGTTCTGCATAGTTGGTTTTCCTCCTCAGTGACTGGTCCTGTAGGTGATAAAGATTTTTAATTATCATTTTTAGTTTCAATCATTTGCAGATTCAGACTCCTGCCATAGTAAAATGTCCAGTATCCTAATAATATGCCAGGACAAATTCTTAGATCTACATACCCACTTTGATATGACCATCCCAAAAGCAGCCCCCAAACATAAATCCAAGATCATCACCATGGTCAGCTTTCACAAAGCTGGGTCTGAGATCTTTATATAAACTGGGTCGGTGCTGGAACTCATACATATACACAGGCACTCCAGCATCTGTGAAGTTATAACTTAGGATGATGGAGAATAATAAAGCAAACCAACAGTAAAACATCACTGATGGTGAAATATTGCAACCAACCTCTGTGGTAAGATGCAACCGTAATGGAGGGAATCACCATAAAAAGATCCCCCAGCATCTCAGTAAATGCGTCACGAATGTCCTCTGGAGTTTTAGCATTTTTTAGGTATTCTTCTACTATGATTTCATTGACTCCAGACTTCTACAATGACAGAATGAATGATTATACGGAGTCTCCTATATGCTGTTTTGTACTTTTTTCACTAGAGGGAGACAAATGCTAACAAATTAGCCAGACTGAGTTAATCCAAATAAATTGATTTGCATTTTATCTATGTTTTAGCCTCTAAACCACTACAAATGTGACTCTGGACCACAAAACCAGTCTTAAGTAGCACAGGCATATTTGTAGAAATAGCCAAAAACACAATGTATGGGTCAAAATGATCGATTTGTCTTTTTGCCAAAAATCATAGGATATTCCGTAAAGATCATATTCTATGAAGACATTTTGTACATTTCTTACTGTATGTCAAAACTTAATTTTTGATTAGTAATATGCATTGCTAAGAACTTCATTCGGACATCAATGGAAAGCTTATTTAGCTTTCAGATGATGTATAAATATCAATTAAAAAAAAATTGACCCTTAGACTGGTTTTGTGGTCCAGGGTCACAAATGATCTGAAAAGAAAAAAGAAAAGAAGTTGAGTTTTACTCCATCTTTGTTAAAGATGTCCAACATTTGTTTCACTAATTTTGTGTCCATCCCGTTTACCCAGTCTGCTAAAACTAAGGCCTGAAATAAAAAAATGAGCACATGTATTACTGTTTTAAAATAGTCTTAAAGGTTCATAGACATTTTGTTTAATTTTACCATTCCATACAAAAATGTCTGATACTTGCCTGAGGGAGCATCCATCCAAATTCATGGTTTGTTATTCCTACAAGGATTGGAACTTTCTGGAAGTCTTTGCTCTGTAGTAACTCCTCTGGTTGAGCTTTAAGAAATTCCCCATCAACTGTTGCTCCAGGGTAAATGTGTTGCTAAGGAAGTCATTTGGTCAAAGAAATGATTTCATTCTCTTTTCAAGCTGCACTTTTTTTTTATTTAATTTAATTTTTATTTACTGTTGGAAAGCATTTCCTTTCAGATTCACTGCTCTTACCTTTTTAGTGGCATTGATGAGTCGTTCTTCAGTCAGTTCTTTTATGCATTTGGTCAAAACTTCATTAGAGCTGAAGTCACATTCAGTAACATTTGCTATCAACTGGTCAAACAGATCACAATCAGCTTCTTTCGAAACATTGACAATAGCCCCTTTCACACATACAGTGTTTACTGTTAAATTACAGATAAGTTACTGTTAAGAGATCGTGTGTGAACGGGACCTTTTCAAAAATACTGGTAAATTTGTTCTGCCAATTTACTGTTGGGGATTTGTCATGTGCTAATTATAATGGGTTCTATCCACCTGATTTTTTCATTTGTAAATGTTATGGGTCTGGCTTCTGGTCTCAACAGTGTCTAGCCATTTTTATCATTACAAAACAGTTTGTTTAGCTGCTTGATATTGAAAATTGGTGTGTCTTACCATACAATAATGTATTGTCTTAATTATGAACATGCTGGTTTGGAATGCAAACAGTTTTACTATTTACTGCACGTTGTTATTCTTCTCATTATTTCCCTATAACCGGAAGTCTCATCCATAGGCTTTCTTCTGTGTTTAAGGATGTGTGCGCACCTAAAGCTAACTGAATTATTTGCACAAGTAGATTACAAAGTAAATGTAAAGATGCAAATAGACGCAAATTCGTGACGGGTGATGCGAATTGATGTAAACTGAATGACACAGTTGCCCAAAAGTGTGATACGGAGTCTTTTAAAAATCTGAACTTTAGCGGAAAATTTGCGTGACGCGTTGTCGCACAAGTCAGTTGGCAAATAACTATTTGACCCGTCTAGTTTGATACGTCCGGTTCTATCAGAAAGTGAAGGAAAGCATTACGCGAAGATTTTATTCGCACGAGTGACAAGAAAACATAACGCAGTGCACATAAGGTGTAGGGATGGGATGATAAATCGATTCGTGGATCAATTCTGAGATCTTCGAATGCATCACGTTTTTCTTTGGAATCGATTATGAGTTTAGATTTTAACAGCAGATGGCACTCTAATCTAGTTTTTATCCGCACACTCAAACCCAATGCTTTTATGATGCAAGATTAATGTAAACACAGCCCTTGTAAATCGCTTCAACTTTTTCGAATAATATGAATGGTTATTTAGGTTCAAGTACATGTAAGGTAACAAGCAGAGCATGGTTGTTTCTAAAGCAAGCAGTGCCATCTGCCTTTCATAAACTAAGCTCAGAATCAATTTGTACAATGGTGTTTCATGTATTCAGAGTTGTTTATAGTGTTAAAGTTGGATTCTCATGCTAAACATGGTCAAAGTTTTAAAAAATAATTTGGAGGAATGACAGATAATTTCTGTGCCGAAAATCTTACTTCAGGGTTGGTACAAGTTTGTTATTGGCAATCCGAGCGCGAGTGATCGTCGAATTTAACTCCGCCCACGGCGCGACTCCAGAAGCTCGGCTTTTCCCGGAGAGAATAGGAAAACTGTATTTTTCTTTTATAAATATGATAAAACTAAAGATTTTTGGAGATATTAAGGATGCAGTACTACTCTATGTACTCAAGATTAACATGAGATTAGGTGAAGTATGTTACCCTTTAAAGCTGCAGTCTCTTTGTCACCATATCTGTCTGAAAACCTGGAATTTCAGTTAAGTGCGGAATTATGTTCCATGCATGGGTTGTGGCACGGCTCCAGCGTGTATGAATCTAATGTTTTGGTAGCTGTCAGTCACCGCACTATTGTGGATTTTCACAGTATTTAGGAATCACAGATTAACAGATTCAAATATATGGCCCAAATAAGAATTTTCATCGGATATTGTCATCTAAGAGTAAGTAGCAAGTCTAAAACTTTTGTTCTGACCATCTGAGGAAAAACGCTACAGGTGTTTAAATCTAACGATAGGTTATATCATATCACATTAAAGTAGCAAGTTATAATTACTGTTATACTTTGTTCTCAAATTGTTCGTGTTAAAAACATCAGCATTGCGTAACTACGCAATGCTGATGCAACTACGTGTATTTAATGTGTATTAGCGTTTCTGTTTCTGTACAGTCTAATCTCTGATTGGCATAAAATTCTAATTTCATCAAGAAATTATTTTAGTCTAAAAAGCAAATCATTCTTCCTTAGGAACGGTGTTCTCTTTAAAATACAAAACTTGTGTAATCCCACGTAGGCTATCTGCAAACAGATGCACATTTAAAACTGGAGTAATCTAATTTCAGTCACTTGTGTTTCATAAACAGATAAACTTTTGGATTACAATCCGCATCCATAGGCGGATTTAACTTAAGTTTAATTATTTCAGCTGCGGTAAGAAAAGGTTATAAACGATCCGGCACCTGCAGTATTCTCACATGCGATTGTTACTAGCCGGGGCGCCTTCTTATACCTACCCGTACCACTCAATAATAAAAAAAAATCATTATTATAAGCTAACCGTTGTGAATCAGGCTAAAGTAAGGCGATAGTTTTGAACACTGGCTGGTTATGTACTTGCTTAGTAATTTATTTTGTATAATTTTTAACCAAAAACTGCAGCTTTAAGAAAGAATTGCGATGTATTCTGAAAACCTCAGAATCAATGCTGAATCATCTCTCGATTCGTGTTGCAATGATTTATCGTCCCATCTTGCTTGTGTTCTGTGTAGACACGGTGTAAAAGATGTCTATACTTTGGGTCAATCATAACTTTCTAATGTAGATGCCGCATTGACCCCGCATTGTGCCGTTTGGTTTGAAGTCGTATAAAGGCAAATCACACCTTACAGACAAACGCCAACAAACACACTGATCCGCCGTTGATTTCTCAGTCAAATGTGAACGTCTGACACAGACACAACAGCAGGAGGTTCAGAATTTACCGGTATTTTGAAACTAATGTGTGAATGGTGTTTTACTGGTAAAAAGACAGAACGTCATTACCTGTGTGAACTGGATTTTTCTATTTACTGGTCAAGTCATTCTAGTATGGCAATTTACTGGTATTAATGTGTGAAAGAGGCTAATAATGATCTTACATTAGGTATTTTCAATATGCATTTTCAAGGCTGAGCTAAAGTTCTTTATTGTAAAGCTTTTAAATTCTGATTTAACTCTTTGGGAGGACATTAAATTAGACAGTTAAAAGTTTATGTATTATGTGTATTTGTACTTTTTTTTAATGTATTGTTTTTTGGTTAAACCTGATTTTCTGTTCACATTTTTGTTTTAAATGTGCCCAATATCAGATTTCCAGTGTGAGGAGATTATGGTTCTGAACTGACGTGCACAAAAAGAACAATACAAACAAGGTTGCCAGGTTTTCACAACTAAATCCGGCCCATGGCAACAGTGAAAAACTAACCCAATTCTGCAAGAAAACTGTGGACTTGGCAACACTTCCACAGTGCGAAAGTAAACACGAAGAACATAAAGTAAGTGAATATGCATTTATTTATTGCGTAATCGGCTGCAGAACCAGCAAAATTATGCACAGGCAATATTAAAAATAAATACAAGGATGTGACAGAAGAGCAGAGTTTTGAATCCCACATTTTGCTTGTACATCCACCCTGTTTTTCCCAATAAGAGTGTCACAATTGTCAACATTCGTCATGATTTTGCACTCATAGGAGTTACTTCAAAGATTTTACATACCCAAAGTTATCAAGAGAGCTGCGAAAAGGTATACAAAAGGTCAGAAGTAGAGTGATGTGTCAGTGACAACTCTATATACAAGCACAGCATGAGGGCTTGTTTCATAAAAGTTTGTCATATCCTTGTCGTTTTTCATATTGCCTGTGCAGAACACACAATAAATAAACACATAATCGTATACTTAATGCCCTCTGTGTTTACTTTCGTATGACAGCGCGCAGAACAAGTGTTGTCAAGTCCACAGTATTCCCACAGAATTGTGCTACTTTTTCACTGTTGCTGCGAGTTGTTTTTCAACTCTGTGGGTTGAAACGACCCCACTAAAGTGATATTTGGGGTGGATTTTGTTGTAAAAAAAACTGGCAACTCTGTTCGTATTGTACTTTTGTGTCAGCTCAGAACTAGAGCCCGACCGATATATCGTTTTGCCGATTTTATCGGCCGATATGAGCCTGTCGCCGATATATCAGTATCGGCAAATCTGTCGCTGATCTGCTGCCGATATAAACTTTTTTTTTTGACAGAACATATAATGCAGATACAATGCTTGAAATTGTGTAATTACTTAGTTTGCCCAGCAGAGCGCGCGCCATTGTTTACTTCTGGCAACCAGCCAACCTTTTCAGTACGGAGGTCTGTTGTTCTGGCAACGGCATTCAGGCGGTGTTGCACGACTCAGTCCAGCGAAGTCTTACCGGTATGTTGCTAACTAGTTTGTTTCTGTATAGTTTATAAACAGTGACCCCATAGGTTTCCCATACATTGATAATATCCACAATGACCACCACAAAAATCCATAAAATAGCCTTCTGTCATTAACTCACGCATCACACACACACGCAACGACACGAATTTAGCACTATATTTAGCAACTTTCAGACCCTTTTAACTGCGTTTTTCCATCAAACGTACATACTGACAGCCACAGCGACTTTTTTGATATACCTAGCTGTCGTTCGGTTTTGGCGTAAAAACGCCAAAACCACTGCATCAATTCGCTCTTTAGTGTTGATATATGTTGATTTTATCAGACGATGTCACAATTATAAATCAGGATTTAAGGAGTAAAGTGAGAGTGACTCCTGGTTAACGTATTGATAATGGTGATTGGCAGTAGCTTGCTTTCCAAACACAGCTACCTTGTTTTCTTAATTCAAGTTATATATATAGCCACAATTGAGTGTCATTGCAAAAAATGTGTTTATATATCTATTATGTTTATTTATATACTGCATTCTATATACAGTACTAGTTAAGTTTGGACACACAATTGGGAACGTTTCCTTTTAACTGGTACTGTACTATAATATACACAAAGAAAATCGGCCAATATATCGATATCGGTAATTTTTTACTCCCTGATATCGGTATCGACATCGGCCCCCAAAAAACCCATATTGGTCGGGCTCTACTCAGAACTATGATTCTGTTCACGGTGGAAATCTCATATTGGCCACACTTAAAACACAAATGTGAACAGCTTTACAAAAAAATCTAATCTGAGCAAATATTAGAATTGAACACTAAGGCTTGCAGTATGAAAGTAGCCCTAAATTCTTAGTATCTCACATAATTCTACAGATTCCCTATTGAGCGGTATGCATTTATTGTTGTATTTGGCTAAATACCTTGGCCAACATCAGATGGTCTTTGACGGAGTAGCCCGTTACTGTTGCTACCCCACTCTGAAAGATGGCCCGCTGAAACAGCCCCTTGGTAATGGGTGACAGTGTCTAGAAGAACATAAGAATGCATCTTTAGAACACACTTGATCCTTGTACAGAGAATCTATTAATGATTAAAATCTTATGTTGTTTTAACAACTTGTCTTTCAGCTATTCACTTATCATAATTCCAGCGGAAGCCCAATGAGACCACAAAGAACTTACTAAGAACTTATCTTGTTTTTTAAAGACTTGTCAGAAATTGTAAAATAAATCATTATCAGGCACATAAATAATTAATATGCAACAATAGAGAAAGATAATGAAGATAATGCTGCTTTTAAAAACATTTACTGACCAGAAAAGAGGTACTAATTCCTCCTGCAGACTGGCCAGCTATGGTGACAGACTGGGGGTCTCCTCCAAAACCCTCAATGTTTTCCTGCACCCACTTTAAAGCAGCAATCTGGTCTAGGAATCCCCAGTTTCCTTGAGCATTCTTATCTCCTGTGCTAGAACCAGAAGCATGTGTTATTACAACCTATTGCAGAAGCTACAACAAATCTGATGTCATTCTTAAAGGGACAAAGTGCATGAGTAGTGCCCACTTTTTCCACCATGACTAAATACCTGAAGTATCCTAATATTCCAAGTCGGTACTGAATGACAACCACAACTATGTTCTCATAGGCCACTAACGGGGATCCGTCGTACGTGCAAGCACCGCCCATGACCAGAGCCCCTCCATGAATCCAGACCATTACCTGTTGGTTTGCATAGATTGATTTTGTCAGAAGGGTTAAGGAAATGATCAATAAAGCATATTCATAAGTCAAAGTGCTGTCCTCTAATTTAGATGAGAGAAGACGTTATTCAGTACTCACTGGAAGTTTATCTGACTCTGATCTTTGAGAAGGAGTGTAAACATTCAGATACAAACAGTCTTCTGAGACTCCTGTGGGGGTGAAATCCAACGCCAATGATTTTGCTATAATAGGCAGAATATCTGGGTTTTGAAGGCATCTAGAATGCAGCAAGAGAAGGTACACTATAAAAAAAGTTTGTCATTTTAATGATAAAATAACTATACATTAAAAGTAAAACCATATAACCTATAATGTTGCAACCATTTTTTTTTATAAAGTTATAAAGTTGTTTTAACCATTAATACACATACATATATAAACACTACCAGTCACAAATTTTTGAACAGTAAGATTTTTTTTATGTTTTTTACAGGCCTGCATTTATTTTATCCAAATTCCAGCAAAAACAGTACAAATTTGAAATGTTTTTTTTTTTTTTTTAGTATTTAAAATAACTTTTCTATTTGAATATATTTTTAAGTGTAATTTATTCCTGTCTTCATTGTCACATGATCCTTCAGAAATCATTCTAATATTCTAATTTGCTGTTCAAGAAACATATTTTTGTTATTATTATCATTATCAATGTTTAAAACAGTTGATTTTTAAAAGAGTACTTTTTTCAGGATTCGTTGATGAATAAATAAATCTAAATATCAGCATTTATCGGAAATAAAAAGCTTTTGTAACATTATACACTATACCATTCAAAAGCTTGGAGCTTGGGGGAGAAATTATAGAAATTAATACTTATTATTTAGCAAGCATGCTTTAAATTGATCAAAAGTGACGATGAAGACATTTATAATGTATGTTACAAAAGATTCATATTTCAGATAAATGCTGTTCTTCTGAACTTTCTGTTCATCAAAGAAACCTGAAAACAATCTACTCAGTTGTTTTCAACATAATAATAATAATAATAATAATAAATGTTTTTTGAGCAGCAAATCAGAATATTAGAATGATTTCTGAAGAATAATGTGACTGGAGTAATGATGCTAAATATTCATCTTTGAAATCACAGGAATAAATTACATTTTGAAAAACATTGAAAGAGAAAAGTTATTTTAAAGCTGCAGTCCGTAGCTTTTTTGGTTAAAAGTTATACAAAACCAATTTTTGAGCAAGTACATAACCTTACTTTAGCCCGATTCACAACGGTTAGCTTATAATAATGTATAATATTTGAGTGGTACGGGTAGGTTTTCATGGGAAATTCAAGCATGCCACTGCTTTATTACGTCACGTCTGTAAACATAAAGAAGCCGTAGCTTTATCGCATGTGAGAATGCTGCAGGTTTATAGCCTTTTCTCACAGGGGCGGAAATAATTAAACTTATCATTTTGATTGTAATCCAAAAAGTTTGTGTTTATGAAACATAAGTGACTGAAATTAGATTACTCCATTTTTAAATGTGCATTTCACTGCACATAGCCTACGTGGGATTACACAAGTTTTGTATTTTAAAGAGAACCGGTCCTAAGGAAGAATGATTTGCTTTTTTGCCTAAAAGAATTTCTTCATATGAAATTTGAATTTTATGTCAATCAGAGATTAGTCTGTACAGAAACAGAAACGCTAATAGTCCTACACACTACATACACGTTACGCAATGCTGATGTTGTTAACATGAACAATTTGAGAACAAAGTATAACAGTAATAATAACTTGCTAGTTTGATGTGATATGAGATAATAACCGATCGTTAGATTTAAACTGTAACGTTTTTTCCTCAGCTGGTCAGAACAAAAGTTTTAGACTTGTTACTTAGCCTACTCTTAGATGACAATATCTGGTGAAAATTCTTATTTGGTCCATATAGTTGAATCTATTAATCTGTGATTCCTAAGTACAGTGATCCACAATGGTGCGGTGACTGACAGCTACCAAAACATTAGATTCATCCGTGTTGGAGCTGTACCTGAGCACAACCCACGCATTGAAGATAATCCCGCACTTAACTGCAATTCCAGGTTTTCAGACAGAGATGGCGACAAAGAGGCAAAATTTATGGACTGCAGCTTTAAATAGTAAAAATATTTCAAAATTGTACTGTTTTTTGCTGTACTTTGGATCGAATAAATGCAGGCTTGGTAAACAGATGAGACTTCTTTAAAAACATTAAAAATCATACTGACTGGTAGTGTATTGTACATATAGGTTGAGTAAACATATAGTGTTAAATAGGAAATTAGTACAGATATACTACATATCAGTGGCGAGCGGTGACTTTTTTTTTTACCGGGTATGCTGAGTGCTGAGTCCCAGCCCCCAACCAGCTTTTAGGACAAACTTAACGAGGAAAACACTGTGGCATGTGTCGATTTAAAAGTATGCACATTTCCTACCTTATTTGTGAATAAATCTCATCTCCAATCTTTCTTGTATCGTTTCAGGTTTATCTATAGTTATTTTAATGCTAGAAAAACATAGCTGCTTTTCCAAATAAAAACCGCAAAACAACGTTTACACGTATTCTTTTATGATACGTAATATTAAGAGGGTGGGAGGTTCTATATCTCTGCTTCGACTGAATTGTTTATTATTATTATTATTAATCACCAGTGAATATAACTCCCACCCAGGTGATACTACGACCATGCAAAATGCAAATAATAATAATATATTTAGAATATTGCCAAGTAAGTTGCAAACAACAATAAAATAATAAAAAAAAAAATCTGATTTTATTATTTCCTCTTTTCCCCCTATTTGTTAATATTCAATAAATAAAAACTTTTTTTATACTTTTATATATTATACTATTTCTATATATTTTTATTTGAACCACTTAGGCATGTTGACAATAACATCTTCAACACGGTCTATATGTTTTCAGTGGACTTTCAAATTTTGAATTGCTTGAGAAATTATGAAAATATACAGTTAAGATGTTTTTTTAATTTGATTTAGTTGAGTCAGTTGTGCATCAAACACAATATGATTTTCGGCAATCGAAATCTGACAGCAACAGCGCATTTTTCCGCTTGGGCGAGCGCTTCGCGGACAGCTTACCTCGCCAATGAAATCACGCGCATAACAGCGAAAGCAGTGAACACCAGTGAATCCTGAGGAGTCATAGCAAAAGAGCGGAGGCTAGTAAGCTGCGGAGAATCCGCTTGCCCGGAAGCTTCCGCATGTGACATTTACAGAGAATTGCCGTTGCTTGGCAAATAAATAATTTGACGTACTTATTCCCAACTCTTTATTACACTTTAAGTTACATCACAAACACAAGGGATTAACTGACAACTATGTTTATATTAATTAACCCGTGAAGGCATTCTCTCAGACGGCCTGGGTATGCGGAGCATTAGCAGCTTATATGGACGGAACGCCACTGCTACATATGTGACAGTTAACAGCAGAGTTGTGGACTTGAGTCGCATGACTCGAGAATTGACTCGGACTCGAGTCACAAATTTGATGACTTGACTCCACATAATCAAAGAAGCCTTGAGACTTGACTTGGACTTGAATCCTGCGACTCGGCAAGTCTTTATGGCTATATATTCTAAAAACAACAACAGAGTTCTAATCGATATAGGCTGGTTACTGAAGCTATGATTATAATGGTGTGATTAGCGCAGCTTTTGGCACTGGGCCAGAGGAGGACTCGCTGTGCGAGCGCTTGTATTGTTTTAATCAACATAATTGAGTTGACCATAGCTACGTCCTCCTTTTGACTTAAAAATGCGTCTGAATCGCCCAAAATGTCCGGGATTTGGCTTTTGCTTACTACAGTCTCCACTCATTGTGTGCGTTTTTGTACGCCTTGCGCGGGACTGTTTTCTTAATCCCGCTCCCGCAAACATATTAAATATATGAATATATGAATATACATATTTTCTTGCGTCACGGAGTCGCTATCAGTGTGCGGAGTATTTAAATCGCTTTGGATGCAGCTCATGTTGGATGTACGGTTGCCAAAAATCCACATTTTTTTCTATGGAATTGGTCTGATTTAAAACTATTGCGGCAGGTTGATTTTCTTACGTGGCTTAAAAGTTAGAAATATTGCATACATTCAATTTGACTGAAATGCTTGTATTGAAACATTTTCCATTCAACCTGAGATAAAACTGTGGTAGATATTAGTTTTGTGAAGGATGGCCACTGTGGTAGGAAGCTTTAGCTGTTTATGATCAATCTGCATAACGATGACTGTAAAATATGTAGATTTGCTACAGAAATTACATATTTTGATAACAAAACTAGGACTCCAACTGATTCAGTTGATTCATTCAAATCACTGAATCATAAACAAATGAAACAGTGGACTTAAAATAAATTATTCATTCAATTAGGCCTATATTTGTTCACAAACAGTGATTAATTCACAAATTATTGTATCTTTGCAATTATTCTTGCTATACTACTATTGACTTGAAATTTACTGTAGTAATTAATACAAAGACACTAATTTGGGAAACAGCACTGATGACTTGTTTAGGACTTGAAGCTTAAAATTGAGGACTTGCAACTCAACTTGAGACTTACTTGTGACTTGTCACCCCTGGTTAACAGTCATACTCACATGGATGGGTGCTGGGTGGCGTTTCTTATACCCTCCCATCCCTGTACAGGACTAGGTGCAGCCAGGCGGAGAGGGCCAACAGGTGGCTGCGCAAAAGGAATGCCCAAATACTGCTCCACCAGCTTTTCAGAGCCTTTAACTTTCATATATTGCCCACGAACACTGCCATGCTTCAGAACAACCACCGGCCCAGACTCTGTACAAATACAAACAAAAACTAAAAGGGTTAGTTCACGCAAAAATTAATTACTCACCCTCATGTCATTCCAAACCTGAAAGACTGATCATCTTCGGAACACAAATGAAGATATATTTTAGATGAAATCCGAGGACTTTCTGACCCTGCATAAACAGTAACTGTACTACCAAGTTCAAGGGCCAGAAAGGTAGTAAGGGCATCGATAAAATAGTCCATGTGACATCAATGGTTCAACTGTAATTTTATGACGCTACAAGAATACTTTTTTTTTTTTGCGCAAAGAAAACAAAAATAATTACTTTATTCGACGATTTGTTCTTATCCGTGTCAGTCTCTGCTGAACGATCACGTGCGTTCTGAAGATAAACAAAGGTCTTGCGGGTTTGGAATAACATGAGGGTGAGTAACTAATGACAGAATTGTACAGTATATTCCTATTAGTAAACAATACTCCTTCAAAAGTAATAAAACAGATAATTAAGTAAAATGTTATTTTACTGTATAATGTTCAATATTACTTAAAAAGCAATAAAATAAGATGATATACTTGCCTGTCTGTACAGAGGCTGTCCAAACAGGTGCCAGGGTCAAACACAGGCAGAGCAAAACTTCTTTTATCATAGCTGTTCTTTCGTTAAAGACGGATACAGACTTAAGCCACTCATGTAATGAAGAGCTCACAAAATCAATCACTCACACAGTACAAAATACTGGCCTTTAACCCGATCCTACTTTACCCCCTTAAAAAAACAAATCAGCTGTTACATGTGTACAAAATGGAATCCCTCTATTGCAGAAGAGAGAAAAATCCATTTTGTGTATAAATAATCATGATTAGTTTAGAATTTGATGTCTGTATCTCTGTGTTCTGACATGTTTGTTCAATTAAAGAGTTCTAAAATCTTTCATTTATTAGGGAAGTGAACCAAACATTTAAAATAAATCAAAATGTCATAGACAATTCATACTTTTTTATTCTCAGCCATATGGATAATTTAATTTTCCTCCACAGTAAATTCTTCTGTCAAAGCGGTTCATGCTGTACCCAGTGATAAAGTGCTAATGCAGATGGTAAAAGACTGTCACAGAGGCTCAGATTCTTCACAGGTAGGTTAATAATTCATGTCTTATGTCGGTTTTATTGAACAAAGCTACCAGGAAAGCTTGAAGGTTACAAAGCTGAGAAGTTAAAAGCTGTATCCAATGACACTCACTTAGTAGATGGTTTCTGTTGTGTTCTTTTTTTTTCTTTTTTATATAAGCATTTGTTTGACTTAACTGTGATGGCACAACGGTTAACAACCCTCAACCCATCATGGTTGCTCACACAAAGGTTGCAATTGAGAGGCATTGGTCTAGAAACAGGGGAAGAACTGAGAAGTGATTGCAAAAAAAAAAAAATAATAAAATAAAATAAATTATTTTTTTTTAAAAAAAAAGGTAAAATGTGGCTGCTGCTTTTGTCTTTGAAATTCCACTAATTAAAAACAAAAAACAAAATGCCTTTTAAATTTAGTTTAAATTAGTTAATTTTTAATTTGTTAAGATATTTTCTAGATTATACAAAGTACCTTATCATACTGCACATCAACCATAAACTCAAACATCACAATAGTAATTTATAACTTTTATTATTTTTATTACTAGAGGAGGATTTATAATTAAAAGCTCACAAATATTTTTAATTGACTTTTTTGTTATTCTACATGTCTTTTTTACATTCTTTATTTGGTAATATAGCTATATATTTAAACTAATATGTGCTTCTATAAAGCAGAGCTATTGCCATTATAAGTGTATAATCCTTTTTTTTGAATGCTGATTTTATCATGTTTAATCGTGAAAGACATGATGAATAATGTTTCTTCAGCATCAAGATTAACAAGGTCAAACAATGATCTTGTAAATAGTATTTAACAGCACACCCAACCAGTTTGTTCAGAACCTTTCAACTAATTTTAATAAACCATGACACAACACAAATGTTTTTTTCATTGTTAGTATTTGTGGTTGCCTCATATTTTCCAGGTTGTTGGCATATGACATGGTTCATGTATTTAAACTTATATTCAAATATTGTGGTCTGAGAGGAATGTGTCTACTAGCTTATTACAACCATGGTGGTGTCTGCTGTGAAGCATGAGATACGCTTTTTTTTGTTGGTCACTAGATGGAAGCAGTGAGTTTTTGAGGAGGTCACAGTTCCAGCATCTGTGCTGAGAAAACTAACAGCATTCTCACCTTTTTGGTAATTATACCATGATTGACAGCTATAATTGTAAGTTTTTTGTATTTCGGTAATCACCACCCAATGTTTACTTGGAGATGTTGGTCACGACCCCATTTAAAGTAGACAAATAGAATAAAAAAATATTTATTGATTCCAGGGTGAGGGGAACTGCAATGTTGCAGTAACAAAAGAGAGCAGAACAATAAAAATGATCACACACGCACAAAAAAAAAAAAGAATGCAGAATTACATAAAATAGACACGGAACAATAATAAAACTTAAGTAAAAAAGATTTTTACCACAAAATATTTATTATATAAATTATTTGTACATAAAAAGTACAAAATGACAGATTAATAATTAGATTTATTATTAATATATATAATCTTGTTCTTTTTATTAGGTATAATTTATGTATTTTTTAAATACTTATGTTTTATATATTTATATTATAATTATTTATAATGATACAATTATTTTAATTATATTTGAAACTTTTGAATCTGTTTTAATTCAATAATAATTCAATAATTATACTGAATTTCAATGTATTTTTATCATAATAATAATTATTCATATTGTTATTATATAAATAAATATATTATTATTCTTACATAATATTATAAATAGAATATATATAAATGATTGTATACATAATAATAATAATATACAATATATATTTTTAATATTATATGGAAATTGTTTTATTATATATAATTTTTATATGTGAAATTGTTAATTTTGTATATATTTATATTATAATTATTTATAATCACAGTTATTATTAATTATATTTGAAACTTTTGATCTGTTTTAATTCAATAGTAATTCAATAATTATACTGAATTGATTGGAAGGTATTGTTATCATAATAATAATTATTATTCATATTGTTATTATATATATTAATAAATATATTATCATTATTATTATAATTACATAATATTATATATAGAATATATATAAATGATTGTATACATAATAATAATAATATAGAATATATATTTTTAATATTATATGGAATGTTTTTATTATATATATATATATATATATATATATATATATTTATTATTATTATTATTATTTTTTTTTTTCATATGTGAAATTATAAATATTTGATATATTCATATTATTATTTATAATCATACAGTTATTATTATTATTAATAATACTTTTATGGAATGCTGTTATAATATTTAGCACTTAATTTATTAGAATATATTTTATGATACCAATTAATAATTATCTATCTATCTATTTTATTATATTGAATTGAATAAAATTTATTTTAGAATAATAATAATTATTATATATGATGTTATTATATAATACAAAATTATGATATTTATTTTATAATTATATCGAAATATTATTATTATAGAATATATATAATTAGGTATACATAATAAATAACAACAACAACAACAACAACAATAAGAATAATTAAATAAATATATATTATTTTTTATATTATATTATTTATATTATATTATTTTATGTTTTTTAATATAAACGATTATGTATATATAGTAATTATTATTAATAATAATACCTTAATTCAGTAATAATAATAATAATAACAACAACAATAATCATTATTATTATGGTTATTATGATTATAATTTGTATTATACAAGCGTTATGTATATACAAGCGATTTTCCGTATACGCTCATCCATCCCTAAGAAAACTGTTTAGCATGCAATCGAGGCATAAATTGTATGCCTTGCACTGATGGAAGTGTGATGTTACCGGGATCGAGAGATTGCTGGGAGCGCGGGCGCAGTGAGCGGCGTGCGGCATGGCATCATACGCAAGGGGCGTGACGGAGGCGTGTCATAACATATCAGCGCCACTGTTTCATGTGTCGATCGAGCCCTGTTGAGAACTGCGCTCTCTCTGTGCTTCGCCGGAGTAGACGTAAACAAATCATTAAAAGCTAAAGCTTGAGTTTTCTCTAACGGCGTATGCGCTGTCAGGGCTAGAGTTTACTGTGGCTAACGGAGAGGAAAAATCGCTCCTCTGGGAAGACGTCGAAAAGTAACAGCCTCACTCGGCCACAGGTAGCTCTTTCGGCTCTGAATATCAAAGTACAGGTCATGCGGGTGTCTTCGGATGGGCAGAGAACTGTGATCCAGTGCTGCTGTTACTGCTAGTGACCCCGGTGGACTGATCGCTTTTGCCTCAAGCTGAGCAGGAACGACGGAATAAGCATGTCCCGAAGAAAGCAGAGCAAACCCAGACAGATCAAACGTAAGCTTTTAAAGTTTCTCTAGTACCGGTGCCGCTGTTGTGAATGGTGACTCATTGTAAAAAGTGTGTGGCATTATTCATATGACTAGATAGCATTGCTTTTTTGAATGCATGCCGTTTAACAGTTTTGGAAACTGACCACATCTTTCTATTAACGCGGGACAAACGACACGCTTTAGATGCATAAGCAGTCTGTTTAAACACTCCTTGTGTTTTCATAGTTTTAAGGCAGTAGACAAATAGAAACGGCTACATTTAGTTGGCAAGTGTCATAGTAACCAACAGCGTTTAGGACGCGTAAAAGCGCGCAGCACATGTCAAACTCGCGCTTCGTTTTTCAAATCCAGCGGCGATAATTGTGTATAATAAACACTTTTTATTTCACTTTTTAATTCGTAAAAGTGCTTTCGTCTGCTTCAACCCAAGTGTAACCCTGGCTTCCTGTTTAATACTGTTGTGGAAACGTCACTGTTCTCTGAAAAAGACGATATGAGTTCAGATAAACAGCGATCCGATCCCAGTCGAGATAAGGATTAAAATTGGATCTTTTATTTGTTTTCTGTCTGTGGCTGCACCGAGGCTGCTGTTGCATTTTCCTCCGGCTTTTCAGTTCTCTTTCCAGAGATGAGACGTCAGATAGCGCGCCCAGCTGATCTCTCCACATGATAGTGGATTACAATTGGATCTTTTTTTTCCATCTATCCATTTTAACCCTATAATGTTCAGGCACCATTAGTTTGTATGCAAGATATTAGGTTCTGTTATTATTTGCACGCTCCAACCCTGTATGACTTAGGCTACTTTCTTCTGTGCCGCACAGAAGGAGACATTTTGAAGAATATCTTGGTTGCTGTTTTCCATTTATACAAACGCATGGTGACTAAAGCCTTTAAAACTACACAAAATAATCATAAAAGTGACTATTTCCAGCTATAAGCTCTTCTTATTGGGAAAGCAGCATTTGTTTGAGAATCGTTTCAGTGCATTAGTTGATACAATTCACAAACCAAACAGAATTGTTAGTTTATAAATCAAATTCTGGAGTTCAACTGAACACTGGTCACAGCTGTTAACAGCTCTTAGTGAAAAACAACAATAGTGCGCTTATCAGCTACTTGTATTATACTATTGAGATGATCATACCATCTTTTTTAAAGTTTGACGTCCTCATTCATGATGTTCTTTTGACTTCCACTGATGAAGGAAAGTCTTACAGGTTGAGAGAAATTCATTTTCGATTGAAGTAACCCTTAACATTTTGTGGTCGATAAATTTCTAAAGTAAAAATCAAATTCATTGACCCCTGCCTCTCCCCTCTCTTTTTCTGTGAAAGGAACCAACAGCGCTGAAAAGTCGTTTTGCTCTGGTGCCAGACGCTGTTTCAGTTCTTCATCCAGAAGAGATGCTTTCGGGCGATAAGCACAGTAGCAATATCTTGGAGGTTGAGTTTGAAAGGGCTGCTCAAAAAAAATAAATATTAATGCGATTCAAAGGCAGAAAGCGACTCTTGAATAGGAAAGAAAAATGGTCTGATAAGGCGGCATTAGCATATACCACTGAGTGTAAACGGACGGTATCAAGGTTTGTTTAAGTGACTGGAGAGTTATACGAGTGCGTTGGCCAGTAACGCCAACGACCTGCTGACCCACGAAGGCGTTTTCTTAATTGAGATGTCTTATCTGATATAAAGCTATCTCTTGGTTGCTTTCTGGAGAACTCATTTTCTTACCTAGAGGCGGCTGCAAACAGTAGAACCAGCGTTACTACTTCAGGCCGCTCGTAGCTGTTGTTTTGAACAATTCTGAATAAACATTTCTTATCTTTCCTGAAACGTTGAACCCCGTGAAGATTTCATATCTGCTGGCTTTTGAAGTACACATCACTAACTGTACGAGTCCCACCATTAGAGTAATGAAGATGGAAGAGTATCTCACATTTGGCGCCAAAGGTGAGTCCCCCTGTTACTAAACTCGGGAGCTCCTTGTGTGCACATCGCCCCTCTTATCTTACCTTTTTGCTTATGTAAACGTGAAGACGGCTGTGTATAATAAATGCGTGATTGCATTGTTTTGTTACACTCTTACTGGAAGGATTACAATCCCGGCCCCTCTAAAAGAGGTATCCGGTATCATGGAGGACTGTGTTGAGAGGAAATATTTTTGTGTGTCTTTTGTGCGTCACTCTCCCAATGGTGAAGATCGCGCTGATAGATTATCCATCCCTCCCTGATGGCGAGATTAGCTCACGGGCCACATCCCAGGGCTTATATTTTGGCGGTTGAGATGGGAGACAAGATAGGCGAGGCGGCGATCTCTGTGGAGATAGTCCCAACGTCGGGGGGGGGGGGCAGGGGAGGGATTGGGATTATAATTACATTTGGCTGAAGCGTTCTCATCTTTGTCATGTTTGTGTTGTTGTTGTTTGGGACTGGCTGGGTGTATCTCTAGATAAGTTAAAAAAAGAGAGAGAGAAAAGCAGATAAGGGGAGAGTAGGATGGCAGGGTTGATAAGGGCTGGGGGAGAGAGGCGGGAATACAGAAACGGTAGATGGATGTATGCTGCGTTTTAAAAGCAGCTGCCTCAGTGAGATCGCAGGGGCCGATAAGCGAGCCGTTGAGATGATTGGGAGATAAGGCAGAGGAGATTCTCACAGATAACAGCCGAGTGACATCATTCAAACGGCTCAGAGGTCGGCGTGAATTATTCATGAGCTCCCAGAATTTGGCGTCAACGGCCAGAGGATGTTTGAGAAGCCGGGGGCCAGACAATGCACTTGTTTGAGTTACCACCTCCTGTACCTTGGGCTTGCACTTTTGAAAGTGTGGACAACTGATGGGATCTCTTCCTGTTTTTGTTGAAAGCATTCTCAGAGCTTTTGCTGCTGTCAGGTTCACCTTCTTAGGGTCAGGTCTAGTTTAATACTCAGCCAAAAATATGAGAGATCACAGACTTTCTCACACATATTTTCACACATACGCACGCACGCACGCCATTGCGTCTTGGTGGTTTTGCTTGTGTGTTTTCCTTCTTTGTTCTGCTTTTAGCTCGATGTGAACTTTTGATAAAGCCTGGGGCCTGATCTCCGGTATAGATAGAGATCGCCAAGTGCGATAAGAGTTGTTATCAGCGCAGAGCAGGCAGGAGCTGAGGCTTTGCTGCAATAACAAAGCTACACGTAAGAACAGCAGGGCCCTGGACCCTGGCAATCAGTTCCAGCCCTAATGTGATTAATGTTGTTGTATAATTAGATGATAGGTGTGAATGCATTTTTTCCCCCCCCTTAGTTACTCTCGGTTCCCACCCTTGTGTTTTTCTCCTAACAACCATTGTGGTTGATTAATTTAATTAAAACTAATTCCACATATTACTCACTGTAGATCTTGTGTTAGATAGCATTGAGATGCAGGGTTTTTTTTGTTCGGCGATGTTAATCTCTAGGGTGCGTTTTGGTGAAAAACAGCGAGAAAAAAAAGTATTCAGCTCTACGCCTTGCGAAAGGAAACAAGAATGTGGCGTCAGCAGTATGGCTGAAATGTTGATTTGCAGTGAGATATTAGATACTGAGTGATAGCGGGTGCAATGAACACTGCAACACATTATAAAGACTTTATAACTTTCTCACAAAGCCAAGGACGGCTTTCATGATTTTGATAAAACATCTGATAATCTTTAAAGCAGGTTGTTAAGGTCTTCTATTACTTAATAATGCATCTTGCTTTTGAACTGTGCTGATAGATATTATGACAAAATGAAGACAAAAAAACAATTATTTATGTTTACATAACCATTCAAACTCTTTAAAGAAAAAAGTTTCTCATGTTCACCAAGGCTAATATGTTTAAGGGCCTGTTTGCATGGAGACGTGTTTGGCTGTATACATAAAAATTCAGATCGTATCGGCGTTCCGTCCAGATGGATCTGCCGTTTTCCTAGAGTGGATAAATCTGAATATGACACCCTTGCGTTTTCGTATGTACAGCCAGTCTGCATATTTTGTGAAATGATGATGTCACCACTCCAAGTCTTCTCCGTTTTTAGTCTGTCTCTGTTGCCAAATTACAGCACCACATACTGGTCTGGAATGTATACTACATCGTTTTGAGTTGGTTTCAGTGGTTTTGTGTGTACGCAGATATTTTTTGAGACGACGAAACCAGTAATAATGTTTTCCTTTGATAGTAAAGTAACACTTCATTAGCTATGTTTCCATCACCCTGTTTTGATGCACATTTTGAAGTACCACATCAGAAACGAGTGATTGAAACACCAAATAAAACCGAGTTTTAAAATGAAAAGGATCCTCGTTTATACTAGCGTTTTCACTGCATTTCAGAAACGATCTCCGTCTACACTACACAACCGAAAACGCATGTCATATGACCATTCATGCAGGTTTACCCATAGATATGTATAGGTAGATGCTAGGGCTGGGTATTGATTCAGATGTCTCAATTCGATTTCGATTCTCAAGCTTTTGATTCGATTCTCGTTTTTTTTTTTAATTTTTTTTTTTTACATTGAGTGAGTATAGTTTTAATACAAATGATATTTCTAAAAAAAATTAACAGTTAACATCAATTTACAAATGGTGAATTAATAAAAAGAAATTAAGAGCTACAGGCCTGTATTTTAAACCTGTTCTTTTTTATTTTTTTGTATAGGGTCTAATTTAAACAATAATAGGGCTCTATAAAATGTACATCTTAATTTTTCTGGTAATCAGATAAAGGCATAAAACATTAATTTAATTTATCCTGATCAAATGAAATTAAACCCTTTTATTTTTGGGCAAACAAAGTGCTGCACAACAAGGTTTACTGCAAAAATTTAAAAGAAAAATGTAATTACTCATTTAAAAATAAAGATTTATTAATATTGAGTGGTAGTTGCAGTGGCATTGTTGTAACATTAAGTCTTAAGACTGCTAAATAGTACATTTCTGACAGTTTTTTTTAATGTTAAACTAAACTTTTATTTTGATGGGTTGCTGTGAAGAACTTGCAGCTGTTGTGTAGGCCTGTATGATATGACGGTAGTTTTCTCAAATGAAATGGTGAAATGCTTACGAAGTGATTCTCAGATGGAGATAAGAGGGTGACATCTAGTGGAGAAGACCAATGATAAGATTCACTTGTTTGAAATGTTTGCTGAAATAAATATCGGAAAAGATCGATTCACGGCTTTTGAGAATCGATATCGAATCGACGTCATTCAAAAAAACTATTTTGCCCAGCTCTAGTAGATGCCCTATTATTTAGATTGAGGATGCGTCTAGGCCCTTGAAGCAGTCAAATGCATCTACATATTATAGATCTATGGGTAGAACAATGAGTATGATGTTATTGTTTACACGGTCGTCAAGGATACGCAGAGAGAATGTGGCCATGTGGCCAAAAGTCTCTGTTTTGGTCCGTTTATACTGAAATGCCACCTCTGAGTTTTCAAACTAAAACCGAGACTGCAGCGTTTTCAAAAGTCTCAGTTTTTGAGGGACAGTAGAGTAAACGACAGGTGTAACCGTAGCAAAACTTATGCGTTTCAAAACGAGTACGCACTAGTGTAAGCGCAGCCTCAGCGCGGGCCTGCGCTAAAACACCAGTGTCAGTCAACAGATGTGGGAGTGGCCTGTGCAGAACTATAACACTCTGCCAAGAATCTGTAAAAGGCTTGATCCGAGAGTTATGATTTATGGGGATTTAAAAAAAAAAAAAAAAACTGGGTGGACTTTTATAATTATAATAACCCATGTAGCTATCATTTTTACTACTTGTGTATTAGAATTTTGTGTAGCGTGCTGATTGGTCAGCTAGTGATGTTCTGATTGGTGCAGCCCATGAGCTCTCCTGATTGGATGAGAGAGTCTGATTTGTGTGGATTGAAAATAATGTCAAAAGCTTTAACTGTGGATCAGAATTTACTGTTTAGGAAGTGTCTGTTGGTTGCCACGGGGAAAGGAAAAGCTTTTAGGTGTTTAGATGAGTTATTGCTCTTTCCTAATGTTTATGCAAGGGGAAGTTGAGTGAGTTATGATAGCTGAACCCTCGCTGACCCATTAGCACTCCGAAATCCTCACTTCATCCTTTATGTAGACTCAAGTTAGAAACTCAATGTTTGTGTGAAGCAGAAACCCCAAGGGTGTACTGTTATGCAATCTAATATTTGCGAAAGAACAACTATCTACTCAACCACATTTTTGTATTTTGTTTGTATTATGTAAATCTATGTAAATTACACTTGATCATGTCACTTATTCAGTTCTGTCGAAGCTGTCAGTATGCCATCTTTCTCAGCAGTAACTCAGATGAGAGGAATAAAAGTTATGATATGAGACACCCCACCAAATGCAGACGTAGCATAAAATCTTAAACGCAGCCGCAGTTGCGTGTGATTGTCGAGCGGTGGATGAGAATAAAATATTAATGTGTTATTAAGGATCCCGTAGCCTCTGGCCCCAATGCAATTAAAAACAAGATGGGAACAGGGCAGTAATCTTTTAATGCACTGTTATCACATAGCATCTTATGGAGAGGACTTATTTTTATGTGCAGTTTTGATAGGAGCGGCGGAGGTGAGATTTGCCATCGCAGGAGGGAGATTTCTTTTTTTTCTCCAGAAGGCTGGTGTAATAGAGTTTTCTGTGCTTTTTGGTTGGAGTTAATGAGTTGCGTCTTAAGGAGAATGGAGATATGATAATTTGTCCGATGTGGAGGAGCCATATTTGATGTGGATCACGGCTAACAGGGTTGATTAGATTGGCTGATTTCCACGCTGAGGTTTGATGTCATGTTCTTTATTTGATGTGCTTAATTGGCATGGTTGGGGGTGTGGGCCATCAATTTGATGTAGCGCTAAGGACACAAAGTTCAAGAGTGACACTATATACTCTTCCCTTTTTTAAAAGGATCAGTACGGATATCTCAAGGGGGGCTTTATGCAAACAGTTCAGCTGGGTGTATTTGTCTCAACCATAAGGCCGTAGATTAAATCTGCAGGTCACATCCCAGTGGCATTCAGGTGAGTTTCTGTCCCAGAGTGTAAAATATAACACTCTGGGATAGTAACAGCCCTCACTGGCTTTCTTGTTATGGCTGCCAAGAGCCAAATGTAAGCAAATAGACAAGGTAAGGTTTTTCCTAATTATTTAATGTTTGTGTTTCATTTTATGCTCATATGTTAGACTCCAAAATGATTGAGTGGATTAAGACAGAATGGTCAATTAGTTAATTGAGTGGTCCATTTTAAAAACCTGTAGTTTGGACATCTCTACTATAAGCTATCACTGACCTGTTGTAAAATGTGAAAGATAATGTTGTCTTGAAGTATCCCTGTTGCTTATGGTGCGGAGAGCTCAGGCTTGGGTGTTATATGCCAGGCAGGAGGCTCTTGTGGGAAGGGAACACCGGGCATGTTTCATAAGGAGAGGCGGAAAGAGAAGAGATAAGCACAGAAGGGCAGCTGGGACAAAGGCCCTAGAAAGAGGAGAGGTTAGACCGCCTCCAGGGAGCCACCCCTGAACAGAGGTGGTCTAGACCAGAGTGGCTCCTCTTTCTGCTCTCACACACTCCACTTGGCCCGCTCTAGAAAGAGAAGAGAGACTGCCAGAGATCAGCCTCAGACCTCTTCCAGCTCCTGTTTTGAGAGGTGTATGTGAGGTATGAATGAAATGTTGCAAATATTCTGACATTTTCAGACACAACAACTTCATAGCCGAACTCCCAACAAACAGTAAACCGGAATTTAACTCATTTATACAGTGTGTTTTTGCCTTTTGTGTTCTTTTAATTGGCACTTTAATTAGACTACATTGTGGTTGTTATGAGGCGATAGTTGGCTTGCATTGAGAACCTATATTATTTCTTTTGTGCTATTTCTGGTCATGGTTTTCTCACTTATTCATCTTTCACTTTTCACCTTTTGTTGATTTCTATTGTGACCCTATGGAAGCCCATTTCTGCCACTGAATAATAAAAAAAAAAGGTAACTGCTACCTTTTATTATTTATTACTTTTTGTTATAAAGTAAAAACCTAAAAAAGGTAATTGTGTCTTTTTTATCTCACAATTCTGACTTTATAACATGCAAATGCAAGTTTGTATCTCACAATTCTGAATGTTTCTGAGGGTAAAAAAAGACTGATGTTCTTAGAATCATGAGTTTATATCTCATTTCTGGCTTAATAACTCACAGTTGTTATAAAGTCAGAATTGCGAGATATAAAACTGAGTTTATTTCTCAAGTGAGTTTATATGTCACAACTGTGAGGAAAAAAAACAGAATTGTGAGGTAAAAAGTCTCAACCTGTTTTGTTTTTTATTGGGCTTCCATAGTGACCCTTTTAACAAATTGTAAACTTTTTTTTTTTAGACCAATTTTTCTTTCACACCCTTTCTGTTTTATTATTATTTATCATATCAGCTGACAGTCATTTGCTCTGTTTTTACATTTAGATAATATTTGCTGTCATCAAACATTCTAACAAAAATGCATATAATCTAAAATGAATTACATATTTAACAATATGTTACAGTACATTTATATTATTATTTTGCATATAGTTTTTGCATTTTTCTTGAAAGGACAGTGGAGAAATATGGGAGAAAGAGAGTGGGAGATTTTTAAACTAAAAAATGTAAAAAAAAAAAGTTTTTTTTTTTTTTTTTTTTGCAACCTCAGATTCCAGATGTTCAAATAGTTGTATCTCAGTCAAATATTGTCCTATCCTAACAAACCATACATCAATGGGAAGCTTGATGTATAAATCTCAATTTCATACATTCACAAATTGAACCTTATGACCACAGGTTTTGTGGTCCAGGGTCACATTTGGTATACAATTTTAAAATTGACCATAAAGTAAAAAACTAAATTTTGGCATGTGAGTTCCTACAAATAGCATTGCTTCCACAAGTAGGTGAGCATTGGCATACTAACATGAAGATTAGGCGGATTGTGTTTTATAAACCTGCAGAGTTGAAATGAGCAGTTAGTACCCTGATGTGCCGTTTAGGAATGTATTGTTTGGTCTGTGACTTCTATTGAAAGCATTTAATGTGTAATCCTGCTCTAATGCAAACAGTATCTAAAATGAAATCTTGCCTGTCAAAGTTCATCATCCATCCAACGGTTCTTATCTTTTTAAGCAATCACAAAAAAAAATATTATCATTATCACGGTGATTCTGTGATAAGACTCTGTGGTGAATTGCAGGCAGTAATCATTGTGATTGTGGACTTTTGGACGTCGCCCGTTTTGATATGTACTCTAAAAGTCATAGATACATTTTCTTGGCCTGTCAGTCAAAGACATATGGCCCTCCCCCTTAGTGTGTTATCTCTGTAGATGATCACAATGAAAATATAATCATTACAGAGATGATTATATGATAAGACCGGTGGTGTTAAAGCGATAGTCCGCACGAAAATGAAAATGAGTTTGTTTGGAAGTCAGTCTTTTTCTATCTTCTGTTAAGTTCCACAGAGTAAGTTTTAGACTGGAACAACAGCAGAATTTTCATTTTTGGGTGGACTATGCCTTTAAATCATCATTCAGCATAGACTTTAGTTGTCTAGGCCTTCCCTGACCTCACCTTTCCTTTTAGCTTTTTGTTTCAGTCTGTCAATCAAAGTCTTGACTTACCAACCTCTTCACGTAAGCCCCTCCTCCATCTCTCCCCCTTCATTTCTGGCCCGCTTTCCATTACCCCAGCTCTCTCTCATCCCCAATATCTACCGCTATCTCACTCTTTCTCCCCCGACCCGCTCTTCCTCCCCCCCCAACAACTGTCTCTCTGTAACCCCCTTCTCCCGCCCCTTCTCCCCCTGTCTCCAGTCAGACCTCTAGCCTCACTGAACCAGGTCTTAGCGGTATGATAATGTGGAAAGTTGAACTGGCCCCATTACAGCTTGGCTGATGGCAGCGCCGATAAGGCCCTTGATAATGGGTGCAGATAGAGCTGACACAGCGGTCCAATAGCCAGCCCTCTCTCTCCCATTATCATTCCTGCCCACCGATGGGCTCCCAGCGCACTATCTGCTCTCCATTTCCACTCCTGCAACAGATAAGAATGGAAATACTGACTTCATAGCTGACTGATTAAAGTGTCTGCCTTTCTTGATAATACACAGATAAATTATGTTTTTTTTTCTCTCCCTCTTTCTCTTTTGCTCCTTTCCTCTGTCTCTATCGCTTTCTCTCCTTCTGTTTCTCTCACTCCTTCCTGCGCTATCTAGAAAGGAGAGGGGCAGCAGGGAGAAAAACGTCTCCTCTGTTAATTTCTCTTTCTTTGTAGGTTTATTTGAGAAGGAGAGAGGAGGAACGGGGGGAGAGGAGGGGTATGTGGGAGAGATGGCGAGATGGTGCAGTTAATAAGAAAGTTTTGCAGGGCGGGGGAGTGTGATGGGGGAACGACTCCATTCAAGTGCCTCTCAGGGACTATTACATTTGGAATCTTGTCGACTGACACTCTACGACGCGCAATCACATCACCATCTGCATAAACAAGCGCTGCCTAAACGCTCGCGCTCCTCTCTCTCGCTCGGAAACACCGGGTCGTCTAACCGCTTTGGATAAGTAGCCGGCCGACCGCTGATTTCCCACGGCGGCCGAAGGAAGTAGCCGGGCAGCGTGTGGGCAGCACCTCTTCCAGGGTGCTTTTTTATCACTGATTGCTTCTCCAAGATACCATGCTGATCTAACCGATTACATCCTTTTGTGTACAGTAAACCATGTCCAGCTTGTCTCTCCCTTCTTGATTCTCACCTGTGTTTTCCACACGTCCAACTGTGGATTTTCCTCTCTAGCTTCCTGGATCACATTGCTGATGTCAGAGGCACTTGTGTGCCATTTAATGATGCAATCTAGTACCTCAAATATACAGGATTCTCCTGCTCTGCCCATAAGTGATGTCATGCACATGTGTTTTCATCTGAATGGAATCAAAGATGCTAGAGCTAATATGAAAGAAGTAATATTTTTCCTGATGGAGATGATTTAGGCCTCTTTTAAGTAATTTTAGCTTTAATAAAGGATTAGTTCACTTTCAGAATAAAATTGCTGATATTTTACTCACCCCCATGTCATCCAAGATGTTCATATCTTTCTTTTTTTCCAGTCGAAAAGAAATGCAGGTTTTTCAGGAAAACATTCCAGGAGTCGAGGACGCACATCTAAGAGTATTTGTGGTTGAAAATATAAATTTGTATTTATTTTTTAGAAAATGACTGATTGTTTCACTAGATAAGACCATTATTCCTTGGCTGGGATTGTGTAGAGCCATTTGAGCTACATTTAAACTGCAGTTTGGACCTTATCCCCATTAAGGTCCGCTATATGGAGAAAAATCCTGGAATGTTTACCTCTAAAACCTGAAAAAAGAAAGACATGAACATCTTGGATGACATGGAGGTGAGGAAATTATGAGGACATTTTTATTCTGGAAGTGAACTGATGCTTTAATGCTATGTACCAACTGAGTATCTTTAGTTAGTCTTTTTAGATTAATGTGGGGGAACAGTTTGGAGAGAAATGTTCATATAAATTCAATAATTCATCATTAAATCATTATAAAAGTTGAAAATAATTTTACATTAGAAGGTGTAGTTTAATGTGAAACTTAAATATTAAATACATGTAAATAAATAAAAAAATTATACACTATAAGTCAAAAAGATTTTTAATAGATTTTTATTTATAAGATTTAAAATAACTGCTTTCTGTTTGAATATATTTTAAAATGTAATTTATTCCTATGATCAAAGTTAAATTTGCAGCATCATTACTCTTTAGTCTTTATTATCAATATTTAAAACAGTTGAGTAGATTTTTTTTTCAGGATTCTTTGATGAATAGAAAGATACACAGATCAGCATTTATCTGAAATAAAAGCTTGTGTAACATTATACACTATACCAAACAAAAGAGTCAGTATAATTTTTATTTTTTATTTTTTGGGAACGAAATTAATAAATTAATATTTTTATTTAGCAAGGATGATTTAAATTGGTCAAAAGTGATGATAAAGAAATTTTATAATGTTACAAAAGATTTCCATTTCAGATAGATGCTGTTCTTCTGAACTTTTTATTCATCAAAAAAAAAAAGAAAAAAACTTCTGCTAAGCTGTTTTCAACAAAATAACAATAAAATGTTTTTAGTTTAACAGCAAATCAGAAAATTAGAATGACCTCTGAAGGATTGTGTGACTGGAGAAATAATAAGAAAAAAATAAATTACATTTTAAAATATATATAAATAGAAAACAGTTATTTTAAATAGTAAAATATTTCACATTTGTAATTTTTTGCTGTACTTTGCATCAAATAAATGCAGGCTTGGTGAGCAGAAGAGACTTCTTAAAAAAAAATCTTACTGTTTAAAAACCTTTGACTTGTTAATGTATGTAGTGTACATACATATGTATATACACACATATTATGTTTTTATATTTTGTAGAAAGCTATACATATAAATATATGTTAATAATATATTTTAATAGAACAGCATTAAAAAAAAAAAAAAAATAGAAAACTTCTGTCGCTTCTGGTCAATGTAATGCATTCTTGTGGAATAAAAGTATTAGTTTCTTCAGTAAAGTCCCCAAACCGTTGAATCAGTAGCATCTGATGTCAGTGACACAATGAACTTATTATCTACCTCCCTGAAATGATTTTGTCCACCTGTTGAGACCTTACAAAATCTCTGTAGTCCTCTAAATAATCCCAACAGAATGTTTCTGGGGTCCTTCTCTGCACTCACTGTCGCTTTTCAATCACTTAATACCGGAAGTTTGGGCCGATTGCCGTTGAAATTCTGTCTGTTGTACCGTCTAACTGACTATCTGTCCTTCTATCTTCCTGTCTTTCTGTCTAAGCGTCCGTTCTCTGCTTACATAGAGAGCTCACTTAAACTGCTCTTTTAAACAACGCAGTATTTGTTCAGGGCACTGTAACTGACCTTGATAGATTAGAAAGGCTTTTTACTTTCTGTGGGAGTATGAGCGTGTTTGAAATTATTAGTTGTCCGTTTTTTCCCAGCATTTGATCTCGGGATCAAAACAGGAATTTAAAAAAAAAGTGTTTGAGAGTTTGCTTTTGCTCCCAAAATCTTGACACTCCCTATGACACTTCTGCGCTCGCACAATCTCTCCAGACGTGTGTCTCTGCGTGCTGAATTATTCACATTAGCGAGGCTGTAAAAAGCCTGTATAAGGTTAATTTGATACCAAAACCTTGCCTAGATTTTTAAGGGCAGTAGACCTTTTTTTCAGTTGGGCTACAAAGAACAGGGAGTGGAGGCGAAGAAGAAGAAAAAAAATAACGAAAGCATGATAAAAAGCTCTGATAAGGGAATGACTGCGTTGTGTAGGAGTTGATATCAATGTTATCTATCTGTCTTTTTCACTCTCTTAGCCCTTCTGTTGTTTTTTATGCCTTATCTCCCTCTACCAAAATGCCAGGAACAAAAAGGGAGAAAGAAAAGAAATTACCGTACGGATTATTCATGGGGCCTGCTGATAAAGCGGGTGATGCAAAAATTAAGAATATACGGGGCTATTAGGTTTTTTCCGATGGCAGTTGTTTTGCAGGATTATTATTTTTTTTTTTTTAAAGAGAGAAGCATGAAAAGATCAGTTTGTGTGTCTGTTTCTCTCTAAATCTGTCAAAGAGTGAGTGATTAGGCCTGGGTTAACCCTTTATGTGTCTCACAGCAGACACACATACCTTCATAACACACACACACACACACACACACACCTCAGCGTTTTTAGAGCTGCTGGCCTCTGATAAGGCTAACCTCAGTCTGACCCAAATAAAGAGGCCGAACACAGTGGACAGGCGTGTTGCAGTGGGCGACAGGCGTCTGCTGTTGTTGAGGACAGCTGATTGGATGATCGTTAGAGTGCAGTGCAGTTCACTTCCAGCAAAAAGAGGAGGAAAGGGATGTTAGATGTAATTGACCCTGCTTTATGTTTATGAACCTGTTTTGGCACGCTCAGTTTAATGGCTAATAATAATGTTAAAATTGTTCACTTTGACAAGTATATTATGGCTAAACGTGCGCGTGTCTTAAAGGGAAAGTTCATCCAAAAATGAAACTGAAAAGTGATGTTATTCAGCAACTGCCATACAGTAATAGTTCACAGTCATCAGAAGGTTTTAAAGCCAAAAAACCCAAAAATGAAAATTCTGTCATTAATTATTCTTATGTCGTTCCAAAACCGCAAGACTTTTGTTCATCTACGGAACACAAATTAAGATATTTTTGATTAAATCTGAAAGCTTTCTGACCCTGCATAGACGGCAACACAACTGACATGTTCAAGGCCCAGAAAGGTAGTAAGGACATCATTAAAGGGTTAGTTGACCCAAAAATGAAAATCAGCCCATTATTTACTCACCCTCAAGGCATCCTAAGTGTATATGACTTCCTTCTTCCTGACGAATGCAGTCGGAGTTACATCAAAAATTGTTATGGCTCCTTCAAGCTTAATAATGCAATTGGCAGGTGTTCCTCTTTGTCAGTAAAAAACAAGTTGAATAAAGCGCATCCATCTATAATAAAAGGGGGTTACAGGGGGTGAATAATACCTCCTGTAGTGAATCGAAGCAGTTTTGTAAGAAAAATATCCATATTTAAAACGTAATAATCACTTTAACCTAGCTTGCGCTAACAGTTGTACATGGAAGCAGCTCCGGGTGGATAGAAGCAAAGTTTCCTGACTTTAGCAAAAGAAAACTGTTGTTTTGATCTCTCCACTGTGCGTCCGCGTTCACTACTTCTGAGCAGCACATGCGCAATGCCAACGTCCTACGGCATCCGCTAGAGAAAAGTGATTATTATGTTTTAAATATGGATATTTTTCTTACAAAAACGCATTGATTCCATACAAGAGGCCTTTATTTACCCCCTGGAGCCGTGTGAGGCACTTTTTTTTTTTTATTATGGATGGATGCACTTTATTGGATTTGTTTTGGACTGATGAGAAGAAACACCCACCCATTGCATTATAAAGCTTGAAGGAGCTAGAACAGTTTTTAAAATAAATCGATTGCGTTCGTCTGAAAGAAGGAAGTCATATACTCCTAGGATGCCTTGCGGGTGAGTAAATAATGGGCTAATTTTCATTTTTGTGTGAACTAAATCTGTAAAATAGTTTCATATAGTCATTGTTTTTATTTTCTTTGCACCAAAAAGTAATCTCGTAGCTTTTAACAGCTTTTTAACTGCTTTTTAAAAATTATGGTTAAACCACTGATGTCACATGGACTTTTTTATCGATGTCCTTACTACCTTTCTGGGCCTTGAACATTGTAGTTGCTTTTTTATTAACTTTTGAATGGTAGTGTATGCTTGAAATAAATGGTGGTTAATAACAAAATTAAATTTTTGGGAGGAGCTCTTCCTGTTATAGTTTATTACTTTGTCGTGTTGCAGTTTGTTTGGACTATCAAGTTATGTTCGAAGAAATAAAAATAGTAACTTCAGCATTTTTACCTTGGGTTCAATAATGTTCCCTCACATCACAGTGTGGTCCAGTCAGGAGTCTTTTTGTGGAGTCCTTGTGATTTACACTTGACCCTGTTTTTTTTTTTTAGCTGAAGGTCAGGTGGTACTCCAGTCCTGCGCCCGCCCGGACGCTTCAGATTTCCTCTTGTCTTTGTGCCTCAGGCTGTTGTTTGTGAGAGCGGCCTGTGTGTGAGAGGATTCAAGTGTATATTTTGTTTGTGTTTAAACAAGTATGACTTGTACATATTTTTTTCCACACTTAAGTCTTTTTTTATACATTTTTGCTTGTTGCTTGATTCTAAGAAACCACCCACTTTAACAGGAAGATACCATGACATGAAATGTTAAGTGACCAATCACAGTTTTGTTTTTACAAATGAGTAAAACAGCACATTGTGGGGAAAAACACATTCAAATAATGGTGGAAAATGTGCGTTAATGTAAAATTCTTTCGGATGCAACACTGGTTGGTCTGTTTACATCAGTTAAGGCGTATTTACAGGTTTATTTCTCAAATTCATCATAACTGCTTAAACTGTGCAGCTTTGTAATTTCAGTCAGCGTCTTTGCTTAATGCCTTACGTATTGTATGTACTTTCTATATTATGCTTATAAGTCTGAAACATACTTCAGCACTTTTTAATGTTGAGAAGTCGCACACAAAGGCAATATGCAGCATTTGAGTTTCTGTGATACTGAGCATTATTAAATCAGATTGTGGAGTGAAAGGAATGTATAATCTCTACGAAAACTGTCATTTTAAACCTGTGCTACTGTTAGAGCCCATTTCGATCGCAATCTCCTCGTGAATATCCCTTACTTGTGCACACATACGCCTACGTGCGCACACTTGGCTCCTTTGCCCTTTCCTCTTTGTGCCGTCTATCCCTCCCTCTCTCTCTGTTCTCCCTCCGTAAGCAGTGAGTCTTGTCTAAGTATTAGTATTAGAGGCAGCAGTGTCCCCTGAAGTAAAACAATCTGCTGTAATCTATCAGTGTGTTATCGGCCCTATCTGAGAGCTGGAGCGAGCCGGGCCGGGGCCATGGCGCCGTGCTCCGGAGCTGATAAAGTTTCAGAGTTCAGCGATGATGAATGTTAAGAAACTACACCCTCGTTAGAGAGGATGTGGACTTGGCAGGGACCATGAAGGGGGCCGCACATGAAAGGAGGGAGAGAAAGGAAAATGTTGGCACCCCGCGCAAGTCGCCAGGTTAGAGGTCGAGACCCTGCTATTGCACAGACATTCCTGCTTTCGTTTTTATTTCTTCCTCCTTTCATAGACCATTTTAATTCAAAAGTCCTGAATTTTATGCACAAACATAACAGGGGTGTAACAATACACTCATGTCATAAAACAGTTTAATACACAGTACTGATGTTACAATAGTGCTCTTACAATACGTAAGATATACTTAAGAATACTTAAGCCATAATACTTAAAATGTTTTTTTTTTGTTAATTATTACTTATAAGACATTTGATTAAATAGTTAACAGAAAGTACTGTTCATTAACAGAAAAAACAACATGGACAAGCTCACTCGTTTACAATATTTGCTGTGCTCTTTGTACATATGAGGTCAAAAGTTTACATACACCTTGCAAAATCTGTAAATGTAAATTATTTGAACAAAATAGGAAGGATCATACAAAATGCATGTTATTTTTTTTATTTAGTACTGACCTGAGTAAGATATTTCACATAAAGGACATTTACATAAATCCAAAAGAGAAAATTCAAAAGTTTACATACACTTGGTTCTTAATACTGTGTTGTTACCTGAATGATCCACAGTTGTTGTTGTTGTTTTGTTTTTGTTTTTTGTTTGGTGATAGTGTCCCTTGAGTCCCTTGTTTGTCCTGAACAGTTAAACTGCTTAAACTGACAAATTCTGTCTTTTAGCATTTTCGTGTATTTGAACCCTTTCCGACAATGGTTGTATGATTTTTGAGATCCATCTTTTTACACTGAAGACAACTGACGGACTCCTATACAACTGTTACAGAAGGCTCAAATGCTTACTGATGCTCCAGAAGGAAACACAATGCATTAAGATCCAGGGGGTGAAAACTTTTGAACAGAATGAACATTTTACTTATTTTGCTTAAATATCATATTAAATATAGATACTTGCATGTTTTCCAGAAGACAAAATAAGTTAAACTTACCCTGATCTTCAAATTCAAAAAGTTTTCACTCCCTGGCTCTTAATGCATTGTGTTTCCTTCTGAAGCATCAGTGAGCAGTTGAACCGTCTGGATCTTATGTTCATACAGTCATTGTTGGAAAGGGTTCAAATACACAAAAATGCTGAAAAACCACAGAATTTGTGCGACCTGAAGGATTGTTCAAGGTATAAGGGACTCTCTCTAAACAACACAAAAAAAACAGCTGTGGATCATTCAGGTAACAACACAGTATCAAGAATCACGTGTAAATTGTAGGTTTTTTTTTACTATGAAAAGCCCTTAATAAACTTTTCAAGATATGTATAAATATTAAAATCTATTTCCAATCATCTTTCATCAAATGAATGCTGAAAAAAATCTGTAGAATTAATTGTTTTAGCTATATCATCGAGCCCTAATTTTAATTCAACTTATATCACCATATCTTGATGATAAAGTTGCTGTCTTAGCATTGCGATAGTCTTAGTCTTAGCTGGAGATTGAATGTGCTTATCTCTGCCACTAATAAACTAGCATGAGAAAGTTTACAGAGGACAGCTGGATGTCATCTGGAGTGACTGCTTTGTTGTCCTCTGTCATTAACTAACCAATTATTTTGTGCTTGTGAAGAATCAACTTCTCATATCCAGAGTCCAATCCCACGAACAACTGCAGAACTGGACCCGGACCAAGCGCACAGCATGTCCTGCCCCAGCACTGTCCTCTGGCCCATCACTGCAGTGACCTGTCTGCCCAAAGCCAGCACATCAGCTACTCCCATCTATCAGTCCGTGTGTCATGCCTCAAAGTCCCCTGATGACGATGCATTTGATAAGAACGAGTACTTAGAAGTGCACAGTGCAAATAGCCGATAAAGCATTATTTTCCTGACAGATATTAAGTGCTTAGAGTTCAAATTTCAGGCTAATAGCTTTTCTGAGTCTTTACTCAAGATTTGTTGTGGTGTAACAAAAATAGCTCAGCTCAGTCTTGGGAGAGATGTGCGGCATTTCGTCAACACAAAACTGTGTGTGTTATTCACTAATCACCTTTAGTCTAGTTCAACTAGGGCTGTATTAGTTATCAGCCTATAAATGGACTTTTGTTTTTAATCTATTGGTATTGGAAATTTGATTGGTGATCGTGATGATTTTAGATTTATCTTTTTTTGCTCTTGTAAAGAAGTGCATTTATTTAGTCGCAGAACATCTGTATGACCACATCAAACGGAGATTTTTCAGATGCTCATTCCAACTTTACTTCAGCACCAGGCGCTAGTCAAACGAGCGCGGGAAAGGTACAGCTGAGGAAGAACTAGAACAGCCATGAACTGTGGCCAGATGAGATGATGTCAGGCCGTATATCAGTACAAAAAAAATGTACTTGTCCGGTCAGCCGCTATACTGTGCTGTAGAAAGTATAATTTCATATTAAAGTGCGAATGAAACTACAAGTATGCATGTCAGATCCACATCGTGTTCAGCTTCGGCAGCTCTTAAAGTAATAGCAGCCAAATAACCTAATAGCCCAGCTGATGTGATGTCTGTTTGTTAAAGAACAAAAGAAAAAAGAAAACTTTTATAGCTTTAAGGATTTATCTATATTTAAATTAGTATTTAGAGTTTGATAACTTTATACAGTTTCTGTAGATTTTCACTTGCTGGAAGTCACAGGTAAATAATGGGTTTTTGTGAAGATTGTTTTACGTCCTATTAAATTAGAAGTTATAGTCTTATATTAGGTTATAGTTAAATATTAGGAAAAAAGGATTTCGTAGAGACATCAGTGATACTGACCTTCAGTCTTTATGTAGTTTCTAGAGTAATTTGAAGATTGAATATGAAAATTTGTGATTAATTAGTTCATTTTTTTTTTTTTTAATGATTGACAGCACTACTTTGTAGTCATCTACCCATCACTTAAAATAAATATTTAAAAATGCAAAAAATATATACAATATTTATTGATTATTGAAGTATTTTATATTAAATAGTGCATGTGCATATTTCCTTTTTTTATATTTATACGACCTTTGCAGTCATCTAACACTCACTTAAATTTAATCTTTTAAAATGCTAATAATTTAATAACACTTAAAGGTAATCTTTAGCAAATATCTTTAGTGAATATTAATTTTCATACTGGACATAATAATGTTGTAATGCTTAAATCCACTAAAAATTCACTTTTTTTATATTTTATCTAGATAAAATAACATAGAATTTTAGTAATCTATATTATAGCATTTTTTATATTGATGCTTAAATAATTAAAATTAGATTAAATAAATTAAATGTCATTGCAAATATACCTCAATTCCATGAAATCTAGAAGGAATGCAGTGGAATATTCATACATCTTCTACATTTCTCACATTGTCACAGTTGATCCTCTATAGTTTAAAACATGTTAATTAAATATGACAAGAACTCAGATTTAAACTGTGTCAGAACAAATTCATCTTGAAAATGTTAGATAACTTTGATAGAAAGGTATGTAATGGATTACAATTAACCAAAAATTCAGACAGCTGTCTGAAGTGTGACTATTTACTCAACTATCAATACTTTATTGACCAATTACCAAGCAATGCTTAAATTTGTTCAGTTTGTGGTGTAAAAAGGTTGCATTAGCAATTAAAGACAAAACACTTAAGCAAAACATGGTCAGGTCAAAGTGTCTGAATAATATTTGATCAGTTTTACTAGTAGTTCACTGTATGAGGAATTTTTGGGTAAAATATGTCACAGTTTACTTTATTTTGCTATCCTCACCTACATAAATGAACTATAGTGTCCTGCACCCAAATATCAAAAAATTACATCTGGTGTCTGAATAATTTTTGGTTTGGCTGTATTAAAACAACCAAAAAGGTGGTGTAAATAAACAACGCAAAAAATAGATACAATTCATTCTTCGTAAATTCCCCCATCTCATTTAAATCGGACCTCGACGGACTTTCTTAAGAGCGCCTCTCGTTTCCTCCTCTTGCAAAGTCATCTTTAAGTCTCCTGATAAATAGAAAGGAATTCTCAGTCTTAAAAGCTCTTAAAAGACGGGTATACCATTGTGATCGTGACAAAGTTCATGAGCTTATAATGGAAGCTAATGTGACGCAGGGCGCGGGTAGCTTTGTTCGCAGAAGTGCAGAGCGTTTAATAGAATCTGATAGGCGTCAGTCCCCAGGCCCAGAGGACAGAGGGGGGACTACGCGCTCATCAAGGAAGCCTTTGCTCATCAAGGGAGTCGGGCGCGCTCTGAAGGAATAATTTGTCAATAATTGGCCGTGTCAGTCTCGTTAGACATTTGATAATGTCCCGTTTCTTTAGGGTCGGCCCGGCAAATATCTCCAATGAAAAGCAGCGCATGCCAGCAGATCCCGGCTCTCGATAGCACCATTAAGGGCTTTAGAAGTATTTTAGCTGAATTCACACAAAGCAAAAATAGATAAATAAATAATGAAAAAGAAAAGTGGAACATCAACTGTCAGGGAAGTGATATGGACTATAAAAATCAGTGGGGAGGGATGTGAGATAAAAGATTATCCCTTTTTTTTCTGTCGCCTTATTGCCTCCTCAGCCATCGCTGAGGCTAATTCGCTTACTCAAGCAATAGAGCAGACTTACAGAGCAGATGTGTGTGTGCGAGTTTGTCCTGTGGCCCTGTTTTAAGAACGCTTACTCCAGCACTGCAGTATCAAATCTAAGTTTACTCTAAAAGTGTTTAACACAGGTGTCGTTGTTTAACACAGTTTTGTGACAACATGGATGTTCTTCAGTTCTTCTGGCAGAATATGGGATCTATTATCCGTTCAGAGACGCCAGGCATTCCTTTCTGCAGATATGGTGGAAAGTCTATCTCTGAAATATCTCGGAATGGCTAACCTTCATCAGATTGCCCAAAATCCTTGATGACAGCCACATTCCAGAGAGCCGCTCGGGTCAGTGGTTGTAAAGATGTCAGTTTAGCCACACAAGCTTGTGTCCGACGAAATGCGTGCTATCGTATGAATCTACGGCGGATTGTCAGAGTTTGTGTGAGGTCTATGAGCTCTCCCCGGCCGTGGTTTGGGAAGGTGTCTCGTAGTGCCTATCAGAACAGAGATCAGCCTGATACGAGCTGTCAAGCCCTGCTCTTGTTCGTCCCGTGACCTTTCAGTCAACTGGGCCCGGTTTGCATGCACTGTTGCTCTTTCCTTTTTATGCAAATGCACTCTCAGAGGTTGCTGAGTGAAAGCCTCGGCCCTGCCTGGAAACTGAAGCGTATATATTGTTTTCAGTGTGGAGAATTTATGAAGTAATATGGTTGTTCTATTACTTTGTTGTTGTTATTGTTGTTTCTGCTATAATTTAGGGCCTGGAAAGACTTTTTTTAATCTTTTTCATAAGGTTCATGGTTGATCGGTATCTTTTAACTGACCAGAATTTAATCTGATATTTGTCTTGGCTATTTGCATAGTATTTTATCACAAAACAAACTTAATTACTTTTTTAAATGCTTTAATTAGGGATGCCCTATATTAAAGTCTAAAACATGTAATGTATTGTAAAAAAAACATACATTTACTTACATAAAAAACAGGAATGTTGTGAAATATTATTAGTTTAAAATAATGGTTTTCTGTTTTAATATATTTTAAAATATATTTTATTCCAGCAAAGCTGAATTTCCAGCATCATTACTCCAGTCTGCAGTGTCACATGATTCTTCAGAAATCATTCTAATATGCTGATTTATTACTTTTATTATCAGTGTTGGAAACTGTTGTGCTGCTTAATATTTTTTGGAACCTTTGCTATTTTTCTGATCCTTTGATGAAAAAAGTTAAAAAGAACATAATTTATGTAGAATAGAAATCTTTTCTAACAATATAAGTCTTTGCTATCACTTTTTTTTTTTTTAAAGGAACACGCCACTTTTAAAAAAAATAGGCTCATTTTCCAACTCCCCTAGAGTCAAACAGAGAGTTTTACCATTTTTGAATCCATTCAGCACTTTTAGCATAGCTTAGCATAAATCATTGAATCTGATTAGACCATTAGCATCTCGTTCAAAAATAACCAAATATTTTTAATATTTTTCCTATTTAAAACTTTTTGTAGTTACATCATGTACTAAGACCGACAGAAAATGAAAAGCTGCAATTTTTCCAGGCTGATATGGATAGGAACTATACTCTTATTCTGGCATAATAATCAGGGAACTTTGCTGCCGTACCGTGGGTGCAGCAGGCGCACTGATATTGGTCCCTGGCTAGGTAACTTCCAACGTGACCAGCATTAAGGTAATAGTAAAATAGCTGGGGACTATATTCAGACACTGCGTAATATCACTGTGCCTGTTGCACCCATGGTACGGCAGGAAAGTTCCTTGATTTTTTATTTTTTTTTTACGCCGGAATGAGAGTATAGTTCCTATCCATATCAGCTTGGAAAATTACAACTTTTCATTTTCTGTCAGTCTTTGTACACAATATAATCTTTGGTCATTTTTGAACAAGATGCTAATGGTCTAATCTGATTCGGTGATTTATGCTAAGCTATGCTAAAAGTGCTAACGGCAGACCCGGAGATCGGCTGAATGGATTCGGAAACGGTAAAACTCACCTGTTCAGCGTTAAGGGAGTTGGAAAATGAGCTATTTTCAAAAACAGTGGAGTGTTCCTTTAAATCAATTTAACACATCCTTGCTGAATAAAAGTATAGATAATAATTTACTGACCACCAACTTTTTAAATGGTAGTTCATATTGTTACAAAAGATTTCTATTTTAAACAAAAGTTCTTTTGAACTTTTTATTTATTAAAGAATCCTGAAAAAAGTATCACAGGTTGCAACCAAATATTAGGCAGCACAACTGTTTTCAACAATGATGATAAATCAGCATATTAGAATGGTTTCTGAAAATTCAGCTTTGCACCACAGGAATAAATTACATTTTGAAACATATTCACACAGAAAACAGTTATTTAACATTGAAATAATATTTGACAATGTTGCTATTTTATCTAGATTTTTGATCAAAAAAATGCAGCCTTGATGAGCATAAGAAACTTCTTTAAAAAACATAAAAAAAGCTTACTGATCCCAAACTTATTGTATTTAAATTTATTATTAATTTCAAATGATAGAATATTATGATGACAAAATGACAGCCATTTATCGGTTATAGGTCATAAGAAAAAGAAAATAACTACTGGCTTATCAGTTTCGGCCAGAGTGTTTATATCGTTGCATCCTTCATATTTGTATTTAATGTTTTTAAAGTCTTTGGAAAGGAATTCACTGCCCTTATCATAACGCCACCATGCAAATGTTTTGAAAATCGAGTTATCACATGGAACGAATTTCATATGTGGCGAAACGCTGTTATGGATTATGGTATGTTCTCACATTAATAGGAAAAACTATTACAGTCAGTGGGGTACTGAAGTGCAGGAGTTCTTATTAATCAGAAGAGCGATAAGTATTAAGCAGTTGAATGATGAGAATGAGGGGATTGTGGGTAAAGGGCTTGGCTGGGTAGGGAGGAAAGAGACAGACGCATTAATATTCTCTTCCCTGTGAAAGTGTTTCGTCGGAAAAAAGGGAAAAGAAAGAAACGAGACATCTATCGCTCTCGCGCCGTGCTTTTATTTCCTATTGCCTCATCTTAAATTTCCATTATTCACCGCAAAAGAGCCAAGCCAAGCCTATTCACACTCCTCTCTGACACCGGCGGCCCCCCTCACGCACACGCTCACATACATTCACTTCAACCAAACACCATTATTAATCATCCCTATCGGTTTCTTCCATCTCCCTGCTATTTGCTGTTTAATCACTAAAATAATATCAAGAGGGGGGGTAGAGGGCCCGTTACCATGGCGACCAAATGGAAAAGGTCAGGGTGAGTTTATCTTATCAGCGATAGAGAATGGTTACTAATTACAGATAGGTACTACCAGTGCTCAGTCCACAGGGCCCTGCCTTAAAACACTATCAGCAATCCACACCAGCCTGATATTAAAATTATCTACAGTCATCCACATACACATGCAGACACACCTCATCCTGGCACACGGCGGACGAGACGAGCCCCGGCTCGCTGTAATGTCCGTTAACCCTGCTAATTCACAAATTGCGCTTGGTGCTACCGATAAACGGCGGCTGTGCTAGTTGTTGTGTTGTCGAGAGCTGTGCTGCTGCTGCTGCTGCTGGCTTTGATTTATGACGAGGCCTAGCGTAGGTGCCATTAATGTTTCACACTAATGGTGCAAGCTTTTATCAGTTTGAGTAAGTCATCATCAAATATTTGCTGTATTAGGATGATTGTCGTGAATGCAATACCTAACATCCTAACGACAGGATCCTGTTCGACATTCTGTTCCCCTGCTGAGAGTCACTGAACTGGCTTTGTAACCGCTGAACTATTGACCCAAACTAAAGTGGCTGTTTCATTTAGTTGGTTTACCAGTGTTCTTCTGAAGCGAGTCACTCTCATTAATGTTTCCTTACCATCATTCGCGGTTAATGACAAACCAGTTGTAATTAGATTTAGTGAGGCTGTGGAGATAACGACGCTAATTAATGGTAGGTGTTTGTGTACGTGCATCCGCACACATAATCTTAAAGCAATAGTTCTCTCAAAAATGAAGGTTCTTGTCGTTATTTACTTACCAGTGGATTTTTTTGAACATTGTGGATGTTCATGTTAAAGTACATTAGGACTTATTGGTGAATAAGTTTTGTTTTTGTTTGATCTTTTTGAGCAATCTATTGATCCAGATTACAAAACCATTCTGAATTAATTGTTCATGAATCACTGATTCAGTCAGCTGTTGACAGCTCACTAGAGGAGAATATTCTGTCATTATTTACTCACTGTGTCAAAACAGTATGTTGTGGGCACCCTTTTTAATATAATGAAGGTTAATTACATTTGATTAGTAAATGGAAATGTTTATTCCATTTACTATGAGTCAGATTTTTTTGATGAATCTTTTGATCCAATTATCAAAACTGGTCTGAGTGATCTGTCATTATTTGTTATACACGAAAAGTGAATTTTTTAACATTGTGGGCACTCTTTTTACTATAATGTAACTAAATTAGTCATTAATTAGACCGATTATTGAACAAATTGTTTGTTTGAGTCAGATATTTTTGATGAATCTTTAGATTAATTTCTCAAGAATTATTTGACTCAGTGAAGCAGTTATATACTAATATACTAATAATAACTGATTATTTGTGAATATAGACTTTAATTTTGGTCCGTTTGTCTCCAAATAATTTTTAAACATTGTGGATGTTCATTTTAATATAATGAAAGTACATTAGGACTGATTGGTGAATACATTTTTTGTTTGGATCTTTTTGATGAATCTATTGATCGAGATCACAGAACCATTCTGAATGATTTGTTCATGATCACTGATTCAGTGATTCGGCAGTCAGCTGTTGATTGATTATTTGAGTCAAATATTTTTGATGGCTGTATTGATCCAGTTCACAAAAATGATTTGTCAATTAATCACTGACTCAGTCAAGCATTTGTAACTAATTATTTGTTAATGTAGAGTCAAATTTTAGTCAGTTTCTCTTCTAAATAAGTACTAAAAGTAAATTTTGGAACATTGTGGATATTAATTTTAATATAATGAAAGTACATTAGGACTGATTGGTGAATAAGCTGTTTTTTGTCAGATCTTTTTGATGAATCTATTGATCCAGATCACAAAACCGTTCTGAATTATTTGTTCATGAATCATTTATTCAGTGATTCAACAGTCAGCCCTCGACAGCTCACTAGACTGATTGGTAAAGGAAATGTTTGTTTGAATCAGATTTCTTTGATTAATCTTTTGATCAAAAGTGATTTGTTCATGAATCACTGACTCAGTCCAGTTGTATTTGCTAAAAGCTGTATTTACGAAAGGTGAATTTTTAAACAATGTGTGCACTCTGAATCTGTACCATTCTGAACTGATCCAGTGATTCACCAATCAGCTGTTGAAAGGTCACCAGAGAGTACTAGAAATGGATAGTTATTGTGGTCACTCTTTAATATAGCAAAGGTAAATTAGGACAGATTAGAGAAGGAAATTGTTTGAGTCTGATCGTTTTGATTAATCTTTTGATCCAGTTCACAAAACCGGTCTGAATGATTTGTTTATGAATCACTGACTCAGTCCAGTTGTATCTGTTAAAAGCTCAATTGAGGATAAGGTCCTGTTTTTATTTTTTTCAAAAAGTGAAAATTTAAACATTGTGGGCACACCTTTTGCTCTTTTTTTAGAATTGCTGATTAATTAGACTGATTAGTGAGTTAAATGTTTAAGTCTGATATTTTTGGTGAATCTATTGATTCAGTTCGCAAAATGATTTGTCCATAAACCACTGATTCACTGAGTGATTATTTGTGAATATAGACTTCAATTTTGGTCTGTTTTGTCATCCAAAGCTATTTTATAGCTTTCAGTAGACTACTTTAATTTGTTATTTAAATGATTTTGTGTCCTCTTTGAATCTTGAAAGCTCTAGCTCCAGTTTTTTGTAATCGCATGGAAAGTTTCTCTTTTTGTTTTCATTCAGAAATTTAACAACTTCTGTATGGGTGTAAAATTATGACTACACGTTCATTTTTGGCCAAGCTATCCCTTTAAATCTGAATCTCTTTGCTGTTCTTTTTGTGTAACTTTTATCATTGCGCGGTTTTGCTACGGAGAGCAAACAGACTTGTTCTGTTTGTTCGCGTCTTAGACATGCACATCAGAGTATGCTGGTGTTTCCGTGCACTCCTTCATTTATCATCTTTGACATTTGGCTGTGCTCTCTTTATCTTCCTCTCATCTGAAAAGAACACATTTTTCCCATCAGAAATCCCGTTGTGACTTTTGCGTTCGAGGGGTGGTGATACTTCCTTTTGCAAAACGGCATCTCTGTACGTATCTTTCCCGGGCTGCGTTCCCTCGTCTCCCCCCATTTCTTCTTCCCCCTTCTGTACTGCTCTCTTTCTCTCTCAACATGGATGTTATCGGAGGCACTGAGGGCTCCAGTGATGCCCTGCCTCTTGAAAATACCCCCTTTCTTTCCTGCTGCCAGCTGTGAGCTGGTTTATATTTAACATACCTACTTCATCTGCCCTCACCAACCCCCACCCTACGTTCTTCATACTTATCTCTGGCACCCTCACACATCGCTGTATTTTTATTTACTTTTTTTATTCTGTGCCTGTGCAACAATGGTGAAAGATAACATGTCAACAGCAAATCCTGCCTCTTTCCCTCTTTACTATCCTGCAGATACGTTTTTGTGTGCCTGTACCTCAGATGTGACACATACGTACTTGTACATCTGACCACAGCTGAATGTTGTGAATGCATGTGAACAAAAGTCTTTTGTCTGGCTTGTGAATTATTATAGATGAGGTTCCTGTGTGAACGTTTCGGTGGTGCTTTATTTTAAAGGGATTGTTGTATGTTTAAATCATTAAATATTAAACCATTAAATAACCATTATGACATCTGTGAGAGGAGCAAATGGTGTAGAAGCAGTTCTGGCTGATGAAGACTGCTGAAGTGTTTAAGTATGTGTGTGTGTGTGTGTGTGTGTGTGTGTGTATAACCTCTGTCTGCATCAGCTCCCGGCCAGTAGCTCACTGTGTTGTCTGTTTTTATGTGCTTTTATGGTAATTAAGTCATAAGAGTTATATAAGAGCCATAAAGGGCTTTTCTCTGCCTCTTGACAGGATTCATATAGAAAACACTTAACATACGTTTACAATGTACACTAACATTCAGTGGTTTGGTTTTAGGATTTTTTTGAAAGATGTCTCTTATCTTATGCTCACAAATTCTTCTTTTATTCGATCAAAAATATGGTACAAATGAAAATTAAATATTATAACAACTTTAAATGGCTGTTTTAATATATTTTAAAATGTAATTTATTCCTGTTGTAGCAATGTTCAGCATCCATTATTTCAGTGTTCTGCTCAAGAAATACTTCTTATGTTTAAAAACGGTTGTGCTGCTTATTTTCAAGATTCTTAAACTTTTGGGATGATCAGCATTTATTTGAAATCACGATTGATTGATTGATTGATTTAAAATTAATGCTGCTTATCAATAAAACATTAAATAAAGTAAATAAATGTCTTCACAGCCACTTTTGATCAGCTGAATGCATCCTTTCTGAATAAAATTAATAATAAAAAAAAATCTTTCTGACCCCAAATGTTTGAATAGTACTGTATTTTTAAAATATTTTAGAATTGCTTGTGCATATGTTCATAATGTTCAAATTGTATCCTGTCCCCTCTCTACTCTTTATGAAAGCTCATTTGCGAAAATTGATAAAGTTCACTGCAACATTTTTTATCTCACAATTTTTTCAATCTTTTTTATGAAGTTTTCATATAAACTCGCAATTGCAAGATATATAAGCTCACAATTCTGACTTTTTTTCTCAGAATTTGCAAATTTAAATCTCACAATTGTGATTTTTTTTTTTTTTTTTCCTCAGAATTGCACAATTCTGACTTTATAACTGGCAATTTTGAGAACATATTAGTCTTCAAATTTGGACTTTATAACTTGCAATTTTGAGTTTATATCTCACATTTCTGAAAAAAGTATTGTCTAAATCATAAGACATAAATCGCAGTTGCAAAAAAAAAGTCAGAATTGCGAGATACAAACTCATTTTTCTCACAATTCTGACTTTATTTCTCACAATTGTGAGTTTGTGTCATGCAATTCTGAGAAAAAAGTCAGAAAAACATTTTTTTTCAGTGGTGAAAACAGGCTTCCATAGCTCTTTGCGAGTGTCGTTTACAAATTCGTCAATTACGGAAGTAAAATGTTGTAAATAGGAACTCTTGTGGACTTAAACATCTAAAATGTCTTCATTTCTTTCTGCCTGCTTTAGTCACCTTTGCTGCTCCTTTTTGGGGCATCTTGTGGTTGTTTTTTTTCCCCCCCAGTCGGCACATCCAGGGTGTGTTTATGTGATCTGCCATGTTTAGTCTTTAGTCAAGACTGAAACAGCTGGGGATGTGTCTGTATGGGGGAGCTGGAAGATCTGTGCAACTCTTTGTCTTCTTGAAGCTCAGATCTCAGGGTCAGAGTCTGGATAACCGGTGAAGGCCATGCGCACATATATGTATGTGTATGTGTGTGTGTGTTTGTGTGAATGTGTGTGAAGAGTGAGAATCATCTCTAGTAGGGGGATGACGATGGATCTGCTGTGTTCTGTCAGAAGAGAAAGTGAAGGGCATGATGGAGCGTTGAAAGGAGGGAGGGAAAGGAGGATGAGAGGCGTCTCCTACACATACCGTCGCAATGGCTGCCTCTCCCTTTTCCTCTGAAGAGTCTCAGAAGCTTTCTGGGTGAAGATGAGTCTTAAGAGGGATCGCTCTCATCCTCCCTCTACTCTTTCAACCTATCCGCCTTCTCTCTCTGACACATTCACTCTTAGATATAGTATAAAACACACAGACGCAACCGTTGAGTATGTGCAAAACATGCAAAGTGTCTTGGAGGTTACACCATCTGATATTAATGTATACTTGTGATTTTAGTCAAATCTTGTTTCTTTTGTTGGCTCATGCTGCTTTAATTGAAAAAGTTTTCATGGGAAAAGAATGTGTCTGAATATTGCTTCAGGCTTATCCAAGGACAGCTCATATCAATCAAGTTACGGTCTGATAACAAATGCAACAATGTCTTCGAGAGGCCGTTTGCCAGTTCTGTGAGAGTCTCTTTACCTTGTTCAGTATTTGATGAGGTGAGTGTCATTAAATTAAACAACATCCATTTCTTTTGTCGTTAGACCTCCTTGAAAAGGATCATTCACCCAAAATTAAAATTCTGTCATCTACTGTACACATCTACTCACCCTCAGGTTGCTCAACACGTTTTTTTCTCTGAAACACAAAAGGGAATATGTCATTCTTTTCAACTAGAAGGTGTTTTTTTTGTGTGTAAGGAATTATTTTTTCACTTGAAGTGTTTGGCAGTTAAGTGGGATGTTTTGCTTGTACATTTACTAAAAAACATACTAAAATACACTATAAATTGCACATCTGGATTAGTGTATGATTTGGAATCATATACGGAAACTTGGATGGAATTGCACATTTCAGTCATAAAAATAAAATTTACTGTATAACGCCGAATGTCCTGGAATTTGCCCAATTTGGGATGAATAAATCAAAATTAGATCAGTACGCTTAAACCAAAATGTGATATGAACTAGTGTCTGTGAATATTATAAATAATATTTAAATACAAACCTGCATGTTCTGCTTGTCTCTGTGTGAATGAATGGCACAGATGCACGGATTCTTTTACTACAAACATACTGAAGCGCATGGGAGCTTGCGGTGTTTTCAACCTCTGCCACCTCAATATGAGTAAAGGAACACATCAACATAATCTCTAGAACTGTTCTGAGGGCCACTTCATAAGCATTTTACTATTTCTTGTTAAGAAAAACCATCACCATATCATATATAAACAGAAACTTAAAGGTCTTCACAGCAACCCGTCAAAATAAAAGTTTAACTTCAAGAAATTGTGACAGAAATATATTACTTAATGTAATGATGGTACCAGTTCTACTAATAAAATTATTAAAACGTGATTTTTTTTTTTTAGGGATATTTACCAGAATTTATTTACCAGAAAAATGTAAATACATAGCACAGCATTTCTGGATTTATTTTTTTTAAATAAAATAATAATGAATATATATATATATATATATATATATATATATATATATATATATATATATATATATATATATATATATATATATATATATATATTTATAAAATCTATTAATTAGACATGCTTTTAAAATTAATGAAACCATTGAAATGGAATCCAGAAAATTAATGAAAAACATAGAATTGGGTCAAAATAAAACTGAATTTGAAGAAAAATAAAATGTATTTCATAGGGCTTTAAAAATCTAACTTTTAATAAATTGCTGTTAAATTGTGTAAGCTGTCGGCGCCGATAGCCTTGTGGGCAGTGCGCCGACATACAGTGCTGTTGCACTACGGGCGTCCCGAGTTCGAGTCCCGGCTCGAGGACCTTTCCCGACCCTACCCCCCCTCTCTCTCTCCCACTTCGCTTCCTGTCAGTAATGATCTATCCTGTCATCAAAAAGGCCAAAAATAAATCTTAAAAAAAAAAAAAAAAAAAAAAAAAATTGTGTAAGCTTCATGATTTAAATTAATTATACATGCTTTTTGATTAATATTTTTTTTAATTTACCCATTAAAACAAAGTCTAAAAAATTTAAATGAAAAAAAAACTGAATATAGAAAAATTAAGATGAATTGCGATTAATACATCATCTGAAAGCTGAATAAATAAGCTTTCCATTGATGCTAAAATGTCAAAATATTGAGAAAGTTGCCTTTAAAGTTGTCCAAATTAAGTTCTTAGCAATGCATATTACTAATTAAAAATTTAATTTTGATATATTTATGGTAGAAAATATACAAAATATTGTAATGGAACACGTTCTTTACTTAATATTCTAATGATTTTTTGGCATAAAAGAAAAATCTATAATTTTGACCTATACAGTGTATTTTTGGCTATTGCTACAAATATACCCGTGCTATTTAAAACTGGTTTTGTGTTCCAGGATCACATCTAATATTTATATAGACTTCTATTACAAGTGCATAAGTGTTAACACCTATTTTTTCTTCGGCTGACACTGACAGACAAGTCAAGATAGCGCTCATGTTTATTGCAGGATTTGGAAACAGTCTTCAGCTAAAACATCCATGTAAGCAAACAGTATATGTTGCCTTCCTGTATTACGCTTGTATGTGTATTAACAGGTTGTGACCCCTGCGTAACCCCGCAGCTCTGTTTGCACTGATGCTCATTATTCCATTAGACGCGGCCTGGCAGCTGTTGCCCCGACCTCTTGAATAGACAGAGAGCTTGATGCGGCTTAAAGACTCTTTAGCTAAACATACACGTCCGTACGTTTGTGTATTGATCTGAACCTCCATTTGGGTGGTGGGGAGGAGGCGGAGAAGTAAGGGTACTTCATACAAAAGAGCAGTTAAAATGTGTGTCAGATAAATAAGCATGATAATGCGGTGTCCATATGCCTGTCAGATTCTTTTAAAGCTGATTTCAGAGTTTCATACTCTCCTCTTTCTAGCTCTGTTATAAACCAAGTGAGCTGCCTACTGTTAATGGCTGTTAGCACATTGTTGAGCTAATAAGTGATACAGATATTTGTGGAAAAATTAGTTGAAAAGAAATTAAGAAGACTGCAACAACGACAACAAACTACTGGAGACTGCAACACCACAAAGGCATTGGCGATAGGGATAGTTCTGTCATTAATTATCCACCCTCATGTCGTTCTAAAACCATAAGACTTTTGTTTATATTCGGAACACAAGTTAAGATATTTTGGATGAAATCCGAGAGCTTTCTGATTCTGTACCACGTTCAAGGCCTAGAATAGCAGTAAGGACATTGATAAAATAGTCCATGTGACATCAATGGTTCAAATGTAATTTTTTATGCGCAAAGAAAACTAAAATAATGACTTTATTCCACAATTTCTTCTTAGTCAGTGACACATATTCACAACAGTACCACTTGTGCACATTTTTTGGGTGAACTATCCCTTTAAGTTTACTTAGTTGCTTTACTCAACATTGTACTTACCACTGTATATTCAACTTCTTACAATAACACACATATTTAAACAGCTGCTTGAACTGAGGTGGCTAAAGTGATCTGTCACGCCACATTAAAGACTGTCAATACAACATTTATTTGAATTTCATGTCAGTCATAACTGGATGGGAGAAATCCAAAAACAAAATTGATTTTGGAATTTGATTCATAACAATGAAGATTAATTACAGTTTTAATATTGTAAACCCAGCCCAAAATACTCTCAGCTCTTCAGCCGTCTTGGCCTAATAATGCTGTTTTGGTAGTCAGCTATCTAGGCTTTGTAACATCTTTGTCCACTCCTCAATTCTTAAGAACATTTCCGCTTTAAATCGTAAACAGAAATTTTCTGCTTCGCTCCTCCTGCGCTCCTGTAAGGTGGGGTGAGCGTGGCGCAAGGAGAGAGGAGGAGAGATTGAACTGGGGGGAGTGAAGTTGCCAGGCAGCCAGAGTGGAGACCCTGGACTATCGAAGCCAGGCACGCAGACAAGAGCCAGGAGATAAGCTGCCTGATAAAAGATAGAAAATAGCAGCAGATTTCAACTTTCCCACCATCCAAGATTCGCTGGGAGGAGGGGCGGCTGAATCAACTACTTATTTCATCCATCCGTATCTGTCTTTCCCCACGAACAACTTGCAAGACTATTGAGAAGGCACACACTCATTCAATCTTAGCAATGAGCATTTGACACATAATGTATTGTACACATACACACACTCTTTTCCAGTCCTCCAATGCCTATCCTGACCTTCAGGAGAAAAGGTTTCTCTGCATCACATGCTTTTCTCTTTCACTCGTCTGTTTCTAGCTATTTCTTTTCAGTCATTCTCTCTCATAAATACTCACTCACACACACACACACACACACACACACTTTCCTATCTTTCTCACTCTGCAAACAAACACAGTCACACATGCTCAGATATGAGTCGGTTTACTCACACGTATGATCTGTTTAGTCTATTTCTGCCGTTCTAGCGATGGGAGGAAGGTTGAAGATGTGGCTTGGTGAAATATTTTTACTATTTTTATTTGAGTATATTTTAAAATGTTGTTTATTCCTGTGATTTCAAAGCTGAATTTTTAGCATTATCACTCCAGTCACATGATCTTTCAGAATCATTCTGATATTCTGATTTGCTGCTTCAAAAAAAAAAAAAAAAAAAAAAAAAAAAATTAAAATTATAATGTTGAAAACAGCTGAGTAGATTTATTTTTGGGTATCTTTGATAAATAGAAAGTTCAGAAGAACATAATTGACCTGAAATAGAAATCTTTTGTAACATTTTTAACATTTCTTTAACATCACTTGATCAATTTAAAACATCATTGCTAAGTAAAAGTATTAATAAAAGTATAAAGTATAAAAAAATATACTGACTCCAAGCTTAAGTGTATTATATTACAAAAGCTTTTTGTTTCAGATAAATGCTGATCTTTGGATCTTTCTGTTCATCAAATAACCCTGAACAAAATTTACTCAACTGTTTTAAATATTGATAATAATAATAATAATAAAAATAATAAATGTTTCTTGAACATCAAATCAGCATATTAGAATGATTTCTAAAGGACACTTAGGACTGGAGTAATGATGATGAAAATTTAACTTTAATCACAGGAATAAATAGCATTTTTTTTAATATTTTCAAATAAAAAAGCAGTTATTTTAAATAGTAAAAATATTTCTACATTTTACTGTTGCTGTTTGCTGTACTTTAGATCAAATAAATGCAGGCTTGGTGAACAGAAGAGACTTCTTTAAAAAAACGTACTGTTCAAAAACTTTTGACTGGTAGTGTATATAGTAAACATTAGATTTTTCGATTTTAATCAATTCTATTTTTTTCTATTATTCTATTATTTCTTTATTTTTGATATGAAACAAAGTCTCAAACTTCACATTCAGTTCATTTTATTACACTATTCAAACGATAAATGCGGTTTTGGCGCTGTTTAATGTGGAGTGAAAGATCGCTGTAGCACCTCAGTTCAATATTGAATCAAAATCGCAAGCTTTTGAATCTGAATCTAATCGAATCATGAAATTTGTCTCAAAACCCAGCCCGAGTAAAGAATACATTTGTGTTCAAAGATTTTATTTATTTATTTTTAATGAATGAATGAAAACCTATTTATTTCTGCCAAAAAAAAATAAAATTGCTGACCCAAGACATATGAACTGTGGTCTTTATGCCAACAATAGGAGTTTTTTTTTTAATCTGTGTACCGTATTTTTGCATATGAATGAAAGTGTTAAAAAAATAAATGAAAATGAATCAGAAAAATCAGATATCAAGTTCCCATACTTAACAAAAAACCAAAAGGAGATATTAAAATCATGATTTAAAGGCCTGGAAAAGCCATGTAAATTTAATACAATCATAAGAAGTCATGCTAATTTCTGTAGTGAATATATTTGCGCTGAGCTCTAAAATATTTAATTGGGTGAAAATTCCTCTTTGTGAGCAAAATCTCATAATAAAGGATTTTTAAATCTGTTCGTTAATGGAAGGAAAAGCCATGGAAATGGACTTTTCCCTTCTTTCATCCAAGTGAATGTGAGACTTTTTTGAACCAGGGTCTTATGTAATAACATGAAATATTCTTGTTTGTATATGTGTTAGGACAGAAATAGTAAGACCGTATCAGCGCAAGTGAAAACAGACGACGTCAGTAGTACTTTGGCTAGGCTTTTTTCCACTACAAGTCGGCTCTGATAAATTGGTGAGAGCAGGTTTGTTGATCTGTACTTGCAGGGGTAGTTTTTCTCTCAAAGGGGCATGAGAAATACCCTCAGATGCGCCATTCATCTCTATGGCGACCCGGCTGGCTTGTAACCTTAGAGATATCGTTGCCGACAATCGCACCTGCCCTCTGTGGACACAAAGAACAATTTCCAGAGGAGGGGTAAAATCTGATTTCTCCCCTGTTCGGTGAATCCATCTCTGTGTTTTTATTCCTCCATTCTTTCTCTCTCTTTCAGTCTCCAGCCCTATCACCTCTCCTTGACCATTATCGGGCAGACAGCTCCTGCTCATTAAGGAGTTAATTTTCTTCTCTCTATCTCTGATTAGTATAGTTGAACCTAAAGCACTGTGAATTCTTTAAATTTTTCCCTCCGTGTTATCAAAAAGAGAAAAAGGGGAATGGGGGATATTTAATCGTTTAAGTAGTCTTCCTGGGGAACTGCTGCTGCCGTTTCTGTTTTTTTTTCCTCCTTCCCTCTTCCCAGCAATGTAAAGAAATCCTGCCGAAGCCGCCCAGCTCAGTAATTCAGTTTTTAAAGCATGAAAAAAAACGACTTGATGAAATTCCACTATCAGCTCCGAACCAATATGCAAAATATCTCGCTGGAAATCAAATAGCTATTATGTTTTCATTTCCACGTCGGCGTATTTGCTTAATGAAGAGGAGACAGATCAGACCGGTAGAGTCTGCAGGAGGCGATAACCGGGAACGGCTCGCAGCTATCCACACAGAGTGACGCTCCCAGTCAGAGAGAGAGAGAGAGAGAGAGAGAGAGAGAGTGAAAGAAAGAAAGGAGAGAGAAATGGGGAAAGGAAAGAGGCGAGAGAAAAGGTACAGACAGTAACGTGATGGAGGGATGTAAAAAGCAGAGAAGGAAGCAAAGAGTGAGAGAAGAAGATAAGGAAATCGAGGGATGTCTTTAAAATGTGCCTCTTTGCAGTGTCCCGGGCTCACGGCTGTTTGATGTTTGACAACCTGCTGACAAATCCACGGCGAGGATCAGTCAGGCCCGTTTGAAGTGCTCCGATGCCCAGCGCACATGAATATCATCACCGCACATTATCACCTTACAATAATCAGTCATTATCATAAGTATTATAATCACTCACTCGTGTGATTTGACTGATGGAAATGAGAACAGTATCTTCCTTTGCTGTTTACTCTTTTTATTTCATTATTAACGAGACTCCTCAAGTATAACTATATTATTTGTTCTGTGCTCGCGCTCTGTCTTAAGAGTTTTTGCTTAATTATTCTTCTTTGTTCTTACTCTCTATGTTCATCCTTTGGCAAATACAAAAGATGTTGTTTAAATATACCGTGATTCTGATGGGGTTTTATTTATAAGCGCCTCTCTCTCTATTTTTTGTATTTTAGTTTAGATTTTAAAGGAATATTAGAGATTTCGACTTAAATATTGGTGACCTTGGACCACAAAACCAGTCTTAAGTACCACAGGTATATTTATAGCAGTAGCCAACAATATATCATATTGGCCAAAATGATAGACTTTTCTTTTATGTCAAAAATCATTAGGGTATTCAGTAAAGATCATGTTTCATGAAGATATTTTGTACATTTTCTATTGTGAATATATTATGATTAGTAATATGCATTGCTAAGAACTTAATTTAGACAACTTCAAAGGTGATTTTTCTCAATGTTTAGATTTTTTTTGCACCCTCAGATTGCAGATTTTCAAATAATTGTATCTCGGCCAAAATTGTCCTATCCTAACAAACCATACATCAAAGCTTAATTTATGTCCAGAGTCACATTTATCTAAATAAATAAATAAATATATATATTATTTTATTTTATTTTATTTTTATTTATTTTATTTTTTTTGCACGGAATATGGGTTTGTGCAGTAACAAAATTAATTAGTGACTAGAGAATATATTAAATGTAATGTGTATATATATATATATATATATATATATATATATATATATATATATAATATATATATATTTTTTTTTTACTTTGATTTTTTTTTTTCACAATTTTTGAAACCATCTTTACCTAATTTATTGTTTTTTTTTAATAGTTCTGCACTGTGACAAAAAGTTAACCTATTAAAAAAAGACATCCATGTATGATTGAAAAAAAAAAAAAAAACAATATATGGTTAATAATTTAGCAAAAGTAATCAGCAAAATGTTGTTTACATTCGTTTTAGATAGAATACAGCATGTCACTAATAAAATGTGACCCTGGACCACAAAACCAAAAGTCTTAAGTTGCTGGTGTATATTTGTGGCAATAGCCAAAAATACATTGTATGGGTCAGAATTACTGATTTTTCTTTTATGCCAAAAATCATTAGGATATTAAGTAAAGATATTTTGTAAACTTAATTTTCTTGTGATTTATATTTTTATTTTTTTGTACCCTCAGATTCCAGATTCAGCCAAATGTTACTATATATTAACAAACCATGCATCAATGGAAAGCTTATATGTTCAACTTTCAGATGATGTATAAATCTCAGTTACGAAAAATTTACACTTATGACTGGTTTTGTGGTCCAGGGTCACAAATGAATGCTTTTGTGACAAGCCAACTTTATAAACTTTGATTGTAAATCTAGAGACTGAATGATTAATAATATTGCACCGCTGCCTCACGTTAATACCTTGTGTAAATGCCTGTTTCTAATTGTAAATGTTGTCTTGTCAGTGACGAGACACCTACGCCCTGCGTCTGAAGCTTTACTGAATGAACACAAGAGAGCTATTCACTACCTCACTTCACACCGCATGCTGTGTTGGCAGAAACCGAGATGGCGTTAGTCTTGGCAAAGCGAGTGAAAGTCCACTCCTGTACGTAAGCGTGTCCGCAGAGGTCCTGCCAGAGCTGCGCAAGCCCCGAGGCTCCCAGCAGCTTATCTACGGCTCCAGCGATGCTGGTGACACGAGTCCCGTCCAGCCAGGCCTCTGTCTCAGCACTCGACTGGCTCATCAATCATTTCAGCACATTTTCAGCTGGTAGATCAATAGCTCCTTTTACCTGTCCGTATATAAACTGGTCCGTCTCCTCATCAGCGGTTTCAATACCGAGATCACACTAGTGAAGCCTTCTTTTGATTTATGCGGGATGCTGTGCTTTCAAGTGCCCGGGATCTGGTCTAACCCTTAATTAATATTACTAAGAGTGTTTTAATGCCCTTGGCTCTGATCAATGTGCTTGAAATTATAAGTCAGGTACCGCAGTATTTCCCTGAACACTCATACACACACACACACACACACACACACACACACACACACACACACACACACACACACACACAGAGAGAGACTCTCACCAAAAGCTCCTCGAAGTATCTTTCTTCACAAGTCCCTGATTTCCTGATACAAGCGGTGTTCTTTTTCTGCTGTGCTTGGGCTGTTTGGTAATGTGGTGATTAACGTGAGGGTGAGGAAGTTTGTTCGTTTAATCAGGGCTCAGGTTTGATGTGTTGTCTCTTAGTTTAATCACTGTCGCTAAGCACACTGGTTTGATGTGGACGGAGCCGCTTAATAAAGCCCTATCTCCTCCGCCTTCATCAGCTTTCTCACTTTGTTCTGTCTGTTCGAGTGCCAGTTAGAACTCAAAAGTGAATTTCTTTTTTCTTTTGCTTTGCATAATGGGCAGAATGGAGGCTGTTATAATTTAAGGTTTATCCGGACAGAAGGTAAACGGACAGAAAGCAAAAGTTTAAAAAGTATGATGTTTTACATCATAGCATTTAAATATTAGTATTTTTACAGGTTTAATCTTCATCTCAGATTTATATCTCATTGTATGTATTAAAAAGCACTCACATTTCTATATACAGTCAAACAAAAAATTATTCAGACACCAGATAAAGTTTGTGATATTTTTTTTTGCTAGTAAAGTGAGGATGTGTAAGTGAGGATGGCAAAATAATATTTGGGACCAAAAATTATTCAGACACTTTGACCTGACCATGTTTTACTTAAGTGTTTTTTCTTTAATTGCAAATGCAACCTTTTTTTCTTTGGTTTATTGTAAGCCATTACATACCTTTCTGTCAAAGTTATCTGATATTATCAAGCGCTTTTTTCATATTTTATTACCTTTTTTAACTATAGCAAACAAACTGTGATAATGTGAGAAATGTTAAAGGTGTCTGAATACATTTTGGTTTGTTGAATGTTTTTGAGAGCCCGATTTTTGCCGTCCCTTTTTTCTTTAAATTTACAACAAATAAAGTTGTCTGCTGACATTTTGCCAATCCTTTTTCTGTGTTCACTTCTGTGAAAGATACATATTATCCTCGTATAAGATGAAGAGGGTGAGCAGAAACTTTTTCCGCGCCATTTGATGTCTGTAAGCAGCGATGCGGCGATTTATTCATTTAACCAGAGCCGTAATAGGAAAGAAAATCATAATTCAGACTTACATTTAAACACGAAATGTAATTGGAATTTTAAACAGAGGAGGCCCTTTGTACAATTATGATTAAAGGAAAATTAATTGTATGAAAATGTCGCCACAGATATAGAAAATTAGATCTAGCAAGGCTCGGACTACATTCTAAAAATATGGCGTATGGGATCGATCTGTTTTACTTTTCTCTCTCTCACGTCCTTTATTACTAAGGTCCAAATCTAAGTGTGTTAATTTTATCTGAAATTACAGTGAACCATGCAGGCGTGGAAGTCGAAATTAGCCTAAAGATGTTTCATTTACAAAGACAGAAACACTTTGTCAGGGAGCGATTGTTTCCAAGCATTATCTCCGCCTCGTTTTAATTGCTTTGGAAGTGAAATTAACAGAATTAGAAAAATTGCCTTTGCCTTTTTCTACAAGGCTCTTTATTCACGGGTATTGTTGTGTGCTTTGTATAGATTATAGGCCTCTTTGTTCTAGGAAGTGTAAATATATACGCCTCCAGTCACGGCTTTAGCTCCGAACAATCCCCTCTCTGTTCATCACAACTTAATGAAAATTAATTTACAAAAAACTGTGGTAAAATCCGATTTTCCAACCCCTGGTAATTTTGCTTTAGATGCAGATGCGTCAAATAGTGGGTGTCCTGGTTGAGTTAAGCACAGTGAGAATGTGCTTTGCTGAATTTATGGGATTTTTTTCAACACAGTAGTTTTGCTCATCTTAAACCTCATTAGAATAACAATACGGCTGACGACGGTTGAATTAACATGCAAACCACTATGGTGTCCACTACAGCAGCCATCACATATTGCATTATAATATTCTCAGAGAGCTTGTTTTATCGCATAACTTGTTCACACTAGAATAAATTCATTTAAAACTAAAAATGTAATGTTTTTTTAAGATCAGCTAATTAAATGGGTATTTTTTTTTTAAAAAACATGAATGATTAGTTATCTCATCATGGTTAGAAAGTATACGGTTTTGTTCAACTGGGAACGTATTGAGTTCTACAAATGAGTTAATCACCCTGGCCAGTGATACAACACACACACACACACACACACACACACACACACACCGTGTTCATTTACTTCCTTGTGGTCTGAAGCTCTGGGATTTCCAACCAATTAAAGCTGTGAAAGCCTTGTAGCGAGAAGGTTTGAAATGAATCAGAATTTTCTTTCTTAATCATGTGCTTTATCACTTTTTATTTACAGAACACCCTACTTCCTTTAAGACATTAACACAGAGCATGTTCGCATTATCTAAAGCCTCTCAGTTGAGGCCTTGGCGTGATATGGAATCTTTTAAAAGGCCTTTTAATGTAGTAACGACTTTTATTTTATATTGCTCTTCTATTTATGACCCTTCTCTCCCTCTGTTTTTTTTCTCTGCAGGCTCTATTGGGGATCTTAATGGAGGTGAGGATCCGTCTGATGATGTAAGCATGTCGGGAGAAGAGGGCGGAGCTTCAGACCAGGAGGACTCTGCAGAGTGTGACGGTTCAAGTCCACCGTCATTTACACCCCTTTATAACGAAGGTGAAATGACGCATAAATGTTCCCAACAGTGTGTTTGCAGTCTGACATAACCAGTGTTGTTTCATGATGAAAGAGTTTAAACTCTGATGTCTATTGATAACACGTGTATAAGGCGTGTCTAATAAGGCGTGTCTAATAAGACGTGTCTAATAAGACGTGTGAATCTTTATGCTTCTTTTTCTATACATCAAGCTCCAAAAAGGACAAAAAACACAATCAAAGCACCTTCCATTAACATCTGGAGCCATATGATAGCTTCTTTGAAGTGCAGACTTATATTTATACATTTTTCTTTAACACGGAGGTAAGCCTGAGTGAGACTTCTGGTTGTTCAGCTGCTATAGGGGAATAATAACAATAACAGAAAAATAGAGTAGAAGAATAACAAAGTGCAGTAAATGGTAAAACTGTTTTGCACTACAAACCAGTGTGTTCATAATTAAGATAATACATTAAAATAACATGATAAGACACACCAATTTGCAATATCAAGCAGCAAAACAAGCTGTTTTGTACAACTAAACATAGCTGAACTTGGATAAGACTGGAAGCCTAACTCATAAAATTTACAAATGGACTCTCTTATGGGGAAAAAAGGTGGGTAGTGTTTTTTAGTTTTGTTTGTTTGTTTTAATATTCTTTTTGGAGCTTGATGTGATCACTATGGAATTGTCATTATTTGAAAAATCAGCCTAAAGATTGTTCTAAAATATTTTTTATGTTCTGTGAAAAAAAAAAAAATGGAATGAGAGACTGTGTGCATAAATAATGACAGAACTAATCCTCTGTTGAATAACTGTTGAGGAAAAGGAAACGCTCACTTTACTCTAAAGAAAGTCCATCGTAACCTAAAATTAGATGACCTGAATAAGATAGTTCAATAGATAGTAACAGAATTTATAAAAATGACCTAGTTCAAAAGTTTACATACACTTGATTCTTAGTACTGTGTTGTTATCTGAATGATCCACAGCTGTGTTTTTTTTTTTTTTTTTTTTTTTTAGTGATAGTTATTCATGAATCCCTTGTTTGTCCTGAACAGTTATACTGCCTGCTGTTCTTCAGAAAAATCCCTCAGGTCCCACAAATTCCATCTAAGTGATCCATCTTTTGAACACAATGAAGATGTGTACTTTTTTCCTATTTTGCCTAAATATCATATTTTTTCATTTAGTACTGCCTTTAAGAAGCTACAGAAGATCTTCAAATTACCCTGATCTTTAAATTTAGAAAGTTTTCATTCCCCGGCTCTTAATGCATTGTGTTGCCTGCTGAAGCATCAGTGAGCGATGGAACTTCTGTATTCGTTGCAAGAGTCCCTCAGTTGTCCTCAGTGTGAAAAGATGGATCTCAAAATAATAGTCATTGTTGAAAAAGTTTCAAATACACAAAAATGCTAAAAAAAAACAAAGAATTTGTGGGACCTAAAGGATTTTTATGAAGAACAGCAGGCAGTTTAACCGTTCAGGACAAAAAAGGGACTCATGAACTATCACTAAACAAAACAAACAAACAAAAAAAACAGCTGTGGATCATTCAGGTAAACACAGTATTAAAAGTGTTTGTACTTTTGAAAAGGCTATTTTTTTAATCTTGTGTGCATGTAAATGTCCTTTATGTGAAACTTCTTATTCAGGTCAGTACTGCTTCTGAATAGTCAGTACTATTCAGAAGCATCTTATTCAGGTCAGAACAGGTCAGTACCTGTTATTTTGGTAAAATAATGAACAATTTGCAGATTCTCCAAGGTGTATGCAAACTTTTGATCTCAGCTGTATATGGTTGATTTGTTGCATTTTTCTGTCCGTTTTCCCAGCCTTAAGATATTTAAGTCACATTTTTAGTTACGATTTCTGTTTTTCCTCCTTTTTTTTCTTTTAATCTGGAAAATTCCTGTTCTTGTGAAATTGGGGACTGAGGAGATAAGAGCCGGTTCGTTGGCTGCTTTTGATAAACGCATGGAAATTCTGTCAGGTGCTAATCGTGCCTAGTTTAGAGATTGCCCTGTTTTGTTTGTGCGTATGTGTGTGCATTTAGACATGCGAGAATGTGGCATTCGCAAGTTCGCATTCAAGATGATATTCGTCATTCTCCTATTTTCCGGTGTGAAAAGAGGGTCTATGTTAACGTGTTTCTTTAGCTCTCTTTTTTCCTCTATCAATCTCTCGCCCCCACCCCTCGGGGCTCCACTGTTGCCCGGTGCTGCTATTATCAGCCTCTGTAAATCAGCCGTGTTTGACGAACCTGCTCTTTCAACCTGCGATCAATACCAGGTCTTTATCAGGCCAGCAGTGGCTAATAAAGGCAAGCTCCCTTATCCACCATCTGGGAGAGAAAGAGACAGGCGATAACCAACTGATAACTGCTTCAGAAAAACACTCAACCAGTCACAGGACACACAGTGCCGATAACCACCTGTAAAGCATAAATATAAACCAAAATACCTAGACCTTTTAATAATCATTAATGGCAGAGCGCTGAGGGAAGGGGTCAGTCTGAAGCAATCCCAAGAAGAATCTGATGAAGTCCTCGTCCGTATCAGCAGAGAAGCTGATAAACCTTAAGCAAAGATGGCTCCGTGTTCCAGAACACCTTTTGTTATCTCCAACTCAGTGAGGAGGTTTGATCGCAGGCCTGATCCGGCTTACAAGGCTGAAATAGTTAACCGGATGGAAACATCTTAGCTAGCCCCGCTTTGGGGCGCCATGTTGGACTCTGAGATGATACAGTTGAGCCCTACAAGAAAAGAACTTGACCCTGCCATGATGATCTGTCTAAAAAATGAGGCCAGCCAGAAAGAATGGAGCAAGTTGGGTGACTTTGCCCTCCAGGTGTGACAAGGGAAGTTGCTGTTATCAGATGAAAGGAGGTTGTTGGGTTGGGGACGGGGTGTGTGTGTGTTTGCATGTGCTGGTAGACTAAGGAGACTGTCGAGGAGCCAGGATGGTGGCAGCACCCATCCACCCCACCCTCTTTTCCTGATACCTGCCGTCTCTGCTCAGATGATACGGGAGATTATATTGATAATATTAAATGCAATAACTGTGGCTCCAGCTCCTCTCCCCACGCTGAGCGCTGCAGGATAAAATCAATGTGCCATTCAATGTGATTTATAGCTGAAAATAATAGGGCTTCTTAGGCAGGGAGGGAGCCGCGTCACGGGACGGCATAAGACGGGACGGGCTGAGAATGGCGGTCGGGCCTGGGTGGAATTGTCGGGGGTTGACAACCAGGGCGTGTGCATGTGTGATTTATTTGATGATGAAGATCTAATCTTCAACCTGTTGCATTAATAACAGCAGCTCTGACCTGCGTCACGCGGACGGACATTTATGGCCCGTATCGATCGGCGGCTATCGCTGTTTATCGCCACGGGAATGCAAGGGTAAACATGCCCTTTGTGCACCACAGATGAGCTGTAATCAAGGTGGGGTGAAGGGGGAGGGAGTTGGGGAAGGGGAGAAGACTAAAAGTGGAGTGTGGGAGAGAAGAAGACAAGAAGTCAGTTTGCTCGTACACATGCAACAGTGGCACTCAACCAACCGAAGACTGCTATCAGCAAGGTGATCGCTTTGATCAAAGAGAATAACTAATCATTGGCATCAATGTCTGGGAGATCTGTACTCTGTCTTTCACACTGATGAAATAGATCGGCCTTATTAAAAGGAAGACGTTGGCCGTCTGTTGGCAGGGGTTTCCAATTTTCGCTTGGTAAATCAAAAGGGCTCGGGTGTATACTGAGATGTTGGGTTGCTGAATGACACAGGCCTCGTTCAGCCACCTTTGATCATCAGAGCAAGACCAACACACTCATTTGAGTATTAGAGAACTGTAAACATAAAACACACAGGATCCAAAAAATTGCTAGTCGTTAAGTGAAAAATGCAAGTTCATTTTATAAATGGCTAAAAGTAAAAATATTGATATTATGTGTAATATTTTCATATTATTTCAAGTGCTAAACACAAGTTAGGTTTGTAAATAAGTAGAAGTAAAAATATTGATGTTATGTTTTTTGCAGATGCAAGTTAATTTTTAAAATGACTAAAAGTAGTGCTGGGCGACAATCACGAATAATCACATTTTTTTTGTGTTTACATAATATATGTGTGTGTACTGTGTATATTTGTTACATGTACATAAATACACATGCATGTATATATTTAAGAAAAAATGTGTTTATATGTTAAATATATTTATATATTTAATACACTACCGTTCAAAAGTTTGGGGTCAGTAAGACTTGCAATTTTTCAGTCAAGGCTGCATTTATTTTATTAAAAATACAAAAAATAAACTGTAATATTACAAAATGTTATTACAATAGAAAATAATGGTTTTTATTTTCATATACTTTAAAATATAATCTATTCCTGTGATGCAATGCAGATTTTTCATCAGCTGTTACTCAGTTTCCCAGGCTTAAGTGTCACATGATCCCTCAGAAATCATTCTGATATTCTGAATTATTAGTAGAATTATCAGTTTTGGAAACAGTTGTTCCGCCAATGTTTTTTTTTTTTTGTTTTGTTTTTTGAACCTGTATTTTTTTCTTTCAAGAACAACATTTATTCAAACTATAAATCTTTTCTAGCAATGTAAATCTATTATGTCACTTTTTATTAATGTAACAATTTATTCATTTCTTTCAAAAAAAAAAAAAAAAGAATGAATAAACATTTACTGACCCCACACTTTTGAACGGTAGTGTATATCTATAAATTATATGAATATACATACATATATACATGTAAAATGAAGTAAATGTTTTCAATATATATACTGTATGTGTGTGTCTTTTATATATATAAATAATAATATATACAGTACACGCATATATTATAGAAACAAAATCTTTTATTTTGGATGCGATTAATCGCAATGAATCGTTGCCTAGCACTAGTAAAAATATTGTTATGTGTAATATTTTTATATTGTTTCAAGTGTTAATTTTAGAAATGACTAAAAGTACAAATATTGATATTATGTGTAATATTTTATTTAGTAAATATTTTGGTTGGTAGTAAATATTTTCTCAGATAATTTTTTTTTATTATTTTATTATATATTATTTCAAGTGTTAAATGCAAGTTAATTTTGTAAATAGCTAAAAGTAGAAATATTGATATTATGCATACTATTTTTTTATATTGTTTCAAGTGCTAAATGCAAGTTAATTTTAGAAATGACAAGTAAAAATATTGAAATTGTGTAATATTTTATATATATATATATATATATATATATATATAATATATACACACACACACACACACACACACACACACACACACACACACACACACACACATATACACATAGCAAGTATATATAGAAATGTGTAAATTAAACAAAAAAATATATGGTTGGCATTAAACATTTTATTAGATTTAATTTAATGTTTATAATATTATTTCAAGTGCTAAATGCAAGTTAACTTTATAAATAATTACAATTAAAAATAGAGAAAGAGAGAGAGAAATGTGTATATGAAACAAAAAAAATTATGGTTGGTAGTGAATATTTTCTCAGATTTACTCACCATTGGCAGCTGTGACAAACGTCATTGTGAAAGTGGCAGAAACATTTAGTAATAACACAAGCACTGAAAAAGTAATATACAATCGGCTGGTCATTTTTGCAGAATAAGCCCTGAAAGGGTTACCAGGACGAAACAGATCACTCTGAAGTGGTTTAATTTATTTAAATAATGACTACCTAATTGTTCCATTTATTTAATGTTGAATTGCCAAAAAATATATATATATTTTAGCAGTCATAATACAAAATGTTGTCTACAGAGTGCTGTGATTGACCAAACAACACTCCATATAATATATCACAAATTAAATTGCACTTTTTAGAACTGGTTTAAAAAATGTGTGATATTTTTTTTTTTTTTTTTTTTTTTTTTTCACACAGAGCCAAGAACGCACGAGTCCCTGGCGGTACCGGATGAGGGTGAGGAAGATGAGAAAGGACCGAAACACTGTACAGAAGATGAGGAGGAGGAAGGGGCAGATGGCGAAGGGGAACCCCAGTGGAACGGCCCAGGTCAGTCTCTATCTGTCCCTCTTTCAGGAGTGTTTAACTGACGCATGAGTCACTGGCTCCTCAGGAAGGGCCAGCAGTACTCATACTGTCAGCTTGGTGATCATGTAACAATATAGGCCGTGACTTTATCAAGGTTCCTATTCAGAACAGAAATGATTCAGTCTGAGCTGCCTGTAAATTTTGGAGTACTGTCATTCTCGTATCTCTTTGGTGAACATACCGTACACTTCCCAAAACTTAGTCATTTTTTATCAGTCATGCAATGGTTTACCAAAATCGCAAACATCACACTTGTGGCATGTCTGAGAATTCAGGCAGTTCAGATAAACATTCAATGCGTATCCCATGGAGCCTCATTAAACAATGCTTTAACTACAGGGTCAAATTTTAAAGTTATCATCTAAATGCTTGACTGTTAGCTTAGAAATGTACTAATAGTGTTAAAGTTGGGACTTTTGTTTCTCTCAGACAGCGAGCCCTGATTTGCTGCAAGATAACCAATGCAAAATTGCATAGTAAGCTGTTTTTCCACTGGTTACTTTATTTTCTCTATTTGTGGTACAAAGCAGAGAAAAGAATTTGAATTGTTATATATTCACGTACATGAAAATATTAATGATTTAGCTGTATAATATAATTGTTATAAATTGCTATGCATGGAAATATAGTATAAGGAACATTTTTATAAAGAAAAAAAATTGAAATATACTATTATATAGTACTTCAATGTTCATAATGATTTATAACAAATAACATAATTTAATATAAAATGTAATTTTTTTTATTGCAACATACAAACATTTAAGTTATTATTAACTTATACACTACCAGTCAAAAGTATTTTTAAGTTTTTTAATGTTTTTTTTAAGTCTCTTCTGCTCACCAAGCCTACATTTATTTACAATTGTACAATTGTAAAATGTTTTCTATTTAAAACAACTGTTTAAAATGTAATTTATTCTTATGATCAGAGCCAAATTTTCAGCATCATTACTCTAGTCTTTCTAATATGCTGATTTGCTGTTCAAGAAACATTTTTTTCATTATTATTATTAGTATTTGAAACAGTTGAGTATTTCTTTCTTTCTTTCTTTCTTTTTTTTTTGTATGATTTTTGGATGAATAGAAAGATCCAAAGACAGTATTTATCTGAAATAAAAGTTTTTGCAACATTATACACTATACCATTTAAAGCTTGGAGTCAGTATAATTTTTTTTTTTTTTGAGACAGAAATTATTACTTTTATTTAGCAAGGATGCTTTAAATTGATCAAAAGTGACAATATATTTTTTTAAAATGTTAACAAAGGATTTCTATTTCAGATACATGCTGTTCTTCTAAACTTTCTATTCCTCAAAGAAATTAGAAAAAATTATACTCAGCCGTTTTCAACATAGTAATAATAAAAAAATAAATAAAAAATTGAGCAGCAAATCAGAATATTGGAATGATTTCTGAAGGATCATGTGACTGGAGTAATGCTGCTAAAAATTCAGCTTTGAAATCACAGAAATAAATTACATTTTAAAATGTATTCAAATAGAAAAAGGTTATTTTAAATAGTAAAAATATTTGTACTGTTTTGCTGTACTTTGGATCAAATAAACACAGGATTGGTGAGCAGAAGAGAATTCTTAAAAAAAAACAAACAAACATTCAAATCTTGACTGGTAGTATAGCTAAAATATTCGAATTGATGGCTATTTTAACCCATAGTGGGCCTTATTCTTCGCAACAGCGTTCTTTGTTGTTCTCCAATGCTAATCACCTTGTTAAAGACTCAAAATTGCAAAACTGTGATAATAAGTGTGCATCAACCTCTAGGTTGTTTTGTGTGTTGCTTTCTTGCCCTCAAACCGGTTTTATAAAATCTAAGACATCCACAGAACTTTAAGACTTTACTGTACTTGCCATAAAAACAAACTGTGAATCTTTAATATCGGCCTGGATAGCGGCTTTTCTATCGCTTTTCTCCATCTTTTTCTCTCAGGACCACAAGGCTGAGCAGTACAGCTTATAGCGATAGTGGGGATCCAGTAGAGTATGACATGATTCAATATGCAAGGCATTTTCTTTATCTCGAACATTTAGAAATCGCCTAAATATGTGTGTGTCTCCCCGTGTGTATGTGTGTGTTTTAATTTTTCACGTCAAGGATGTGTTTATTATCGTCCTGTTCCAGCCTGTCCTTTTAACAGTAATTGGAGTGATATTAATTGCTGTGCGGTTGCCGCTTGATGACAGCGCTGGCGATGTGAACGCGATAGGCTTTTTTTTTTTTCTCCCCCCCTCGCAAACTAACTGCCAGGAGAATGAGGAAGAGGGGGAGAGAAAGAGAGTGAGAGAGAGAGAGAGAGAGAGAGAAAGAAGAAAGAAGGGGGAGCAGGAGAGAGATAGGCCTTCTATCAGTACTGGAGCAGGCGCTGCCTTTATCAGGAGCACGATTGGCAAAAGGGAAACTTTGACCGGTCTGAATTTTTCCCTTATCATCATGACCCCCCCCCCCCCCCCCTCACACCAGCCCACATCCCACCACTGGTCTCTCCATCACCAATAACACCCCCTGACGAATACAGACATGCACTTCTTCTTGTTTCTTGTTGTTTTGGCCCTTCAGCATCAGGAGTCGCAGTGTATTTGTTTTTGCATTCGTTTGGTGTATGTATATATTTTATCAGGATTGGGAACAGTTGCATTCCTGCCATTTTTCACTATAATAGCAGAGTTCTGGTGTTAATGACTGGACTGGCTTCATTCAGAGAGAACTAGGCCTTGTCTGATGACATCACATCACATCTGTTTACCTCTTTCTTTAGGGTTCAAAGTGATGGTATGACGGTGTAGTGGTAGTAGCTAAACCCATTATTTCTGCATATGCAGTGTTTTTGTCATTCTGTGGTGAATGTATCTCTTAAAATGTTTACCGATTTCTGTTTAACCTTTCCTGTGTTGGCCTAATTCTTGCTGAAAGTTCTCAGCTAGCAGGTTCTCGTCCAATGTCGTTCTTATCAGTTTGTATAAAGCTTTATTGTATACGCATACACAAACACACAGATAAAAAGACAGAGATAAAACATAGGCCATAAATAAACAAGTATACTTATTTATAAGTATCTTATCAGCTTTGAAGCAGTAAAATTGAGATCTTTAAGAAATGTAAGTGTGCTGTGTACAATTCAGTTTGAATTCTGTATAAAAAATAACAATTAGGAATGAATTCGAGGTTTTTGGTGTATTATACATTTAGGTATTGTTAAATATTACAATTCGACACCTTCCGCAATTGAATTTGCACAGGTGCTCTTTTCGTCCTTTTAAACATCTATATGTCACATCTCTACTTAGCTGTTTTCAACATAATAATAGTTATCTGAACATAATAATAATATCTGAAAAATTCAGATATTTAAGAAATTTCAGTATGCTGAGTACAATTTGGTTTGAGATCTGTATAAACAAGAACAATTTGAAATGTATTTTAGTCTTTTAGTGTGTTACATAACCATTTAGAAGTATTATTAGGTATTATTAAATATCACAATCCGACACCATCCCCATTTGAATTTGCACAGGTGCTCTATCCGTCTTTTAAAGCATCCATGTGTAACATCTTTACTCTGTTTTCAGCGTAATAATAATAATAATAATAATAATAATACTAATACTAAATGTTTTTTGAACAGCAAATTCGAATGATTTATGAAGGATCATGTGACTGGAGTAATAATACTAAAAATTCAGTTTTGAAATCACAGGAATAAATTACATTTTTAAATATTTTTAAAAAGAAAACAGTTATTTTAAATAGTAAAAAATAGTCAGACTTTTACTGTTTTTGCTGTACTTTTGATAAAATAAATGCAGGCTTGGTGTTTTCTTTAAAAAAAAACATTTAAAATCTTACTGTTCAAAAACTTTTGACTGGTAGTGTAGCTAAAATATTTGAAATGAAGTTGTAGTGGTAGCAAAACCCATTGTTTCTGCATATGCAGTGTTTTTGTCATTCTGACCTGAAAAAAATCTGATCTTTAAGATATTCCAGTAGACTGGGTACAATTTGGTTTGAAATCTGTATAACTTTTTTTTGTCTTTTAGTGTATTACACACCCATTTAGAAGTATTATTAGGTATTATTAAATATCACAATTCGACACTGTCCCCAATTGAATTTGTACAGGTGCTCTATCCATCCTTTGCCGCATCCATATGTAACGTCTGTGGAAAAGTCTTGCTTGTTGTTTGTTAATTGCTTCAGTATCTTTATAGAATATTTTTTCAGGGTGGGGTTCTGTTGAATGAATTGATAGGCAGTGGTGAGGCAGAAGTGTCAGGAATGGGTTGATATGGCAAAGCAGCTTTTTAATCTATAACGTGTCCTGCTGCATGATATGCAAAATAAATTATGAAGAAAAAAATTATCTTCAAAATGACCTTGCTGGCTGGAGGGTTTGATATTTTCCTCTCTGCTTAAAATTCTTGATATGCAAATGGCCGTCACAGTAATCCCTTCTAGCTGGCGGACCGTTGCTCCTTTTTCCCCTTCTTCCCCCTCTCTCCCTCTCTCTCTCTCTCTCTCTTTCCATCTCGCTTTCTCTTTTAGAGTTTCATAGGATGGAATTAGACCTTGACTAAACTAGCTCCGCATATAACGTTCCTGCTTGCCCAGCATTCTCTCCCCACCAGCGTTCCTTATCCACACAAGTTATTCAAATTACTCCAATAAAGCATTATAATGGCAATGATAATAATGATTATTATTATTTACCCAGTGTGGTGGGATTTTATCATATTTAATTATAAAGGATCGGAGGGAGCAGCGTGTGCATATTATCAGTGGCATTTAAATGCTGATAAATTATTTGCGGGTGCTGGAACTGGCATTGATGAGAGGGCTGCAGGGACGCTGATAGGTGCGGAGGTGTTGGCCAGGTTTTACAGTGTCAGCAGAGAAGCAAGAAAATCTGCATAGACCTCCTGAAGAGTCCTGAGCGCTGGAAAATTAAAAACATATCAGCACAGCTCAGAAAGAGGGAGAGAGTGGAACTAAATTTAAAAAGAAATGTGTTTGCCGATGTCAGTCCAATGTCATGAAATGCTCCTGCAAATACATGCACACACTTATTGGTAGTGTTGCTGCAACTATTAAATCAAATAATATTTATATAAATTAATTAAAAAATATAATATAATATGAACATTATAAATGTATTATATTTTAGAGATTATAAATGTTATGCTTATTATATTTATATTTTATTTTCTTTTAATTTAAGAGTACATTTAAAAAGTACATTTCATTTTTTTTGCCATTTTAAAGGATTAGATCACTCCAAATTTAAATTTTCTGATAATTTACTCACACCTATGTCATTCAAGATGTTTATGTCTTTCTTTGTTCAGTCGAAAAGAAATGAAGGTTTTTGAGGAAAACATTCCAGGATTTTTCTCCATATAGTGGACTTAAATGGTGATCAACAGGTTGAAGGTCTAAATTGCAGTTTCAATCAAGGGCTTAAAAACAACAAAAAAATTAAATCGGTATTTTAACGTTTCTGTTCCACTCTATTATTACCGTTTTCTCCGTTCACAGACGCACTGCTGGTGCGTGATGTGACCTTGTGTGAATCCGTGTTCTACGCTATCCTCCCATTTTTGCTGGTTTCAAAACAGCATATTACCTGCCATTCATTTTCACATAAATGTAGGCCTAATGCTTGGCGGTTCGTGACATCCTCGGATAGGGGCATTATTGCCACAGCTTCACAGTACTACTTGAATTTGTAATTAATTGACAGCAAAATTCAAATATTAAATGGAACAATAAAATAATGTTATTAACCGGTTAATGGCCATTTCAAATTTTTGATTCTGATCAGAACTATTACAGTTGATTTAGTTTCTGTTTCTGGTTATGTTCCTGTCAAAATGTAGTTTTTTTTTTTTTTTTGGTTTTTGTTCCCGTTTGGACCCTGGTTTGGCTCTACACAATCCCAGCCAAGGAATGAGGGTCTTATTTAGCGAAACAATCTGCCATTTTCTAAAAAAAAATTAAAATGTATATACTTTTTAACCACAAATGCTTACATAGTCCCGTTAAAACACGGAAGTACCATCCCAGTATTTAGAAAGCGAACGTGCAAAGAAAGTCAAACACCCTTTACAAAAAAAGGTAAAACAACGAAGTGATGAGGTGGAGTTTTTGCTCTATCCTACCTTTTTGAACCAAAGTACACAGACGAAGAACTAACCACACGTGACTTTTCCAACATGATTATGTAATGCGTGAAGTCATAGACTCATATCACAAAGCTAGTGCAAGACGAGCATTTGTGGTTAAAAAGTATGTAAGTTTGTCTTTTATTTTTTTTTATTTATTTTTTTTTTTAGAAAATGGGTGATTTTTTTTTTTTTTTAGGCAAGACCCTTTTTCCTCGGCTGGGATCATGTAGAGCCCTTTGAAGCTGCGTTGAAACTGCAATTTGGACCTTCAAACCATTGATCCCCATTGAAGTCCACTATATGGAGAAAAGTCCTGGGAAGTTTTCCTCAGAAACCTTAATTTTTTTCAACAGTAGAAAGAAAGACATGAACATCTTGGATGACATGGAGATGTTTTTAAATTCTTGCAAAAATAGCTAAATAGTGAATGTTATTAAACGGATTTCCTGAACACTCTCCCTTACTTCTGTTAGTTGGACAAAGAGCCTATCCCAAGATAGTGTTGCTGTATCAGGCTGTTTGTGATTCTTAAACTACAAAAGTATCAATGTTTTGATGTGCCACCCTGCTAGGATGACCACCTGTCCTGTCCCGCACGTCGCATATTGAGAAAATTCTCATCAGACTGCTGGTTTCCAATTGTCATATTAAGAAAACGTACATAAGTTATTTAGCCTTTTAAATAAAGTTTTTATATTTATTCTTTTTGCGGCATAGTTTGTGCGGACCTCAAGTGATCTAGCACCACCAACGGTCGAGTGTACAAGGAAAAACATGATGTACTCCATTCATTTTAACCAATTAAAAAATAGCTACAAACTAACTATTAAGAAGAAAGTCGTGTCTGAAAGCTGCTATTTTTTAATAGCTAAACTTTGTAGCGGTTTCTATGGCGTTATTTTACGGACCAGAGCACATTGTTAAAATGCACAAGCACAAATTTCTTCTCTTGCAGGTGTGTCTCGAAACTGACGTGCTTGCTTGCTTACATGTGCATCCTCAGAAACATAAATCGTTGATATGACAGCGGATGTAAATCAGTATTTACATTACATAACAGTAGTAAATGTATCTGTCTCAACATGTCTCGCATTGTCCCGCAAAATCACATCTAATGTCCCGCAACAGATCTGGTTACACATTTCACGGTCTGTAAAAAAAAAAATAAATAAAATCACACCTCATCTTTAAATAGAATGAACTTAGGAATGAGTTGAATTTAATTATTAAACAGAGTAGCATGTGGTAGTCCTTGTTAAACATATTTATATTGTTCTCAGGGAGACAAAAGCGCCAGCAGGCTGAGGTTTTATCAGACGTGTCTACAACACCCGACTGCAAGAGTGAAATTCACTGGCGAGTCATTCAATCTCATCCCTGGACCTATTGTTTCGCTGCTGAATGAGGAAGCTTAGATCAGAGCGTCGCAGTGTATGGATATAATATCCAATTGTGCTCCGCATTTCAAAGTTAATTCAAAAGATTCATTCACAAGTTTATTTTGATCTCCTGTCACTCACAATGGAAGGCCATTTGGTGGCACTGATGCTTTGCTAGACCTTTGATGATCTATATCCTGCTGAACAAAGCTGAATTTCTATTTTATTTTTTGTTCTTTTTCTGTCTCATAATTTCTTGTGTCTTTTGGGGCATAATTTAGTAGAAACCTGAAACCGCTATGTTGGTGTCTGTCTGGACAAATTCAGCTCAGCCTAAACATGCTAATAATCTTGACATGCTGTCAGACTCCTCAATTATGTGGTTAGTGTGGTTAAGCTGATTTGGTTTACACATAACAGTGTAAATAAATACTAACCATAAACAAAAAAAGACTCAAGTAAATAAACTGAAAATGAGATTATGATATAAGATACACACAGATCTGTAATTCTGTAAAATATATTTAGAGAGAGAACTGGAAAGTTTAATGCTGTATCAGGTTCATGGAAAAAAGAGCATGATAGCAGGTGTTTTCAGAGGGCTACATGAAGTGCCTCTGTGCTGTACAACAGCACCTGGTATTTTGCCAAGCTACCAAACTTAATGTGTTTTTTCTTCATTCCTGTGTCGGCGAGAGTGTTTTGGCAGCGTAGATATGTCAGAATGACAGCCTGTGAAGTCGATGGTTTTCAGTTATTCTGATTATCTTGCCTTCTTCTGCAATCTTACATTATTTCTTCCTGAGATCCGGCTGTGGTCGTGCTGCACTATGAGGGACTCGGGCGAAGCTGTTATCTGAGGCTGAGCAGAGCGGGACCAGCGTCAGACCGTTAACTTCCATTCTCAGTCGCTCTCACTTCCCCACGTTACCCTCTTATCCCAGCACAGCGTGTTCCCCAGATTCCTGACCTGCCATGTGGGAATTGTAGTTTATCTGTATCTGTTTATATTGGTTGCATATTGGATATTTCATATTTCATTTGCATGCTCATTTTTTGCTTTTACATTTAAATAATCTCTGCTGCCATCTAACACTCACTTAAACTTTCTTTAACAACACTAATAATTTAAAAACATCACCTTTAGCAAATCAAAACATTAATATTCGTTATCCATTTTATAGTGTTGTCATACAAAAAAGTGAAGTCAGTTGTTTTGGGTGATTTATTTTGACAAAATAGTATGGAATTTTAATTTGTTCTGTTGTGATTAATCACATCCAAAAGAAATGTTTTTGACATAATATATGTGTGTACTGTGTATATTGAAATACATATATTATATAAAAAAAACTTTTTAATATGATTAATTGATTAATATCCATTAAAAACATATTTATATTTATATTTAAATACACACATACATGTGTATATATTTAAGAAATATTTACGTAAATGTGCTAACAAATGGATTAATCATGATTAATCGAATGCAAAAACTTTTTTACATAAATGTGTGCACTGTATATGTTAATATGAAATATACACAGTACACACAAATATTATGTAAAAAACCCTTTTATTTTAGATGTGATTAATTGCAATTAATATCCGTTAATAAACATTAATATCCATTTTCCATACACTGCGTTCTAATTTTGTCATCCTAAAGAATAAAGTAAATCATTTTTAGTCATTTATTTTGGCCAAATAGTATACAATTTGAATTGGTGCTTTTAAATCATTTAATCGTGATAACACAAATTTGTGTTTGCACAATATCTGTGCGTCCTATGTATATTTATATGTACATATAAATACACATACATGCGTATGTATATATTTAAGAAATATTTACATGTATGTCATGTGATTAATCACATCCAAAATAAACTTTTTGACATCATATTTGTGTGTACTGTGTATATTTATATGAAATTAAGTACACACATACATTATGTAAAAAAAAAAAAAAAAAAAAAAAAACGTATTTTGGATGCGATATGTATTAATTGCAGTTTGATGGAATTTATTGGTTGTCAGCTATAACAAAAAAATTATTAGCCTATTGGTATGCTTGGTTTTATAAGAAATTAATATTTCAGTCTTTCTGCTTTAAAATTTCACATTTAATTTACTGTTTCTTTGAGTAAAAATAGTTTCTACATTATTTTTTTTTATGTATTTTCTAGAGGTGTTATAAAGCATTTCAAACATGTTAGTCCAGTCGTAATAAGTAATATTTTTTTCCCCCACATTGGCCATTGTGAGCCAGCAGAGCCACTGGTGCATGCTTTTTGTAAGATTCCAGATTATCTGATTAGTTATACTCTGTTCAGTTGAAAATACATATAATAAATTAACAGTAACCGTGTCTTGAGTTTATCAGGTTGAAATTTCCACTCTCTCATGAGAGTGGAAATTGAATTTTTTTATTTTTTTTTTTTGCTTTTGGCATGCATCCTACACACCTGCAGATTACTGGAACTTTATTGTGCACAGTGAGCTGTGGGACAATCGTCCCACACTTGTGGTTAAACGGAGCTCAACGGCAACCTAATACACGTCACACAAAACCTCTCCGGCTGAAACAATTTATATTTAGAAGCATCGGGTGTGTGAATAAGTGTTCATTCCTCTGTAGAGTACGGCAATGATGATTGACTGTGAAGGAAGGGGCATTTATCTGTAATTAAGAACATACTCTTCCCTCTCTGTCTGTCACTCTCTTCCCCTGTTGATGATTGAGAGGTGTGGGCTTTAATCTGGAGGAACATTTCTCACTGCCGTCCCCCGCTGCTATCTCCCCAGCTGCTCCATGTGGCCCACGAACTGGCGGCTGCAGCCGGGACACTGCCACGCCGATTACCAGCCCTATCAGATGCCTGCGCTTTCCTGCCGTTTCCTGTCTCTCTCTCTGAGCCCCGCATTTCAGTTTGTCTTTCCTCCCTCCTGCACTATATCTTCCCTCCACCAGGCCCTGACTTCTCTGTGCGCCACTTGCATCTGTCATTCGCAACTTGAAAACAGTTCAACATGCGTACATTATGTGAGAAACATTTAATTTTGTCGGAATTTATGAAGAAACAGACAGGAAAGAACCTTTTTGACACATTTGCATGGTTGTTTTGCATTGATATTATATTGATGGCTTGGATTAAATCCAGTTAAATTAAATATTCGTTTAGTTTGAAGTTTATTTCCTTTAGACATTTAGCAGTTTCTGATTTCAGTTTGTTTTATAGAATACAACAAACGTAAAAATTCAAATGTCAAACCAAATAGCATTTATTGTAAAGAAAGAACACTTTTTTTTTTCAATGCTATACATCAATTTTTCTCACCTTGGGACTAGGAATTTGTAAAAATGTTTGGGTTCTTGCATCATTTCTTTGCAAATTCTGCTTAGTTTTATATTTTGTTACTTGCTGCATTGATATTCACACATTTTAAATGTTCAAATGTGTGTTTTTGGTGTTTAAACTCTCTCATCGCTGTTTCAGTGTAATTTCCCATATTTTCTTTTCAGAACCTAAATCCTTACAGCGCTATCATCAAAATGTCCTTTTTTTTCCAGCCAGAAGGAGTTGCTAAAGTAGACATGAAATAATTATTGAATTAATTATCAAAGTCACATACCGTACAATTAATTTGATGGCTTTTCCCGGAGTCTTTTCCCCTGTCTATGCAGCGAGAATGTCAAGAAACATTTTCTAATTAATTTATGTGTGATTATCAGGACGAGTTTCTGGAAGGTCCTCACTTTCAATTTGTGAAAGGGTAACGGCGGTGGAAGACAAGGAAAAAACGCGCACACACACACACACACACACACACACACACACACACACACACACACACAAGATCAGGCCTGCAGTCATACAGAAGATTATAGAGCATCTATAGGGTCTCTTAACCAGAAGACATTTCAAATATATAAATTAATTAAATCAGTATTAAGGGGGAGAATTAAACACAAAATTATTATCCCAAAGCAATACATTACCTGTTAAACATCATTTAAAAACCCATAAAATCAAAACCGGAGTTTTGCGGCATTTGCTTTAAAGCTAATCTATATATTTGTGTAAGCTAAAATCCTTTTAGCATGGATGATTCATCCAGCACTACACAGATTTTTGTAGCAAAACTTAGTTTATGGCTGTGATGTACTAAAGCCTACTGACCCCTTAAAATATCTGAAGTGGAAGAGAAGAAATTGTTGAATAAAGTTATTTTTGTTTTCTTTGCGCACAAAGAGTATTCTTGTAGATTCATAATTACTGTTGAACCACTGATGTCACATGGACTAAATTAACGATGAACTTACTACCTTTCTGGGATTTTAATGTGGTAGTTGTGTTGCTGTCTATAGAGGGTCTAAAAGCTGTCAGATTTGATCAAAAATATACAGAATGATACCTTAATTTGTGTTCTGAAGATGAAGGTCTTATGGGTTTCATTATATTATCCTGGTCAAGCAAGTATATTTCTCATTGTGCCTGCATTTCTCTCATTCCTGCTATAAACTCGCTTCAGCACGTTTTTTTTTTCTCCATGGTGGAATTGAACATATAGCTCAAAGTCTTTATTTGTTTCTCCAGGCGTGTGTCTTCAAAGCCACATCTTTGCAGCAGTGTGCGCTTTCTATTTGAGCATAGTTCATCTTCCCTACCCCTTTGCATATTTTATGTTTGGCATCGGCTCTTCTTTGGGCCTTGTGTTGGTCAGATAAAAGTTCAGAAGTACAGTTAAGAGAAATTAGTTGTGTAAACAGTAGTAAATGTCAATGATAAAGTTCTGTTGAAGCTCATCTGATGAGAGTGGCAACCCAGGTGTCTTATCTCCAACCAGCAAAAGAAGGGTAAAATGGAAATGATGCCGCACTGAATATACGATGCCTATCCTAGAAATTTGTATCTTCTCAACTGAACTCTTTGACCCACGGACGCTTGGGTGAGTTATCAGGCGCTGTTTGTTTGAGTGTGAGTGTGTATGTGTGTGGGTGATGTTGATGACTCCAGTTGAACTACAGAATAACCACTCCTTACTGGTGTTACACACATACTTGCTGGCAAACTCACTTAAATACTCTATTTCCACTCTGTATGGGTTAGGAAAGTGTGGGATTTGTCATTCAGCAGAGGTTAAACCCCACCTATTAGCGTAGGGTCGGAGTGTGGCTCCGATAAAGATTTCCTGTTGTACTGTGTCAAAAAATCAATGGCCACGGAGCGATCTGCTCATTTGATATCAACAATAGTCTTTTTAAAAATCAATTAGTCCTGATAGAGAAGCCCAAGGAGCAACGGAAACCTGAATAGGGGCGACTGGATAACTACACGCTCGTTTTAGCCAGTAAAGAGAGTCACTAGCTTTATAAAGATGAGCTCGATGTTGTTGTTTTGAGAATATGAGGATCTTTGTTTTGTGTTGGACTGATATTGTTAAAGCTGAAAGGGAAATTAAGTATGAGGCTGTTACCTGTCAAATATTAAAATATATTGAGAAGACAATTCACAAACAGTGTTGTTTAATTGAACGCTGCGTTTTTAGGGATTCGTTGATATTCAAATCCTGGCTGATACGGTTAATATTTAATAGCCTATAATTATTACTCTAGATATCACTCATCTCTGACTGATAACGGATTACTTCCTGATTGTACCATTGAAACATACTTTTTAATGTGAAGCTGCTTTGAAACAATACGTTGGGAAAAGCACTGTATAAAAACATTTGAATTGAATTGAATTGAATGTTATGTCTAATAACTGATAAGTGGTTGATATTAAAGTTCTATATCGTTTTGTCTAAATGTAACTAAAATCTTAGTCATTTTAAATGCTACACGTGAGTTTAGATATCACAGCATTATAATGTACAGTACAGTATGAGAATGGATATTCATTTTTAGATGTGACTTTTATTAATTTTTTTTTTTGATAAAGATTAATTATAAAGGAATTTGCTGATTTGCTTACCTTCAGTTCATTCAAGGTGCAGATGAGTAGTTTCTTCATAAGAAAGAAGTATAAAGTGCTTTAACTGTTTCAGTTTCAGTTTCAGTGCAGCTTCAAAGGGCTCTACACAATCCCAGCGGAGGAATAAGGTTCTCATCTAGTGAAACTATTTGTCATATTCTAAAAAAAAAAAAAAATTCTATTCTTTTTAACCCCAAATGCTCATCTTGAACTAGCTTGACTTTGCACATTACAAAATCATGCTGGAAACATGTGTGTTGTAGAAGTACCAACCCAGTGTTTACAAAGCGAACGTGCAAAGAAAGTCAAACGTCATTTCCAAAAAAAAGTTAATACAACTTTGTTGGGCATTTTTGAAGTTGAAGGAGAAAATTAAGCTGTTTGAACCGAAGTACACAAATGAAGAACTAACCACACGTGATCTTTCCAACATGATTATGTAATGCGTGAAGTCTATATAATGCGTGTAGATGCACATTTGAAAAAGTATAGACTTTTTATGGCTGATTGTTTTGCTAGATAAGACTCTTATTCCTCGTTTGGGATTTTGTAGAGCCCTTTGAGGCTGCATTGAAACTGCAATTTGGACCTTCAACCCGCTGATCCCCATTGAAGTCCACTATATGGAGATAAGTCCTGGAATGTTTCCCTCAAAAACATTCCTTTCGCCTGAAGAAAGACAAACATGAACATCTTGGATGGCATGGGGGTGAGTAAATTATCAGAAAATTTGAATTCAGGAGGGAACTAATCCTTGAAGGCCAAAGTATACTTTGCTACAGTGCTAGTGACACAAATTTCATCACCAAAATAGTATGCACGTATTGTGCGTTCACCACTTGATTTTTGTAACCGCACATGTGGGTTGACTTGGCTTTACACTAATCAGTTGTTCCACAAGGTGGCAGCACTGACCCATGCAGTTTTTTTTTCAGAGTGGAAAACTAAACTAAACAGACAGAACAACGACTACAAACAGACGCCTGCATTGAATTGACAAGTGCTCTTGTGAGAGGGTTATGAAATAGCTGCAAGTTTGGTTTAAAAGAGTACATTTTTATTGGTTTATATAACAGACTATCATCGGACTCCTCCTCCTTACTAACTTCATCATCCGATCGTTCATCTCTGGATGAGAAATAGTCCATTATAACATCGTTTAGGGGACTGACATCACCAGGATTGAGCAGATTGAGACAAGGTAGATCGTTTGAGTGAGCAGCTTCTTCAGACTGCGTTGTTCTCTTGCGTATTAAAAAAATAAATAAATACAACTTTGCGTGCCGTAGTTTACACAGGACTGATGGGAAATGTGCATTGATACACCTTTATTAAATATGTTACCTGGTTTATTTTGATAGGTTAAGAAAAATCACCTCCGCAGCACATTCTTATAGAGAAAGACATTCATTTCTGCTTGCTGCAATAAAACTGTATTTTTCTGCACTAAACAAGTGAATTTGGTAACACTTTAGAATAGGTAACACTTATTCATTACTAACTATGACTTCTCCCTCAGTAAATTGCTAATTTGCTGATTATTAATAGTTCGTAAGGTAGATGTTAAGTTTAGGTATTGGGTAGGATAAGGGATGTAGAATAAGGTCAAGCAGAATAAGGCATTAATAAGTGCTTAACTGTTACTAGTAAATGGCAAAAATTCTAGCAATATGCATGCTAATAAGCAGCTAGTTAATAGTAGAAAGTGTTACCGTGAATTTTGCCAAGATATTTTCAGAGATGATAGACAAGATGTTATAAAATAATAATTTAATGAAAACCTAATTTACCATCTGCACTACACCTAAACCTGCCCAACAGTATGAACAAAAATGAATGGGACGTAAAAACGCAAAAGCAAGCATGCCGTTTTAGCTTGTTTTTCGATCTCTCATCTTTTAGCTCTTTCATCATGACTCGTGTTTTTTTCCGCATCCCAAGTCCAATTCTGTGCCCGTTGAGCTACCTAGCAAACTTGTTACATCTGGAAAGCGAAACATATAGAGTTGTAATCATAGCTGTGTGCGAAAACGATTACAAGTGCTCGCTGATATGTACTTACTGGTACGTATTTTTTAGCGTCTTGCGAAAAAGTTCCCACAGGTACATTTTCGTCATGAGATCAGGTGGGATAAAAACCCGTTGAGGCTGCAGGGCATCCTTTCACTTGAATTTTGTGTGATATTTACTGTTCTCCTTCTGGCAGTTCTATTGCCAAGCACTGGCTTCAAACCAACAGCTTAATTCACCTGGTTACAGGGTTACCCAATAGATCTGTGAACAACAACCCCGTCATGCAAACAGAAAGTGCAAATATAATGAAGCACAAATATATTCATCAAAAACTGGTCAATAAATGTAACATTTTGGGTCCCACTGATTTTTTTGGGGTTGGTTTAGCGAAGTTAAGTTGAATCCTTCTTCAAAGGAAGTGTGTGGCTGTGATAACTGAGTATGACTGGTCACATAACACCCACCATGGAGTGATTTGTGTTGCCTTCGGGGTGTTTACCACACTGCTGCTGCTCCAGAATTGCTCTTTTGTAGAACATTGCTTTCTATGTTATTATAGCTGAATTACGCAGTCTTATTTTCTTTGTTTCCTTCGTTCGTGTTTTGCATGATGGGTGTCGTGTTAATGATGGGGTGATTTTCTTTTTTTATATAGCTCGCTGGCTGCTTTGGTGTCTGTGGAGGCAGGCGTATTGATAAGGTTTGTGTGGACACTGGCAGTGTGTAGAGCTATTGATAAGAGCTGTGTGGACTCATCGCTATCGATAAGGGTGGCGTACATTTTTGGGAACCGGTCACGCAGAGCTATCGATAAGGTTGATGGGGTTATTGTAGGGGAGTTGCTATGGCCCAAACACAAGAGCAGCGTCACAAGTGTGTCGGGGTATTGTGTGGGAAAATGGTAGGGTTTTAAAGATAAGGCTTCTTCGTCTTTAGAGAGGAGGCGTTTGGGTTGTTCACAAGGGTTATGGTTGTGAATTGTCGAGCAGAACCATTGAAAACAATTTAACTTGATGGAAAGGTGCATCAGCACTGTGTACTTTAACACTTCCCTTATGTTAAGAATGATCACATGTGGGTAAATTTCGTGAAACCTGTCGAAAATAGGTTTGTGTTGTATTTAACCCCACTATCAATAAAAAGAAATGAAAAAAAAAAGATTTAAAATATTTTACTATTTATGTGATACAAAAATCATTAATTCTTAATACTGTAATGTAAAGATAAAGATGAGCTATTATAGACACTCTCTTCCCCTTTCTATATTAAATGGATATATTGCACAATATACATATAATAATATTCATTATTACAGTATTACATTATATATAACATGTTAATAGTAATTATTTTTATTTATTATTAGTCAATTATTAATGTACAATTATAATAATAATTAAGGAGCATAGTTGTTGTTGTTGTTGTTATTATTATTATTATTATTATTATTATTATTTACTATTAATAAATACATTTATTTGAATAGATATGTAAATTACATTTATAAAACTTTTTAAATTATTGCTTTGCTGGAATTTTGTATAGAATCTAAATTAGAATCGATGGTAAAATACATTGCAAAAACAAGAAAAGTAACGTCTGGTAATGAGGATTTTGGGTCATATTTGCTTTTTTTTTTTTTTTTTGAAGCATGTTTGTGTTGTACAAAAATAAATGATTTATTTAAAGAAAAATCTAAAGAATTGTCATTAAAAATGCAAAGTTTTTTCGGAGCATGTTTATGTTGTGTTTAATACCAGTATCAATAAAAAGAAATTATTTATTTAAAAAATAAATGTACATTATTTTAAATATTCAAATCTATTTAATATTAATATTTGATATGTAATTTTTTTTATATATTTTTAAAATATTGTCATATTTATTTTGTACAAAAATCATTATTACTTAATACTGTAATGTGAAGATAAAGAATAGCTACCAGAGGCTCTCTCTCTTAAATGTATATATTGTATTATATACATGTAATACATTTAATTATTACAGTATTACGTTATATATAACATAATGTTAACAGTAATAAATTTGATTTATTAGTAGTAATACTTGATACTTATTCTTATACAGTTGTAATAAGGTTTATAGTTATTTTTATGTATTAAATTATTATTATATATTTAAAATGTATTTAATATTAATGTTAATATTTTAACATATTTTTTAAAATATTCATTTAGTAAAAAAAATCATTCTTAATACTGTAATGTATTAAATGTATATATTGTATATTATACATTTAATAAATTTTATATATTCCACTGTATTTTTATGTAATAAATTATTTTGAATAATTTTATTGTATTTATTATTAATATTTAATATTTTACACTGTACAAAAAATGTACAAAAATCATTAATTCTTAATACTGTAATGTGAAGATGAGCTATTATAGTCTCTCTCTCTCTTCCGCTTTCTATATTAAATGTATATTATTGGATAATATACATGTAATACATTTCATATATTACATATATTATGTAACATGTAATGTTATATAAAATTACTGTTAATTTGAATGAATGTATGAATGTATTAAAGTGTATAGTTATTTTTATTACTACTGTTATTATTTACTATTAATACATTTATTTTAATAGATATGTGGCTTATTTTTACATTTTACATTTAATTTTATAAAACATCTTAAATTATTGGTTTACAGGAATTTTGTATATAATCTAAATGAGAATCAAAATTAAAAAAAATTACAAAAACATGAAAAGTAACATCTGGTAAATGTAAATTTGAGGTGATTTTTTTTGTTGAGTTCACCTATTCATCAGTAAGATTTTACTCTTGAAAAGCTACCTGTTTGCTGCCACCGTCTGCTGAGCAACAATAAAAACTGATGGTGTAGGAATTGCTTATGTAGGAATTATGCCGGTGCTATTTTAGAGTAGTCTGATAATAATGGCTGCCGTAGTGATAAGATTGGGTCATGTGAGAGGTCAGGGTGGGTACTGATGCTGGGCTCAGATTAGAAGACATACAGTAGATAGCAGCTCTAGGCTGTGGATGTAGAACACTGGACTTCAGACTGCTGATAGAGGCCCAGCCTGTCATTAATAACACCCCAACCCACCACGACTGATTCATAACTAATCATTAAATACAGCCTTTTAGACAATTGCGGTTATATTTTCTGGTAAGTCTCACTATGCACCGTGTTTCTGTCCAGCATCTGTCCCATTCCACCTATGTACCCTTCTCTCTCACTCCTGTTGCCCTCTCTCTCCCTCACTCCCTCCCCCACTCCACGTCTTGGCTGTGGGAAAGCCATTTTATCAGCGTCTGTCTGTTGTTCTCTGGTGGGGATAGATACAGAGAAGATAGATGAGTGTTTTGACATGGAGAGTGTTAGACAAACACTCTTATCGGCCACGGCACTTTAGCCCGACCCCCAAAAGCGAGACCGGTGGGGGGGCTAAAGGGAGGGAGGGTAGTTTGCACTGGGATGAAGATGCTGGAACGGGCTGGAGCACCACCACAGGTCGACCTTCTTTAGCGAAGCTCCTTCTGAAGAAGTTACCAACTGTAGTGAGGTGCTTTTTCAGTACATATATGTACAACATAACTAGGTTTGAGTGAACGGTTGGCGTTGTGTCAGCTGTTCCATATCTCTGTTTGTGGAGCCTGTGTTTGTTCCTGTGTCAGGCCTGGGTTTGTGACTCACTAAAGCCTTGACTCCCATCACACTGCACTTATCTGTTATAGGAAGTACAGAAGTTCTCTCTGTTTTGGTCCAGTGTCACTGCTCGGTGAGCGCCAAACTCCCCCTAGTGGTGGAGTTAGCAGTCGATTTTAAAAGTGATGCTCAAAATGCTAAAGACTTAAAATAGATATGGTTTGCAGTGGTGTTCTGAGTGGTTTTAGCACATTACTGTGTGGTTGCTACAGTAGGTTGTTGCATATTGGCCTGACCAAGTCAAAAAAGCCTCTATGGTATTCTGGTTCCTAGTTATGGAACCTATAATGTTATTATTTATATTTTAATGATGAATTAATTTGTTATTTTTAAACTATCAGATAATTTTTGGCATTATTTAGTTGCCCATTATCTAATGTTTATTTATTTTATTTTTTTATTTAAAATATATTTACATTTTAAATTGTTTAGGAGCATGATCAATTTGTCACAGAATTACTTTTTCATTTAAAAATTATTTTTTTTTTATTTAATAGTATTAATAATAATATTGGACCCTGGACCACACAATGAGTCTTAAGTAGCACGGTTATATTTCTTAGAAATTAGCCAACAATACACTGTATGGATCAAATTTATTGGTTTTTCTTTTAAGCCAAAAATCATTAGGATATTATGTAAAGATCATGTTCCATGAAGATATTTTTACAATATCCTACTGTAAATATATCAAAACTTAATTTTTGATTAGTAATATGCATTGCTAAGAACTTCATTTGTGATTTTCAAAGGCGATTTAAATATTTAGATTCCCCCCAAAATTTTCAAATAGTTGTATCTCCAAATCTCCAAATCTCTGTCCTATTCTAACAAACCATACATCAATGGAAATCTTATGTATTTAGCTTTCAGATGATCACATTGAAAATTGACCCTTATTTGTGGTCCAGGGTCACATATTGCAATGTTATAATATGTTAGAGGTGATGCCTAATTTTACCTGTAACATTAAAAACTATTTTTATTTATTATTACCGGTAGTTTCAATACTTATTAATGCACAGTTGTAATAATCAAGTTTATAGTTAATTTTGTTATTACTATTATTATTTACTATTAATAAATACATTAATTTAATAGATATTAGGGCTGTGTTCAATGCATCTATATGTCGATGTATCGCCACAGAGATCTGACGATATGAGTATCGATTCAGCTGTCTCTGTATCGATATCGCGGCACGTGCGCAGCAGTGGACCACGCTTAATTTGAATACAAGAACAGAGTTTAAAACAGTAGAAAAGTGCAAGGTTTCTAAAAAATAGTTAATAGAGCATAATATACAGGCTACAACAAGATTTAATCTGGCCGCAGAGGAACACAATCAGGGTTGCCTGATATAAAGAGACGTAATCCCTGAAACAGAGCTTCCCACTTGTGCAATACAGAAATATCTGCTAAGTGTGTTATCTTTGTCAACCTGGCATCCATGTGTACGCGCTCTCTCTCCAATGTGGATAAACGTGCTAGCTTTCTGAAAACACAGATTAGCTTGCAGTTTAGCGATCTCCACTTAAATATTCTATTCTCAGAAAAAAATTTAATTCATCAAGTGTTCATTTTCAACAAATTCTGTGTTTTCAATTAATTTTCTGAATTTGATTTGAATGGTTTCATTAAATTTTAATAATCAAAATTTTCATTTTTTTTTAACTATTTTATTATTTTTTTTCTTTTTCTTTTTTTATTTTTTTTTCAGAAATTCTGTTGTGTGTTCATTTTTCTGGTAAATAAATTCTGGTAATTTTTTTTTTGTTTTGTTTTGGTAAATATTACTGAAAAAAATGTTTTGATGATAATTTTATTACTACTAGTAGTACTATCATTACATTAAGTAATATATTTCTGTCACAGTTTCTTCAAGTTAAACTGAATATTTATTATTATTGGGTTGATGTGAAGACCTTTAAGTTTTTCTCACAGGAAACAGTAAAATGCTCATGAAGTGACTCAGAGCAGTCACTCTCAGAGCATCACGTGCGCTTCAGTATGTGGAGTAAACTAAACCATTCATTCACACAGAGACATGCAGAACATTCTGGATTCATATTTAAATAGTATTTTGTGGCTTAATATTCACAGACACTAGTCCAAACCGCATTTTCATTTAAAATTCCATGACATTCAGTTCGCATTATACAGTAAATTCCATTTTTATGACTTGATTCTGTGATTTCTCCTTCTCTACCTGCTTTTAATTGTTGCCCTAATGTATTTACACTCTTTCTTGCTCTGTGTGTAAACAGATGATCTTATGCTAAGCGGCAGTGCTGATGACTTCAAGGTCCTGGCCCTCAGGGACCTGTCAGGTGACACCGTGTGGGGTCCGTATTCTGGCAGCATCCAGTCAGGAGAGACCACAGACGGACCTGCCAATGAGGTAAGAGGGACATGAAGAGGTCAGCAATCTATTTGGTTAAGATTCCTATCTCAGCTAATGACATGACAGTTATAATAACAATAGTAAAAATAACATTGGTGGTATCAGTGGACACGTTACCATACATTGTAGCCTCGTGTTGTGTTAGAGTATCAGTCATGTGTTGTAGGTCCATCTGATCATGTGATGTCAGCTCTGGGAGAGGTTTCCTGGCTCGGACCATGTTCTCAAACATTTCAGAGATAACACAGACCCGTACACACTTACACACACACACAGGCGAAGTTTCTCGCTTGGCTGATTTCCAGAGAAGATGGATGCATAGGAAATATTGCATATGATGCATGTTTTCCAAACTGGTTTGAGTGTGCTTAGGCAAGTGTTAAGTAAAACGAGAATGAGTTTATCATTCACCCCCTTGGCTAACCTATTAAATTGAGGATAAATGGGTGGACGTCTGCATTGCTCTGATTCAAAGTGAGGAGTAATCCATGGGAGTATGGGTGTATGCAAATGGCAATGCATGTCTTGAACGAGTGTCATCTTTTTTCCCCCTGAACTGCGCTCGAACGTTCCTGCACGAGATTGGCTAGACCCCCCCCACCCCCCAGACGGACGCTTCTCTTTTATCTCAGCGTGGCGCCATCCTCTTGGACAACAAACCCCAGTGATTGATTTCTACTTGATAGGCTCTCATTTCTAAGATTTCATTTATTATGAGAATTTCTAAGGCCGTGCACCCAGCGCTCCCTCCCCTCCCTGCACCTTTCCTTCACCTCCTCCTAATCTCTCTCCCTTCCTCTTTCTCTCTCTTTAAAAAAAAATAAAAAAAATCTCGTTATCGAGGCAGGGCTTTGTTGATGATTTTCGGCTCAGAACTTTCACATTCACATTCTATCGCGTTTGCTCTCGCTCCGCTATCTCTTCGTTGAAGGAGTGTGTATCTGGCAGAGATAGTGTGTCGAATCTCACATTCCTACGGCATCTCTCGTCGTCCCTCCACATCCTCCTGAGTCTGGAGCTGCTGGGGTCACTGGGCGTCAGGGTCCGTCCTGTCACGGCTGCGCTTGCGTGTTTCTCAGTCTCTCTGTCGCGATGCTTTGGGTTAAAGCAAAGTGGGCTATTTGTAAACACCAAAGTCAAGTATGATATTGTATTCTTTCCAAATTAACTTTCATATCCAATTGTATTTGTGACCCTGGACCACAAAAGCAGTCATAAGGTTCAATTGTTTTTTCTGAATAAGTAAGCTTTCCATTGATGTATGGTTCGTAAGGATAGGATAATATTTGACTATGCTATTTGAAAATCTTAGGGAGAAAGTCGCCTTAGTTCTTAACAATGCATATTACTAATCAAATGGTTTTGTGGTCCAGGGTCACTTTTGTTTTGGTCATACTGTGCATGTGAGGACTTTGTGGGAGTTTGTAACATTTAAGACGTTAAGAGAAGCTGATTATGTAATTTGTCATAACTGTCCTGTTCCAGCAGATCGTTTAGTATTGATTATGACTTTCGGCTGGCTGTTTTATGTAAATCATATTATTTGCATCTTTACTGAAACCACCGTAACATCTTTTTATCTATTTGAATGCGTCTTTGATAACCCAAAGACTAAAAAAGGTTGCACGAACTGTCATCTCACTGTTTCCAGAAAGTTAGTTTAGCTCCAAAATCTGATTAGATAAGCCACTTTTGACGCTTTCGTGAACTAGCCGTTATGCACACACCTGTTATTTTTTTACAAGACTTCTGAAGAACTTACAGTTACACCTACTTACTTACATGTTCCATTAACTGCCCACAGTACACTACATGTTTAGGCAAATTATATAGGAAGGCTAAGGGATTACTGAACTACAGTGTGCCCAAAGCATATTTCAAAATATATGAAAGTCTTTGGATTATAGAATGAACCATGAGACTGTGAGACTTTGAGGGAAACTTATGTGGACCATTCTACCGAATTAGTTCAAACTGCTGTCTCACAACCAAAAAACACATTTAAAAACATTTAAGTATTCAAATCTTAGATGTTTGTTGAGATCGTTCTATTATCTATTGAAAACCCACAATAATATTTAAAATATTAGTAAGCTTAATATATATAAAATCATGATTAATTGGGTACTTTCAATTGAGAGGTGGCTGTTCCAAACCCTAACCCCTAAATTTCAACTTATGAAAATATTGAAATCATTTTTGTATTTTTTTCCATTGTTGTTTTTTTGATTCAGTAAGTGAAGTAAAAAAATATTGATTTTATATTTTCTTTGTAAATTATAAAACTTTATGTAAAAAAAAAAAAAATTTTTCATGTCACTATCTAAACGGTATGTTTTAGTCTGTTGGCCAAGACTGATTTTAACCCTTTAATTGTCACCGTTACCTAAGTCACTGATGCCTAAGTTTACTTCATCATATTACAAATAAATCCTAATCTAATCATGGCAAACTATATATCATTGGAAAGGTCTAAGACTCCTAAATAGATATTTGACCAGTTTTGTGTTACAAATTATTTAGGAAAAGTAATAGATTCATTTATGACAAGAAAAATCTACATCATAACAGGAGTTCTGACCTTTATCACAATAAGACTTGCTTTGTTGCCTTTTTCCCTATCACGCTTTAGAAATCATAAGAAATTATATATCAGTAGAAAACTTAAAATCTCAAACTTCATCCTTTGAAAACCTTTTTAAAATCAGACATTGCATTACCATGGAAAATGTACATCAAATCAAATGACAAAATGTTTTTTATTCATGAATTATAATTTTTTTTTTAGTTTGGATAGTGCATTTTCACTAAAGGGTTAACTAAACAGGAAATATTCCTGTGTCCTTCTCTCTCATAGCTACATGGTGAGTAGATAAACCCCATCATTTTGAGGTAAATGTATTCAAAAGTCTGCAAAAATTTTTGGGAAACTTTAAGGAACGACACTACCGAACAACTTTTTTTTTCTGCAATTAAGCACAGTTTTCTGGGAGTTACATTTAGTTTTTATATGTGTACAACTGTTCAGAACTGTGCTAGCTAACTTTATGCTGATTAGCATCTTTGTAGCTCAAAGATGCTAATCAGCATAAAGTTAGCTAGCTCAAAAGTATCTAAAATTGCCACTACCAAAATAGTCACTACAAACATTTGATGAAGTTTCGGTAGTGACGTCTTTGTTTGTTTGGATGTTATGCAATAGAATTGTCATTACCATAACAGTCAAAACCAAAACATGTCATCATTTTTTCAGTAGCGACAAAAGGGAACACATAATCCTCATATTTGTTGGAAATAAACAAGCTAGTATAGTTGCAGTTTTTTGTATTTTAGTAGTGTTTTAGTATGTGGGTTAAAATTCTGTAATGTGATGTGGTCACTACCAAAACATTGTCAGTATCAAAACATGGGAATCCTTAACTTTTTGCCTTTTGCAAAGAAAAATTGGATTCAAAGTACAACAAATCTCATAATTTACATTAGAAATATTGTTAAAATTTAAATTGTTATGGATTTACCTTTGATTTTTTTTTTTTTTAAATAAAATAGCAAAAAATATATTTACAATCTAGATATCTATCTATCTAGCAAAATAATAAGCAAAATAGGTCAATATAACCGTTTTAATTAAATTATTATTACTGTAATGTTTCGGTAGTGACAAATTTTGGGAGAGGACAAATATTCCAAACCTTTCTGAAAATACAACATGAGAATTAACTGCACAATTACTAGGAATGTGTACCTTATACAATTTGCATACATAATTTTTTGGAAAACCTTTTTTTTTTTCAATATGTTTCCAACTCAGACTTTGGACAAGTTCTGTAGAGTGGTCCATATACAATTACATCCACTTCTAAAATCCTTTAAAATCACCTCAAAACCAGTTAAACGTAATTGCAGGAATGATTAGGAAAAGGGAAATTGGCTCTAGCTGGGTTGGCAGATGCCACATGATTTAATTTGTTTCCTAAAATTAAAGAAATCACCCAAAAATGACACATTTTGTCATTAATTACTCACCCTCTTTCATTCGTCTTCAAATTAACATGGTTTTGATGAAATCCGAGAGCAATGCAACTGACACATTCAGGGCCCAGAAATTTGACTGAAGTTATTTTTGTTTTCTTTGCACACAAAAAGTATTCGTATAGCTTCATAACATAACAGCTGAACCACTGATGTCACATGGACTATTTTATCAATGTCCTTACTAACTTTCTGGGCATTAAACATGGTAGTTGTGTTGCTGTCTATGCAGGAAGAGGATAAATGAAGGTCTTACGAGTTTGGAACAACATAAGTTTATGACAGAATTTTCATTTTCGGGTGAACTATCCCTTTAATGAATAAAATTATTTAAAAAATCTTATATATTTTGCTTATTACATAGTGCCAACTGTCATCTGTATACATTGTACAATAAATATGCAAGAACATGCCACTGATCCATATAGCCTAGTTTTGATAGCAGAACTGTCAGTGAGACTTCTGTTTAAAAAAACATTCGCTAGCTGCAAGTGAGTGCAGAACTACTCCCACTTCCACGGCGTCATTGTTCTTTCCACTTCGCATCTCCTGTTATTTCGTGGAACGACGCCCGAAGGCACGATGGTAGCGGGTGGGGAGTTCAAAGCGTTATCATGCACCGAGCGCCTTTTCATCATGTTTTAGAAACAAGCGTCCCAACTAATCCCCCAATAATCTCTCCAGGAGAACTGCTCCGATAAGCCCCGCCACCCACTGCTCTCCAGCCCACTTTTTTTGGGGGAGCCCCGCTCCCCCCCTTCTCTGCCACCCCACAAAGGACACGTGAAGGTGAGCGCTCTTCATCTTCTCTCTTTTTCCTCTCTCACCCACCCTTCTTTTTCGCACCAACAGGGTTTGTTTACCCTCATCCCAATCTCTGGTTTATCTACATCTGTCAGTGGAGTGATCTCAGAGAGTCACCCCTCGCTACACATGCTTTTCCCTGAAAGGAATGCATGAATACCCTTAATTATTGCCCCTCTCAATTATCTGCATAATGATAAAAGGGGAAGCAAGTCAGGCTTCAAATGGGAGTCCAATTGAGAGCTTCACACATTGGCACCTGTGGACCTTTTGCCTGCTCTCCACCCAGAGAAGTTCAGAAATGTAGCAGACTAAAATTGGAAGATCAAAAGGTGATGTTCAGTGTAGAGAGACTGACCCAAAAATGTGCAGAAAATAAGAATTTACAAAACAGGGATAAAGTGTAAAAAGATGCAGAGGGTAAAATGTTTTTTTTGTTTGTTTGTTTTAAATGAGCAGTTCATTTCCAGAGCGAAAACTTACAGATAATATACTCACCCCACTGTCATCCATTCGGGAATTATCCCCATATGGTGGACTTCTATGGTGCTTGCGAGTTTGAACTTCCAAAATGCAGTTTCACTGCAGCTTCAAGGGGCTCTAAACGATCCCAGCCGAGGAAGAAGTGTCTTATCTAACGAAACGATCTGTCATTTTCTAAAAAAATAAAAATGTATGTACTTTTAAACCTCACATGCTCATCTTGTCTAGCTCTGCAATGCGCATGTGTACTCTGTGCAGTCCTGTTCAAGACAGATGGGGTATGTCGAAAAACTTCCATCTCATTTTCTCCTCCAACTTCAAAATTGTCCTACATCGCTGTTTTACCTTTTTTTGTAAAGGGCGTTTGACCTTCTTTGCACATTCACTTTGTATACAAGTATATAACTTTTTTTTGTTTTGTTTAGAAAATAACCAATCGTTTTATTAGATAAGACCTTGGGATCATTTAAAGCCCTTTGAAGCTGCATTGAAACTGCATTTTGGAAGTTCAATCTCGCGGGCACCATAGAAGTCCACTATATGGAGATAATTCCTGAAATGTTGTTCTCAAAAAACACAGTTTTTTACAACTGAAGAAAGAAAGACATGAGCATCTTTGATGACAATTGGGTGAGTACATTATCTGTAAATTTTTGTTCTGGAAGTAAACTACTCCTTAAGTGTTTTTGTCTTGTTTTTTAGTAAAAATGTCTAAATATTTTGAAATTATTTAATCAAATATTATTTATTTAATTGATTTTAATGATTTAAGGAAACATTATTTGATTAACAATTAATCAAAGAATATTTTGTAAGAATGTTATGATTTTTGTTAATCAGAATTACATGATATAAACTTACATTCAGACTTTTTATCTCAGAATTGCGAGTTTATATCTTGCAATTCTGACTTTATCTCGCAATTCTGACTTTTTTCTCACAATTTTGAAAAAAAGTCAGAATTGTGAGATACAAAGTTATGGTCTTCTATAATTACCTCACTTTATTTAGTTAAGTTAATTCAAAATATAAGTTTTTTGTTTGGGGTTTGGAGGATTTTTAAATGTTTTTGAAAGAAATCTCTTATACAGACTAAATTGATCTGATCAAAATACAGTAAAAAGCAATAATACTGTCAAATATTTGGTACAATTTACAATAACTGTTTTCTATTTTAATCTATTTTTAAAATTAATTTGTTCAATTGATGGTAAAGCTGAATTTTGGTAGCTGTTGAACAGGAAGACTTCAGGAAATCATTCCAATATGTTGATTTAGTGCTCAAGAAATATTTATTATTATTATCAATGTTAAAAGTATGCTGCTTAATATTTTGTGGTAATATTTTTCAGGATTTTTTTCGATGAATAGAAAGTTCAAAATAACTGCATTCATTTTAATAAAAATGACACTTTGACTTTTGATACTTTTAAAGCATCCTTGCTTATTGAAAATATTTATTAGTGTTTCTTTATAAACTGTAAAGTACGGATTACGTTTTTTTTTTGGGAGGGGCAGCAACACATCACTTGAGATGCGTGTAAAGATGTACAGTTAATGTTCAATCGTCATGTACTTGGATTTGCGTGCTTTATGGTGGAGAAAATGACAAAGAGAGATATGATGGGTGGGGAGTGGAGAGAAACCTTCCTCTATCTCCAAGCCCGATCACTGGCAGATCAGGAGCCTGCTTTCCAAGAGTGCCTCATTTTCAAATCTCTTATCGCACCTTTTTAAGTATCACAGTTTCCCATTTTTACATGTCATTTGCATGCTGCTCATAACACCTGGATGCTGTTTTCTTGGAGGGATGTGCATGTGGAGAGATGTGCTGCTATGTGCTTTGGGTTCGTACGTAGGAGTACACGTGTGTAAGTGCGTGGGGTTGGATGTGTGCGAACGATGCCTGAAAAAAAGAGAAAGATGGAGAAAAAGAGAGGGGGAAAAAGGGATATGTGTGTGAGAGAGGCGGATGAGAGAAGGTTTCTGATTGTTATCGCCCTTCCTTTTCTTCTCTGTATTTTTGGAGGATTCACACACTGACCTCTTTGTTTGGGACAGTATGAACCCCTTTTCGACCCCCCCCTCCTTTTGGGAAAGAAACCATTTCCTGTGGAAAGGAGATAGAGAGAGGGGTAGACAGAGGGATAGGATTGGGAGAAGGAGAAAGCAAGGGGGATGGAAAAGTGAGAAAGGGATGTGTGGAGAGATATGGAAAGGAATAGATAGCGAGAAGGAGATGGAGACAAAGAGTGTGGTGGAGCATGAAAAGAGGGATATGGACAGATGAGGAGAGGGATAAAGGTGGAGATAGTAGAGAAACAGGAACAGAAGAAGATAACGCTGGAGTAAAAAGCAGAAAAGTGAGAAAGAAAGAGAAAGAGGATAACGATTCTGGGGAAACATACTGTACAGTGGGCGCAGTGTTAGTTTTCGTTTTAGTCATAGTACATCTTATGTGTTAAATGTAACACATTGTACTACTGAATGACTCAACAGGCCTGCAATAATTCCAGCAGAGTTCATGTAGGGTCCAGTATAATGAATTCAATGTAATTTATGTCACCAGATTTCCTGATTATGGTGCTGTTGATTATGTGAAAAATGACAAAAAAACGTATCAGACTGTCTCGGACCAAATTCTTTGTCAGTTCCTTTGTCAGACTTTGTCATTTTCTGAGTTTTAGAGAGCATTGAAATGACACATTCTGAAGGCCCGTTCACACCAATGATGATAACTATAACTATAACTATAAGATAACGTTCATTTTAAATTTCAGAGAATAGCCGAGTTCACATAAGGACTATAACTGTAACGATACAGGGGAACGATATCGTCTGGATCACTTTCAGAACTATTTTTTTACGGCTGATGAATGATAAAACAATAGCCCCTTTCACACGGCAATCCCAGTAAATAGCCGTAAAATTACCAGTATGACTTTACCGGTAAATACAGAAATATGCTGTTCACACAGGCAACAGCGTTCAACGGTAAGAGTCCATTCATACAACACCATCGACATGCCGGTAAATTCTGTGATGTCAGCAGAAATGCTTTAATTTCACTATCTGTCCAATTTGATGACAAAAATTAGTGACTGGCATAAGGGGATAATAAAACAGAATGTGTTTTTTGCTCTTATAATCCCGAGACGCACATTATTGTATCCAATTGCAGAGCCGCAGCGCTGATGAATGAGAAAGAAGGCTGGGTCTCGAGTGCAACACTTGAAACAGCTGCGAGACGAGACGCAATGGTCAAAGATGTCCATCAAGCACATATTTACATAGCCAAACAAATTTAAAAACAGCTCAGAGTAATAACATAATTTCCATAAGAACGTTATGATTGGCCAATTTGGACCAAAGCAGACTTTATTCCTCAGCGCGTTCTACGTGCTCATACCAGTAATCTTCATTTTAATAACCTCAGGAAATCAGCGTTAGGTTGAACAACATTTCTCGCTTCCCTTGAAGTTGCAGTAGAAAAGAGTCTGTATTGTTTTTATTCGACTACATTGACTATGTTACAGATCAGATTTACATTAGATTCACTGTTTAATGCGCTTGAAACGTGCGTGCTGAGGATATCTTCTGAAGTCGTGTAAGTGCAACAAAAACAGACAGTTATCGTTCACTGGTGTGGATGCAAATATAGTTATTGTCATCATTCTCGGTGTGAACAGGCCTTAACTTTGTAACTAAGTTTAGTAACTAAGGATTAGTTCACTCCTGAATTGAAATTTCCTGAAAATTGACTCACCCCCATGTCATCCAAGATGTTCATGTCTTTCTTTCTTCAGTTAAAAAGAAATGGCGTTTTTTGAGGAAAACATTCCAGGATTTTTTTCTCTAAATAGTGGACTTCAGTGGGGATCAGCAGGTTGAAGGTCCAAGATGCAGTTTTAATGCAGCTTCAAAGGGCTCTACATGATCCCAGTGAAACAATCGGTTATTTTCTAAAAACAAATACAAATTTATGTACTTTTTTAACCACAAATGCTCATCTTGCACTAGCTCTGTGATGTGCGCCTACGACTTCACGCATTACATAATCATGTTGGAAAGATCATGCATGGTTAGTTTTTCGCTTGTGTACTTCTTCATCTTCAAAATCTTCAAAATTGTCCGATAGTGTTGTTTTACCTTTTTTTTTTTTTACAGGCCGTTTGACTTTGTTTGCATGTTCCCGTTGTAAACACTGGATCGGTACTTCCACCTTTCCAACGTGGTAACTTAAAGCGTGAAATCAAGCTAGTGCGAGATGAGCATTTGTGGTTAAAAAGTATATACATTTTTATTTTTTTAGAAAGAGATTTTTTCGCTAAATAAGACCCTTAAACCTCGGCTGGGATCGTGTAGAGCCCTTTGAAGCTGCGCTGAAACTGCAATTTGGACCTTTAACTCATTGGCTCCCATTTAAGTCCACTATATGGAGAAAAATCCTGGAATGTTTTCCTCACAAATTTCATTTTGACTGAAGAAAGACAGATATGAAGATCTTGGATGAGATAGTGGTAAGTAAATTATCAGGAAATTTTAATGCTGGAGTGAACGAATCCTTTAATGTGGTGGATATGGCTTATTCTCATACATAGACTACCATTCAAAAGTTTTGGTACAGTAAGATTTTTTTTTTTTTCCACAAGGATGCATTAAATTGATCAAAAGTGACAGTAAAATAAGAGTTTTATTTTGAATAAATGCTGTTCTTTTGAACTTTCTATTCAGAGTATGCTAAAAGAATTTCTTTCCGCAAAAATAAGCAGCATCACAAATGTTTTCAACATTGATAATACTGAAAAATGTTTCTTGAGTACCAAATCAGCATATTAGAATGATTTCTGAAGGTTCATTTGACACTAAAGACTGGAGTAATGGTGGCTGAAAATTTGCAGAAATAAATTCGATTTTAAATATATATTTAAAAATAAATTAAAAAACAATTAAAAAAAAAAGTATTACCCTCAGTATTTTTTTGCGTTTATGTGCGTGTCATATATTTTTGTTGAATAATAACTGACTCATCTTTTCCATCTCATATTCATTATCGCAATGTCAACACTTTTCTTCAGCAATTTTTCAGTGACTTGAGACAGTTAACACTGAGTGGGCGCTTCTGTTAACAAAGGCTCTTTTAATTTTTTTTTTCACTTCTTACAAGTATTGCATCACAGACAACTGCAGGAATATGCATTGTAAGTCACATACTGTCATATCTTGGGCAAACACCTTTTAAAACGTTGTTCCACGCTATCATAATGAGCATCGGTTTTAGTGTATTTGCACACTGTTTAATGCGTTAAACATTTACATGTAAAGCATATGGAGTGTACGTTCCAGAGATGCATAAATGACTTCTAAGAATGTCAGAAAGACCGGCCTGTCCTTTGACTGCCGGCAGATGAGTTCAGTCAATTTGATGGGTTTTAATTGGCTCCGTAAACCTGGATAGATTTGACTCGAGGGGTCATACTGTAGGGTCACACGGAGATACGGTCCTGTTTTTCCTCTCAGAAAAGAGACGTGCAAAATGAAAAACGAAAATCGCCCAAGAATCATTTGCATTCAATTTTTATCAGAGCGAGAGGAGGGTGTTTTTAAGAATGATAACGCTGCGAGCTGCACACACCAGGCTTGACTGTGGGAGTGTGTTTAAGGTGTTGTGGTATGATGATGGTGGTGCACAAGTGTGTGTTTGTCTACGTGGAAAGGTGCATCTACCTCTTTTCCTGATGGCGTGCGTGTGTAAGGAGGAGGGAGGGAGGGGGCTGGTTAATATCAGACCAAATAATTAGATTCGCTATCAGGGCGGCGGCAGCAGTGCGGGGATCAGGCAGATTAAAGCACGGCCGTCGTCATTAATATTCATGAGGGAGCAGGGCTCGGACGAGGGGGCTTAGACTGTTCCTCAAAGCTCCGTACTCGGTGGGGCTTAAAGCGCCGCTCTCAAAGTACCCTAGTTCCTTGTGCGTCAGGGGGTGGGGGGTATATTCACCAACGCCAGGGTTGCACTCTAAAACATGTGGCGTATTTCCTATACAATAGTCTTCTTTCTAATTTTCACGCTGTCTTTCAACCACCCAAACAGAGGTGGCATGACGACATGATGTTTGCATTTTCAGGCTTGTTGCAACAAGAATGCATCTTGTTTTCAAACTGCTTGACATCTTTAACACTTGGTTTCAACTCAAGCATGATTTACTAATAGTATTATATGATGTTCAGATACATTTTGACCCTGGACCACAAAACCAGTCATAAGGGTCAATTTTTGGAAATTGAGATCTATACATCACCTGAAAGCTGATAAGCTTTCTACTGATGTGTGGTTTGGATGATAGGACTATATTTGTCCGAGATACAACTATTTGAAAATCTGAGGGTGCAAACTAAAAATCTTGAGAAAATCGCCTTTAAAGTTGTCCGAATGAAGTTCTTAGCAATGCATTTTACTAATCAAAAATTACATTTTGATGGATTTATGGTAGGAAATTTACAAAATATCTTCTTCGAACGTAATCTTTACTCAATATCCTAATGATTTTTGGCTTAAAAGAAAAATATTATTTTGACCCATACAATGTATTTTTAATTATTGCTACAAATATACCTGTGCTACTTAAGACTGGTTTTGTGGGTCCAGGGTCCCATTTAAGCAATGTGAACTACCATAAACTCGAAAAAGTGCGAAAGCGTGTGACTCTTTGCTTCACTAAGTGCAGTTTCTCACACACTCAAAGAAAAAGAGAGGGTGAGAAAGTCTTAAATACCATGCAGAATTAACGCACTACATGTCAACGATATTCGGTTGTATTTTTGTATCAAAAAAGTCTTAAGTTGCTTGAGTATATTGTAGCAATAGCCAAAAATACATTGTATAGGTCAAAATGATCTTTAATGCCAAAAATCATTAGGATATTAAGCAAAGATCATGTTCCATTAAGATGTTTTGTAAATTTCTTACCATAAATGTATCAAAATTTAATTTTTGATTAGTAATATGCATTGCTAAGAACTTAATTTGGACAACTTTAAATTATTTTGCACCCTTTAGATTCCAGAATTTCAAATTTCTCGGCCAATGCAATGGGCCCATACATCAATGGAAAGATTATTTATTCAGCTTTCTGATGATGTATAAATCTCAATTTCAAAATATTGACCCTTATGACTGGTTTTGTGGTCCAGGGTCACATATTTGACTGACATCTGTTAAAGGTGTACTTTCAAGTCTTTAAAAAGCTATGGCATTTTACAAACATATGCTTATATATACATACAAACACACACACTAAACTAAATTGTAACTACATTTTTTAAGTAAAATTTACTAGCCAGTGGCGATTATATTGCCAAGGTGTGTATTCTAGAAATGTTTGGATGCCAAAGTTTAGTTTTCTCCATTTTTCCAGTTTACCCACCTTTGGTCAGTGATTCTGTCTTCCAGTTCAGTGTCTTAAAATGACAAGATAAATGTACTTGAAAAGCAACAATTGTTTTTAAACTTGGTTTTACAGAATGTATATATAGATATAATTGTTTAAGAAAATAGTGTTTTCCAAATTAATTTTCTTAGTTTCAATGATATTTAGTTAATTTAAATGTTAAATTAAAAGAATACTTAAGTTTTCTTAGTTGTTCATTAGTAAAAAGTGCTTCATCAGTGCTTCGTTACATCAACAGAACAGAAGCCACCAATAGCCCCAGGGCAACTCAAAATTATTGCATGGGACAACAATAGAGCTCAAAACCGCATAGGTCTGGATTTTACTCAAGGAATGTACCGTTTTCCACATGTCACCACATGGAGTTCTGAACAAAAACGTTTGCTTTACCAGATAAATTTATGAGGAAGAAACTTCCAACAGTTAAAAGATATACAAGTCACAATGAATGTTACCTTTTGTAGTCTGGAATCACTTGTGCCACTTAATGTCAGATGATCATTCATACAGTTCTTAAAAATAATTATCACTGGAAAATACATTGTATTAATAATTTGAAAGAAAATCCTATGCTGTGATGTGACCAAAACTTTGGACCTTTGTTCTTCTAGAAGTGATGTATCTAGTCAACTTGCAGAAAAAAAGAAAAGAAATAAGGACCCGCTCTGATTGTCTTGATTGTTTTGAACCGGTTCTTGTTCGCTGTTGACAGCGGGTCATAACCATTTACATCTTCACTTACTCCCCGTGTGCATCTGCACATGCGATTCTGTCTGTGTGTCAATATGTGTGTGTGTGTGTGTGTGTGTGTGTGTGTTTAATTAGAGAGCGCGTTTGTCTGGAAGTGTTTTGTCAAAGGCGAGGGCTGACCAGGCTGCCCTCTCCTTTTGTGAAGCTTAAAGTCGAGTCGTGTTAAATGAGTCTGAAACAAATTAGCAGAAGCACGCAGCACTTATGCCACAGACGGCTCCAGCATTGGGTTTCAAATTAAAACAAAAGGAGCCCTATCTCCTTATCAGCACTAGTTCCCCATGAAATACAATACGGACTGTATCTTCAGGCAAGAACAGACAGAATTAGAAAGAAACCCTTCAGCTGTCCTCCTCTGCGGCCCATCTCTTCCCCTCATCCTCTCGACTGGTGGCTTTTTATCCTCCGTTACACACTTGAACTAATGTCTTTTCATTTTCTCCTGTCTTTAAACTTGATTTGGTAGCATGTCAGGGATAGAAGGACTAGTCTCCCCAAGGGCAAGTCTTTAACTTAGTGTAGCCGAGTGAATGAACGAGCGGGAAGCGTTTCTTAAATGTGAGGCTGTTGTTGAACTGGCCCTGCTGAAATGCTGCCACCTAGTGGAATGGATCAGTCACTCAATTACGTGAATTTCAGCCTGAAAATCAACCTTTCAGTTTATGTTCATCCTGTTATTAGCTCCATAAAAGGCCTTTGTTATGGTTGGTTTGAGACCAAGTTTGTCAGTCATTTTGCAGTTTATTGTGAGTGAGAATTTCTGTTAAATCTGACGTTGAATTGGGTGTGTTTCCTATTTAATCTATTAACGTACGCTTCAGTTAAACAATGAAGCAGTTGTGTGGAAAAAGTCCAGGTGTGTTTATTCGAATATTTGCCAGCTTGCTAATACACACTTCCACCTTTTGCATACTTCGGTGAGTTTACGGAAAATTTTCAGTTGAAATGGATCTGCTATACCCACTATCCCCTTTCCAACCTCCAGGATTTCTTGGGGTTTTTCAGGTTTTCTTGCCCAGTCCCCTATGTCTTTGTCTCTTTTTTTCCCCCCTTTTAATGTCCTAGAAGCTAAAAAATGTAAAACAAATTCTTGGTCAGGAAGTCTATTTCTATATGATATTGAAAGCTAAAAGAGACATGCTGGATGCTGAATTTTAATGGCATGGTATCAGGAAGAAGGGATTAAATGTGAATGTGCTTTTTGTATTTCTTTGAACATAACATAAAGCAATTTCTTAAGCTGAAAAAAAATGTCACCTTGTCTCTTGCAGATAAACAGGTGGTTGTCTCTTGGACAGTTTTAGTAAGTGCAGTTTTATTGTGAATAGACTGCTAAAAATGTATAGGAACAGAGGACCGAGAAATTAGTAGTGGACAACTAAAAAGGGCTTTTCAGTGGCTAAAGTGTTACTAGGGCCATATTTTTGTTTTTGTTTTTTTTTCAGTTTAAATTTTATTCATTCACCAGTCTAATATGTATAATATTAATATATAATATTATTGGATTTTTTGTTCTTTTTTTTTTTTTTTAGATTTACTTTTGCCAATGTCTAATTCCACATTATCTAATTTAATTCAGGAGCATAAGCAATTTGTCACAGAATATCTTTTTTTAAATTATTTTTCATTTTCTATTTACCAGAATCAATATAACAATTGTAATGTTATAATATGTTTCAGGTGATGCCTTATTTCACCTCTAACATTGAAAACAATGTTTTTTTTTTAAATTATTTAGACAAAATTGTATAGAATTTAATAGCATCTATTTATCAGTTATCGGCCATAACATGAAAGACTTTTTTGCTTTTTTGGCTTATCAGTTAGAATTTTAATATTGGTGCTTCCCTGCTGAAGCAATAGTAGGGCCCTATGAAATCCATTTTAATTTTTCCCAAATTCCATTTTATTTGTTTATATATTTATTCAGTTTTTATTTTTCTAGACTCTGTTTTAATGGTTAAATTAAATTTTATCAATCAAAAAGAATGTCTAATTGAAATCAGGAAACTTCTTAACAGTAATTTATTAAAAGTTTAACAAAAATTAAATTTTAAGACCCTATGAAATATGTTTTATTTTTTTTTCTCAAATTCAGTTTGCTTGTGAAATGCTTGTGTATTTAAATTTTTATTCTGGTAAATAATGTTTCTGCTAAATATTCTTTCAAAATAATGTTACTTAATGTAACTATCATTACATTAAGTAATATTTATGTCACGGTTTCTTCAAGTGAAACCAAACTTTTTTTTTGATGACTTGCTGCAAAGAGTTTAGATTTTTGTGTATGATATGACCATATTATTATTTATCTCAAAAAAGATAATTTATATCTGCTTTACCAGCAAGTCTTAAAATGAAAATCTTCTAACAGAAAATATATTTTAGAATAAATTGTGGTTTTTATTTTGAAAGTATTTGTGTTCATTTTTGTACATTTTTGCATCATAACAATAGCACTCAGACAATTTTTCAATAAACTACTCAAATATATTTGTAGGGAAATTGTCTGTTGATAAGTTATTTCTGTATTTTACATATAATGGATTTGACTTCAGGATTCAGTTTTAAGATCTGAAAGCAAATCATTTTATTAATTGCATATTGACAAAGTCCTTTCATATGTATAAAGGACGTAAATTAACCCATCTTAAAAAAACAGAAATGAGAAAACCATAAATAGCTTTCATTTTTATATAATAGTAGCCATTGTATTACCTCTGCGTTAGATCTGCTGGACATGTTGCACCGAGTCCTGCTCTAAATCTGTGCTATTTTAAAATCACGAGGCTGACCTTGTTTCTCTTTCCCTTTGTGTGTGTTTAGAGGCCTGTAATGTCTCTGGAGTGTGAGGAGGCGGACTGCTGGCTCAAAAGGATTCCTGTGACCTCAAGCCCCACAGAGTCAAACTGCACCATCTACGATCAGGGTACAACACCAAAACACTCCCACATGCACCTCTCACATTCTCTACATTATTAGATGGAGACTCCAACAGTGGTCTGTTTGATTTCACAGGAGGAACGTTATTCTGTAAGCTGACGCAGGAGCTGTCCAGTGGAGATGCACTTCTGGCAACGCTGTCCTGCTCCACCGCAGATCAGTCGGCGGCGACTCAGACCCAGAGCGTACGGGTGAAGGAGGAGCCTGCGTACCCTGCTGCTCTGCACTCGGAGATCCAGCTCCTCCCTCAACAGGCTGGCATGGCTGCCATCTTAGCAACTGCTGTCGTTAATAGTGAGTCTCTGCTTGCTGATAAACACAACATGTCTACACAGTTTCTTGCATTTTTCTGAGTGTGTTTACATCTGTGATTAGAGATGGTGGGCTGTGTTTGTGCATATGTGCGTAAATTGTGACGCATAATGCGTAATAGATTACAATTAATGTTTTCTTTTTTTTTTTACTTTTAATAATGTTGTGAGGTTAAAAGTTCTTATTACCGAAGTTATGCTTCTACAAAAGGTACCAATATATTAATGTTTTTTTAAAAAAAAAGTAAATACACAAAAAATCTCTGTTCAAAGACTTGACTGGTAATTTAAAAGATTTTTAATGATTTTAAAGAAGTCTCTTCTGCTCACCAAGCTTGCATTCATTTGATCCAAAGTATAGCCAAAACAATAACATTTTGAAATATTTTTACTATTTAAAAGAACTGTTTTTTATTTGAATATTTTTTAAATGTAGTTTATTCCAAAGCTGAATTTTTAGCATCATTACTCCAGTCACATGATCCTTCAGAAATCATTGTAATATTCTGATCTGCTGCTCAAAAAATGTTGAAAACAGCCGAGTAGAATTTTTTTCAGGTTTCTTTGATGAATAGAAAGTTCAAAAGAACAGCATTTATCTCAAATAAAAATCTTTTGTAACATTATAAATATCTTTATCATCACTTTAAAATAATTGAAAGCATTCTTGTGAAATAAAGGTATTAATTTCTCTCACTTCTTTTCCTAAAAATTATACTGACTGCAAGCTTTTGAATGGTTTGATGTATAATGATACAAAAGCTTTTTATTTCAGATAAATGCTCATCTTTGGATCTTTCTATTCATCAAAGAATCCTGAAAAACAACATGTACTCAACCGTTTTAAATATTGATAATAATAGTTATAAAAAATGTTTCTTGAGCAGCAAATCAGCATATTAGAATGATTTCTGAAGGCTCATTCATGAAGGATCACTGAAGACTGATAATGCTGAAAAAATGGATCACTTTGATCACAGGAATAAATTACATTTTAAAATGTATTCAGACAGAAAGCAGTATTACTAATTAGTAAAACAATATTACTGCTTTTACTGTATTTTCGATTAAATAAATGCAGGCTTGCTGAGCAGAAACAGATTCTTTAAAGAAACATTAAAAATCTTACTGTTCAAAAACTTTTGAATGGTAGTGTACATTTGATACATTCTTACATAATTACTGACTGTTATAGTTTTATATGTTATATAAATGTTAATATAAAAATTCACTGTGCATTTCATTTGGGAATGAGACAAAATTGAAACCAAAATTTGAGTATAGGATGCATATTTGTTTGCATTTTTAAAGCTTTAAACACATTTAAAAATTAAAAAGACATTAGTTCAGCCATCAAACAGAACAGCAAATTTTTTTCAAGTTCGCAATGCCATAGTATTTTAACATGGAAAAAAATGACACACCTTTCACCTTTAAGTTGCTTGTCATTCATGGCCATCGTCAGTAGGTGGCAGTGTTGTGTCAGTTCCAACAGCTGCAGCGTTAATTGGCTGGTACAGCCCTCTCCACTATATCTGCTAAACTGCATGAAGAGTGGGAGTGGACATAGACATGCCATGATGAAGACATGAATAATCACTGTAAATAAGGCTAAAGGGTAAAACATGATCAGCCCAACTTTGTGCTTCCCACTGATTTAGCTGGGCCGTGAGTAGACGGATAATTGGGATGTGACGGCCGTTGTCAAATATAGCCTGTTCAACATGTGCCCTGACACCAGATCGGCCCGATTACGTACACACACACTCTTGCGCACATCACAAACTCGCTGTGCCCGTTGCCTTGGAGATGATGGAACAATTCTGATTGCCTTCTCTGATTTATAATTGTGTGTGTTTTATGTTTGTGTGTGGTTATATATACAGTGGATGCACTACTAAACATTGAACATCCCACATATGATTAAATGCATGAAGTGTGTACCAGTTAGAATAAATGTGACCCTGGACCACAAAACCAGATGTAAGGGTAAATTTTTGAAATTGAGATTTTCTTTTTAAATAGGCTTTCCATTGATGTATGGTTTGTTTGGATTGGATTTGGCTGAGATACAACTATTTGAAAATCTGGAATCTGAGGGTGTAAAAAAATCTAAATATTGAGAAAAATCGCCTTTAAAGTTGTCCAAATTAAATTCTTAGCAATGCATATTACTAATCAAAAATTAAGTTTTGATATATTTACGGTAGGACATATATTCATTGGACCTTAATTTATACTTAATATCCTATTATTGATATTAAGGCATAAAAGAAAAATGTATAATTTTGACTCATATAATGTATTTTTGACTATTGCTATAAATATACCTGTGCTACGTAACACTGGTTTTGTGGTCCAGGGTCGCAAATGAGATAAACAGCCTATCAGAACAAATATTATTGTTGAGTTTTCAAACTTATTCAAGTTTTATTTGTTTAATCCATGTCTGTACATACAAAGCACAAAAATGCTATGCAACATGAGAAATGAGTGAACATCCTTCTAAACCTCTGTTAGCATTGTTCTTACTTCTTATATTTTGTGTGTTTGTATGTGTAGAAGACATTTTCCCTTGTAAAGACTGTGGGATCTGGTACAGAAGTGAGAGAAATCTCCAGGCCCATCTTATGTACTACTGCGCAAGCCGACAGAAGCAGCAGACCTCTGCTTCTCCTCCACAGGACAAGCCTAAAGATTCGTACCCTAACGAGAGGCTGTGTCCATTCCCGCAGTGCAACAAAAGCTGCCCCAGTGCCAGCTCTCTGGAGATCCACATGAGAACACACAGCGGTGAGACACTTTCCTAACAGTTGAAATGGGCATGCTTGGGTTTTAGCCAAGTGTCCGTTATGTCCGATTTGTAAGTAATTATGTGTGTCTGTTGATGTGTCTCCAGGAGAGCGTCCGTTCGTGTGTTTGATTTGCCTGTCGGCTTTCACCACTAAGGCGAACTGTGAGCGGCACTTAAAGGTTCACACAGACTCACTAAATGGTGTGTGTCACGGCTGTGGTTTCACCTCCACGACGCGAGACATCCTGTATAGCCACCTGGTCACCAGTCACATGGTTTGCCAGCCTGGCTCTCACAGTGAGGTGTACTCACCTAAACTGTCTCTGGCTGCAGGTAAGATCTCTAATATTAAATGTAGAGGTTAAAGGATTAGTTCAGTTCCAGAATAAACATTCACTGATAATTTACTCACCCACATGTCATCCAAGATATTTGTGTCTTTCTTTTTTCAGTTGCAAAGAAATTAACTTTTTTGAGGAAAACATTCCAGAATTGTTCTCTATATAGTTGACTTCTATGGTTCCCAATAGCAGATGGGTTCAAATTGCAGGTTCAATGCAGCTTCAAAGGGCTCTACATGATCCCAGCTGAGGAATAAGGGTCTTATCTAGTGAAACAATCGATAATTTTCTTAAAAATATAAAAATCTATGTACTTAACCACAAATGCCCAACCTCACACAGCCCGTGGGTGGAACTACCAACCCAGTGTTTACAAAGCAAACGTGCAAAGTCTAATGTCGGGCGATTTTGAAGTTGGAGGAGAAAATGAGATGGGAGTTTTTCACCCTGCCCTGACTTTTTGAACCGAAGTACAGAGACAAAGAGCTAACTAAGCGTGACGTTTCCAATGTGACTATGTAATGCGTCAAGTTGCTACAGTAGTGGTGCATGACAAGCATTTGTGATTAAAAAGTATAGACATTTTTATTTTTTAAAGAAAATGACTGATCATTTCACTAGATAAGACCCTTTCCACGGCTGGGATCATGTAGAGCCTTTTGAAGCTGCACTGAAACTGCAATTTGGACCTTTGACACAGTGGACACCATTGAAGTCCACTATATAGAGAAAACTCCTGGAATGTTTTCCTTAAAACTTTGTCAGAACTATTCATCAGATCTGCTGACCTTTAAAAAAATATTTTAGACACGTATTCTTAATCAATAAGACTGTATCTGAACGTCTGTGATTTCTTTCTTTGTGCCAGGCTTGAGTCCGGGAGACTCCGGCATTGTTCTGAAATGTCAAGTGTGCGGCTACTCCGCGGACACACCTGCCCTACTTCAGCAGCATGTCCACACACACCTAGAAGTGAGGGTACCGGCTGAGAGGAGCCCTGCGCCTCGCCAGAGCAGTCCTCCTTCCTCTGAGCTCCCAGAACTGCAAGATACAGAGCCTGCTGCCTGCGTGCCCCGACCTGACTCCTCCAGCCCCGGGGCCAATGGCAGCTCGGCTTCTCAAGGATGCAGTCCCGTCAACCAACTCAATATAAAAGAGGAGCCACATTCAGACTACGAAAATGACTCTAAGGAAGAAGAACAAGTGGAAAGTCCTCAAGGAAATGCTGTGGAGGCAAGCTCACCCCAGTCTACTTCACCTAAGAGTCCCACGGTGGTGGCGGTTAAGACGGAGCCAGCCAGTCCCACTCCGGGTTCCAGTCCCGTACACCCTGGAACAGGGGGTTCGGTTCTCCCAGGAGGTGCAATGTTTCTACCACAGTACATGTTCAATTCTGAGGCTGCCATAATGCCACAGGCATCTGAGATCCTGGCTAAGATGTCGGAGATGGTTCACAGCAGGCTTAAACAGGGACAAGGACCAGCAGCTGGACAGCAGAGCTTCTATCCACCAGGTTCTCCTGCTAGTGTTCACAAAGGAGCCACTTGCTTTGAATGTGACATCACCTTTAACAACATCAACAACTTCTATGTTCACAAGAGGCTTTATTGCTCCAGCAGGCATCAGCAAGGTGAGGCAGGGGGTCTGATGAAGGAAGGGGCGGTCACAGCAGCTGCTCCTCCTGCTGCTCACGCAGCTTCCCCCCAGGCCAGGCCGGTGAGCCGTGCAGCTTCGGCCTCTCCTAGCTACCCTGACCCTGCACCAGGAGGCACAGCTTCTGAGCCCAAATTAGTGGAGGTGAAAACTGAGGATCCAGGGCTGAAAGAGACCACCTGCTCATCGTCCTCAGAGGGAGAGGGACCTGGGGGAGGGCAAGCCAGTGAGGGCAGCCAAAGTCCTAGTGGCTCCGCCGAAGACCAAGACGATGATCCCACTCGCACCTTCTGCCAGGCCTGCAACATCCGATTTAGTCGTCACGATAACTACATTGTCCACAAGCGATTCTACTGTGCCTCGAGACATGACCCCTCCAACCAGCGGTCCAATTCTGGTAAGACCGCATTTCTTCCCCAGCCTATCCGTACACGCAAGCGCAAGAAGATGTATGAGATCCACATGGCTCAAACTGAGGCTTTGGCCAATGCCACTGCTTTGCCGGCAGCAACAAGTCTAGGGGTGAAACAAGAGGGCCCTTCCATGCCTCCTTTGCCCCAAGTATCCACCCCGACACGCAGCTCAAGTCCTGAAGGTGACGGACCCATCGACTTGAGTAAAAGACCCAGACTAAGAGAAAGCCAGAAAGGGGGCAGCATTCCTGCTCTGCCACTTAGTGACTACCACAAGTGCACCGCCTGCAGCATTAGCTTCAACAGCATTGAGAATTACCTAGCCCACAAGACCTACTACTGCCCTGCAACTACCCTGCAACCGCACACTATGGAACAGCTCAACCGGTTGAAGAGACCTGCTTCCACTTCTCCGAAGAACCGAGGCGTCGACTTGCACCCTGATGCCAAAGGGCTTCCGGCAAGTAAAACCTCAGTGGTTCTGCATTCATCCACCTTGCCTGGCTCTGAATCCACTCCTCCACCTGTGCAGGGATCAAAGACCCCCAGCACCTCACCAGTGGTGTGTCCATACTGTCCTCCCAACAGACTGCTGACCTGTGATCTGGTGGAGCATTTTAAAACAACTCATGGTCTGGTGCTCACACTACAACAACAACCTGAGACCCAGTCCTCCGGAGTCAGTCCAAGTCCTAGCCTTAGCCCACGGGATGGAGCTCCTCTCACACCTCCTAAAAAACCAAGCCCTCGCCACCGTAAGGACAGTTTGAATGGCCGGAGCATCAAGGTGGAAGCGACCTCTCCTTCTTCACCTGTGCTTAATGGAAGTCCGCAAGAATCCCGATCGGTGGGGTCTGGTTCTCCAAAAACCACACCCCCTGCCCTCTCCCCTACAGGAGTAACTGTGTCACCTGTGCCTGAAGCGCTAAGAGAGGTGGGGCCACTAGGCCACACCCCTTTACCCACACTCATCCCTGAAAAGGCGGGCCTTGCTGTAAGCCATGCCCACACAACTCTCCCCACGCCTAAAACCCCCCTCGCTTCACCTCTGCAGAACGGGAACAGCCGCTACTGCCGGCTTTGCAACATCAAATTCAGCAGCCTCTCCACTTTCATTGCACACAAAAAATACTACTGTTCCTCCCACAGTGCCGAACATGTCAAGTGAGCCCGCTACCCTCTAGCCATTCCACTCATGCGTACAAGTGCCAATCCTGGCACTGCCCGACCTGGACAGCGGGACTGTTACTAGCCAGATACGGACGTCTATATGCCGACCGCGTTATCTGGTGTTGTTACTAAGGTAACTTATTACACGTTATGGGTCAAGTTTGTATTACACTAAGAGATGAGACTACCTGCACACAGAATGTGCCCCACTGACCTATTCCCTCATCCTCCATGCAGACGACTTCATCTGTGAGTTTATGGAAATTGACATCTTGCCCTTTAATTAGCTTTGAATATGCTGTTTTAATCACTCCTATGTTTCATTTTAATCAACGATGGCATTGTAAAGTTTGTTTGTCTGAGCCATTTTTGTTTTGCTGATTTGGGGTTAATTCTGACCCCTAGTAGAGGTCTTTATAGAACCCCGTCTGCAGATTTTTGTCAATACACTGACTTGGAAAAAAAAATGGAGTAGAAACTGAGTTACCCAGATGAAATTGGTGTCACCTGGTTACCAGTTCAAGATGAACGTTTTTGAATGATTAAAAAAAAACAATGTGAAGAAACTATTTATCATCTGTCATCCTCATGCATTTCATGTGAGTTAAAAACTTAAATACTACCTAGTTTCTTTAGAAAGAAATGCTTGGTTTTTGTTTTCATACTGTCGAAAGGAACCATTTCAATCTTCAGTGTGGTGTTTTTCTTGGTTCTTGCATATGAAAATGTGTCATATTTGAATTTTTTGCATCAATCATTGGGACTTGAGAGGAAATTCTGTAAGTGTTGGTCTAGTGAGGGAGAAGACGGCACAAACTGTACTGTCTCAGTATTTGGTCATGGCTCCCAGGCAGACATTTTCCATCAGATGGATGTGCATTACGGATCTAAGGACTGTCGTGGGGTTTTAGGGTTTGGATTTCGAACAGTGTAAGATGTTTGTTGTGTCTAGTCACCAGCTCACCTCGTCTCTTCCTGAACACAAAATTTTCACTGATTTCAAATCCATAACCCTTTGGACCTGCTGAAAAAGTGCCATCTGTATACTCTAGACAAACCATCATGGACATGCAAAGAAACATTCGTTTGTTTAGTCTTTTTTTCCCCGTTTCCTTTTAACCTTGAAATGAAGTATAGCATAGAATAGATTCATATCAATGTCTTGCACACTGTTGAATGATGTTGAAGGCCACTGAAAGCAAGAGAATTTGAAACTGACTCATTGCTCGTATTGCTTCTTTCTTAAACCTGCAACCCAGTGTCGCTCTTGTCCTTCTCTGGTTCGTTCTCCCTTTCTCGATGATGACTCAGTGATGTTTTATGCTTCTCTACATGTGCGTGTATGTTGAAAAGAACAGCGTCATGCAATCTATCCTCTTGTGCAGGCTACCTTGGCAAAGCCTTAACAAACACTCTCGTCAATACGTCTGAAACAACGGGTCACTTACGTCCACAATGCTTGTCACTCTCTCCCACAAAGTGGACTTTGTGTATGTTACCAGTGGTGTTTCCCATTTCCTGTGTTACAAAAAAGCAACCTCAGTCGTCTCTGCGGTAAGAACAGGAACACGCAGGACCACGTGCAAACGAGAACAGTTTAAATTTCTCTCTGCTGTGGTGGGTTTGAAACGGTGCTGCACCCGTCACAAACTCACACAGAGGCGTTTACAATTGCATTGTTTTATCATTTAGCGACTGTCGCAAGTCCAAAAGACCAGTGCTGAAATCTTTGACCTTTCCGGATCCCTTTTCTATTGCACTGTGTTGTACAAAAATGCTGAATGTTTTAGTTTTAGAAGCTTTTTTGTATGTATTTATGTTTTTACAGCACTTTTCCTTGTCCAAACTTCTCCCGAAGGACTTACTTGTGAATTTAGAACATTCTAAAACAAATGAAAGGTAATTAAAATACTTTGTGAATAATTAAAAATGTTGATGGAATAATGAATGTCAACCCCTTTCCTTGTTTTTTTTTTTTGTTTTTTTTTTTTTCATTTCAGCTACAAAAAGTTCCACTACACACTTGTCCAAACTATGCATGGGAAATAAAGAGTCCAGAAGGACATTCAAAGTGCAAGAGAACTTGTCGTACTTTTCTCTCTCTAAGTCTAATGCAACACATTCTGGGAACTTTGCATATCAATGTTTTTTGTTTTTTTTGTGAAGTGATTTATTTGTTTTTCTCTTTGGCTTAGCTGTTTGATACACAATGTCTGGTGGCGTAATGTACTTTCATGTGTATAAAAACACATAATCAAAGGGATAGTTTATGCAATTTTTTTTAGTGAAAATATTTATTTTGAAGATTATCCAGACTTCTAGAGTGGTGTTTCTTTTTTTTTTTTTTTTTTTTTTTTTTTACTGTCAAGTTCCACAAAGCAAATTAAGGCCCATTTAGGGGGCTGCAGTGTGAAATATGTTGACAGAATCATGAAATCCAGTCATAAAAATCTAAATTTACTTTATAATGTGGAATGTCATGGAATTTGACAGAATAAATCAGAACTAGATCAGCACACTTAACGCTTGTCTGTGAATATTAAAAGGTTACTCCACCCCAAAATGAAAATTTTGTCATTAATCACAAATCACCCCCATGTCGTTCCAAACCCATAAAAGGTTTGATCGTCTTTGGAACACAATTTAAGATATTTTGGATGAAAACCGGGAGCTTTTTGACTGTCCCATTGACTGCCAAGTAAATAACACTGTCAAGGCCCAGAAACGTATGAAAGACGTTGTCAAAATAGTCCATCTGCCATCAGTGATTCAACCATAATTTTATGAAGCTACGAGAATAGACCAATTATCAGTACACATCACAGTGACGTCACTTGCAGCTGCGCACGCATAGTGGTTGCAGAAAAACGCTGGTAACAAGTGGAGGTAAATGGGTAAAATCCATGAAATAAGACAAAAAATATATATTTTTGTGACTTTTGATGTCAGAATCGGAATGCAAATCATTTTATAGGATACTGTTGTCAAAGACGCCATTTGAAGCTAAACGCAGACATTTAAACGGACATACTATGGATGAAAACTGCTATGATTACTTTTAAAGCATAAATTTGATTAAAATATAGGTCTACATAATATTCACATATGCTGATCATAGGGAACGTATTGTATTAGCCCTACAGTTACAGCATGAAATATTATTTAAACCTATTACTATTAACGTTTTTACATAACATTTATTTATTTTATTTCACAATTATGATTTTTTTTTCTCACAAATGCAAGTTTATATCTCCTAATTCGGACTTCATAACTCGATTTAACAAAACTAGTGAGTTTGTTAATTCTGAGGAAATAAAAGCCAGAAGTGTAAACCGAGAGGAAAAGAGAGAATGACGAGTTGATTTTCCTTATTAGAGTTGTGAGATATAATCTCGGAATTGCGAAAATAAAGTCAGAATTTTGAAATATAAAATCTAATTTACCTTTTAATCCATGTCTCCATAGGCTGCCATTGAACCGCCCACAAAAAATGTCATCCCTGTTTAAGATGTGTAATACTATCCCACTATTTAACATTTTTTCGTTGAATAACAGTGCTTATCACTGGGTGACACGTTATTGTAATATGCGGAGAACGTTTTGAAAATGACATTTAATCTATATATTCTATAATCTTTTTAAATCTAAGTATTTTGTGCTGTATCTGTGTAATTCTCTAGCCGTAAAGGCTATCCCTCCCGGATTTTCTGCAACCAAGCTGCGCGCGCATCCTGAATGTTTACAAACTGATAATTGGTCTATACTATTTGTACGCAAAGAAAACAATTAGTCTCCTCATCACTATAGCGCCATTTTGGATAGTATCCCCTGGACGCAAACAGTGTACCCTGTTCTCTGTCAACTGCGACACGCGGATACGCTGTTTTCCTTCGAATCAAAGTGTAAATACACGTAGAAAGCGTATCCAGGTGTTGTGGCTGACAGAATTATGTCCAGTGGATACTTTCCAATACTGTACAGTGACATAGAGGAGACGAATTGTTGACTAAAGTCGTTATTTTTGTTTTCTTTGCGTACGAAAAGTATTCTTGTAGCAGTCAATGGGACAGTCTAAAAACTACCGGTTTTCATCCAAAATATCTTAAATTGTGTTCCGAAGACCATCAAACCTTTTACGGGTTTGGAACGACATGGGGGTAAGTGATTAATGACAAAATTTTCATTTTGGGTTGGAGTAACCCTTTAAGCTGAAAAATACTAATTAAATATGAATCTTGCATGTTCTGCAGTGACAGTACTGCTACTACTACTACTACTACTACAAAATATATATATATATTAAAACATTTTTTAAGGAATGTTTACCAGAATTTATTTATTAGAAAAAATTTAAATGCACAAATAATTGTATTTTTTTTTTTTTTTTTTTGTAAAATAAATTAATTGGAGATGCGTTTGATTATTAATTAATTAGAGAAAAAAAATAAAACATTTCATAGGGCGTTGAAGTGTAATCTTTGTTAAGCTTTTAATAAATTGTATACTTTCATGATTGAAATTAATTACACATGCTTTTTGATTAATATTTCTTAATTTAACCATTAAAACAGTCTAGAAAATTTAAAATGGAAAAACTAAATTTGGAAAAAATAAAAGAATTTGTGAAAAAATAAATATTTTGCCATTAACTGTGCTTTATTGGGTTTTTTTTTTTAGAACTTGACAGTAGAAAAATCTTCATCCACTTCAATTAAATGGAAAAGAATTGCAGAAATGTTCCGATAATCAGCCCTTGAATTTCTTTTTCTTTTTTTTTTATAAACCCAAAAGAATACTTGAACCGCTTTAATGGATCTTTGTCACACAGTCTTTGTCCCTGCTAACAGGAAGCACATGTCAGTGTTAAAAAGATGTTCTGTTCTACACTACAGACAGCATACAAGCAAGTTCACGTCAATATTTACATTGACAGACTGAAGGTTGTTGTACAAGGTGAATTATTTCTCATTTCCCCCTACACTTTGGCCATTATTGTGTTTCGTCAAGCCTTCTTGATTTATAAAAGTATTGCTCACGCAGCCATTCCAGAAGCTGTGGCATGCTTTTACAGCACACTCGCTAAACCCGAGCTGTAATTATCTGAATAAAGCAAAGCTTTCTTGACTTAAGTATCAAGGTTATTCCACCCCGCTCTTTAAAAAGAGTGCTGGATGCCTGTACCCTGTGGATGATTCGTTATTGTGACTTCATTACCCACTCTTTAACCAAAAAACTGAGAATACTTTTTTTTGGCATCTCATATTATTAATTCAAGGTTCTGTGCTTTTGTTTTATAATCAACAGAAAGATCTCGGAGGTATTTTTATGATATTGAGTTATTGGCGAAACTGTGGAGAAAGGAACACAGGCGTCATGTTTCAAAAAAATGAGCTTTAGGGAATAAACCGTTTCTATAATGAATAATGTGTCCTGAGGGAGCCGAAGGCAATTTTACCTTTCAGTTTTCATGGTCAGAATGAATGATATTTAATGAAAAGGTTTTGTTGAGCAGTATTTAAAATCCATTACATGTTCTAATAGGCATAATACATCACAAATTGTAGAGGTGGATTCTTGAATGTTCCATTTCTGCATAATGATGCACAATTCCTGCTAGAATTGAGTTATTTAGCATACTTGCAAAAATAGAGAGGTCACAAGACATGCTACAGCATTAATAGAGGAGGTAACAATAGGGTTTAAACAGAAGCAGTCCTTGACTCCTCTTCATTCATGGTATAAAACCTTGCTTCTTTCTGTTCACCCTCTTCATGAATGTACAAGGAGTCTTCTTTTGTTGATAATCCAATGGTAGAATACAATCGTATCTACAAGCACTCGTTTTCAAGGGTTAAAATGTTCTGTTCCCACCAGTCATACCTGAAGTCAACATTAGTTCTACACAGTAAAGATTTTATAAATTAAAATAAGGGTTTCCGCGGGTCCTTAAAAAGTCTTAAAATGTCTTAAATAACGTTTTCCAAATAGAAGGCCTTAAGAAGTATTAAAATGTCTTAAATTCAGATTCTGTCTTAAATATTTTGGTCACATTAACGCTAAAATATCTCCAGTCTGACGGACCTAATAACTGTTTAATATTATTGGGCAGAAGGCGGCGCTAGGGGTGGGCTAAGGGGGCTGAGGCCCTGAATGTTTTTATTATCATGTCTTTTGCACTTTATTAGTTTTCACGAGCATTAAAATCATTTCTATTAAAGTGATTTAAATCGTAGAAAAAATATTGTATTTTTGCTCTAGTTCTAAGCAAAGCCATGTCGTGGCTCTCTATGCACACTGCGGTGCTTTGGTACCATGAATCTGCGTTTTTTGAACGTGTTTTTTAATCAATGATTCACTGACCCATTCATACAAACAGTTTCTTACTTCATTATTTAATGAATTAGCCATTTTGAATCGATTGAATAAATGACAGCGACTCAGTCATTAAGACTGACTTATTATTAAGAGATTTTAGTCTCACATTTAAGTGTCATTCTATTTTATTTCTGTGTTCTAAATTGTATATTTAAAACATTAATTTCATAATATCATTTATGCAATTTGTAAATGCATGCAGTACATTACAGAACCCTGTGTGTGTTTTTTTTTAAGCCACTTAATAAGCCATTAACCAATATAACTTTTAAACATTTAATTTGAAGGACATCTGGGCCAAGCCCCGGATATCCACTCACGCTAGAACCGCCCCTCACAGACAAAAGATCGAAACGCAAGAATGATTCTTCTTATTTTAAGGTAAACATTCGCCGTAAACAGCGTTTGATAATAAATATTGCGTTTCTGGTATTGAAATCGCGCTGCCTGTCTCTTAGTGAGAGACTTGAAAACAAATGAGAAAAACGGCACACATAAAGAAACTCAGAAGAAACACGCTGAGGTAAAATATTCAAAATGTGTAGATTATTTATAACATGATATAATTCAGTAACATACCAACGGGGCTTTCCTGAATATTCTCACGATTGCAAATGTTACATTGATTTTAGTTCAGTAGCCAGAACTAAAGTAGTCAAGTAGTTACTTTCTACATTTTAAACACAATATTTACTGTTTTGTTCCATTTCACCAACGAAAAGAGTTCCAAACAAGGATCACAGCAGCATATTCTCCAAGCAACACTTGGCGGCGTTTTGTTACTGAATGACTCACTCATTAAATGGCTTACCGCCACCTACTGGTAGTTTAGTAAAAGTATGCGTCTCCCCCTAACGTTTCTTATTTGTGTATTCATAAATGTATTTAAAACATTATCCCACAACATATTTTATTGCCTTTTATCAAAAATAGGCCTTTAAAATATGCATATTTAAGTATGTAAAAGCTGATGAAAATATTGCTTCAAAATAAATTGTTTACACCACCAAAAATCTCAGTGATGTGGTACTTTTATGGTGATATTTTGTGTGGAATATTGTCTGCTGATATAAAAAGTTCACTGTTTATCGTAGTAATAATTATAATTTATGACACATAATAATTTCTCAACTGCATTTACCAGCTCATAAAACATACTTACCTTGATTCATTCATAGTCAAGCATGTCTATAAAACAGAACACATAATAATTTCTCAACTGCATTTACCAGCTCATAAAACATACTTACCTTGATTCATTCATAGTCAAGCATGTCTATAAAACAGAGGGGTTAGAAAGTAACCCAGAGGTCTCCTCTTTTTGGACAATTACCAGAACCTGACATGTTTTCCCTTGTACCAGTTTTGAAAATCTCATTTAAGATTCAGTTAACGTATTCCCCGTTTATCATAGTAGTGACCCATATAGATCTCCCTCGAAATGGAGACAAAGAGTGAAAATAGAGTCTGTCTGTGCAAAATAAACCAATCAATAAAAAACTATGAAAACAAAGCTCGCCTGTAGTGCAAGAATGCAATTTAGCACAGCATGTAACAGACGGTGATGATTATAATCAAGTGGCACATGTAATCAAGTGCATGTTCATGAAGGTCAGATTATCTTTAGGTGGTCATAATGCACAATTTTAGTATCTGGTGGCAGTTATTTTTTTCTTTTTAGTCGTCTGAATGCTGTAAAATGGCACAGCCTTTAGTGTGACAGCTGGCAATGCAGATAAAGTCAATGAATGCAATTTCAGATGTGTATTTCTCGAGCTGGTTTCAAATTTTCTCAATGGCTTTTCAATCATGTGTCGTGATGCTGCTGTACCTGTGTCAGTCTGCACAGGTTGAACCATCCCAAAAAAAAAAAAAAAAAAAAAAAGACATTAAAATGGAGGAGCTGTTTTGAGTGGCTTTGGTAACAGCAATCCAAGTCAGGTGGTCTATTATTCTGAAGTACCCAAAGCAGATAGCTGTTCACTTTGGCATCCTCAATACACATCAAGTGTCAGATCTTCTGCAACCTCCCCTGGCCTTTGCTGAGCTGATCTCTGAATGTGCTTTGGCATCATTTTATTTCATCAGTGTGATTCATTTTCATAATGATTCTAGGGCTGACAGCAATAGTGGAGATGAACAGTCATATCCTTGCCCATGGAAATGCTCTTTGACTTTTGTTACAGCATGCTTAACAATAAAAACAACAACAAAGATCAGAATTCAGCCTTTCTTCCATGTCTTCCCTGTTTATTTTCACACTCATTCGCTAACCCTTCTGGGCTGGAAGTTTAGTGATAGGGTCAGTGACCCTTGTTTTTTTTTGTTTTTTTTACAGCGGCTAGCACTATTCCTTTCTCATTTTCTTCTTTTACTTCCCTTATCACAGTGGCATGACTCATCAGAGCGTTCACAGAAAAGCATTGGAGAAATTCTGATGAGCCGAGCCTGTTTTGAACTAAAGTAGGGCAGGCAGATGTCAAGGTAAAAGGTAAACTGTCCCACTTTGGGGAGTAAATATCTAGAAGTTGTGATGTGACAAACCTATACAGTTTGAACTTACGTCAGGGTTTGGTCATTTATCTGGATGCATGGCCATATTGAAGATACTCAGATGTAAACAGCATGGATTGCATGGTTATGTAGCCTACTACTGAATGTGCTGTTATGCTAATTTATACTGTTTAAACTCTGAGAAAAACGTGTGGAAGCTGCTAAATCATGTAGAAAGACAGGAAAGAGCGCAATATTTTGACAAACCGGTGGTAAAGCAGCATTGATTAAAATATTAGCCTAATCATCTACCTGACCGGAAATGATAAGAACAAACACGCATGTTGTCAAGATTCTTGCCCTGCAAATCCTGGTTCAGTTTGGCCAACCACAAATGCCTTTTGTTCATCAGTTTTTTGCACTATTCTCCTTGATTTGCTATAACTTTTGGGAGTACTCCAAATGTTTTTCCTGGTCTGACGATTAGTATAGCCCAAAACATAACAAAAATGTATCATTTTCATCATCAAAATTTGCAAGTTTCGTTTAGTTCAGTGGCAGTGTTTACATTCAGTGCCGCAAAAACATTATTGAAAACACAGTAGGCTATAGCGATTACAGCAACAAGCTGCTTGTCCTAGAGAATTGCAGCCGTATATTGTCGTTTGTCAATGTATATTTTACACGCTGCTTTAAAGTGAAGCAAGCTGAAGTAATAACTAAACATGCTAGAATAAAATATCTACACTTTCTCAGTGCTGAAAAGTCCGATTCATTTTAGTGAATCGGTTCGTTTGGATTATTCATTTGAATTAAGCGATATGATTCTATAACGTCTCCACTGCACTTCTGCTCACCAAGCCTGCATTTATTTGACCCAAAGTACAGCAAAAACCAGTAACATTTTTAAATATTTGACTATTTAAAATAACTATTTTCTATTTGGATATATATTCCTGTAATCAAAGCTAAATTTTCAGCATAATCAGTCTTCAGTGTCAGATAATCCTTCAGAAATAATTCTAATATGCTGATTAGCTGTTCAAGAAACATTTATTATTATTATTATTATTATTATTATTATTATTATTATTATTGTCCACATTATTGTTTAAAACAGCTGAGTACATTTTTTCAGGATTCTCTGATGAAATATATTCAAAACAGTTATTTTAAATAGATGTTTTTTTCTTCTAAATTTTACTGTTTATTCTGTACTTCGGATCAAATAAATGCAGACTTGATGAGCAAAAGAGGTTTCTTTTTTAAAAAAAACTTTTGACTGGTATAGTGTAACATAGATTTATGTCAAATTACGTCAGCAGACAGAGGCTGAGCGTTTCAAGGCGTTTCGGCGGATCTTTAAATGTAGTTAGTTACTTTTTGTTCTATTTCTTTTCTGTTTTTAAATTCTGTATGTTTACTGCAATACCTTGCGGGTGATTTTATTTGTAACAATGAATCAATGCGTTTCAATGAGGTATAGAACTCTGAAAAGTTATTGCTGGTAAGATGATAATTTGGTATCAAGAGAGAGAGAGTAATTGCGAAAGTCTCTGTCGTGAGGAAAATACTAATAAATATTAAAGACACATCACAAGACAGTCAGCTCCTTAACAACCAATCGCCAACAATCCTAATGAGCTGTTCTTTATCAGAGGCACATAACTGACTGGTGAACCTTTCACATGAATCCTTTCAAGCAGTATTCGAATAGCTGGTATAACGAGCATTATAGACGAAAATGTTATACTACAAAGGTACTATCAGCTTCTAAGGCGTCTTACACCTCGACATTGATAAACTAATGAACTGAGCATCACGTCAGGTGTGCGCAAGTGATCTGAATGTACTGGCTACATAGTTTTGACCTCTCCTTGTTATCTTTCTTCTGTTCTAGATGTATTCTCTGCAGGCAGACATAAAAGTCAGTGATGCAGAGGTATGAAAAAGCTATTAAAACAGTAAAACTGACCCCACAGTCTGCAGGAGAGGTGAGTAGTCCTTTCTTCCAGTCATCTTAAATTGCTGGTTTTAATAATGGGCTCTACAGAAGTCACCGCCCTGACCGGATGATTCATCTTCACAAAAAACAATAGTGTATAGACCCCATAGAAGTACACAATTTGAAAGGCCAAACCTTGTCCTCTTGGTCTCACAGCCATTGACAAAGTGTGAAAGATGAGGTAAAATCAAGTGCAATTATACACAATATTTATACACATATTGTGATCAAACAGATGCTGGCAAGGTCAAGGTATCTGACCGCCGTCTGAGGCGCTTGTGAGTCAGTCTTTCCTCACAGCATCTCTCATTAGTCCAAACACACACTTCTAAAAACACCTTTGATTCTCTCACTCAGCCAGAGATCTTTTATTTTCACGCTTTGACCATTCCAGTCCTTTATCGGCTTTTGTGATACCATATCTCTCAGGTACAAGAGCTGAGGGCTAAGTTAAGAGAGCTCAAGTTTAAGTTCAGCTTATATCGACTTTTATGAATTTAGCAGATACTTATATTTAAAGTGACCTGCAATAGAGGAACATGAGTGATTTGACACAGAGCAACAACAGAATGCCAACACATACTGCTACTGTAAATAGTATATTTTGGAAATGAGTATTGGAATATGTTTTACAAGGAAAAATATTTTTAATTAAAAATTTTATGTCTGTTACTTGCTGGTTTGTTTTCTTTCTTTTATTTACTCAAAGGGTTTTTGACCACATGGTCTTTTCTCAGTACTTTTCAGTTCTGGGAAAAATCAGTGATCATTTTCTGAAGAAAAGATATTGTTCTTGGCACAAAGCATGAGAATGTGGCACAAGATTAGTGCAGTGATATGTGCTAGGACGTCATCAGGCATTTATCCAGTGACTTTCAACCCTGTAACATTCCACCTCAAAATATTAGTAAAAGGGCTTCCACAAGCCTTGTGTTAAAATGTTAAACTCCATTTGGCATTAGCAGACTAAAATATTTATTATTTTTAAATAAATAATTCCTTTAATGCTGAAACAGTTTGCTTGGTTATGCTGGTTGAATATGGTTTAGCTGGCCTCCCAGTCTGGCTTAGTTTGTTTTTAGCTGGGCTAGCGCCATTTTGGAGAGTATCACGATGCATGTGTGCGCTTTCCTCACGCAGAGGAGATGAATTGTTGAATAAATAATTGCTAAAATAATTGTTGTTTTTCTCTGACAAAAAATATTCTCGCTGCTTTATAAAATTATGATTGAGCCACTGATGTCACATAGACGATTTTGTTGATGTTCTTGGTACCAGTGTTATTTTGACAGCATATGTTGATTTAGTTTTAGTCAGTCTTTTGTTTAAAATGCCATTTAGTTTTAGTCATATTTTAGTAATCTGAACTGTTTTTAGCTTTAGTCTAGTTTTAGTCAACTAAATATCATAAGATTGTAGTCGACTAAATCTACTGGCTAAAATCTAATGGGGTTTGTTACAGTGTAATGCATTTATTAAAACTTTCTCTAAAACGACAAAACTCATTATATAGGTTTCATATTAAGGTTTTATCATGATAGACACAGATTTGCAACATGCCTTCATATTAAAATGAATTGAAACAACTTCTCATAAAGGAACAAGAACATGGTCTTTTTTTTTTAATGGTTATAAAAGGCTAATTGTGCATTCTTTATAACAACTTGTTTACCACATTCTTCATTATTTCAAGCAAACATTTATTTATGTAAATAAATTTAGATTAATCTTTATTAGGGCTACTAAAGTGACTCAGTTAGGAGCAGTGAGTGATTTCTGTCTTTCTTTTGTTGCTTGATTAACATCAGCGCCACAGACAATAGCAAACTAAACTGGGATGCTACCCCTTTACAACCGAACGCACAGATAATCACATCTGATAATCTCCCAACTGTTTACGTTCACATAAAATATAAGTGTTTACGTGACTACTCATCAAAATGGACAATCCGACATAATTTTTGTGTATTTTTCTGTTCGTGAGACGCGAAAGAGTAACTCGTGTGCTCTTTAGAAAACCGGACCGAATTGAGTTCTCTTTTGTGTCGTCAAGTGTATCCATATGTCTGCTTTTCTCTTACTCCCAGATATCGACATTTTAAACATTTTATGAGACGTGGAGCAAATGTATGCTAGTTTATGTCCCACAGGATAAATCAATAGGCTATGTTACAGTTCAGCTGTATGCATCTAACCTCCTTACAGCGCAGCAGATTCGTTCTGAATGAATCTCTTCCTAAATCGTCCCTCCCTAACATTTTCGTCTTATTTGTTGCCACCAAGGCGTTTTTCCCCGCGGCTAGCGTATTTTTCCCATTGTTCTTACTAATGCGTGGTCAGTCGATAAGAGCGTGAGCTGTGAACGCCACATATATGTATGTAAAGCCTGTTTATATTTCTGTTGCTCTTAGTCTGTTTTATTTCTGTTAAGTAACGCAGTTGTTTGTCGAGTGGTTTTGCAAACTGCCCCATGTGTGTGTCGGATTGACAACGTTGATAATAAAGAACCACTGTGGAATATCGGACACGTGAGTCTTTGCTTACACTTGCCTACGGCTACTCAGATCAGCTATCCGGCCCCCCTGATTAAAGCGTTACAAAATCCTGCGTCGAATTGTGCCTCGTTTGTGAATAATTCCAAGGTAAAACAAAGGAACAAAGGACGAAGTTCTTACTGAAGTGGTCTGGATCTTCATTAAAAATAAAGTTCATTCACTCTTTCCTAATGTCGTGATCAGAAGGAAGGCAATGCAAAGACTGTGTTTTTCCACAACTTGGCACTGCACAGCATCTTCTTTTCTTTGGAGCCATCTTTATTGATTGGTTTCTGCGTAGACCTGTGTTTACATATCTCCTTATTTACCTACTACCTTCACAAATCAGTGGACAGGGCTAAACAGGCAGCGATGTAGAAGCAGGCATGATCTTCTTTTGCAGAGGCGGTGTTTAGCCACACCATTACATCACAAATTGGCACATTTCTCAACCTGTTATTTTGGCAGACTGGCTTCAATAAAATCTCTTTTTAGACTAACAAGAAAATTTTGAGTTTTGAAACTTACAGGATGTTTTATAGTACAGTGACCTCTTATATGTCAAAAGATCAAGGGAATTTTGATTAATTTATTTTATTTCTCCAATGATGTTCATAATCTCCTAAACCCAGGAGTCAACTGGCTTTAGCTGTTTGAGTTTTACTATCCTTACGCTAGACTTCCTATATCATGCTACAAATGTGAAAGATTACAGTGTATCAGAGGTATCACCCCAGTTGGTTAATGAAAATAGCAGGTGTATAAAGACAAGAACACTTGACAAAAAAGATGCTAAATTAAAACAGCCAGACTCCAGTGACTGGAGATGTTATGTTGCACTCACTCTATATTGCACTTAAGTGGACATTAACTGATCATGAGTGGTGATGTTAAGTGCTACAGAAATATAAAATTGCCTACTGGTGAGTGCTTGGTGCTGTGCCTTGCTTACTGTAATGTGTTTTGACATTGTGTGTTCTTGTGCTTGACATGTTAACCTGAATTGGACAACCCACAAGACACAAATCTACCTTCTGCCATTCTGGCATTGAAAAAAAGGCCTTGTTAGTCAAGAACTTTATTCAGAGCATGTTTGAATCTCAAATGATGGAGCAATTAGAGAAACAGAATTGTTGTATTTGTCAGATCACAGTGCCCTGATCTCACTTCTGAAAGGATGGATGGTAGCTGTTCATAGTATAGCTGAACTTTGCCCTCAGTGTCCATGGTTAAGAGCTAATAAGGATAAACCAAATATGTAAAAAGCCTTTTTAGATTTGGGTAGAATGGTCCTACAGCCAATAAGCATGTAAATCTGATGTGAGGCTTTGACAGCACTGCGTGTTTCTGCTTAAAATGCACAGCTCTTTCAAATTGTACGATTTTTACATGTATTCATTTGCCAGATGCTTTTATGGGGGAATGAAATGAGGGAATGAGAAAAAACACAAGCCATTACCTCATTAATGACCTCAATGTCCTTGAAAATTGTGTATCATTTTGCAAGATCAGTCCAAATTTATGTTCATCTATCATTTAGTAGCCTATATTCCAGTGGTTTTCAAACTTTTTGATACCACAGACCCCAAAATATGATGATCACCTTCCTCAAATATAAAAGGTAGTTGTATGAAAACTCACTTTATACTATTTTTCTATTAAGTCAAGTATCAAAAGAATTGTTTATTTACTTACTTACTTACTTACTTACTTTATTCCCTGGTACATTGGATTATTCTTAAATTAACAGAAAGGCTTTTTGCGGTAAATGATGCAGGGCTCTGCACTGCTAATTTACTATCTAATGTATGCAGATCTGCCTGTTCCTTCTAAAACCTAGGATGGATGGCTGGATGATTTTTGAAAGGTTAACTAATTATTCACACTTCTTATTCTTTTTCTTCATGAATATCATTAGTGACTAATAATTGCACATAAATTTTGTCATGGCAGCCACTCCAGTGAGAGCTAGTAGAGTGACTGTTATTGACAGATGTCTGTGAAGGCTTTCGCTGTATTCTCTAAAAGATCTTGTTAAACAAAATGTGTCTAGTTTATAATGTTGTAGAAGGAAGAAAGACATGTTTAAAGCAGTCTTAGCACTATTGGTGGGAAAATGAGGGGAGAGAGAGAAAAAAACTGAACTATTGTTATAGCCTGAGCCAAATCGAGTTGTGAGCTACAGAAGATGCTGTACTTTGAACTGCTTGATTGGAAAATTATCAGCCTTAAGCAAGGCCCGCTGAGCTCCCTGGGCTCTAAAGACCTCGGGGTCTTACATTGCATGAGAGCATCTTCTAGTGAGGAAGTCTCTTCAGAGCGAGTAGTCAGGGTCAGATGTGAGAGACTAGCACTTAAATACTTCTGGCTGTGATTAAAAATGAATGCTACAATTAACATGAACAATGCAATTAACTCTCTTTTATCATACATTGTTGCTTGATATTATATTTGCAGATTCTTTATTCAGTAATAGATTAGTTAGAAGGATGATTGAAGTCTTTGAATTGAATCTTCACTTATAAATGCATATTTTGATCCTGGCTGAGGGAAAGAGGTTCTCACCCAAGATTTGACAGTACATGGCCCCGTCCATCTTCTCTTGGATGCGGTGCAGTTGTCCTCTCTCCTTAGCAGAAAAACACTCCCAAAGCATAATGTTTCCACCTCCATGTTTGACAGTGGGGATGGTGTTCTTTGGGTCATAGGCAGCATTCCTCCTCCTCCAAACACGGCGAGTTGAGTTGATGCCAAAGAGCTCGATTTTGATCTCATCTGACCACAACACTTTTACCCAGTTCTCCTCTGAATCATTCAGATGTTCATTGGCAAACTTCAGACGGGCCTGTACATGTGCTTTCTTGCGCAGGGGGACCTTGCAGGTGCTGCAGGATTCAGTCCTTCACAGCCTAGTGTGTTACCAATTGTTTTCCTGGTGACTATAGTCCCAGCTGCCTTGAGATCATTGACAAGATCCTCCTGTGTAGTTCTGGACTGACCACTGTTTTCATGATCATTAAAACTCCACGAGGTGAGATCTTGCATGGAGACCCAAGACTGAGGGAGATTAACAGTTATTTTGTGTTTCTTCCAACTCTTGTCACCTTCTCACCAAAAACTGCTTATCAATGGTCTTGTAGCCCACTCCAGCCTTGTGTAGGTCTACAATCTTGTCCCTGACATCCTTGGACAGCTCTTTGGTCTTGGCCATGGTGGAGAGTTTGGAATCTGATTGATTGCTTCTGTGGACAAGTGTCTTTTATATAGGTAACAAGCTGAGATTAGGAGCACTCCGTCGTTTAAGAGAAAACTCCTAATCTCAGCTCATTACCCATATAAAAGCCAGAAATCTTGCTGATTGATAGGGGATCAAATGCTTATTTCAGTCATTAAAATGCAAATCAATTTCTAACTTTTGTGAAATGCATTTTTCTGGATTTTTTTATTATTATTATTATTATTATTATTATTCTGTCTCTCACTATTTAAATAAAGCTACCATAAAATTTATAGACATAATTTCGTCTTTCTGTGGTTTAAACAAGACAAACCTAACTTCTGATCTTCTTTCATGTTTATTTTGTATAAAAAGGAAGAAATGGTCGACACATTTCTTCATGACACATTATAAAACTACAAAACAGAAAAAAAAAAAACGTAAAAGCTGAGACTGCCTGTAGGTTACATAGGTGCGTGTCAGAGCAGCTCTGTTTACAGAAAATGCTGCTCTTCACAAACTGCATGTACCTGCGTGGACCGTCTCAAACTCCATCTCAGCATATTACTTTAAGTTTTGGTTTTATTATAACGTTCATCTGCAACGCAGGTAAAAAAAAAAAAAAAGATAAGGTAAATAATTTATAAACCTATGCCAACACAAGAGAATATCAGTATCTTTCTCAATATGCTAACTGTTCATTGCGATTTCAAAATAAAAGCTCAAACCTTCACTCTGAGTCTACGTTTACACTAGTGTCTTTTAGTTTTAAAACGCAAAACCTTTGCTGTGGTTATGTCTGTCATTTACACTGCTCACCTCGAAAACTGAGACTTTTGAAAAACGCTGCAGACCCCATTTTAGTTTGAAATTTTGGGGGCTGCATTTCAGTGTAAATGGATCAAAACGAAGACTTTTGAAAACATTGGCGTGGCTGCCCACATTCATTCTGCTTATCTTTGACGAATGTGTAAACAATAACATCTTGCTCATTTGTTGCGTCCCATTTCGGAGGCTCATTTACGAAAAATAACCATTAAATTGCAAGTTGTAAGTAAATTGTAAGTAATTAAAGAATTTTTTCACCCCAAGGAATAATTTTATTAAGGTTACTTCTTTTAAATAAGACATCCTTGATGACATATGCAGCCTGAATGGTCATGTGACATGTTTTCGGTTGTGTAGTGTAGAAGGAGATCGTTTCTGAAACGCAATGAAAACGCCATTGTAAATGCTGTTTTAAAAAGAAAACGCACTAGTGTAAACATGGCCTGAGTTTACAGTTTTGATGTCCACATATTGAAGAAATTACAGTGGATGTAACATTTCTGTTCAAAGAAATGGCCAAATATTAAAGATTAAGTGAACATTTGAATTCAATGTTGTTTAGTCAATATAAAAACAAGGATTAGATCGCGCTTTAAAGTGTGAAAACAATCGTCAGGACATTGGCGCCCTCTGCAGTCATTTGTTATAATGCATAATGTATATTAGTTCTGTTGTTTATAATACATTATGTATTTTAAGTTTTGTTTCAAAAACCCTATGATTACTGATTGCTTTTAATATATTATTTGATCCAATTATTTTTGCCTTATTGCTATTATATATGTATTTTAAGTAATTGTAAAGGCTTTTTTTTTTTTGGTTAGGACTATTTTTATTATCAAAAAAATGATCTATAATTATATGATTACTCGATTAATCAGAATAATCGACCGATTACATTTTTCAGGATTCTCTTGTAACACTAAAAACCCTGTTACAGTAAGAATAGACATGTACAGATAAAAGTGCCTTCTAAATGAAATCATGTAAAGCATTATAAAATATTCCAAATTATGTAAAAGAGGTAAATATAAAAGAACAGATGTCGGCTCTTTCTTTCTGTCAACTTTCAAAAAGTGCTTTAGACATTTTTCTCAAGTTTTATAAGAGATTGATTAATCTCAATGTGAATCCAGCACTCATGTACGTTCTTAGACAGCTGTGACTCATAGTCATGTCATGTCTCATTATTGTGTGTACAGTGGTAAAAACCTTCACTCCTACACAGGGCACCTGCAGTTATTACCTGGTTTGCCTGCTTTCATTAACCAGTACCTGTTTTAATCCCCCCAATGCTGAAATTGATGAAATCATCAGCGCTAATGTCAGTAAGTTGCCCTTTTCTCTTATAGAAAATGCGGAACCGGCCATCAAATCTCTCTCTCTCTCCTCTGCGGTTGCCATGGCAGTGAGTCACACCAAGGCGTATCTTGTCAGTAAGCTCAGTTGTGCTTTCACATGTGTTGCATAGTAGCTGTAATCAGTTACTCAGTGCCTGAGAGTTTTACCTGCTTTTAACCTGCTCTAAATATCGCTGTGTATGGTGTCTATCTATGCACGCAAATCAAACCTACGCAATTGCTTTTTTCACCCTGTTCAGTTCAACAGATTGAACCACTGAACTTTAGTTTAGGTGGAATTATTTTCAGTATATCTACTTATGTTTGTATGATTCAAGCCTAAATATCCATTGCCCTTTTTGGGCTTTGACGCACTATAAAACTCCCATCCACTTGCTGACTCGATTTTGCCCGCTTGATTCAGGATCTAAATGATGTGCACCAGTTGAAAAATGCTGAATGCGATGGGAATTTGACATAAATCACTACTAAATTGTACCATGAGAGCCCTTACAGTGTGGAATTGGTTTAAAGAGAAAGTGGGATGAGAGTAGATGTGTGAAGATTGATTGAGGCGAGATGAGTCAGCCATGAACCACAAAGCTGAGAATCATCAGGACCTGAAGTGTAGATTTAGCTGATGGTAAACTGCATTGGCCTTCAAGGATGATGACGCTCTTAAACTATGTGCTGTCACTTCTGGACGAGTGAGCAATTCAACAGGAATCCTGAGAACTCAGTTTTGAATTAAAAGAAATTCTTGGCTGTGGACGTGACAGATGCATCCGCTCCTTTTCTTGTGCATTTTTTCATTTTTCCGGTCCTTTCTTTCTCTCTCCCTCTTTCTCTCTCTCGCCCCCTCCAAGTTATATTTGTTCAGAGACCCGAGGTCACATACAGAAGCTGTATGCTGGCAGGCATGATTTCGCCATGCTGTTTCTTTTGGCTCTGTTTGTATGACGACAAATCAGTTGTAGTAGTTACGCAGATCATCAAGGATAAAGAGATTACTATAATGCAGACATGGCATGTCATTGTAATTCTGTAGCTATAAAGCTAAATACTGTACACAGTCGCTACATTTTTTAAATATTTCCTATTATACAGTTAAACTGTTTTATTATACAGCAACTATAGTTCCAGTTCTCAAACGTGAATGTGGTCTGTACAGTAGCGATTAACGGGTCAATGGATTATTACTCTAGTAAATGGCGACAAGTGACTTCATGAGTGAGTCCTTGAATCAGTCATTCAACCCGATTGCTTCGAAACACTGAATCAGTAGTTCTTCTGTGACTTTGTTTAGAAGTACTTTCATTGGTGGAGCAAAAAACTTGGCAGATAGATGGTTTGCACTTAGGTCATGATTTGGTCAGTTACTTGGATGCACGGCCATATTGGAGATACTCGGATGTAAACAACAGCATGGATTGCACGGTTTATGTACTACTGAATGCATTAATTCTTCTTCTAATCATGTAAAAACTGTGTGGAAGCTGCTAAATCATATAGAGAATGACTTTGTAAGCACAAAAGGGTGCAATATTTTGACAAACTAAAGTTAATAGGTGGTAAAGTTACATACAAGCAGTATTAATTAAGATATTAGCCTTATATTTCACCTACCTTAATGGAAATGATAAAAACAAACACAAATGTTGTCAAGATTCTTGCCCTGGAAATCCTGGTTCAGTTTGGCCAACCACAAATGCCTTTTGTTTTTTTAGACAGCTTTTTGCATTTTTCTCCTTTATTTGTTAGTCTATAGTACTCAATGCTTTTCCTGGTCCGACTGATTAGTACAGCCCAAAACATGACAATAATTGACCATTTTCAGCAGCAATAGCCAGCAAAATATGCAAATTTCATTCGGTTCAGTTGCATTGTTTATGTTCAGTGCCGCCAATGTGGCCGATTGATGACACTCTATTCTATCTAAGATTTGAGTTATTCACATTTGATAAAACTTGCTGTTCATTGAACTGTTGAATAAAAGTAGAAACAGCCCAAGCATCTTTGCTAGTTATTTTTCTATATTTTTATATATACACCATCAAAAGTTAAGATTTTTAAATTCTTGTTCACCAAGGCTGCATTAATCTGAATAAAAATACACTCAAAACAGTAATACTGTGAAAGAATGTTACATTTAGAAATAAGAGTTTTGTATTTGATAATATTACATAATATCTGTATTACATTCTTGTTTAGTTGAATTATTATTGGTGGATATTTTTTAAGGACTCTTTGATAAGTAGAAAGTTCAAAACAATAGCATTTATTTGAAATATATTATTTTGTAATATTATAAATGTGTTTACTGTTACTTTTAATCATTTTAATGTGTGCTTGATAAATAAAAGTATTCATTTTTTTTTTTTTTTTTTTTAAGTATTTCCTCCCAAATTTTTCATGGTAGTGTATCACGGTGTCCAAAAAATAAGATGACAATAATGAGAAATCATATGACACTGAAGACTGGAGTAATGGCTACTGAAAAATCAGCTTTGCTGTCTTAGGAATAAATTAAATGTTTTTACTGTATTTTTCATCTCAAAAAAAAAAAAAAAAAAAAAAACAGCCTTGATGAGCATAAGAGACTTCTTTCAAAAACATTAACATATTATATCTATAAATGTATAAATGTATGTTTAATGTAACAAAATAATACATAATGTGTTCTACAAAATAATGTGTATTTTTTTAAAGCAAATCCTTTTATTTAAAAATTTCAAAAATGATTAAAAACTCGCTGACAGCCCAGGAGGTTGGTCTGAGATAATACATTTTATCAGTAGCTGTGATTTTCTCTGAAAGACTCATATCATAATTAATGTTTTTCTGTCTAATTCTGCAGCCTTACAGTTACGATATATTGAGTCACAATCATGACCAATATCTCGCCAGCATGTTACGCGGGGCGTTAGGAATGACATCTTCGCAGTCTGTCGGTGGAATATCTAATTAACAACATAAAGGAGAAGAGAAAAAAAGAGGCCATGACGACCAGGCTCTTACAGATAAAAACTCATTTTCATTAGGCACAGAGTGACATGCAATCTGGGAACGGCCTCGTGTGAAAAGTTCACTGATAGTCGCTTCGTTTCATCCCTGCTTCCATCTCTGGAATTTCTCCATCAGTTTTCTGCCCATTTACAGCCCATCAACGCTCCCTCACGAGACATTATTAAAGGCGATTTGAGAATATCACACAGGTTATTATCTGGCTTGTAATTACGGAAGCCCGCTCCTCAAAGGCTCAAAAGATTTGCAGCAACATTGTCCTGATTTCTCTTGATAAAAAATAATTTAGACTAAATAAAGTCTGTGTAATTTGTGTATACTTCCTTTTATTAAAATTACTTGTCTCTCCACGGACCTGCTTGTCTATCAGCGGGCCTTTGCCTCCCTCCGTTGCGCTTTTGTATTTTTGATCTGCGCGTTTATTTGTCATCGGGATGTGTGTCTGATTTTGTTATTATATTCGACCCCTCTAGGTTTACCGTCCACTTTTCCCCCAATGACTCAGCGTGTGGTAACGGCTCAATGGCCCTACAGGCAGCTGCCACTGACTGGTCATTTTGTCCGTCACGCTTCACTACCTCGGCTCCCCCTATCTCAACTCTAAAGGTCACTATAAGTTTATGTGTTATACAAGTAGTCAGGCATTTGTAACTGTCTTTTTTCTGACTGTCAGTCTAAAAGTATGCGTATGAGAAGAAAGAGACCAAAGGCTCTCAGATCTTGTCATCCTCAGACAATTGAGCAGTCAGATGAATGTGTTTGTGCTGGTCTTTTGCTGATAGGAGGCTTGAAGGAACAGTTCACCCAAAAATGAAAATGCTGTCATCATTTACACAACCTCGTGTCATTTCAAACTCGTTTGACATTCTTTTGTGAAACATAAAAGGAAAAATTTTCAGTTGTTTCGGTCACAATGTTCCATTCAAATAGTCATTGGTATGAGTCTTTCAGGCTTCAGAAAGGATGTCTCTATTTATTTTAACTGTATGTAAAGTCATGCAGGTTTGGAACAACATGAGGGTGAGCAAATAAAGACAGAATTTACATTTTTGGGCAAATTGTCTTTTTAAGTGATGGGACAACATGACAAAAATAATATCTTGCCACACAGTGGTCACCTTTTCTAAATCTGGAGGTCAAATAAAGTCTTTTGAGAATCCAACATGCCACACTGTATTAAAATATATTTCTTCTGCTGTTTCTTTTTCTCCTCAAATATTTTGTCCATGATGTTAAAGGGATAGTTCCCCCAAAAGTGAAAATGATGTCTTGATTTACTCACCCTCAATCCATCCTAGTTGTATATGACTTTTTCTTTCAGATGAATACAATTGGAGTTAAATTAAAAAATGTCCTGGCTTCTCCAAGCTTTATAACGGCAGTGAATGGCTGTTGAGATTTTGAAGTCCAATGAAATGCATCCATCCATCATAAAAAGTACTCCACATGGCTCTAGGGGTTTAACAAAGGCCTTCTAAAGTGAATTGATGCATTTGTTGCAGAAAAAATATCCATATTTAACACTTTAATCTGTAATCTCTAGGTGATAATATGCTGGTCTCGTGAGAACCATGTTTTGTTCACAGCAAAGGAAAACCAGTCTCCTCTTGGCTTACATCAAAATCCTTCAACATTGTCCTTTTTAAATCCTAACTTTGCACTTCTAATTCATGACTGGTGTGTTGTTTTAGTCTCTTAACTGTGCTTCCATGTTCGTTACTATGTTTGCCTACGTCCTACATCATCCACTAAATTGCCACTCTCTCATATACACTATCAGTCAGACGTTTGGGGACACCCTCTCATTTAATGTTTTTTCTTTATTTTCATGACTATTTACATTGTGGATTCTCACAGAAGACATCAAAACTATGAATGAACACATATGGAATTATGTATTAAACAAAAAAGTGTGAAATAACTGAAACCACCCTTTGCTTTGATTACTGCTTTGCACACTCTTGGCATTCTCTCGATGAGTTTCATGAGGTAGTCACATGAAATGGTTCCAACAGTCTTGAAAGAGTTCCCAGAGATGCTGAGCACTTGTTGGCCCTTTTGCTTTCACTCTGCGGTCCATGTCATACCAAAGCATCTCGATTGGGTTTAGATCAGGTGACTGTGGAGGCCAGGTCATCTGGCGCAGCACTCCATCACTCTTCTGCTTGGTCAAATAGCCCTTACACAGCCTGGAGGTGTGTTTGGGGTCATTGTCCTTTTGAAAAATAAATGATGGTCCAACTAAATACAAACCGGATGGGATGACACGTCGCTGCAGGATGCTGTGGTAGTCATGCTGGTTCAGTGTGCCTTCAATTTTGAATAAATCCCCAACAGTGTCACCAGCAAAGCACCCCCACATCATCACATCTCCTCCTTCATGCTTCACGGTGGGAACCATGCATGTAGAGACCATCCGTTCACCTTTTCTGCGTCGCACAAAGACTTGGCGGGTGGAACCAAAGATCTCAAATTTGGACTCACCAGACCAAAGCACAGATTTCCACTGCTCTAATGTCAATTCCTTGTGCTTCTTGGCCCAAACAAATCTCTTCTGCTTGTTGCTTTTCCTTAGTAGTGTTATTTTAGCAGCTATTTGACCATAAAGGCCTGATTCGCGCAGTCTCCCCTGAACAGTTGATGTAGAGATGTGTCTGCTACTAGAACTCTGTGTGGCATTAATCTGGGCTCTAATCTGGGGTGCTGTTAACTTGCGATTTCTGAGGCTGGTGATTTCTGAGGTGACTCTTGGTCCTCCTTTCCTGGGATGGTCCTCATGTGAGCCAGTTTCGTTGTAGTGCTTGATGCTTTTTGCAACTGCACTTGGAGACACATTCAAAGTTTTTGCAATTTTCTGGACTGACTGACCTTTACTTAACTGATTGGTTCTTGCCATACTATGAAATCTAACAGTTGTCAAATAGGGCTGTCAGCTGTGTACCAACCTAACTTCTGCACAACACAACTGATGGTCCCAAGCCAATTGAAAAGGCAAGAAATTCCACAAATGAACCTTGACAAGGCACACCTGTGAAGTGAAAATCATTTCAGGTGACTACATCATGAAGCTCACTGAGAGAAGTGTTTGCAGTGCTGTCAACAAAGCAAAGCTACTTTGAGGAATCTAAAATATGAAACATATCTAGAGTTATTTCACACTTTTTTGTTTACTACATAATTCCATATGTGTTCATTCATAGTTTTGATGTCTTCTGTGAGAATCTATAATGTAAATAGTCAAGAAAATAAAGAAAAAACATTAAATGAGAGGGTGTGTCCAAACTTTTGACTGGTAGTGTATGTGCGTTAGCGTAAGTTAGAGATTATGGTTTAAAAAAGTTTTAAATACTAATATTTCTCTTACATAAAAGCATCAATTCACCTCAGAAGGCCTTTATTAACCCCCTGTGTGGAGCCCTTTTTATGATGGATGGATTCACTTTATTGGACTTTAAAATCTCAACAACCATTTACTGCCATTATAAAGCTTGGAGGAGCAAGGACATTTTTATATATATAATTCTAAATTGTATTTGTCTGAATGAAGAATATCATATACACCTATAATGGCTTGACGGTGAGTAAATCATGGAGTAATTTTCATTGTGGGGTGAACTGTAAGCCACATGAAACATGAATTTGCAACTAGTTTAATTACGTAAATAAATGATGGATGCTCATTTAAATGAATACTGCAAGCAATTATTTTCATGCTGTGGTCTATGGAAGATTTTCTTTCTTCCATAGACCACAGAATCATAGTCTGGATGTTGATACAGCTTCTGGATGTTGGTTTTTGCATACAATGAAAGTGAATGGTGAGCAGGACCTGTGAAGTGCCATAATTGACAAATAGGCACAGTGAAGTGTGTTGTGTTCATGTGATAATGTATAGTTCACTCAAAAAACTTTGTGTTTCTTTCATCATCTTTTTTTGGGGCTTGACAACCCCTAGTTTTGTGGAAGAGGAGGGTTCAGATTTTTTAAGTGGATAACTTTTTAATAGAGCCATTTTTCGTCTGCAATACATAAAGTGCAAAGTGCTCAGGAGGTCAAGGATTTCCTCTTGGAATGAGCTCTATAAGTTTGCTTGTGTTCGCTCTGACATTTTCAAGTTTCAAGAACATCCTTTCTTTACTGAGTTTGACTTCTGATCCTTTGGGAGTCTTGGACTCGTTATTCTGTCAGCGAGGTTTTTTTTATATCTGCAGGGATGATGTTGTACAATTAGGTTTTCAATTATTTTGTTAATTATTTTTTAAATATTATTCAACTTTAATTATACTGTAGCCTGTATAGATTTAGCTGAAAATGCTGTATTTAAATAATCACTGTTCAACCAGGGCAGACAAATTTATTTAAAGAAATTAATACTTGTATTCAGCAGGGATGCATTAAATTTAACAAAAGTGACAGTAGACATCTGACATTTGCCATGTTACAAAGCATTCTATTTAAAAAAATGAGATTTTCTTTCTATTCACCAAAGTATCATGAAAAAATGTTTCGATGTTAAGACAAAAATATGAACCGTTTTCAACATTGACATTGGCAAATCAGTGTTTTAGAATGATTTCTGAAGGCCATGTGACACCGAAGACTGGAGTAATGGCTGTTGAAAAGTTATTCCAGATTTTTCATAATATTTAACATCATTTGACAATTTGGCAAAGAAAAGCAAACATAGCCTTTAGTTGGAACCTGAGACGTTGCAGATTTACGCTGTGTGTTGTGGATATCTGCCATGCGATGCTGGTAAATCCAAGCATTTCTGTCTGCCATTCCAATATGAGGTCCTCCTTTATTCCTCACTCATTGTTTTTGTTTTTTTCCACTCATGAAGTCAGTCAGAAACATTTCCTATTTGCTCAAAGATTTTGCAGACAAATATTGTTAATCTGATGATAGAGAAAGACTGACAAATGAACAAGAAATGGGTGGAATAAGTAATCCTGCCAATCACAACATGATTTACCTCACCCCATACCAAATTTTAGTATCACCATTGTTTCTCATTACAGACAGGAAGTCACACCTCTTTAATTTTTCCACATCCATTGTGTGCATAGTATGGTCCAAAAAGTAAAGAACCAAAAGTGAAAATGCATCTATTTAGCATTTTATAATTTAAAGTATATTACATTACATATTATCATAATGTAAGTGTTAAAAGAGTTAAAAAATAATACAACTTTTCTGAATTTCTGAATATTCACTAGTATTTAGAAGTTTGTTTGTTTTTTAAACAATGTAATACTTTTTTTCTTTTTCTTCTTTTTTAGTAAAGATGCATTAAACTAGTCAAAATGCTGTTTGTTTGAACTACATATTAATCAAATAATCTCGAAAAAAAAAATAACGCCGACATTAATAACAAATATTTCTTGATCACCAAATAGCACATTAGAATGATTTCTGAAAGGGCATGTGATGCTGAAGACTGGAGTAATGATGCTGAAAATTCAGCTTTGACATCACAGGAATAAATTACATTTTTTAAAACAGTTTAATTAAAGTGTATTATTATTTTACAATATTTTAGTTTTACTTTTCATCAAATAAATGTAGCCCCGGTAAGCATATAATATAAAAGCATTAAAAAAAACTGGGCAACCCCAGACTTTTGAACAGTTGTTTTTTCCACCTTTTCTCTCTTAAAGAAGTAAGAAATTTGTCTAAAACCTGATGATTATGCTTTTCAGTGTTTGCAAATGATCCAAAGTGCATTTTGTGCATCTTGGTTTTTCTTCAATTTGTTTATTTGACTAGTGACCTAAAAAAAAGTGCTTAGCATATTTTGTTTAAAATTGTTTAGAATCCCAAAACTTTGTTTATTTTGGCTTTTAAATTAAATGAAACCCCAGATTTTCAGCATGGACTTTGGGCCCCGTTGTATATTTTTACAAAGCTCTAAAAGCAGCAATGTTCTCAGAGTAAGCCTTAGTCATTTTTGTCAGGCAGACATGTCAGACGTTTTAAGACTGAGACATGTTCTCAAGTGCTAACAGCTATGTTTTCTGTCTATAATAGTACTATGTGAGAATTTTTTGGTAGTCTTTTCCAAGATATTGAGGAAGGTGAACAGTTCATGGGGTTGGAGGTCCCAGTGAGATTTAGCTTTCAATAATGATTTGGTTTATTACGATTCTGGGCTACAGTATGTGTTCATGTGTGCAGTTATATTCCAAAGCCGCTGTGATCCTTGACTCTCAGATAACGAAAGAATGGCACCCCTTCTACCTGCTGTTCTCCCCCTGTAATCATAGGCACTTTCTCTCCCTGTGTCTTTTTCTCCCATCCATCGATCAGCATGCTGTCTCTGTCCCCGATTTCCCTCCATCTTTTCAGGCACTCAGAGTCAATGCACATGCTTTGTCTCTCCTCTTTTCAGATGAAGCAGCTCAATCCCCAAATCAATGTCCTTTCTATTCTTTCAAATGCTGGGAATTTGTTTTTCATGCATCTCTCCTAGCCATATGATGGAGCCAGAAAGGGGTGTTGGATGTCGAGGGGATGCAGAAGAGGAAAACAGAGCGAGAGAGTCATCTTCTGTGGAGAGCGAGAAACATAATTGAAGTCCAATTCGCAAATAGAGCACTCAGAAAACTGCTGGTTTTATCGCTCTTATTGCTGTTTTCTTGTCTGGGCTGTTTGAGAGAGTGCTGTGACACACATTTTAAACTCTGAATAGTGGCCTATCATGCTACAATGGAAGATATTGCATGGACATAAATGTAGATAAATCAGTTGTCATTTCATACAGATTGGAAAGGATGAAGCCATTATGAACAAATGCAACAGCGCAATACAAACATAAGTTCTGAAGGCACAGTCTCATGAGAAGAGGGAATGTTGTGTTGTGGGTGATTAATAGTAGTCAGAGGTCACTCCTGGTGTAGAGGTCTATGAGAGAGACCCTTCTGGAACAGAAATCTGATGGCAAAGGTCATCGTAATAGTCATTACTGTTCCCCTGGCAGGAGCACAGATGCAACAAGAACACAAGAAGCTTTTTCAAAAACCTCAGGAGTACAGTCTTGAACTAACATGAACTCTGTCTATTAGAGTTTTGTTGCTCACAATGACACTATATGAGTATACACTATATGTGTAGTCCTAAAAAGTGGTTTACTCTTACCCAGTGGCCTAGTGGATATTTTCCACATATATTATTTTCAGTCCATTGCTATGGTTATCATTATATCAATCATCACTATTTCAAGAGTGAAGTCATTTCTGAAATCTTGCAGTGTATGTGGAAAAAAAAAAGTTTTATATATTCTGAATGGATTAAATATAGCCAAGAAAACGTACAAGTAGCGCTTTCTTTATAATCACTTGTATTTTATCGCAATCTCATAAAGTTCTGTTATAATCAATGAAGCTTTCTATACTGCCCAATGAATCTCTTAGTTAATCATGTCTGCACTTTGCTATAAGATGAATCTCATGCTTGAAGAACTCAGCACTGGACAAAAACTTGTTTTGAGAAATGAGTGGCTTCTAACTTCAACGCCTCTGATTAACCATTGCGTTCAAGAAATCAACAAATATGTCTGTCATTAGCTACGTTGCTCAAGGCTGTAAAAACACATTGTAACACATGGCCACACTACCAGCCTCTGTGTGCTTTTTTGTTTTTTTTTTACTTTTCCTTCCATTTGTTCTTTTGTTCATTTTATCTGGTGATACAGTGCCTTCTGAAAGTATTCATACCCTTTATTTTTTTCATGTTTTGTTATGTTGCTGACTTTTTTTCCATGTCAATCTATACTCCATGCACCATAATGACAAAGCAAAAACAGAATTGTCACAACTTCATACATTTATTTAAAAAAAAAAAATGAAACAAGTACATTGTATTACAAGTATTCATTCCCTTAACTCAGTACTTAGCTGAAGCACCTTTATAGCCTTTTTGGTTGTGATGCAACTAGATTTGCACATCAACATTTGGCAATTATCTGCCATTCTTCACCTCACCTCTTTACCTTTCAAGCTCTGTCAGCTTGGATGGGGTCTGGCAGACAGTTTCAGGTTTCTCCAGAAATGTTTGGCTTGGTTCAAGCCCGGGCTCTGGCTGGGCTACTCAAGGACATTCACAGAGTTGTCTATAAGCCAATCTTGCTGTGTGCTTAGGTTCATTGTCCAGTTGGAAGGTGAACCTTCTGCCTAGGCTGATGCTCTGAATGCTCTGGACTGGGTTTCCATTAAGGCTATCAAAATATTTTGGTGCATTGAGCTTTTCTGCTTTAAATTTTAACCATCCCAGATATGGGATGAATACTTATGCAATGGAATCATTTAAGTTTTTAATTTGTAATAAATTTGCAAAGATGTTTTGCTTTGCCTTTATTGTGTATGGAGTGTAGATTTATGTGGAAAAAAAAGTCATTTGAAGCAGTTTAATATAAGGCAGCAACATAACACAAGGCACTGTACACTACCATATTTCCTTACAGCACATGTCCACTGCAGCAACAGAACTCTGCTTGTGTTCTTAATAGTTGTTAAGGCATTGCTATGCGTTTTCTAGTGTATTCTGGCTGGTTGCCAGCATAGATTTAATAGCTGTTTTTATGGGCTGAGTGGTCGAATTTGGCATCTAGTGATCCACCTTTGTTTTTGTTTTTTTTGTTTTGTTTTGTTTTTCTTTTTTGTTTAGTGATAGTTGTTCATGAGTCCCTTGTTTGTCCTGAACAGTTAAAAGGCCAGCTGTTCTTCAGAAAAATCCCTCAGGTCCCACAAATTCTTTGGTTTTTCAGGGTTTTTGTGTATTTGAACCCTTTCCAACAATGACTATGATTTTGAGATCCATCTTTTCACACTGAGGACAACTAAAGGACTCATAAGCAACTATTACAGAAGGTTCAAACGCTCACTGATGCTCCCGAAGGAAACACGCTTTAAGAGCCAGGGGGTGAAAACTTTTGGAATTTGAAGATCAGGGTAAATTGAACTTATATGGCTCTCGATGTAACAAACTTTTTATATCTCTACCATCTATTTGGTATGTTTACATCCTCTTTCTCTTCCTTACATCCATGCATTACTATTTTATTCAATGTCCCACTTTAACCCAGGCAGGCTAAGTCCATAAAGAAGCAGGTGTTGTAGATGCAGGACATTCAGCTCATGTGAAAGGGGGCTGTCATCATATTTATCCACGCTCGAGTGCTCAGAGGAGCAGACTGCACCCGGCAAAAGAGACGAGGAAAATTGCACATGACCCAGATAATCTGGGCCGACTCTCTGACAGAGCCTAATTTAATTACAGGGCAATTAAAGATCAGTATGAAGCAGTGAGAGGCTGGCCCCACCACAGAGCTGATGATCCCCCTACAAGGCATCTACCTGCTGGCATGACAACCACTCACAAGCACTAGCATTACACGCTGCAGGAGAGAGTTAACTCCAGAGGCAGGTGATGTTTTGAGGTTAACGTGGCAGGCAATTTAGCATTTTTGTATAATGCAGTTTCATTTTCAAACTCGATTTTTAAATGCATACATTATGTTTAAAGGAGCAGGAGCCTCCACACAAATGAATGTTAACTGACAGTAAGCTCACTATCCACATTATACAGGGAGGGGAGAGACTCCACCAGATTGACCTCTCGATTTGCACATAAAAACAACCAGAGCGCATAAACGATGGTCATAACATCAGACTCTAGCACTGAGCCATCATTTTATAACATCAGCTCCTGGTACACACAGATAAATGGCAGCAGTGCCCAGCAGATGTGTTTTCTGCCCCTCACAACTGTCAGCAGATGTTCACACACTTCACTTACGACAACCTGACTTTACTAGATTTCCATTTCAGATGAATACACTCCTCTGTGCTTGGTTCTTCTGTTTGTTTGTTTTTTTTTTTTGTATTACTATGTTCCAAACTAAAGAGACAGGCAGCAAATCCCCCAAATGAGGCTGACTTGACAGTAGGTGTCATTGATCTGTGATTACTTATAGTTGAATTGAGGTGCCCTGAGCTTCCCAACAGCCGTCAATCACTCTTCTCACCTCAGCATCTCCTGGGGGCCAGTAGGAGGATTTCCTCCAGAGCAGAGCTGAAGCGTGAGATTAAGTGTGACAATTTCCTTGCCGCCACAGCGCAAGGGCTAATCCATTTCCCATCAGGAATCGCCAGGACTGTGTAACATTTGTTCCAGAAGGATCACAAAACTACCATACACCTGTGCTGCCCACAGATCTGAGTCATATAGATCTTATAGATGAACTTATTTTGATTCACAACAGTGAGTCATACTGCATATGTGTGTGTGTGTGTGTGTGCGTGTGTGTGTTTCAGAAGTACCCTAAAAGCACCAGACACTAAAGAATGCAGGGTTTAGTATGTGTCTCAAGAGAAAGCATGACGCAAATTGAACTGTTTGAAAGTTAAGCCAGGCGAAAAGTATCACAACAACACATTTTTAGAAGTAAAAGTTGCTTTTTAGTGGAGATTAAGAAGAGTTTAAGTCTTGCACTGCATATACAGTTAAAGTCAAAATTTTACATACAGTTTGCAGATTACAAAGTTAATTATTTTATCAGAATAAGAGGGATCATACAAAATGCATGTTATTTTTTTAATTTAGTACTGACCTGCATAAAATATTTCACATAAAAGACATTTACAGTCCACAAGAGAAAATAATAGTTGAATTTATGACCCTGTTTAAAAGTTTACATACACCTAATTCTTACTTAGATGATCCTTTTTTTTTTTTTTTTTTTTTGGTTTAGTGATTGTTGTTTATGAGTCCCTTGTTTGTCCTAAACAGTTAAACTGGCCACTGTTCTTCAGAAACATCCTTCAGATCCCACAAATTCTTTGGTTTTTCAGCATTTTTTTTGTGTATTTGAACCCTTTCCAACAATGACTGTATGATTATAAGATCTGTTTTTTCACTGAGGACAACTGAGGGACTCATATGCAACTATTACAGAGGTTCAAACGCTCACTGATGCTCCAGAAGGAAACACAATGCTTTAAGAGCCAGGGGGTGAAAACTAAGATAAGGGGCTCATATGCAAATATTACAGAAGGTTCAAATGGTCACTGACGCTCCAGAAGGAAAAACTGTGCATTAAGAGCCAGGGATGTAAAGTTATGAACAGAATAAAGATGTGTATATTTTTCTTATTTAGTACTACTCATTAGAAGCTACAGAAGATACTTACATGTTTTCTAGAAGACAAAAAAGGTTAAATTTACCCTGATCTTCAAATTCCAAAAGTGTTCACCCCCTGGCTCTTAAAGCATTGTGTTTTCTTTTGGAGCATCAGTGAGCATTTGAACCTTCTGTAATAGTTGCATATGAGTCCCTCAGTTGTCCTCAGTGTAAAAAATGGATCTCAAAACCATACAGTCATTCTTGAAAAGGGTTCAGATACACAAAAATGCTCAAAAACCAAAGAATTTATGGGATTTTTCTAAAGAACAGTGGGCAGTTTAACTGGTCAGGACAAACAAAGGACTCATGATCAACTATCACTAAAAAAAGTGCTATTATTTTCTCTTGTGGACTATATGTAAATGTATTTTATGTGAAATATCTTATTTGGGTCAGTTCTAAAAAAGAAAAAAATAGCATGCATTTTGTATGATACCTCTTATTTTGGTAAAATAATTAACAATTTGCAGATTCTGAACTACTTGCAGTGCTAACTGCATAAAATTGGCTTAATTTCATTTGCTTGATTTTCATAATTTAGTTTGCAAGCTCTATAGTTTAATTTCCAAGTGAGTTTCATCTAAAATAAATAAATATGAAAAAATTAATTCTGCCAAGAATTATACCATGACTTATCAAGTTATTTGTTGCTGAATGTCATTAAAATCTCACTGACATGGACTGTAGGCCAGTGGATTAGGTTTAGGCTTAGATCCAATCTAATTTTCTGGTAATATCTTTAAATCAACTTCTTTTTGTGGGCTTGTGGATTTTTTATCTATCAGCTTGATTGAAGAGATAGTTCACTCAAAAATGAAAATGCTGTCATTAATTACTCACCCTCATGTCGTTCTAAACTCGTAAGACTTTTGTTCATCCTTAGAACTCAAATTAAGATATTTTTGATAAATTCCGAGAGCTGCATAGACAGCAACACAACTACCACGTTCAAGGCCCAGAAAGGTAATGAGGACATAGTTAAAATAGTCCATGTGACATCAGTGGTTCAACGGTCATTTTAAGAAGCTTCAAGAATACTTTTTGTGCCTAAAGAAAAAAAAAAAAACTTTATTCAATAATTTCTTCTCTTCCATGTTAGTCTTACACAGCGTTCACGACATTGGTTCAAATAAGTAAGGCTGGGCAAAAAATTCCAAGCCATTCTCTCAATCTCATTTCAAAATCTTCAGACATGTTTATGAAGATGTACATTGTGCGTCTTTTTCTAGGTGCAAAGCATCAGGGTTCTGCATCAGAAAATATATACATCAGTCATCCATAGATATAAATAAAAATATGTTAACTAATAATTGATTACATTAGTAGTTTATGAGTCTTGTAAAACCTATTTACATTATAACAAGTATTGTATCAGTAAAATGTTTTTTTTTTCTCAGCTACGTCTTTAGAGACTCCGTCTGAAGGAAATGCTCAACAGGAGCCACTAATGTGCTGTCATGAAACCTTCCTGCATTTTTCCAGAGTCTGATGGATGTTTTTCTCTGTCTGGCTCTGCTAAAAGGCTCTGGAGGTCGTCCTCCTACTCAAGACGTGGTTATCACCACTCCACGGGCATGCAGCTGTCTTTGTGCCAGTGTTTCTGCCATGTTTAATTCATAGAGCCAGTCTGGCATGTGACTGCCTTTGAATAGTTACACACGACGCTAAACCCTGAAGCGCTCCAGCAATACACTACTACTCTCACTTGACTTGTTTTGATATTTTCATCATCTCTCAGTGGGGTGTCCTCATTCAGTAAACTCAGTTTTTCCACACCGCCTTGCAAAATTAATGTTTTGATGATTAAAAATTTATTATAGCTTATGGAAGTCACTCATGGATGTGTTAAATATAAATATTATAATAAATGCATCGTTTTTTATAATTAACAATGGTAATGATTTAGCGGAGACATATTATGCCCCTTTTTACAATATGTAAAATAAGTCTCAGGTGTTCCCAGAATGTGTCTGTGAAGTTTCAGCTCAAAATATCCCACAGATTATTTATTATATCATTTTGAAAATGGCCAGTGGAAGCAGAAACACACTGTTTTCTTGCATTTCTCTTTAAATGCAAATGAGCTGCTGATCCCAGTCCCCTTTTTCAGAATAGAGCTGTGCCTTTACAGCTGGTAACTCAGATCTGTTTGATTTTGATTATTGTGTGTATCGCACTGAAATAATGCATTTTAAACCATATTAGATTAAACTTACGAAGCACGTGCACAGAAATCAGCTGTCACACGCCATGTGAGTACTAAACTACATTCTTTCATGTCTTATTGCGCTTAAACTGTCAAGTATACACAAGTTTATGTTAAAAACACAGAGTTACAAAAACAGGCAGTTATGTAAGTCAAGGTAAACAGCTGGGAAAGAAAATTATAGCACTTAAACACGCCAAAAACACGGATATGTCACCTTTAAAGGATTAGTTCACTTTCAGAACAAAAATGTACAGATAATGTACTCACACCCTTGTCAACCAAGATGTTCATGTCTTTCTTTCTTCAGTCATAAAGAAATTGTGTTTTTTGAGGGAAACATTTCAGGATTTCTCTCCATATAATGGATATGTATGGTGCCCCCAAGTTTGAACTTCCATAATGCAGTTTAAATGCAGCTTCAAGGGGCTCTAAATGATCCCAGCTGATGAAGAAGGGTCTTATCTAGCAAAACGAATAAAGTATATAAATTGACAATTTATATACTTTTTACCCTCAAATGTTTGTCTTGTCTCATCTCTGTGATGCACATGTGTAGTCTGTGTGATCCAGGTCAATATATTTAGGTTATGTCAAAAAACTCCCATCTCGTTTTCTTAACTTTAAAATCATCCTACATCGCTGCAGAAATACCAAGTGTTTACAAAGTAACAACGTTGTAGGACGATTTTGAAGTTGATCACACAGACTGCGCATTGCAGAGACGAGACAAGACGGGCATTTGAGGTTAAAAAGTATATAAATTGTCAGTTTGTTTTGAAAATCGATCGTTTCGCTAGATAAGACCCTTCTTCATCAACTGGGATCGTTTAGAGCCCTTGAAGCTGGATTTAAACTGCATTCTGAAAGTTCAAACTTGGGGTCACCATACATATCCATTATATGGAGAGAAATCCTGAAATGTTTTCCTCAAAAAAGACAATTTCTTTGTGACTGAAGAAAGAAAGACATATCTGTACATTTTTGTTCGGAAAGTGAACTAATCCTTTAAAGGTGACATATCCGTGTTTTTCGCATGTTTAAGTGCTATAATTTTCTTTCCCAGCTGTTTACCTTGACTTACATAATTGCCTGTTTTTGTAACTCTTGTGTGTTTTTAACATAAACTTGTGTATACTTGACAGTTTAAGCGCAATACGACATGAACATCTTGGATGACAAGTGGGTGAGTACATTATCTGTAAATTTTTGTTTTGAAAGTGAACTAATCCTTTAAAGTGTGTCATCTTATTTACTAAATTTGTTCTTTATGAGTTAATTGCAAAAAAGTATGTTAAATTTAAATGAGGTGCAGCGAAGTGTTTCAATTGGAGAGATAAAATGTGAAAAAGGGTTAGACTTGTTTCCATGGCTACTTGTACATTACTTTTCACAAGGTCCCATGCGCTATACAAGTTCAGCAGTTTGGTGCGTGTGTTTGTTCACTTTTGATCTGTTTCAGCAGCTGAAGAACAAATTCTAAAATTTTTTGCACTCTCAGGATCGATGTACTGAACAAAATACATCCAGACAACTTCTAACACCTGCTGTCATTCACAAAATGCAACTTACAGTACTTTGACATTCAAGTCGCTCCATGTAGCAGAATGTCACATGGGGTTTTCTTAAACTGCACACAGTCCGTGACTAAAGTAACCTTGTCTATTGCCATGACGATAAACACCCCCACAACCTGTCCACCCCTTGCGTTTGTCAACCTGTGGCTAAATCAGTGTGGAACAGAAGGTAGGCAGCAATCACATCTAACTTGCTGTGACAAAAACAAGCTAATGAATAAATCATGCGGCTTGCCACACAATAGCTCAGTGCTGCTTAAAGGATGACTGGTTTATACTTTTTTTTGGGGGGGGGGGGGGGTGTTGACATTACGAATTTGACTTTTTTGCAGGTTACGCTGAAATGGCTACAAATTATTTTCTCATTTGAGTATAAATCACTTGGTAGGTTTGTTTGAAGCATTACATTTCCTTGTTCGTCTGTCAGCAGTTTAATATTTAATGTTACTTCCTTGTTGTTTTTTAGGTTACGAGAGCCAGTCTCGTATTTTTTAGGCGACTAGCAAAGAAACATTTCAAATATGTGTCTCACGGACAAAACTACTGCTTTGAAATAATCTAAGTTTGAGTCCTTCTAGGCCTATTCAGATTTTTTTTCCTCATTTTGCTTTAATAGTTTTTCTGTGAAGCTGAAAGGCAGCATGCTTTTAACCTTTAATGCTTTTGCTATATTGCAAGGGCTCTGAGTGCTAGTCTGTGAGAGACAGATCTGTTCTACATTGTTATTTAATTGCTATAGACTTAATAATTCCTTTCAATGGCTGACATTGCAAATGTACCGAGAACATGTCTGTATAATCAGTCAGTATGAGATCATACGACTGATGCTAGCTGCCCATGTGAAGTGCTCTATTCGTTTGTCTGTACTGTGTTTGTGTGTGTGCCATGTGTTTGAAGTGCTATCCTCCCTCTGTTTTCTAACAAAGCACATGTTTCCCCTAGCTTGTGTCCTCCACATTTAAAAAACAGGCTCTCAGCTCACCCTCACAGTCTTTTATTCTTCCTACACTTTATTTAAAATTACCATACAACTCATTGTCTTGCCATCTTTGTGGTTATTGTGATCTAAGCACGGTGGTCCAAAACAGATCATTCAAGTGTGGACATCAAACGAGTGGACCTTGAGTTCAAGAACAGGTGAGCACCTTTAACAATTGATATTTCATTACCCGTACTGCCTTTCAAGAGATGAGCAGGTGCACTTACATTTGCCATGAGAGGAGAGGTCATGTTATTTTTTGACCTCTCTACAAGTGCATGTGACAAGTAGGCTGCACACAGTACAAGACGTTCACCAATATCAAATTCGCGCATTGGGAGCAGCTGTATTTTCGCTGTGGCGCTCTAGCAGAGTGTACAACTGTTCAGAAGTTAGAGGTCAGTAACCACAGTGAAGATCAACAAGTTGTAAGGTCACTTAGTCCTATTTGAAGTTATCCTACAAGGAATAAAAGGGCAGTTTTTTTTTGTTTGTTTTTTTACATATTTTTTACTCCCACTCCGCTCTGCTCACATACTCTGATTCGAGTTAAACTAAAAAATTTTTGTTAAACTTAGCAGCTGTATTTGTTACTTGGCTGCCTTAACATTTTAAGTTGAATCAACTTAAATATCTAAGTTGTCACTTAGTAAAACATAACAGTTCAAGTTGACTAAACTTTTTTGGAGTTGACTGAACTCAACAAATTTGAGTCATCTCAAATATCGCTGGGGGTTTGGTGCCTTGCTCGAGGGACTCACCTCAGTTGTGGTATTGAGGGTGGAGAAAGCACTGTACATTCACTCCCACCACCTACAATTCCTGATGGACCTGGGACTCAAACCTGCAACCTTTGGGTTACAAGTCCTAGAGTGCTCTCTAACCATTAGGCCACGACTGCTCTGATTTGATTGTTCTCTAATTTTAATCTTACTGTGCATATATATATAAAGAAAGCAATACTTCAATTTAGCAAGTGTGATTCAGCAGGGGCAAAAAGATAGAGTTATTTCAGAGAAATGCTGTTCTTTTGACATTTCTTTATCAAAGAATCCTGAAAACATGAATGCTTTTTATATTCTCTATACAGTGGGTATGTTTAGGTTTGGGTAAGTGATCTAAAATTAATTTATTAAAACGTAATATTCCGTTAAAAGGGTTCCATATATTATGTATTTGACCAAAATTAACTGTTTGTTATTTATTCAATTAAGTATGAGTGACCCCTGCTGGCGTTATGTTGCATCATTCACAATTTTTATTTGTATTTTTTGACCACGCCCTTCCCCCCCTCATGCGGGAGATTCGCTGATGGTTGCGCGTATCTCTGTGAAAGACCACAGTTTCTGAAGTGCTGAGGATATTACAGTATTCATTAATTTTCTGTTTCAGGTATGAATGTCTATTTCAGTTCTGTATGTCCATAGGTCTCATAATTTACACCGTATGCTTGCAGACTCGTGCTGTGCCGCGAATTGGTTTGTTTTACACTATAAAATGTCGTTGTGCCTAACAACGCCCTTCAGTCATACTTATTAAGATTAATGAGGCCAGGCTGGCATATTAAAATGATTTCTGAAGGGTTATATGACACTGAAGACTGAAATAATGACTTCTGAAAACGCCATCACGGTAATAAATTACATTTTAAAATATATTTAAATATAAAATAGCTCTTCTAAATAGTAAGGATAATAGGCTAATACAGGTGCAGCTCAAAAAACTTTCATATATTCTAGATTCATTACATGTATTTAAAAAAATGGTTTAATTTTGATGATTAGAGTTTACAGCTCATGAAAGTCAAAAATCCAGTATCTCAAAATATTAGAATATTTCCTAAGATCAATCAAAAAATGGATTTGCAAACCAGAAAAGTTCAAGTTCTTTAAAGTATGTTAATTTCTGCACTCAATACTTAGTCGGCAGCACATATTACAGCAAATGACTTGCTCCTAGCACAAAATACAGCATCAGTGAAGTGTGGCACGGAAGTGATCAGCCTATGGCACTGCTGAGGCACTGTTGAGCCTTGAGATCATATATATATTGTTGGATCGACTGTTTCTACTTCTTTCTCATGAAAATATCCCATAGATTCTCAGTGGGGTTCAGGTCAAGCATGTTGGCTGGCCAATAAAGCACTGTAATATCATGGTCAGCAAACCACTTGCAAGTGGTTGTTGCACTGTGGGCAGGTGCTAAAGCCCTGCTGGAAAAGGAAATCAGCATCTCCATAAAGCTTGTCAGCAGATGGAAGCATAAAGTGCTCCAAAATCTCCTGGTAGATGGCTGCATTGACTTTGCACTTGATAAAACAAAATGGACCAACACCAGCGGATGTCATGACACCCCAAATCATTACTGACTTCAGAAACTTCACACTGGACTTCAAGCAGCTTGGATTCTGTGCCTCTCCAGTTTTCCTTCACTCTGGGACCATGATTTCAACATGAAATGCAAAATGTACTTTATCTGAAAAGAGAACTTTGGACCACTGAGCAACAGTCCAGTTATTTTTCTCCTTAGCCCAGGTAAGATGCTTCTGACGTTGTTTCTGTTTTAGAAGTGGCTTGGTAGTCCTTTTCCTGAAGATGTCTGAGTGTGGTGACTCTTGATGCGTTGACTCCGGCTTCATTCTACTCCTTGTGAAGCTCTCCCAAGTGTTTGAATCGGCTTTATTTGACAGTATTCCCAAGCAGTATTCCCAATCCCTGTTGCTTGTGCACCTTTGCCTACCCAATTTCTTCCTTCCAGTCAACTTTGCATTTAATATACTTTGATATATCACTCTGTAAACAGCCACCCCCTTCAGTAATGACCTTCTGTGACTTACTCTCTTTGTGGAGGTTGTCAATCATTGTCTCCTGGACCATTGCCAAGTCAGCAGTCTTCCCCATTAGTGTGGTTTCAAAGAACAAGAGATACCTGGAATTTATACTGTAGTGATGGTCATTTAATGAAACTCAAACGTAAGTATTCTAATATTTTGAGATACTGAATTTTTTACTTTCATGAGCTGTATGCTCTAATCATCAAAATGTAAAAAAAAAATTAACTTTTGAAATGTTTTGCTTTACATGTAATGAATCTAGAATATATGAAAGTTTCTTTTAAAAATAGGTTACAATAAAAAAAACTAACTTTTCCACGATATTCACATTTTTTGAGCTACACCTGTATTTCACAATTATACAGTTTTACTGTGTCTTTGATAAAAAAAATGCTTCCTTGGGGAGTATAAGACACTTCTTTTAGAAACATTTAAAAAATCTTACCATCCACAAACTTTTTAACAGCAGTATACAATTTATTTTTTTCCTTTTTAGCTTAAATACATTAATATGAACAATTTCAGGGCGTTGTCTTTTTCACAGGAAAGATAGTATCTGCACTCAAAACGTTGGAACTTCCTACTTAGAAAAGTACAATCATGTGGCAACTGCATATCCGAGTCCACAAAATGCGGGGGTTCAGACAAGTACGGTGGCGCCCGGGAAGATAATGATAATGATACGCAGCTAATGATACACAGCTAACGATAAACATTTGCTTCTTTGCAAATGAAATGTATCAATTAGTGAAAGTTTCTAAAAAAGAAAATCTGTTTGCAAATAAGAGTTTTTTTTAATGTAAAATGCGAATACTAGAACTGTTAGCATTATTTACCCTCTGCAATCTGAGGAGGCATCTTTGTTGACAGTGAACAATTGCTAAGCAAATTCTGCCATTGCGATTTGTTTCTTTGAATATCATAATCTGAGTCTTCATCAGAAGTCGTAAATATCAAGTAGGAGCATCCACATGCTGAAAAGCCAAGCTTTTTCCCTGACTAGTTCCCTAATTATGGGAACTGATCAATATTACTGATTAGAACAGGATTGACCAGCATTTCTGTTATTAAATTAGTATCGTCCTGCCTTGAGCACTAAACGACAGGAGAGCTAATCACCCTCCACACTCACTGTCAAGCTCCACATCAATATCTTTCGTCAAAACTCTTTGCTTAAGCTAAACTATCAATGCCTAAAAGGTCGTATCTGTTTTCTTGGAGAAGAAGGAACATATGTTTAAACACAACAACACACCCACACGCCTACACACACACCGGATATAGAGGAAACATAGCCACTGTGTGTTCACTGTAGTATCATGGCCAAGCAGCTCACGCGTTCTGCACCCTGCGGAGGTTGGAAAGGCCAAATTAAGCTGTGCTGTGTAGAACCTGTTCACACTGACATACATGCTAACAGAGGGCAGGAATGCCTTCAGTGATAATGAGAACAACAGAAGAAACACTTGCTATACATAAAGCTCCTCAGAATCCTACACACATCATCACTGCTATAATTGCTATAAGGATCTCACATACAGTAGGCTCAGAAAGTTTATGACCGCATTGAAAATGAAGGATCTTAGAGTCTTTTTCTCAGTTTAACCAATTTTAATTCAATTTCCACCCAAAATTGAAAATTCTGTCATTAATTACTCAACCTTATGTCGTACCAAACCCGTAAGACCTTCATTCATCTTCGGAACACAAATAAAAATATTTCTGATGAAATCTGACAACTTTCTGACCCTATAGACAGCAACGCAACTATCACGTTCAAGGCCTACAGTGGATATAAAAAGTCTACAAACCCCTGTTAAAATGCCAGGTTTATGTGATAAAAAAAAAATTCCACCTTTATTGTGACTTATAACTTGTACAACTCAGTTGAAAAACAAACTGAAATCTTTTTTTTTTTTTTGTTGGAAAGTGGAAAACTAAAATAATGTGGTTGCATTAGTGTACACACCCTTAAACTAATACTTTGTCGAGGCACCTTTTAATTTTATTACAGCACTCAGTCTTTTTGGGTATGAGTTTATCAGCATGGCACATCTTGACTTGGCAATATTTGCCCACTCTTCTTTGCAAAAACACTCAAAATCTGCAAGATTGTGAGGGCATCTCTTATGCACAGCCCTCTTCAGATCACCCCACAGATTTTCAATTGGATTCAGGTCTGGGCTCTTTTTCTTGTGAAGCCATTCTCTTGTTGATTTGGATGTATGCTTAGGGTCATTGTCGTGCTGAAAGATGAAGTTCCTTTTCATCTTCAGCTTTCTTGCAGAAGCCTGAAGGTTTTGGGTCAGTAATGACTGGTATTTGGCACTGTTCATAATTCCCTCCACCTTGACTAAGGCCCCAGTTCCAGCTGAAGAAAAACAGCCACAAAGCATGATGCTGCCACCACAATGCTTCACTGTGGGTATGGTGTTCTTTTGGTGATGTGCAGTGTTGTTTTTGTGCCAAACATACCTTTTGGAATTGTGGCCAAAGAGTTCAACCTTGGTTTCATTAGACCATAACACATTTTCCCACATGCTTTTGGAAGACTTCAAATGGGTTTTTGCAAAATTGAGCCAACGAAAAGTCTTGCCACCCTACACCACAGCCCAGACATATGAAGAATACGGGTGATTGACGTCACATGTCTGTACCACACAACCAGTACTTGCCAGAAATTCCTGCAGCTCCTTTAATGTTGCTGTAGGCCTCTTGGCAGCCTCCCTGACCAGTTTTCTTCTTGTCTTTTCATCAATTTTGGAGGGACATCCTGTTCTTGGTCACTGTTACACCATATTTTCTCCACTTGATGATGACTGACTTCACGGTGTTCCATGGTATATCTAATGCCTTAGAATTTTTTTGTACCCTTCTCCTGACCTTTTAACAATGAGATCCCTCTGATGGTTTGGAAGCTCTTTGCAGACCATGGCTTTTGCTGTGAGATGCGACTAGGGAAATGTCAGGAAAAGCCTACTTGGAGTTAATCAGAGGCACTTTAAATGATGGCAGGTGTACAGACTCCTATTTAACATGAGTTTGAATGTGATTAGTTAATTCTGAACACAGCCACATCCCCAGTTGTAAAAGGGTGTGCACACTAATGCAACCACAATATTTTAGCTTTTTATTTTTATTTCCCAATGAATAAAGATTTCAGATTGTTTTTCAATTGAGTTGTACAGGTTATAGATCACATAAAAGGTGGAAAAAATTGTGAAATTATTTATCATGGTCTAATTTTTTTAAATCACATAAACCTGGCATTTTAACAGGGGTGTGTAGACTTTTTATATCCACTGTATAAAGATAAATAGATAAATAAATATAAATAAATAAAGATAAATATTATGAAATATCTAATAAAATGCAGAACAGAAGCAGTGGCTCTAGACTTTCGAACTCTACATTGTGGTCATGGACATAATTCACTGGATTCACTAGTAAAATATGGAAGGTAAGAAAGTAAGTAAATGTTACAGCTGCCATTTGGTAGATGAAGTCACGACAGTTCAGTGTAGTAATTGAACCTTTTTAGACAGAGATTGAATCCTTTTATTGTGAGATGTCTCTGTCTGTGACACTTTTAGCTCGACAATTCTCAGAGCTACTGTGTCTCTTTCACTCCTTTATCCCTTTGCTAAGATTCGATCATTTCATCTGTGTCATGGTTAGCAGAGAGCTTATCCACACAGTCTGATCTCCCACCAAATCCTGAGCTTTTCTACCGAAAGATACGAGCAATCTGACAGGGCAAAGACTTTAGTGAGAGCAAGAACATGTGATACTTGAGTCTGCAGATAGGGCTTCTTTGAAAGAGCACCATCAAAACAAAATCATAGACTTTTTACCCTTGAGTTCTTTTTCCTTATGTTTCTGACTGTCAGACACAAAAAAATATAGGTTATCAGTCTTTGCTGTGGTGTTGTAAAATTGAGGCGTTTTGAAAAGGGCAGCAATGTTTCATACTTCGGAAAAGGACTGGAAATATCACTTTTATTTCTCAAGGGTATCTAAATCTCTTTTTGGGAAGTCCTGATTAGTCTCGTTATGAGTCTATTTAGAAAAACATTAAAATGTCTGTTAGAGTTTATATGACATTTAATGCAAACAGCTATTTTCTGTTTGCTCATTAATTTTGTATTCATATTGGTATTAGTAATCTAACTGTACATATCAACTAATTCATTAGGGTATTTAGTAGACTGTTATAGGCTTAGGTTTAGTAGAATAAGTTGACATGTACTTGCACATTTATTTATAGTTATTTATATAGAATGTCTGCTGGAAGAGCAAAGTGTTAGCAGATATTAAAGCATTAGTTCACTTTCAGAATAAAATTTTCCTGATCATTTACTCGCCCCCATGTCATCCAAGATGTTCATGGCTTTCTTTCTTCAGTCAAAAAGAAATTAAGGTTTCTGATGAAAACATTCCAGGATTTTTCTCCATATAGTGGACTTCAATGGGGATCATCGGGTTAAAGGTCTAAATTGCAGTTTCAGTGCAGGTTCAGAAGTCTTTTCACAATCCCAGCTGAGGAATAAGAGTCTTATGTAGTGAAACAATCTGTCAATTTCTAAAAAAAATGAATGTATACACTTTTTAACCACGAATGCTCATCTTGCTCTAGCTCAACTTTACACAAAGGTCAGGCGTGACATGGACTGAAGTACCAACCCAGTGTATACAACACAAATGTGCAAAGAAAGCCAAATGCCCTTTACAAAAAAAGGTAAAACAATGATGTTGGACGATTTTGGAGTTGGAGGTGAAAATCTTTCGCTCTACCTTTTTGAACTGAAGTACACAGATGAAAAACTAACCATGTGTGGCTTTTCAAATGTGTGGTGTTCAAATGTGTCAGAAGTCATAGACGCGCATTGCAGAGCTAATGCAAGATGAGCATTTGTGGTTAAAAAGTATATAAATTTTAATTTATTTTTAGAAAATGACTAATTGTTTTGCTAAGACCCTTATTCCTCAGCTGGGATTGTGTAAAGCCCTTTGAAGCTGCCTTGAAACTGCAATTTGGACCTTCAACCCATTGATCCCCACTGAAGTCCACTATATAGAGAAAAATCCTGGAATGTTTAGCTCAAAAACCTTCATTTCTTTGCGACTAAAGAAAGAAAGGCATGAACATCTTGGGTGACATGGGTGAACTATCAGGAATACTATAATGTCTTATTTTCTCATATAGTGTTATTTCAAGTTATATCATGTCATAATTGTTGTATTTATTTAAAAGACATGATTAAGAACAGTATGATTCATCTGTTTTTGACTGCCAAGCTCTGAACTTGCAGTAAATTAGTGTTTTTCAAGATGTAGAAGAGAAGCTTTCAGGTAGGCGGGAAACTAACATGTCAGAAAGAATGTGAGAATTAGTATAAATTAAAAATATTCTTACAGTATGACTGTACTTTGCTACTTCAAAAAGGTCAGTCCAGAAATATTCTGTATTGTAATTATTATATATTAGAAAAAGACAGGTTCTTGTTCTCACCTCCTTAGTGCAATTTAACAGACAAATAAATGGCCCATTGTGAACAAATTGCCTGACACTATACTGAATGTATGAAATAGTAGAAATTACCATGGCTTTTACCACTTTTAAAGCCTTTTCTTAAATTTTTTAGCTTACCTTTTCTTTAAAATAATATTTTTGTATTGCAATATATAAATAAGTTGATAGTATAGTTTATACTCAGTCACATATATATGTGACCCTGGACCAGTCATAGGGGTCAATTTTTTTTTTTTTTTTTTTTTTGGAGATTTATACATCAGTAAATCTGCTGAAAGCTTTCTATTGATTTATGGTTTGTTAAGATAAGACAATATTTGTCCGAGATACAACTAAAGGAATCTGAGGGTGCAAAAAAATCAAAATATTGAGAAAATCAGTGTAATTTACAAAATATCTTCATGGAACATCATCTTTACTTAATATCCTAATGATTTTTGGCATAAACGAAAAATCTATCATTTTGACCTATACAACGTATTGTTTTCTATTGCTACAAATATACCTGTGCTCCTTAAGACTGGTTTTGTGGTCCAGGGTCACATATTCTGAACAGGCTTTACTTCATATGGCTATTTTGTCTTGAGAGCGAAATGTATAACACTTTTTTTCTAGTTTGAAAGACTGGAAAACAAAAATGATTGTAATATAATGGGCAGTGTGCAGTCAAGATCATAGCCTTGTCCTCATGCAAGAGAAAGTATTTGTTTTCGACAGCAGCTTGCAGTGATGAAAGGATTCGTTCGCAGGCATCTGACATCATCAGCTGGATCTGTGAACTAATGCCATCAGAGAGAGGCGAAATGAGAAGAAGATGGTGATAAGCAAATCTGATGAAGTGTTTCTGCTTCCCGTTCTGAGGAACTCATCTAATTTTATCTGTCCATCTTCTCCGTCAAGGCACAACACTTGGGCTCGCCTGCCCGCCACTCTCTCTTAGAGAGAAAATCTGTTTTCAGCTCTCTATGGAAATGACTTTTGACAGTTACTCATAAGTGGGTGATTCACTCTCAGAATGAACAAAAGATGGCACAAGAAAGGAAAAAACGATTTAGATCTAACCCTCATAATGGATACGTGTTATTAAGTTTTTAATATTGAGCATTTGGAAGGCCAAGGGCACATGGTGGAAAAGCGAGGGCCGCTGATGAACACGACTCTGTCGGCAGCCTCATCTTGTTGAATGACACCTCAGTTTTGAAAAGATGGCTTATCAACACTAGGATTGGCACCACTGCACCTGGCCGGAAATCCATTCTCAGGGGCGTCTTATCTTCCCCGGCTACAATCCTCCAATCTAATCAGGCAAAAGTGAAGTGAAAAAGAATGTAACCCTAGCAACGGGCTGCCAAGCTACCTGCAACGCTTCGTGAGAGAGCCATGTTGAGCCAAACATTATCATAAGATCTCTATTTATACCTTCTAGAAATGTTAGAATATCTGCATCTTTTGCATATCGATTGGACGAGGGAGAGTGTGAGGCATTTCGAGAGTATGTGTGTTTGAGTGCGGCAATGCGCGCTGACCTTTAAGAGGAAACGGCACAGCCAATAGCTCACGTCCCGCAAGGATAAACACCACGCTCAGAGTGCACCGATTGCTGTGCAATCCACTGACAGGGAATACAAGGAAACTATACAAACGGTTTATAACAAAGAGAAATGGCTTTGTGCTTCTACATGGGTCAGTGTTGTTATTCTAGATCAAAAATACATTCAAAAAATCCTATTCATATTTTCCAACTTCAAGTTAAAAAAAAAGTCTACATGATGTAAGGAAGATCGAGTTCTGAGATTGTGATGAAATATGATCAGCTCAGAAAAAAAAAAACATGTATACATGGAAGAATCTGTGACAGTAACACAGGCCTGAATTTTATTTTAATCAATGAATGAATGAATTAATTTGTAGTTTAAATGTCATGAATATCTGAAAATATGAAGTCAGATTGTTGTAAAACATCATTTTGTGGTCATATGGCAAACCATAATTACACCATTTCTTTTACTTATCTTTTTAGAAGTTTTACGTTAATTTTTTCCCCCCCTAAAATATCATATGTGACCCCGGAATACAAAACCAGTCATAAGTAGCACGGATATAATTGTAGCAATAGCCAACAATACATTTTATGGATCAAAATGATTAGTAATATGCTTTAATTGTAATTTGTTTCATTTGAACAACTTTAAAGGTGATTTTCTCAATATTTATTTTTTTGCACCCTCACATTTAGATGTTTTCATTTCAATAATGTTGTAATTTGTATTTTTTTAAAACAATGTATAGTTGAACGATTCTGTAATTTGTATTAATGGTGGATGATACGACCAAAAAAAAACGAAAAAGAAATGAATTACAAGCAATATAGTCTCAGCCCCCTTAATGCATAAAGCACACTTAGCTGAAAACACTTCAGGAGTTTCCAAGTCGTCATCAGATTGGTTACATTATACAGGATTTCCGGGAGACGTGTATCATGTTCTATAACGTTCCACCTGGAAACAGAAATGCTGTGGCGCCAAACCCCTCGTGAAAGAAAAAAGTCGTCATGTTTATAACTGTGATGACGAGCGCTTATCAGGATCAGCTAAAATACTATGAGCTAATATCGACTCATTCGCTTCCACCAAAGCTGTTGAATGCTCAAGATCTCATGCAATGTGAAATCATCATTACTAGACTTTCTGCAACCAGCATTTTTTTTTCTCCTCCAGGACATGTGGCAGCATCAACACGAATAAATCAACAACTCATTAAAATTCAGCACTTGTATCCAGCTTTAATTTTCACATAGGATACCAAATGAAACCAGAAAGGAGAAAGATTTCATATGCATGTTTTTTTCCTTTTTTAAAAAAACAAGCAGAAATCTGAACATGCTCACAGATCACTTGCACATAACTCTTGATTTCAACTCGCAATTACAATCTGAGCAAACACAGAACGGGCTTCAAATCAAAAGCAAACAGAAGCTTCATATCGCAATACCAACACAATATCAACCATGGTTTTCAAAATAGATTATGTATAAATAGCAGCTAATAACAAAGCGCGCTAGGCTCACAAGTTGAAAATGTCTTCTTCAGCAACACCAAGAAAACATAACAAGACTAAAAAACGCAGCAAGTACGATAAATTATGAGGAAAAAACCCATAGGCTAAGCATTATACATTTGTCTCTTTACACAGGTGATATAAACCCAAAACATCAAATTATCAGAAAATGAATAACCATATATTTGTAGCCATATAGTCATATCCACGGTACATAAATGTCATATTCAACTGATCCTTAAAGCAGTGCTTCAGTGCGGAGCTGAATTCTTCTCCAGAGCAACAACAAAACACTTCAGAGAGCAGTTAGACTTAATGGCGAACTAAAATAACAACACAGCGTTCACATTTCAACTAAAAAATGACCGTCAATGACAGCATTAGAAAATTAGGATTTATAACAAATAATCACACCGATCTGTATTATATGTCTCAGCATACAAAACGAGGCTTTAAAACATAAAATAGCACTTGCTAAACAACAAAGTGCTTTGAGAATTTGTTTCAGCTTTGCTGCTTTCCTTCGGGAAGGATTTGTTCTGTTTTTAGATGATTTATGGTTACATCTGTCTGCTTGCTTCAACAGAAACTGTCGGCTCTGTTCTGCACAGAAGGTGTTTCTTGCGCTCCACATAAAAAGATGAATAACTACACCTGACAAATGGATGCCTGGCTCTGCTCATCTTCTGTAAGGTTGTAAATGCGGTCTAAAAAGCTCAGACATACCGCTGGGCATACAGAACAGGTTCTGTTTATTTGGGCGGGAACAAATGGCGAGGCATTAGATCTCTGTGTACTGTGGAATTCATTTAGTGATGGCTAATGTTGGCTGTGGGAAAACAAAAGTGTGTCATGATGCTTTGGGCCTTACAGTTGGACGAAAGCATTTTAAATGGATCTTATGCCCTGTAGCATCGTGGGATAACTTGGTGTTTGTGGTTTAAAAGCAGGATGAGGTTTGTTTGTTTCTCATTCCACTGAGTTTTAAGACATAAAGTGGGTAAAAAAAAAGTTTTGTGTTGAGAGAAGATACATCCCGGAGCTAAGGCTGCACAATGAATTAAAGTCGAAATTGTCATATGGCCTTGTGTGATTATTAAAAGACTGATTTAATTTGTAGTTTTAAAGTGAAGAAGCCCCACTGTTTTGTGTGCTGTCTTTTTTTTTTTTTTTTTTTGACATGAACTGTGTTCACTTTTGGGCAAATTGGAAGAATCTGGTTCTTTTAAAAAGGATTCAAGTGTGAATGTATGTAATGTGATGTAACGGAAATATTGACAGATCATTTCTTCTGTATTGTTATATATATGTTGGTGAAACAGATTATCAGAAAAGAAAAAATGTAGGGCGGAGCCTTGGTTTTATTCATTGGTTGTTGATTGGATGTGGGCAGATCTGAATGAGAGCTTACAGTTGATTGTAATAAAGGGGCGGGGCGGGGCTTAGGCAGACTAAATGATTGGAGAAGACTGGTGTTTCACTGGAAGATCAGGTTTGACATATTGAGAAAAAATAAGAGGTTAAATAATAATAAATATATAAATATTAAGATCACAATAAGATACATTTAGAATGTAGATAGGATGAATTTCCATTTCTTGCTGACTTTAAACACTAATTATTTACAGTGGTGGCCAAAATTATTAGAACACTAGTATTTTCACCAGCTAAAATTTTTTTTTAATTTGGTTATTTCTATCTTTTGCTGTAGTGTGTTAGTAGGAAATTTCAGTGTACATTTCCAAACATCCATTTTGCCTTTAATTGTAATAATCCAGTGAAATTTTTGTTTTCACAAGGAGTCTGACAACAGCCAGTGCTCCACACAGAGATCTGATCTCATCATCATCCAGTCTGTCTGAAATTACATAAAGAAACAGAACAAACTGAGACAGAAAAAATCCAGAACTGTGGCAAAATTTCCAAGATGCTTCAAGAGACCTATCCTGCGAAGCTACCTGAACAACTATGCGTAAGTGCACCTAAAGGGCAAAAGCTGCTTTAAACAAAAATCTTTTTATGACATTATTTTTGACAGCATTTTACAAAAATGCCTAAAACTTTTAACAGTACTGTAGCTTTGCAGGTAGGTTTCTTGAAGCATCTTGGAGACATTGCCACAGTTCTTGTGGATTTAGTCTGTCTCAGTTTGTTCTGTTTTTTCATGTCATTTCAGACAGACTGGATGATGATGAGATCAGATGTCTTTGTGGAGCACTGACTGTTGTCAGACTTCTTGTGCAAACAAAAACCTCACTGGATTATTACAATTAATGGCAAAATGAACGTTTGGAAATGTAAACTGATATTTCCTACAGACACACTACAGCAAAAAATAGAAATAACTGACTTAAAACCATTTTAGCTGGTGAAAATACTACTGTTCTAATACTTTTGGCCACCACTGTATATTGAAAGCAGATTTTTTTTTCTCTATACTATGAAATTCAACTGGGCCTAATTTTGTTTTGAACCCCACTGACTTAATTGTATGAACTAAAACTGAAATACTCTTCAGAATATCTTCTTTTGTGTTAAGCAGAAGTAAGCAAGTCATACAGGTTTGGAACAACATGAGGGTTAAGCAAAAGCCCAGTTTGAATTCACTGAAATAAACTACATAATGTTTTCCCAGATTTTTGCTCTGACTTGCCGTCTGAGTCAGCGATGGTTCTGTGGAGGATGTCAAACATTTGATATTTTGAGCTGATTTTAGAACACATATTGTTTTATTTTGTCATGCTTCTACCAAAGAGGCATATGTTTCTGCGTGCCTGTTCAGTTTCTGTTGTTTTTGTTAAAATATCATGAAAGTCTGGTGGTGTGTGATCCTCTGCTATTCATTGTATGATGCCTAGTTTTCCCTCTGTAACAATTTACAAAGTCAGCAAGTGTATGATGCCTTTTTTAAAATTAGTTCAGATTTCAACTAGGGTTAGTTTACCAAAAAAAAAATTAATTCTGTCATTACTCAAACCAGTAAGACCTTCGTTCATCTTCAGAACACACATTAAGATATTTTTGATGAAATCCGAAGCTTTCTGACCCTGCACAGACAGCAATGCAACTGACACTCGTCATGGCATGGGTTGTGATACTTTCGTGAACGCACAGCAGAGACTGACACAGAAGAGAAGAAATAGTTGAATAAAGTAGTTATTCTTGTTTTCTTTGTGCACATAAAGTATTCTCGTAGCTTCATATAAAATTACGGTTGAACATCTGATGTCACATGAAGTATTATATCAATGTCCTTAGTACCTTTCTGGGCCTTCAACAGTTACGTTGCTGTCTATGCAGGGTCAGAAATTGCAAAGATTTCATCAAAAACATAGCATAACATAACTTAGTTTGTGGTCTGAAGATGAATAAAGGTCTTACGGGTTTGGAACGACATGAGAGTAAGTAAAGCTGCAGTCCGTAAGTTTTGCCTCTTTGTCGCCATCTCTGTCTGAAAACCTGCAATTGCAGTTAAGTGCAGAATTATCTTCCATGCGTGGGTTGTGCTCCAGCACGGATGAATCTAATGTTTTGGTAGCTGTCAGTCACCGCACCGTTGTGGATATTCACTGTACTTAGGAATCACAGATTAACAGATTCAAATATATGGGCCAAACAAGAATTTTGACCAACTGAGGAAAAACGCTTCAGGGTTTAAATCAAATGATCGGTTATTTCATATCACATCAAACTACATGTATGTAGTGTGTAGGCCTATTAGCGTTTCTGTTTCTGTACAGTCTAATCTCTGATTGACATAAAATTCAAATTTCATAAGAAATTCTTTTAGCCGAAAAAGGAAATCATTCTCCCTTAGGACCGGTTCTCTTTAAAATACAAAACTTGTGTAATCCCACGTAGGCTATCTGCAATCAAATGCACATTTAAAACTGGAGTAATCTAGTATCAGTCACTTATATTTCATAAATACAAACTTTTTGGATTACATTCCGCAATCAAAATGATAAGTTTAATTATTTCAGCCACTGTGAGAAAAGGCTATAAACTATCCGGCACCTGCAGCATTCTCACATGCGATAAAGCTACTAGCTGGGACGCTTGCTTTATGTTTACAGATGTGACGTAATGACGCAGTGGCATGCTTGAATTTCCTGTGAAAACCTACCTGTACCACTCAATTTAAAAATCATTATTATAACCTAACCGCTGTGAATCGGGCTAAAGTAAGGTGATAGTTTTGAACACTGGCTGGTTATGTACTTGCTCAAAAATTGATTTTGTATAATTTTTAACCAAAAAAGTTACGGACTGCAGCTTTAAAGACAGAATGAAACATTTTTGGGTGATCTATCCCTTTAAGACTCATTTGTGATTTTTCTTTTTCCATGAGTGCTGTTTCAGTGTCATTTTTAGTCTACATTTTTAAGCAGCAGCAGTATAAGCTGTTAAATGTTCCTTTAAAATAATGTTTCGTAACAAATCAGTCAGCTATAGCTGAAGCTCTAGCATTAGGAGGCATGTGATGCTGGTGCTGACAGCCAAATGGTTCCACTTGTAAATTATGAGGAGAGAGTGTCTTCAGTCTTGCCACCTCCACTGAAGAGTGAGGTTGACGCCTGTTAGTAAATACATGTTTTGAATTCCTAGATCTGGCTTTAAAATAAACAACCAGACTCTACCCATCAATGAAATATATACAGTATGCTGTGGAGTGATCTATACAATGCTGTGATTTAACTCTGTGTCATTCTGTTCGGCTTCCTTCAGAGTGGATTTGAATTCACCTTCGGCTAGTTGCGTCTGCTCTGTGTTTCTCATGTCAGCGATAATATCCTGAGCGGTATTATCGCTTTCCTCCATTATTTTCCCATTATCATTAATCTTGCTCATGTCCACGTTCTCCACTGTAGGCATCTCCTTGTCAACTGAGCTTCTCAATTCATCAATGTTGCAGTTTTCAACAGTGTTTTTCTTGAAGCCTGGCTCAATCTCATTTTTTACGCCATCACTAATTAGCTTGTCCATTTTTTCCTTGTTGTTCTCCATGCCTTTGTTTGGTTTCAGCTCAGGAGTGACTGAGCAGGTTTTCTTAGGTGTGCCGTTGGTGTTGCTGCAAAGTCGGGGGTCCCTTCCAAGGCTGTACCCGCTCTGAAGCATGGATAGCGTCCGCTGGTGCACGTCTTCCCTACGGCAGCGGTACAGCCCACGGAAGGCCGAGCGAAATTTCTGGGACATCAGGTTGTAAACGACAGGGTTGATCGCACTGTTGGCGTAAATGCAGATCCTGCAGAAGAGCAGGAACCAGGCGTCCAGGTATGGCGTGCTCACAAAGGAGTTAATGAGAACCAGGGTCCTGTACGGCATCCACAGCAGGGCGAAGAGCACAACCACCACTGCAAGCATCTTAGTGACCTGAAAAGGTGAGAAATGATAAAAGTGGCTCTTTGAGGTTTTCCATATATAATCACATATAGAGGAATAGACTTACTACCTCCTGATCACTTAAAGCTTTGATATGAATTCAGAATACTTCTATTTCTAAATATCAACAATAACAGCAAGCACGTTCCTCGTGGTCACATATTGTACTATCTTTTAACAAGTTGTTTTCATGCCATTAATAGTGTGAGCAGATGTTCATGTCCAGTTTAACCTTTGTCTTGTGAATATTTTCTTTTAACAAGTCAGAATGTTCATATAGCAACATAAAAACTTGACTTTTGAGGCTGTGTGTGTTCCTAAACACAGACAGACAAAAAAATAAATAATTTTCTTGTGGAGAAAGAGAAGGATGATAGCAGTTCTTTAGTAATTTCTATTTACACTAATGTTCAAAAGTAAAAGATGTATGTTACAAAAGATTTATATTTCAAATGCTGTGCTTTTTTAATGAAAACGGTATATTAGAATGATATCTGAATGATCATGTGACAAAGAAGACTGTGAAGTATGAAGTAGTCATAGATATGTATGTATAGATGCCTCATTAGCAACTGTTTCTATGGGCTGCTATACGTAAGCCATCCTTGTATTGTAATGGTCAAATTGACGATGAATATCAACTTGAATATTCAAAGATGCTAATGGTAATTATTTTACCAAAATAAGAGGGATCATACAAAATGCATGTTAGTTTTAATTTAGTACTGACCTGAACAAGATGTTTCACATAAAAGACGTTTACATAATAGTCCACAAGAGAAAGTAATAGTTGAATTTATAAAAATGACCCCGATTCTTAATTACCTGAATGTTAGTTACCTGAATGATCCATAGCTGTTTTTTATTTAGTGATAGTTTAGTCCCTTGTTTGTCCTAAACAGTTAAACTGCCTGCTGTTTTTCAGAAAAATCCCTCAGGTCCCACAAAATTAGTATTTTCAGCATTTTTGTGTATTTTAGCCTTTTCCAACAATGACTGTATGATGTTGAGACACATCTTTTCACACTAAAGGTAAACTGAGGGACTCATATGCAGCTATTACAGAAGGTTTAAACGCACACTGATGCTTCAGAAGGAAAAACGATGCATTAAGAGCCAGGGGTGTAAACTTTTGAACACAATGATGTGTACATTTTTCTTATTTTACCTAACCCTAACCCTAACCCAGAAGACAAAATAAGTTAAATTTACCCTGACCAAATTCAAAAAGTTGCTTCCGGCTCTTAATGCATTGTTTACTTCTGAAGCATCAGTGAATGTTTGAACTTTCTGTAATAGTTGCAAATAAGTCCCTAAGTTGTCCTCAGTGTGGAAAGATGGATCTCAAAAGTCATTTTTGGAAAGGGTTCAAACACACAAAAATGCTCAAAAAAACAATAATTTGTGGGACAGGAAAAACAAGGGACTCACGAACAACTATCACAAAAAAAAAGCTGTGGATCATTTAGATAACAACACAGTATTAAGAATCAAGTAAATGTAACCTTTTTCAGCTTTGCAATAGCAGGTTTCATCACAGGTGTTTGTGTGTCAGAAAGAAATATATGTTTTTTTTTTAAGAAATGTTATGTTTTCATCTGTTAGATAGCTTGATAGACCATGATAATATTTAAATGAGCAGAATTAAAAACACGTATAAAAACCAACATGTCCTCCAATTTATACGACCGACTAAAGTCGTTTTCACAAATCCTCAAATACGTCTCTGTAAAGCGTATTCAACATTTGCTCCCTTATCAGTAACAGGTATCTAATTAAACCTTAGCATTATGTGTAGGTCAATTAGTAGCGCGTTGCACTGCGGAGTGGTATAATCATATGAACACAGGTTCGATTCCAGAGAACGTATATGTTTTCACTGTATGTTTTTTTTTTTTAAATATGCACTAGAAATCATGATTTTGCACTATTTCTGTAACGGGTAGGTTTAGGGTAGGGTTAGGTGTGGTCATATATACGAATTACACCTAGTAAAACACGTTTAAATTACCCTGAAATCGTATAAAAACTCATACGTCATTCGATGACGTCAGATCCAACGCGACACTGTCATTATTTTTACGACCACTAGAGGGCGCTTAACTTTAAAACGTAAGAATGGATCGTGTTTGGTCGATTCAAAAACGTACAACTGGGTCGTATTTTCTTTGAGGACAGTCTCGCATGTATATTTAGAAAACATATACACACAGGCTTAGACCGAGTGCTTTCAATTAAATAAATCATCTTTGTCTGGATCTCATAAAGAAACAATTGCATTATACATTATTGTTGCATTAAAACAAATGAAGTAGTCCATGGCATGCAAACAGAGAAAGTAGTGGAGAGAACAACAGAGTGAGACAACAAGAGATGTGCTCAAACATCTTCCATCAAACATCAGTCAAACATCATCCCTGGTGAGGGTTCACAGGCAAACACTGCTGAACCCCTGTGAGAAGGGTGGAATATATCCACAGCATGTTTTGTCTGTCAAAGAAAACAAAGCCGTCCTCCCTAGTGTGTCCTCACTCATTTCAAGCGACAAATACATACTAAAATTCGTCCCATTAACATTCACAGAGACTCCTATGGGGTTGGAGCGTATTCATTGTCTCACGCTAGAGATAGACAACCAGTGACGGAGACCTTCAGTAATAATGACAAAATTGTCTGCACAACAAAGCATCTAATTGAAGCCGTGTGAGGCTGGGAGGAGCTCCTTTAATTAACAAAGCAGGAGATAATGACTGCATGACTGGCAGTGACAATTTGAATATGCATTTGAAATATCTGGTTATTGTGATTGCTTATCAATGGAAAACAAGGTCTTAACACCGCACAAACAAAGCCGGCTGCTACTCATGATTAGGTTAAATAAAGGGGAGCCTCTACTGTAGTGATGACTTTATCAGATTCATTGGAGAGATAACTTCACTCAACCACCGCGGTGGCACAGGCATCTTCAGTCGTACTGAACTTTATGAAATTTGCAGATGAAGTGATCAAAGAGCTGGAGGTGCGCCGTAACCGAGGTACAAAAGCGGAAGAAAGGGAGACGCTCTTATAACCTCAAAGAGCATAATCTCCAGGAGTATTAAGCATACTTGAGTGAACATCACAAATCATATTATGCAAATGTTCCGCTCAAGTGGGGCACTCTTGAATCTTCAAGATTTTGATCTGAGGCGAATGTGAGCATCTCCGCACACACGTAAGTGCACTCGTGGTAAACGCAGGGACACGTGGTCAATGAATCGTCTGAATTTCATGATATTATCCGCTCTCACCTGTTTAAATCCATCATTAAATTCATTAGATCTATATCACTGAACTATCATTAAAGTCTCAAGTTTATCTGGTAGGGTTATTAAAGAAGTTAACTTCCAGAGTACTCACCCCCCCATTGTCTTCCAAGATGTTCTTAAGTTTTTTTGAGGAAAACATTCCAGGATTTTTCTCCATAAAGTGGACTTCTATGGTGGCCAATAGGTTGAAGGTCCAAATTGCAGTTACACTGCAGCTTCAAAGGGCTCTACACGATCACAGCTGAGAAATAAGGGTCTTATATTGCAAATAAAAAAAGGATATACTTTCTAAGCACAAATAATTGTCTTGTAGTAGCTCTGCGATGCGTATTACGCAATCATGTTGGAAAGGTCATGCGTGGTTAGTTCTTAGTCTGTGTACATCGTTTCTCCTTCAACTTGAAAATCTTTTCATTTTACCTTTTTTTTGTAAAAGGCATTTGACTTTTTTTTTTACATGTTCGCTTTTGTAAACACTGGGTCAGTATTTCTGCCTATGTAATGCGTAACCTTTTCAACATGATTAGGTAATGCTTGAGGTTGGGCTGGTTGTGGTTAAAAAAATAAATAAATAATTGTTTTTTTAGAAAATGGCAGATCGTTTCACTATTTAAAGCCCTTATTCATTGACTGTAATTGTGTAAAGCCTTCCGAAGCTGCATTGAAACTGCAATTTGGACCTTCAACCCGCTGGCTCCCATTGTCCACTATGGAGAAAAATCCTGGAAAGTTTCCCACAAAAAAAAAACATAATTTCTTTGCGAAGAAATAAACACATGAACATCTTAGATGACATGGGGGTGAGTAAATTATCAGGAATTTTTTATTCTGGAAGTGAAGTTCTCCTTTAGCTAATATTGTAAAAAAAAGGTATTACTTGAAAGTCTTGATCTTTGTATGACTTTTGTGTTCTTGCTGCCTGCATAGATCATACCTCTAATGTCTATGATCTATCACAGAGTCTGTTATTCCACAGTCACAACACAGCTGTGGCTGATGCAGTGTTGGTAATGTAGACCAAAACAGTACTCTGATGGCCCATAATGCCTCTCTTCTGATGAGATAGATCCTGATGATCTGTTTTTTGATGATATACTGCCATTAGGTACACTTTCACATGATAAATAATGAGCTCAGATATTTGGTCTGCATCCGTATATGTTTATTTGCACAAATGAAGGTGTGCAGAGATATTATTGTGCTTTATATAGAACTTCAGACAAAAATGACTACATTTAGGAAACATTTAGTATAAATTACTATCATTTTGACGCTAGCAGTAAAAAGTGTTGGTGATGGTTCCAACATGTCACCCAAAAATATTTTTCTTATGTAAAGTATAGAGCTCACTCACTATATAAAACTGTCCTTAATTATGCATTGTCATAAAAAAACGCAATTCGATAAATAAGGTAACATTTAGGAATCAGACATAGCTAAAAAATTTGACTATATAATGGCACCTCTTCTGAATAGATCAGATAGATTCAAAAATCAGCATTTATCTAAAATAAATAGCTTTTGTAACATTATACACTATACCATTCAAAAGCTTGGAGTCAGTATATGTATATTTTTAATTCTACTCAGCTGTTTTCAACATAATAATAATAATAATAAATTTAAGCAGCAAATCAGAATATTAGAATGATTTCTGAAGGATCATGTGACTGGAGTAATGATGCTAAAAATTCTGCTTTGAAATCAATTACAGAAATTAATTACATCTTGAAATACATTTAAAATGAAAACAGTTATTTTCTATGCAAAATAGGCACTTGGCTTTTATAAATTAAGATGTATCCAAATAAAATACAATAGCATATTAAATAAAAAAAAGTAAATAAAGTATTGACTTGATTATCTAAATTATGCCAATTAAATGTGTTACTTTAAACACTATTTTAATCTCTGCCAGGAGAAAATATCGACACTCTTCTCCTCACAAACTGACATTTAGTAGAGTGAAACATTATTCTCTCATAAAAAAAAAAAGAAGAGAGAACTGACCTTTCAAAAAACAAATGTGAGATAATAATCATAAGGCACGGTACAGGAGGGAAGAACTGCCCTTCGTTTGCCCTCGACTGCAATCTCAGTGGATATCAAAATGCAGAATTAATTGTCTAAACACAAACTTTTGCAGACACACGCACCTGTTTCCGGGAAGACAGCGCGCTCTTTGGCCGTCCCTGACGACCTGCTTTTCCAGTGTCCGCCGGTTCTTTACAGCTCCTCCTGAGAGTGGGGGCGGTTATGGTACCCGAGTCTGGTGGGTGGGGCAGGGGATTCAGGTAAAGGATTCGGGCGATGAGACCGTAAAGAGCGATGGCCAGAAGCAGCGGAATTACGTAGAAGATGGCGAAGTCGATCAGGTAGATGGGCAGGTAGAGGTCTCGAGAGACGCGGTAGCCGCACTGAACACGACCGTCAGGGTTCACCTGGATGTCCACCAGGAACAGCCAGAGCATACAGTAGACACAGGTGAAAGCCCACACCCCGGCAATGATGCGTTTAGCTCGGGATACCGTGCAGACAGTTTGAGCCCTTATTGGGTGACATATTGCGATGTATCTGTGGAACCAAGAGAAAATATTAATGTTTATTATTTAGTGGAATGTGTTTAGTCAGCATTCTCAATGTGATTATCAGGCTGAAGACTATAGGTAGGCGTAAAATATTTTATGAAATTAATGTCTAGATTATATATTGCGTTCCGACAATATTTCGTCCTTAAAAGATTTAAACTCTGGCAACATTGCGCACAATTTAGGCTATTTCTACATAAAATAATACAAATATTACACGAACAACATTTAAAGTAGGCCTAATACTAAAATACTAACACAGTTAAAATATACAATGTAGGGCAAATTGGTGCCACTGGTGAAAAATAAAAATCAAGCAATAAAGTAGGCTACATTTCATGCGTCTGGCTTTCAGTCTCATTCGCGTCATTTTTAGCCGTACAAAACAGCTAGTTTTGCTGCTTGATATTGCAAAATGGTGCGTTTTACCACATTATTTTAATGTACTATCTTAATCATGAACACACTGATTTGTAGTGCCCCATTTTCTGCACGTTGTTATTCTTGTCATTATTTCCCTATAGAGTGTTTTCATGACTGGCTTTCATGCTTTATTGCTGGCACTGAATGTAAACAATGGCTACGTTTAAATGCACCCAAATAATCCATTTGTAATCGGATTGACGGCTCAATCGGATTGAGAAACGTTCATGTAAACACCTTAATCGATCCGATTGAGCTCGATCGGAATGAAATTTCGATCGGATTGAAAGTGGTGGTTTATTCCTTTTCTAATCCGATCCAACAGCAAAAAATGACCATGTAAACGCTTGAATCCGACTACTTTCTCAATCGTATTCAGAAGTTTCTGGGGCACATGCACACTGCAATGTTGACACGCATTAGGCAGTGCGCAAGTTTGCATTCACGTGTTCTTTAGTTGTTAGTTGATCACAAAAAAAAAACGTTGCTGGTTTATGAATGTGTATGCCAACATGGCAAAAATAATGATGAGCTCTGTCACGTCCATGGTTGTCTCCACAAGTGTGATTGATTTGACATCACAGGTAGAGCGCGTGCGCAAAATGTTTAATCGGAATGTATACAAAACACATATACACTGATATTTGAATCAGATTACAATGTTAAGAGTACATGTAAACAGATCTGCAATCGGATTCAATTCATTCGGATTGACGAAAATTGGTGCATGTAAACGTAGCCAATGCCCCTGTGTGCCCCCAAACCCACATATTTAGATTTAGATATATTTAGATATTTCGATTATTGCTGCTGAAAATGGTCAATTATTGTCATGCTTTGGAGTGTACTAATCGGTCAGACGGGGAAAAACATTTGGCGTACTATAGACTGCCAAAAATTATAACAAATCAAGGAACAAAAGGCGTTTGTGGTTAAACTGAACCAGGATTTCCAGGACAAGAATCTTGACAACATTCCTGTTTGTTCTTATTTCTGTTCAGGTAGGTGAAATATTAGGCTAATATCTTAATTAATACATTTAGACAGCATAAATTAGCAGAACGACGCAATCAGTAGTACATTAACCGTGCAATCAATGCTGTTGTTTACATCCAAGTATTGCCAATATTTCCTTGAATCTGGGTAACTGACCAAATCGTGACGTAAGTGCAAATCCTGTATTGCGGCTAATTAACTTGAAGTTAATTTGGTTTTACATTTCGATATATATTTAGACATTATCAAAGATTACTTAAAGATTTGTAGGTTCCACACCCAAAAAATTGCTCTGAATTTAATTTATTTATTGCATTCATACAGCAAGTGCCACAATACTTCCCAAGTTTTATATCTTTCCAATTAAGCCAAAATTTTGCAATTTAAAATATTCACTATTCAAAGACCACCAGTAAATATCGATATTTAAAAAGCTGAAATTCCACATGGCAAAATAAATCAAATTTGTATGTATACATAACATATGTAGCCAAAAAGACTAATAATTTAATATTTTCATATTACAATATATACAGTTTTTTATCATAAACTCTGTCCATTTAAAGGGATAGTTCACCCAAATGACAATTCTGTCATAAATTACTCACCCTCATGTCATTCCGCACCCTAGCGCCATTTTGGAGAGTATCACATTTAGTTTATGTTTAGAGGAAAGCATGTGTATGCATTGTGATACTTTCCAAAATGCCGCTAGGATAACACAGAAGAGAAGAATCGTTAAATAAAGTTTGTAAATAAATATTAAATAAATAAATGTTTTTGTGGGAGTATTCTCGTAGCTTCTAAAATGACAATTGAACCACTATTTTGTCATTGTTTTTGGTATCTTTCTGGGCCTTAAACGTGGAAGGACCCTTGCTGTCTATGAAGGGTCAGAAATCTCTCGGATTGCATCAAACATACCTTCATTTGTGTTCCGAAGATGAACGAAGGTCTTACAGTTTTGGAACCATGACGGTGAGTAATTAATGACATAATTTTCATTTTTTTGTGTACTAGTCTTTTGATTTTAGTTCTATGTTACTTCCTTTCATTTTAGGTCTTACCTCTCCACAGTAAAGGCTGTGATCGAACAGGAGGATGCATTAATACCAAGGTACTGAAAGTAGGTGATGCCGAGGCACCCAGTCTGCCCGTAAACCCAGGTGGCCATCAGGCTCTCGGAGATGTTCGGCAGACCTGCGGCCACAAGGACCATCAGGTCGGCCACTGCCAAGCTCACCAGATAGCAGTTTGTGGGTGTACGCATGTGCCGCGTGGTAAGAACCACCAACACGACCATGATGTTTCCCACTATGCCCACGCCACACACCAGCAGCACCAGGAACACAGACACCGTCTTATACTCCAGGGACTCGGACACGGCGTCCCCAGACCCCACCAGGGAGATGTTGGTGGGGGTGTCCATTCTGGAGCTCACATTTTCTTGCATGATTAGTCCTCTTAGTGTGAGTATTTATAGGTGGATGAGAAAGAAAACAAAATTGAATCTGTTTGATGGTATATGAAAAAAACTGTCTATCGATGTTCTTTTCTCTTATTAAGTATGTTGTTTAATTTTCTTGGCTTCAACAGCATAATGATGTTCATCTGCTAACCGCAGCCCATTATTTCTTCTGTAACAGTATCCTTCCATTAAAAGCATCGCATTGAAATCCAGAGGCTAATTTTTTTCCCCCCACGTTAATGCAAGCGTCCGTCCAAATCGATCACTCTGGAATAAAAGATTGTAGAAGTCAGCGGGGAAAAAGCAAGTCTCAATCACTGTTAAGAGGATTTCATAGCCGTCTGTTAATTACTAAATAACAGTCCATTTCATCTGGCGCAAAAAGATAAGGCTGCACACAGACATACGCCGAGGTGGGAGCATCACATATTAAAATAACATGATGCAGACACACTTCCTATTTGTTCTCTTTACAAATATTCCCTTAACTCTTGCTCTAGTAAGGCTTTACAAGACTTCCTCTGAACATTATTGAGACAGGATGAGAAGCTTTTAATTATTCAAATGAGACATTTTAAGTGGTGCACGGCAATAAGTAGGAAGAATCACAAAAAGACTTAAAGCCACACAGCTGCTCTAGTAAAAGGCATGTTTAATATTCAAGGATCTTTGAATTATCTCACAAATCTTTGAATTATCTCAATAGCTGTTTTCAGTGAATACTGCACAAAAAGACACTCATCATATTGTAAGAACTCAATGCTTACCACAAATTTTCTTTGATAACGTATTTCAACATTAATTCAGTGTTTTGAAATCCATTAAAGCCACTAAATGAGGCCAAGACGTGGTTCACAGGAGCTTGAAAAATCCAGACATCTGTTGCTCTTTTCAACCGTCTCTTTTCCTTGTAAATAAGACTGCAATGCCTCTCGGGGCTTCCCTAATAAATTGAGGTGGACACGATGTGAAAAGTAATTTAACTCAATCCCGACTTCCCAACCCTGCAAAACCCTGCTCGGACTTCATCTAACTCTATTTCATATTCCATTATTACTCCTCTGGCAGTGCAGATATGGACAAGAGCAGTGCGGTTTCCAATCATGTAAACTGAAGAGGAACACAAATGTGTGTGTGTTTCTATGTTTAGCATGTTGTCTTTGCTCGAATTAAAAAACAATAATGATAGGCTACATGGTTATTTGAACATGAGGGACATGTTAGAAAGAAGCACTATAATATCTGCTAATATTCTCCAGTCACATATATAAAGCAACGGTCTTCTTTGTCTTTCTCCGAGGTTGATTCAAAAATTTTCATTGATGGTGAGAGCCAGACGTGCTGCTATGAAACGGTCTGTCATTCACATTTGTTTAGCTCTCCTAATTGACTGTATCACTAGCAGAATCCCAAATCAGTAGAACGCTGAGGCGAACAGCACGTCTGTCTCAAAACATAGTGAGCTCCCTAACTAGACAGCAATTCGAGGTGCCACAGGATCGGTCCAAAAACGCCGCCTAAAACCGCTGTCTAGGTAGGGAATTCACCAGATTAGCACACAGCCTACTCAGTGCGTGCAGAAATCACAGTCTTTCTTATAAATGTTTTTACATGAACAGGAAAGCTGATGTTTCATTAATATTGTAAATATTCATAGTTGGAGTACGAATAATTTAGAGAATAATTTAGCACATTTTTGAAGTTGTTAAAGCAACATCCATTTTGGCTGCTTGAAGATTATGTGAACTTGAGATCGTCGTAATATACTCAAAAATATATATACGTTCAATTGTATATTTTATAAAATTATAAAAACGTTAGTAAACACTAGAATCGATCTTCTACCTGAGCAGCTTTATATATTAAAACATACTTTAACGAAACAGGCTTCTAAAACGCTCTTTAACCATTTGTTTTGGAAAACACTTACGATATAAGCTAAAAGTACATATTATATACATAAACATTTGTCTACACAAATAACACTTAGGAATGAAGTTATGATTTAAGAAAATCCCTTAAAATTTGCGTAGTACGCAAACTGACATCGATAACTTCTCAAGATAGAGAATAAAGCGTCTCCTACCAGACATCAATCTTGCAGTTTGGAAGCAAAACAGCTCTCATGCAGTGTCTCCAGATGTAAACCCTAGATGAAAAACAAAATGCACTGATATGAAGTATTTGACATGACGAGCAAATAATCTGATCTTGTACAGAAGCGCTAGTAAATGCGCTCTTAACTGTAAGTCTTCTTAACTGTAGGTCCCTTCATTACAATAGCGCTCCCTAGTGGAAGAGCTCGGCGGTAATTAGTGCGTGTCTTGAGCGCACACTGTGGGCTGTAATTAAAGATGCACTCACAAAATGTTGTACCCCTAAATAAATGAATATTACTTTTGAAGTATTTTTAAATGATGTACACTCACCAAAACGGCCGTACGTCAGCTCATTAAGGATTTTGTCCAAAAGGTAAAATTAATTGTATGATTATTAAATTGTTTGAGTATTCACTAATTATATTAAGTACAAATTGTTTCCTTTAAAAATGTAGATGGGTATTTTTTACCCCAGTTTACCCAAACGTACCCCTAATATTTTATAGATAAATGTAAAATGTTCATAATTAAACCTAAATTTCTCTTGTTTTATAATTCTTTGCCTGTCTGACCTCAGTATATAAATATTGTTCTCTTGTACACTACCAGTCAAAAGATTTTTAATGTTTTTAAAGTCTCCACTGCTTACCAAGCCTATTTATTTGATCCAAAGTACAGCCAAAACAGTATCATTTTGAAATATTAAATTTTAAATTGACTATTTAAAATAACTGTTTTCTATATGAATATATTTTAAAATGTAATTTATTTCTGTGATTTCAAAGTTAAATTTTATAGCATCATTACTCCAGTCACAAGATCATTCAGAAATCAATGTAATATTCTGATTTGCTTATCAAAAAACATTTATTATGTTGAAAACAGGTGAGTAGATTTTTCTGGTTTCTTTGATGAATAGAAAATAAAAATAAAATACAATAATTGTGTCAACTTGAAATAATTTGTCACCTCGCTGACTTAAAATGTTTAGTTTGGTCGACTAAAATATCTAACTTAAAAAGTACCAGTTTAAACCATTTTTAGCACAGTGAAGTTCAGAAGGACACCATTTATCTAAAATTTCTAAATCTTTTGTTAAATTATAAATGGCTTTATCATCACTTCTGATCAATTTAAAGCATCCTTGATAAATAAAAGTAAAAAAATTAATAAATATAAAAAATACTGACTCCAAGCTTTTGAATGGTATAGTTTATAATGTTACAAAAGCTTTTTATTTCAGATAAATGTTGATCTTTGAATCTTTCTATTCAACAAATAATCCTGAAAAAATGTACTCAACTGTTTTAAAAACTGATGATGATGAGGATAATAACAATTAATGTTTCTTAAACAGCAAATCAGCATATTAGAATAATTTCCGAAGGATCGCGTGACACTGAAGACTGCATTAATGATGCTGAAAATGTAGTTTTACTTATTAAAATATATTCAAATAGAAAGCAGTTATTTAAAATAGTAAAAATATTTCCCAATATTACTGCTTTCGCTGTATTTTGGATCAAATAATTGCAGGCTTGGTGAGCAGAAGAGACTTTTAAAAAAAGCTTTTGACTGGCAGTGTATGCCTCATTTATATATTGTATATTTCATATTTCATATATTTGTTTTCCAATAATAATTTAATAATATTTCTGCTACTTGTTCGTGATTTTTATTCTATGCAATGAAAAAAAAAAACACAACTGGTCGCGCTTTGATGACGTCTGGGTAATGGCCGCTCTCACTGTGTCGTGCAGGGTTTATGAATTTCTCCGGTAGAGAAAAATAAGAACCCCAGACAGATCGCTCATTGTTTGAACACAGTCACCCCAAGGAGAGAGATCGGGTGACTCCCTACACTAAGACCCTGTCTCCCGAGACTCTGGTTTGAAAGGTGACCGAATGTGTTTTAATACGCGATGTCCGTTTGTTGTGCAGGAGGGAGCGCTTTATTGTTGCATGAGATTTTAGCCAATGTGCATCGAGGAAACATCGTGCAACGGCGTAACTCGCGAATTTAGACTTCGAAAGTAACGTAAGTGTTATTTAAGCGAAAGTCTCGGCTCTTAGGCGGCGCGATCGTTCGGAAAATGTCGGAAATGCTGTCGTTTTCTAGTGTGCGGGCAGGATTCGGGCCTGTTAGCCGCATCGCCATCAACGAGCACTCCCGTTAAAGATAAAGCGGCTAGTAAGACGTGTGTCGGTCTCCCTCTCATGAATCCATTGCCTAAAATCTGAGAAGGTAAACAAGTTCCAGATGATTCAATGATTGGCCTTTGTGTGGTATGGAAAAGTTTGTTTATTTGTAAAGTTTTGAATGCGGTTAAGCTATTTTACGTTAGCAGGCTAATATAGAGATTGTTGTTATGGAATAACTTGAAGGGTAATTAATTCGTTTTAATTAATACTTTGTTTATGCAAGAGTACCTTACATAAAATCATCATTGTATAGATTTCACCTGAATAACATTGATATTAAGGAGATTGTTGCTACCTTAGCTTTGTATAAGACGTTGTCATTCAAAAATAAATGAAGTGACAAGTGTTCTGAAAGTCAGTTTAAAATATGAAACAAATCAACCTCAGTAAAACTTATTTAACAAACACTGTACTTTAACAAGATGTAATTTTTAATATTTGAACATATTTAAGAAGTTTATAAATATTTATAATTGTCTTATATTTAGTATCAAGTCAACCCTTGAGGGTTCAAGCATTCACATTTTTGCTGTTTTTTCCTTTTTATATATATTATAAATGTCGCTTTTGTGTATATTATACAAAATATATATATTCTGAGTATATTTATTATTACATTTAATTAACATTTTATGTATACGCTGCCAGGCAAAAGTTTTTAAACGGCAAGAATTTTTAAGGCTCACCAAGCCTGCATTTGTTTGATCCAAAATACAGCAAAAACTGTAATACTGTGAAATATTTTTAATGTTTAAAATAACTGCTTTCTATTTGAACATTATATAAATTAATACTTTTATTTAGCAAGGATGCTTTAAATTGTTCAATATAGATGATAAAGACATTTGTAATGTTATAAAAGATTAATGTTTCAGAGAAATCTTCTGAACTTTCTATTCATCAAAGAAACCTGAAAAAATTCTACTTGGCTGTTTTCAACATACTTAGAATAATTAATGTATTTGGGCAGCAAATCAGAATATTAGAATGATTTCCGAAGGATCATGTGACTAGAGTAATGATACTAAAAATCCAGCTTTAAAATCACAGGAATAAGCTACTTTTTAAAATCTATTCAAATAGAAAACAGTTGATTTAAACAGTAAAAATATTTTAAAATGATACTGTTTTTGCTGTACTTTGGATCAAATAAATGCAGGCTTGCTGAGCCAAAAAACATGAAAAATCTTACCGCTCAAAAACTTTTGACTGGTAGTGTATGTTTATATATGCCAAATATGTTTTTACTAAATTTGTTGTGTTTTAGGAAGCTACTGGTTTTACAATGTCAATATTTAAAATAAAATTATATGTTTAATAAATGTTTATTATTAAATACCATTAATTAATGTTACATGCCCAATAAGCATTTACTAAATTTGTTAAAAAAAATGTTAGGTTTCCAATAGTTTACCAAAAAAAAAAAAAAAAGTAGTGTTGTAATTATTTGGAGTGGGTCTTAGATGGGCTATAACTTAGACTTTGTTTTGGTGTGTGTTTTTATTTTTTTATTTTTCTGCACTAATTGTTTGGCTGATATTGAATGTCTGCTTCAGAGTTCTTGCTGATGGATACGCCTGAGAGCCCCACCCAGTCCCCACAATCTCCTGATGAGGAGGAGAAGGGTCTTTCCGACAACGAGCTGCTGGAGTCGCCTGAATCTCCAGCAGAAGTAGACAAGGGAGTTTCAGACAGTGAGCTTTTGAATGATGATGAAAATGAAGTACAGGAGGGTGGAGGAGACTCAGATTTTGAGGATGGAGACAGGGTAGCAGCTGGAGGAGAAGATCCTGAGGAGGTATCAGACCTGGACGACTACAAGATGGACAGAGAGGAGAGAGAAGACGTCCACCAACAAGACCTCGGTTTGATGTCCCGAGGAAGCAGACAGAATGCTAGCCATTCTCCTGAGGAGGAAATCCTTGAGACGCCAAGATCACCTGATCCTGACTCGCCAGGGCCTGAACACGAGCGACCTTTCACTCCAGCGGAAGAGGAGCGAGACGAGGAGGATGAGGCCACCACCAAGTCAGGCCTTGGCCGTGCTGAGCTTGAGGAAGAGGATGATGAGGAAGAAGAGAGGAGGCGGCGGAGAAGGGCGGCGATGGTAGTGAGTGATTTGAAGGACGAATCTTCCGTGTCCAGAGATCTGGATGAACATGAGCTGGATTATGACGAGGAGGTTCCAGAAGAGCCGAGTGCTGCTGCTCCTGAGGAGGACGAGGCAGAGAAGGGTCCCGCCGGGGAGGATGGAGAAGATGAGGAAGAGGAGGATGAAGAGGAGGAGAAAAGACGGAAGAAAAAGGAAAGAAAACCAATTCTGCCTCCCGATAAAGACACGCCGCTGAGAAGATCTGAGGACTCAAGGGAAGGTGGCAGGAGAGATTCGTTCCGTGATAAAAAGAAAGAGGAAGATGATGGAGAGATTGATGAGGGCGAGATAGATGTAAGTACTTCGAATATGATAATTGGAGCTGTGCAATCTTGGTTCACCACTGCAGAGCAAGTTATGACAAGTTGTTGTTGTTGTTTTTTTCCATTTGTGTAGTTTTGTTTTGTGTGACAGAATTTAGTTTTTTGTTTTTGTATGACCAGACCACAACAGTAGAGGGAGCAATTGAATGCAATATCTTTTTTCTAGAATGGAAAAGAAATGACAGCCCTGATAAATCAGAGAATATAGTAGTATATCACCTGATCAAGCAATTATATATGTAAATACAATGTTTTGACACTACCTTTTGAAAGTTTGGGGACAGCAAGATTTTTAAAAAGTCTATTATTCTCACTAAGGCTGCATTTGTTTAATAAAAAAAAAAAAACCTTTGTATAATGAAGTATTAAAAAAAATTACTGACCCTAAACCGTAAATCACCTTAACTACCAGTCAAAAGTTTTTGAACAGTAAGATTTTTTTTAATGTTTTCAGAGAAGTCTTTTCTGCTCACCAGTCTGTGAGCAAAAACAGTACAATTTTGAAATGTTTTTACCATTTTAAATAGCAGTTTTTTTTAAAATATATATTTTAAAAGGTAATTTATACCTGTGATTAACACTACTTTTTCAGCATCATTACTCCAGTCCTCAGTGTCACATGATCCTTCGGAAACCATTCTAATATGCTGATTTGCTGTTCAAGAAACGTTTATTATTATTATCAATATTTAGGACAGTTGAGTGCATTTTTTTTCCAGCTTTGATGAGTAGAAAGATCCGAAAGTCAGCCTTTATCTGAAATAAAAAGCTTTTGTAACTATATAGAGTATACCATTCAAAAGCTTGGAGTTTATTTTTTTGGGGGGAGGGAAAGAAGTTATAGAAATTAATAATTTTAATTAGCAAGGATGCTTTAAATGAATCAACAGTGAAGATAGACATTTATAACGTTACAAAAGATTTCTGTTTCACATAAATGCTGTTCTTTTGAACTTTCTATTCATCAAAGAAACCTGAAAAAATTATACTTGTCTTTTTTCAACATCAAAATAATACGTTTTTTTGAGCAGCCAATCCGAATATTAAATGTGACTGGAGTAATAATGCTAAAAAATTAGCTCTGAAATCACAGGAATACATTACATTTTAAAATAAATGCACATAGAAAACATTTATTGCAATTGGTACCGATATTTCACAATTTTACTGTTTTTGCTGTACTTTGGATCAAATAAATGCAGGCAGCTTTAAAAAAATTTAAAAATCATACTGTTCAAAAACTTTTGACTGGTAGTGTACCTTTAGTTCACAATAAAGCAAACTTTAACCAGTTAACAACAAGTACCATAGTAAGAGTGTTTTTCTGTAATTTTTTAGGATGATGATCTTGAAGAGGGGGAGGTGAAGGACCCCATGGACCGAAAGATCAGACCCCGACCCATCTGCAGGTTTTTCATGAAAGGTATTTGTTCATTCATGTAATTTCCTGAATGGTTTAAATCTGCTGATACAGCTTTTCTACTATTTAATGCTTCAGCTGATTTCTGAACTAACTTTGACCCACTTTCTTAGTAGTCTTATGTAGTCCAAGGCGATAATAAAAAGGGCATTATCATCACGAAAAATTGTTTAAGTTAGATAAGCGTTTTGTGTATAGCTAAATTACAACTGTAGAGGGAGCAGTTGATTGCAGTATATAAGCAAATTTGTCTTTGGAGCAGTTGGTGGTGTTGCGGTTGATGCTTTGATTGAAGTTTTTTATTATTTTTTTTTTAAGTATCAGTATCCATCTTTTTCTTTAACACGGAAGTAAACCTATGGGTGAGACATCCAGTTCATTAACCGCTATAGGGAAATAACTAGAAGAATGACAACATGCAGCAAATGGTAACTGTTTGCACTACAAACCAGTGTGCTCATAAGTAAAATATTATGGTAAGACATACAACTTTGCAATATCAAGCAGCAAAACGAGCTGTTTTGTACAGCAAAAAAATATGTGGATGTGCTTGAGACCAGAATCCGGACCCATACATTTTACAAATGGCCACGTCCACTCATACGGGAAGAAAAATTTGAAATATGCCATTTGTCTGGTCTCTGACAGGCAACTGCACATGGGGCATGATCTGTAGGTTCATCCATCCCGGAGTCAATGATAAAGGCAACTACTCCCTCATCACCAAGCCAGATCCCTTTTCTCCTAACGGAGCACCTCCTGGAGGAGCAGGAGGAGGTAGTGGAGGACCTCACCCTCTCATGCCTGCTAACCCCTGGGTATGCGTCCTTTGTAATACATTTTCTGCTATTTAGTTTCTTCCTAAATTAAAATTGTTTAAATTTCGATTCCAGGGAGCACCTGCCGTAGAAGAGTTGCCTCCCCCTCCACCTCCCCTAGATCCTCCAGTGGAGAGCGCCTGGGAAAGAGGTCTTAGACATGCCAAAGAGGTACAGATATCTCAACCATGCATGTTTTACAATTGTTTTTGAGTCAACCATTTATAAAGTTTCATTTCTAGGTAATATTATACTGTCTGTGGGTTTTTTGAGGGGAACTCTTTCATTCAAATTAGTCTGTAGTGTGTTCTGCAGTGATAACAAAAATGTCAGCTTTGTAACTGAGATAACATGTATGTATTTTGATACTCATTCTATGCTAGATATGTTGCTTTCATTACTGGGTCTTTGTTAGACAAGAAAAGTTCCCAGTTGAATTGAATAACTGAAAACCTTGTTTCAACTCAAAAAAACATTGCCTTAGGTGTTGAAGAAAGCCACCATCCGTAAAGAACAGGAACCAGATTTTGAGGAAAAACGTTTCACCGTAACCATAGGTGAAGATGACCGAGACTTTGACAAAGAAAATGACTTCTTCAGGGAACGCGGCTATCGTATCACCAGAGAGATCAGAGATGCCGGGTACGGGAAAAAAATGACTTATCAGGAACTCAATCAGAGTGTGATCTCATTATGTTCAAATGTGGTTGTGGGTAGTTAACATACTTAAAGGCAATTGTCATCCATCCATAATGTTAAAAGCATTTTGACAATTGTTATGTTATTGTTCCATGAACTAATTATACTTTTGCCTGTATGGAATCTTTGTACTTACTAAAATTCATCATTGACTAAAATTCATTCGTTAAATTGCAAGGCCATTTTAAAATGGCATGTAAATCTTAAGCCCTGACTACACGTTTTTAGCCCGATTTTGCCATGATTTGCTTGTCATAGGGTGTCATGGGGATTCGTATATGACAATGGATGTCGGGATGCAAGATTCGAACGTTTCATCTCGTGTAGTGTGTCATAGTCCACGACATGTCTGCGATGCTTCACAACCTCAACAGAAAGACTAGCATGTTTAATATTTTTTACATCGTATACAAGTTCCATCACATCTGTGACAGTGGCCAATAGGAGCACAGAAACGCATTCATACAAACTTTCAAACATGGCGAAACGAAAGAGAGACAATGGTATCAGTCCTGCTAGGTGGGACTACCACGACAGGGTGAAAAAAAAAAAAAAAAACAGGTAAAATAAAACATTTTACCTCGGTTCTCTTTGACAGTCCGTGATGTCCTGTCATGCAGTCCAGATTTGTGTCTAATGTCAGGTCGTCTTTCTTTTTGGGGCTTTTCTGATGACAAGACAGGGCAAAACACACTGTGTGCTAGCATTGTTTATTTACACTCCTTGGTGTAAATAGCCTTGGTCCAGCTGTATCGATGACAGCATGCACGTTGTTATGATGGCATACGATGAATGTTCCGGTAGCATCGTGTAGTCTGACATGTTTCTGGTTCATGACACGACAAGATTTATGAGTCAAAATTGCATAATCTGACACAGTGACTGTCGTAACCGACAAAAAAATTATGTAGTCTGACCAGGGCATTATTCATTCATTAAATAAATTTGAGCCTAAATTATTCTTGTTGATTAAAAATGCCCATGGACATGAGCTCTGTTAAAGTTTTCCCCTTTTCTCTTTCTGCATTGCAGTGATATTGAGTTCAGAGATCCAGGTTATGGGTGGGTATCATAAATGAATTGCACTCTTAAAGTACCGTAATGTATTAACTTGTGCTCTCACTATTTGTTTAAACCACTTTATCATTCCTCTGATTTCTAACCATTTCTGTGGTAGTGATCCATATGGCGACCCATACTATGATTATGAGATGGAAGCTTTTTGGCGAGGAGGCCAGTATGAGAATTTCCGAGTGCAGTACACCGAGACCCCACTTCCGTACTACCCTGTGAGTACATACTGATGTTGTTCAGCTGGCTTACTGTCTTGTTTACTATTTACTATTATTAATTGTTTATGGGTAATTTACATGTTTACAGTGTGCATGCACATGATAGTAGGCCGTATTAAAGGATTAGTTCACTTCCAGAATAAAACTTGATCATTTTCTCACCCCTATGTCATCCAAGATGTTCATGTTTTTCTTTAGGCGAAAAGAAATAAAGTTTTTGAGGAAAATTTAACATATAATGTACTTCAATGGGAGCTAGGGATAGCTCGATACCATAATTTTGGCTTTGGTGCCATACCAGAGTGTAATACCTCGGTATCTGTACTAAATCGATACCATAGGTGACAAATAACCAGCCTCAAAAGATAAGTAAATTGAAAACAATTTGGTAAGCAATGTTAACATGTTAGTTTATTTATCATTCATAAGTAGTTTTTGACCTAGATGTAATAAGTGCTGTAATACTGTTAGGTTGGCTTACCTAAAACATTTTAACAAAGTTTGCTTTACTGTAAAGTGTTATTTTAACTGTCAGAGTATTCAAAATCACATTATTATCTTTCCAATCATTTTCAGATTTCAGACTCAAAGAAAAAGCATTAAATCTCTCTCGCTCCCTTGGCTGCTTCATATTAGTGGTTGACGGCACAAGAAAAACATTCCCTCATATTATTGGTACTAAAGTTAATATAGCAAACCTCAGCTTCATTTAAATTCAATTAATATTTGATTGTTTGAAATGAAAGTGCTAATATTATGTGACCAAAGCTAAACTGATAGCATGTCACGCACATTTGAGCTTTACGTTACTCTGTATCACATCTTAGGTATGTGCATTGATCAGTTGTGAATAAAAGTTAATTAAACCTGGATTTACGAATGATGAACTCACCTGTCGATCTCTAAATTTGTGTTAAAGATCAATATGAGCAAGTGACAAATGCTTGGCAAGATTTGTTGTGTGCCTCCTGTGGCAACAAATGATTTATTATAGCAATATTTGCATACAGGTGCAAGGTACCTTTATCAGCTGTTTTGTATGCAAAATAATGCCATATTGCACTTTGACTGTTGTCTTTATTTACTAGTTCTGCGCACGTTGGTGGAGTTTCATCTGTTTGATGATCCGTTGCGTTGCTCTGTTTAGTGGTCGATCAAAGTTGGATTTTACTGATACTGATAACTAGGTTGGACCACACTGGCCGATAGTTTTTAAAATGCATACTGAATGGAAACTAAAACAGTGATCTACTATTTAAAAAAGGGACTGAACCATACTTTGTAAATGATTAAATGTATCAATATTAATTATATATTTAAAAATATCAATAAATGTTGAAATTAACACTAAAATGGAACAACACTTACATTCTATAGCTTTTATTAATCTTAGTTAATGCTCTTATTGTGATGTTACCATTTCATATCAATGTCTTTAAACATCTACACAAAATCCATAGTATTCAAATAGCATCATATGAATATTGTATATATAGTCTCACAGTTTAACTGCTTCTATTCTGAAACTCTTGATGAATATTTAATCAAAATAATAAAACATTTTAGTCACAAACCGAGCAAAAGCCCAGCATCGCATCCAGGAGAATTTGTATGAGTTGTCACACACAATGGACATGTCACATTCAGTTCAAACGGCGGTCTAAAACTGTTTATTTAATCACCAAACGGATACAAGTTTACTTCAACAATGATCAAAAAGCGGCATATATGAGTTTGAAATTCAGTGTTTAAAACAACAGAGCAAATGAAAGGGAAAACAGAGATCTGTATTAATAGTTCTCTATATGAAACATACAGATTTTATTAGAGACACAGAAAGAAAAACATTTTGCTAAAAAATGCGAAATACACACAATCTTCCAACCCATGGTGAAGTCTTTATGTACAGTTACATCGATTTGGGACATTTAATTGACATTTAATGTAAAACTGAGAGTGTGATAGCACTCTGTTATGCGGCGGTATTTCTGTCAGCTGAATGGACACTTTGCTGTCACACATCACTAGCTTTAAATATGCAATTTGCTGGTTAACAAGTGCATTCATGTGATCAGCTGGATATAAACTAAAGCAAATAGATTGTAACAATCGTAGCATTTAACATATGGGTTGAACTTACTGTTTTGGTCACATTGTTTTAACCTCTTGAGGTGCGGCTAATGTTCGCCTCCTCTCAGCCTTGATAGCAAACATACTGCTGTGCTTTCTCTACTAATGCAGCATCTAGTCAACAAAGTACTTACTAATTAATATGAACACATGCACTGTAGTTTGTTGTCAATGTTTTAAATGCGCATCTGAAGTGTCCTCACGTGTGTAGAGGCCGGTCTCATACATATCTATGGTTCTCATACTGTATAATGACAACGGAGCCTTCTCAGCCGCTTCAGCAACGGACACAACCAGGAAAAACTATCGGCATGGATTTTAGCCGATAACCGATATTTCCGCCAATCAACTACATACATCGGTCGACCTTAAGTTCTGTTGTCATGTTTACCTGTTTCACAGCAATTTGGGAAGCACTGTCACCTACAGGCGAAATTTGGAACAGCAGCCTGTAAAATATCAAATTGAAAATTGAAAATACTATCATATCAAAAATGATAGTTAGGAATGAAAGTTGAACAGTTTGAAGGTCTAAATTGCTGTTTCAGTGCAGCTTCAAAGGGCTCTAAACAATCCCAGCCGAGGAATAAGAGTCTTATTCCTAGTGAATCAAATGGTAAGTAAAAAGAAGTACCGACCCAGTGTTTACAAAGCGAACATGCAAATAAAGTCAAACGCCCTTTGTGAAAAAAGGTGAAACAACGCTGTTTGATGATTTTGAAGTTGGAGGAGAACTTGAAATTGAAGTTGGAGCACTTTTTGCCCTACCTAACTTTATGAACCGAAGTACACAGATGAAGAACTAACTCTCATGTGACCATTCCAACATGATTACGAGAGCTAGTCCAAGACAAGCATTGCTGGTTAAAAAGTATATAAGCTTCTATTTATTTTTTTTGAGGAAAATGACCAATCTTTCACTAGGTAAGACCCCTATATCGTGTAGAGCTCTTTGAAGCTGCTTTGAAACAGTTTGGACCTTCAGCTTGTTGGCTCCCATTGAAGTCCACTATATGGAGAAAAATCCTTGAATGCTTTCCTCAAAAACCTTAATTTCTTTTTGACTGAAGACTTGATTTGACTTGACTTGACAATGATCAGGACATTTTTATTCTAGAAGTGAACTAAACTGATAAAAGCATGTTTCTCATACAAAAATAATTGACTTTTCAGTGCTGCATTGAATGACATGTACCTGTTTGTTTGTTTGCATCAGGACCGAGAGCGGGAACGGGATCCACGTGAGCGCCACCGCGAGAGGGAACGGGAGCGTGAGAGAGACCACCGGGAACGGGAGCGCAGGCAGAGAGAGCGAGAAAGGGAGAGAGAGCGGGAGCGTGAGAAGGAGAGCCGGCGCAGGAAGGAGGAATGGGAGAGGGATCGTCTGAAACGGGACGAAAAGGAGGGAAGACCTAGAGAGCGGCCTCCCAGAGAGCCACGGGAGAAGAAGGATGAGAAGGAGAAGCCACTCAAACCACGTTCGCCCACAAACATGCCACCCAGGTGAGTTCCAAGCTTTCTACTTGACACTAGTCTATGGCTGCATCTGAAAATGCATACTTTCCTACTAGGGATGTGACGAGATCTTACATTTTTGATCGAATATATTTTTTTAAAGACTCAAGCAATGAACATTGTGTCAAAATCACGTAAATTACGTTATTTAGTTTAGATTTCTAATCTTTTTTTTTCTTCAGAATCGAGAGAGAATCATGATCTCCAATTTATTAAAAAAAATTTGATTTTCAGTTTATCCAGAACCATGCAGCTTTAGTTTACATGTTTATTGCTGCATATAATTGATTAAAAAAGTTTAATTTCATAAAGTACAAGTTCATATCAAAATGCACCTATATTTTTTTTGCATTTTGTGTTTTTCAGTTGAATAAAATACTATTCCCTATACATTTCATAATTGAGGATTTCTTTAAAAAAGTTTAAAAATCACGTCTCATTCTCGTCTTATGTCTCATCTCGTGGGATAAGTCTTGTCACACCCCTTTTTCCTAACATATTAGGCCCAAAACACTAATTCACAAAAGAGTAGTGAAAAATATCTGTGTGACCTAATACTTTCGGCATGGTTCTGAAATGTGCGCTTGATGGGCACTTTACTATCCCATGAGGCCACGTAAAAGGATTTATGAATGGCAGTGATGTGACACAACAGACGCTGGTAGGTCACGTAACAGTGACAACATGGCAAGTGCAGTACATCCAGTAATTGCTAAGTACCTACTCGAGAGTATACGATTTTGGACGCATTTGATTGCCTGGCTGCTACGCAACTTTTGGGTTGTACAGGTTTTTATTTAAAGTCATCTGAAATTAATGAACTTTAAGTATGTGTTGTTTGTGAAGTTTACGTTCAGTTGATAATTAATTTTGGATGGAAATTCTGACCACAAAATCTACATGCATTTCCACTAATTATTTTGGTGTTGTCTGTGCAATTATTCACAAAGACTGCTGCATTTTAACGTGATTTAAATTCCCGTTTGTTGCATGCTGGTCTATTTTTCTGATAGTCAAGTCTGATTGAATTCAGACTTGACTTATTATTTATTTATTGGCTTATTTCCATCTAAGTGAGAAGTTTCTTTTTATGAAAATCTGTCTTTTTAAAAGTGTAACAAAAATTTAAAACTCAGTGGATGAAATGTAGATAAAATAATATTTTTAAGGAGTTAAAGATTCTGTCATTAATTACTCACCCTCATGTTGTTTCAAAACATAAGATCCTTATTCATCTTTAGAACACAAATTAAGATATTTTTGATGAAATCCGAGAGTTTTCTGACCCTGCATAGACCGCAACACAACCAACACGATCAAGGCCCAGAAATGTAGTAAGGACATGGTTAAATTAGTTCATGTGACATCAGTGGTTCAACTTTATATTGTCAAATAAATTATTTAAAAAAAAAAAAAATTGTGCACAAAAAGTATTCTCGTAGCTTCATAACATTATGGTTGAAACACTGATGTCACATGGGCTATTTTTTCAATGTCCTTGCTACCTTTCTGGGCCATAAAAAGTCTATGCAGGGTTTACAGGTTTGGAATGACGTGAGGACGAGTAAAAATTACTTTTTTTCTTTTCTTTTTTTGTTCACTACACTGTAAGTTGTAGTTGTAAGTTTAACACATTCTGAATCTTCCGGCGTTTTGGTCTTTCCTGACATTATCACAATAGTTTTCTTCTCTTGGTTTTATTTCCCTTCACAGTAAATTCTTCATTGCTGTTTTCACTTGCATAACCAAAGACTCAGATTGCATAGTTGATTATGGTCACTTTATGGGAAATTTCCAGGAGGATTGTATCTCATAGCCACACCAGAGCTGCTCTTTTGACCCTCTACGTCATGTCAGCCGTCATTTTCCCTGGAGAAGAGATTCACATTTCACTAATTAAGCCAAAGCCTCACACAAAATGGACAATTTTCCGTATCACTTGTGTTGAGTAATTGACTTCTGTTCTCAGAATTCCACAAAGGGAGACGGTGACATGCGTATGAATATGTCCCATGATACTTGCACAGAGTCTTTTATCAGGTAGTGTAGGGAGAGACTCACACCTACATGATTTACTGACTTCAAAGAATGCTGTTTCATCTCACGTTTCTCAAATTCATGTGATATAATCTATTTGTATGAACAATTAGGTCAGCTTGAAACTGGTTAAAATGCACAATCATACTTTCTGGCCTTGTGACTAATCTGTAAACACAGAGTTTCAGTTCCACTGAACACTGGTCTGATGTGGTTAGTACAGTGCTTCGTGTTTGATTGACAGTGCTAGATACTCAGCATTGTTGTTTGTGTCGAAAATAAGTGACTGTGTGCTTATGGGCACCATTCAGAAATTAAATCAATTGTTATATTGGTCACAAATTGTTGTTAATGTACGTAATAATTTCACCCTAGGCTGAAAGATTTTGTATTGTTTCTGGTGTTTGATCGCTTTTATCCTTACTAACAGTCAAAAGTTTGAAATAATGAAAATTTAATATATATTTTTTAAATATATATTTCTTCTTTGTTCACAAAGGCAAAAATGAATTAACTAATATTGTTCATCAAACATTTCTTATAATCGTCAGTGATGAAAAAGTTGTGCTGCTTAACATTTTTGTGTAAACAGTTGTTATCGTTCAGTTTAGGGTAAGAAAGTATTATATGTGTCTGTATGTACACTACCATTCAAAAGTTTTGAACACTTTTTTTTTTTTTTTCTTTTGCTCACCAAACCTGCATTTATTTGATGAAAGTACAGCAAAAACAATACAATTTTGAAATATTTTTACTATTTAAAATAACTGTTTTTATTTGAAATGTATTTTAAAATGTAATTTATTTCAAAGCTGAATTTTTAGCTCCAGTCACTTGATCCTTCTGAAATATTCTAATAGTCAGATTTGCTACTCAAAAAACATTATTTATTAGTATTAGTACTATTATTATGTTGAAACCATCTGTGTATACTTTTTTTTTCAGGATTCTTTGATTAGAAAGTTAAGAAGAACAGCATTTATCTGAAATAGAAAGCATTTGTAACATTATATCACTTTTGATCAATGTAAAGTATCCTTGCTAAATAAGTGTTCATTTCTATCATTTCTTCCCCCCCAACCTCCCCCCCGCAAAGCTTTTGAATGGTATAGTGTGTAATGCTTTTATCATTTATCATTAGAATGATTTCTGAAAGATCATGTGAAACTGACGGCTGGAGTAGTGATGCTGAAAATGTAGCTTTGATGACTTTGAATAAATTACATGTTAAAATTTATTTAAATAGAAAGCAGTTATTTGAAATAGTAAAAACATTTTGCAATATTACTGCTTTTGCTGTATTTTGGATCAAATAAATGCAGGCTTGGTGAGCAGAAGAGTCTTCTTTAAAAACCTCAAAAATCATACTGTCCAAAAATTTTGACTGGTAGTGGGTATAAATAAATTAATATTGCTATAATGCTAATGTATATATTTTTTGGTTTGTTTATGCAGCCTGACGCAATATTAGTTTAACCAGTTTGATCAACCACCCAGAGTTTGAGATCTCATTGTCTGGCCAGTCAAAGACAGATTGTACAGGAAATCTGTTATAAAGGTCATAATTTTGGAGTGTATTCTTGGTGACATGTACTAGCATCTTTTTTTGTTTGTGTGTGTTTGTGATTGTGCAACATGTATCATACGTCGTCAGGGTTTTAAGATAGGATATTTTTCTTTTATTATCATCATGAAACCTGTCAGTGCAATGTAGTAATAAAGCCTCTGCAACTAGAACATGTTGCATGATTTTGGAATTACTAAATTAGCTTTGAATTACCTGCATCACAGGTGAAAGTTTGATCCATTTACTACCTATTGTATTGAGCTGACGTAAATGATTCGGAACACTGATTATAGTAGCAGTCACGTGATAATGAAACGAGGGAATTTTTCGGCAGGGCAGAGGAATGAAGGAAGGAAATCATTAAACTTGGATGTCACAGTATGAACCATTTCCCAGGTGTGGTAAACACAGCAGGGTGAGCTTAGATTGACACTGGTTGCTCACAAACAACTCCCTGTGACGTTGAAAGGCGTGCATGATCACGGTTTCAGGCTATACCTGAATGTGTCAAGGCAAGTGTTTTGATGCGTGAGTTGCATGTATATGTTTTGGATATTGTTGGGTCATCGCTACTCGATGCTTTGAGGTTTAAGATTGAGTCTGATTAATTTAAGGAAATTAACATTTAAAATGGCAATAATGGAAAGGCAACAGTATTTCAAAACTTTGGCAGTGCCTGAAACTGAAACGGGGGGGGGGGGGGGGGGGTGGAGGAGAGATGTCAGGTGAATTTAGAGGCTTTTGCATCTGAACTCTTCATACATATATATATATTAGGGCTGTCAAACGATTAATCGCATCCAAAATAAAAGTTTACTTTTATATACAATGTGTGTTTACTTTGTATATTTATTATGTACATATAAATACACACACATGCATGTATATATTAAAACAAAATATTTATATGTATATATTTATACCTGTATACAATTTAAAATAAATATAAATATTTTAGATATAAATCTAAATTATTTTTCCTTAATATATACAGGCATGTGTGTGTTTATATATACATAATAAATATACACCGTACACAAATATATAGTATGCAAACATAAACTTTTATTTTGGATGCGATTAATCGCGATTAATTTATATATATATATATATATATATATATGTATATGTGTGTGTGTGTGTGTATACACACACTGCAGTTCAAAAGTTTGGGATCAGTAAGATTTGTAAAATGTTTTGAATAAGTTTCTTATGCTCTTCACAGCTATATATATAATATGTGTATATGTGTGTGTATATATATATATGTGTGTGTGTGTACATATAGTCGATCCAACAATATACAGATCTGAAGGCTCAATAGTGCCTCAGCAGTGCCATAGGCTGATCAATACCATGCCACACTTCACTGATGCTGTAATTTGTGCTAGGAGCAAGTCATTTGCTGTAATATGTGCTGCCGACCAAGTAATGAGTGCATAAATGAACATACTTTAAAGAACTTGAACTGCAGTATTTATATTAAATAAGTAATTTATTTGTGCAGATTATTATTATTATTATTTTTTTTTTTTTAACTGATGTGCCCTCATAATTTTTAATCAATAATTTGCATCAACATCCGTTCTTTGACATTTTACTGGTAAAAGACTGGTATAATACCTTACTGGTATAAGAGTGGGACAAACTGTCACTCGCTTGATCACAGCAATGGCAAATGGCAATTGTAGATGGACACAAATCAAGTCGTACTGATGCACATCACAATAGGATAGAAAAAATTATTGCAACTGACCTTTCATGGCAACGACATGCCAACATCAAACACCCTCTGTGCAATTTTCTTATGCCTTATCAACTTGTGAATAACTTTGAGTACTGTTGCGTATCATCATATAACCCAGCCCTAACTAATACTGTTATATAATGTAATGCGCACACACAACAGTCATCTCTCTCTTTCTGTCCCTTCGTGTTGGACATTATTTTGTCAAAGGAAAACAAACAAATGTGGCTTCAGAAGTGAATATTCCGTTTATTCTAGAGCTGCAAAATGATTAGTCGTGATTAATTGATTCAAAATAAGTTTGCATACTATGTGCATGTACTGTGTATTTCTGTGTATATATAAATGCATACACTTGTATATATTACTAAAAAATGTTTATATTTAAAATATTTATATTTATATGAAATATTATTTTAATTTAAAGTAACATTTTTCTATGTGAATATATTTTTAAATGTAACTTATTCATGTGATACATAGCATCATTACTGCAGTCGTCAATGTCACATGATCTTTAAGAAATCATGCTAATATGTTGATTTAATTATCAGTGTTGAAAACTGTGTATTTCTAACAATATATACTAGTGTTTAACAGTTTGGGGTCAGTACATTTTTATTCTTTTTTTTTTCTTTTTCTTTTTTTAAGAAATTGATACTTTTAGTTGCGTTAGATGCTTTAGATACTTTTTAGGATGTGTTCAAATTAATAAAATGTGATTTACATTGTTAGAAAATATTTATATTCTGAATAAATGCTGTTCTTTTTAACTTGTTTTTCATTAAAGAATCCTGAAAAAAAGAATTACAGCTTCCAAAAAAATATTTTGCTTTGTTTCCAAGACTGATAATTCTATTAAGAAATCGGCAAATTAGAATGATTGAACAGCTGATGAAACTTTAACTTTAACTATGAAGCCCGTATTTATAATACATTATAAGGGTATTCTTAAGGCATTATAATGAATGCATAATGCATTATAAAAAACCTTATAATATGTTGTATCATCTCTTGAGTATTCATAAGAACAGTTGTAATGTATTATAATATTTACTTATTTGTGGTTATAGCTATTAAGAGTATGTGATTATAACACACAATGAACACATCTACTTAAGTTACCATGAATTATACTTCTCATAGTTATAATGTGTTATAAATCTAATTTCTCGCCATTTTACTTATGTTACTTTACTTAAAGCAGACAAAGTCCACTTATAAGTAGTATTAATAACAACAATAATAATAATAATTTTTTTCTGTAACAGCCATAAGATCAGGTATCAGAACAGATGAATGTGTAATATGACACATTTGCTTTCAAATATTTTTATTGTAATCTCAGTTAGATTATTTTGATGGTACCATTTCGACAGCTGTTGATAAGTAGCTCTGCAACTACATGTCAACTAGCAGTATTTATTATTAGTAGTATGCTAAATATATGCTTTATATTATTTACACTTTACTTTATTTTGATGGTTGCCCAAAAGACAAACTGATTATATGTAACTTTGACCTACCCTAACCTTAACCTAAGTCTAGTTAGTTAGATGACATGCAGCAAAGTTGCTTATAGTCAATAGACTAGACATCAAAATAAAATGTAAAAAAAACAAACAAAAAAAAGTCATATAGTCCATAATAAAAGTAGATTTAATATGGTGTTCATCGTGTTATAATTAAAAACATGACTCGATTAATCACGGCTAATTGTTTTGCAGCTCTACTTTATTCTTATGTCATTGAACACAAGTCTGCAATCTACAGTTTACAGTCCATTGTGTTAAACTATTCATTGTGTTAATATTTTCATTGCATAAAACTCTTTAAAATTACAGCATCATTTTTTTTCAGTTTATATAACAAAATGTTTAAATTGCAAGTCATAAATAATGATTAGGTTTATTCTGAAGCATGCATTGGTTAAAGGTTTCTTTTTCATTTAAATAGAAATGTATTTTTATGGAATCAGGATTGTCCAAAGATGTGGAGAGGCCAGAAGAGGAATTGATCCTGGTTCTCTTTTCCATTGTGTCTGTGTCTGGTATATTCCTCTGTGTCGCCCCCTTCATTGTTATGTATTAGGTCTTTTGTTCTGCTTCTCCTTCATCTGTATTATTCGGCTGCCTGTGATATTCCAGACTTCACTATAATGTCAGGGCATTTTGTACACATTAATTGAACTGTTAGATGTCGTACCCTGAGTCTGTTTGCTGACCTAGCAGTTACTCTGTGGTTTTCACCACTGTGTACTGTACGCTGTCTTTCATAGTCACGTTTTGTGTGCTTAGACATTCAGATGCAGAACTGGAACTATGCCAAACCAAGAATAAAATAAATGAGGGGGAAAAATCAAAACAAACTTCTTTTTTTTTTGTCCTGTTTATAACACAGTATAGCACAATAGTTAAGTATGCCACTAAACAGGTTATAGGTAAATCCCTGTTTATTGTTTGGCCGTTTATGGCAGGTGGTTCTTGCAATACTGGAATTGTACTTTAGTGTCAGTATTCGTGTTGACATTTTAGGTTTCATCATGGTACGTCACATTCAGAGAAAGGACGAAGTGATGAAATGATCCCAGTTTGTTCTTTGTAAACAAGAGTCGCATCACAGAGTTTGGCCATATAGAAATACACTGTTAAAATGTATGTGGATGGAAGAGCTTTTTTTTTTACTTAATCGTTCATATTCCAAAATATTCTGTTTACATTCTTAGTGTATGTTCCTACATTCATCTGTAACAAAAATGCCCTTTAAGTACACATTTCATTTTAAAAGCTGTTAAAATATAACATTTATAAAATATACAATTTGTTTAAATATGTAATATTAATTTATTTAATCAAAGAACTGCAGTGTTGTTCAGCATCATTCTTTTCAAAAACATTTATTTATTTCTTTTATGTAAGCCCTGTGTGATCTTCCAAGCTGCATTGTTACAGACTATTCTTCCTTAAGCCTTTCTTCCTGTGTGAGTCTGATTTTAGTGTCACACACCTTTATAACCTGTTTGTTTAGGCGTGACTTAAAGTTACATCATCGGCTAAATGTCTCTCAGGAGTCAAGTTGCACCCTGTTTTAGAGAATGCTGGTTCTTATGATAAGGACAGCAATGCAATGACTTCAGTCTTAAACTGTCTTATTTTCCGATATTCTCTGCAGAGATCGGATGTCTTGATTACGATTTTTTTCTTGCAACCATGAAGCAATGCTTTGAAATCTTTTCCGGATATGTTTTTAATATTATTTTTAGACATATGGACAACAAGCGTTGCATTTATCCTTGTGTTATTACAGATGTCTCTGCGACCGTGTACTTTCCTGGTGTGAATATCAATCTTGCATTCATGATGAAGTCTAAACTTTATCATATTACATATGCATTTGAATAAATGAATGAATAACTATTCAATGAAACAGGAATCATTCCATATCAGCTAAAGAATGCGAGTATGCAATCTTTAAAGCCATTTTTCACTCACAAGTGATTCTTGGAAAGGCCTGAAGTTGGTCATATGACATGGCTACTAACCTCTGTTAACTGTGGTTTATGATCTGGAGCTCAGTCTAAAGAACTTTCTGATTTAGTACAACATTGATATCTAGCATTCTCGCACTGTGAAAAATGACAACAAGGGATTCCCATTACATGAACAAGGTTAAAAGTCCAGTGTCTTCCTGTTGACAGCATGCTGGTTGGTTTTGATGAGATAAACACACCTGGGCCGTTTGACACATGCCCTGTGGAGCGCTGATGAAATATGGAAATCTTTATGCATGTGCTTACGTTTGCAAACATTCCAGGTATTGTTTTGGAGCTGTTGTTTTTACTGATAATGCATGGACAAAAATGCAATGTTTATGTATTTTTAGAGTTAATAAATTAATTTACTTGCCATTAAATAGATCAAATTGAACGTTAAATGCATTTAAAATGTTACAAAATATTTCAGTTTGTAATAAACGCTGTTCTTGTACTTTCAATACATCAAATTCTAAAACGACGCATTACATTTTCCAAAACAATGTTAAGCAGCACAAGTGTTTTCAGCACTGATGATAGTAACCAAATCAGAATATTAAAATGATTTCCAAAGGATCATGTGACACTGAAACCTGGAGTAAAATTCAGTGTTCCATCACAGGAATAAATTACGCTTTACATGCATGTTAAAATGGAAAACAGTTATTTTAATTTTTAATAACATGTCAGAATATGACTGTTTTTGTGTTTTTTTTATTAAATTCAAAAATCTTATAGAATTTTTGAACAGTACTGTATGTACATGTGCAGTGATTTGGATACATTTTGTAATCAGATTTTGACTCGGTTATCAGTGAAACAGGATGTTGAAGTATGAGTAATATATTTAATAACTTATTTAGAACAATTAAAACACATTTAACTCCCTTTATCCTCCCTTCCCTAAATATTTTTTTGTTTGGGGTTTGCCGTGGCACTGCTCTGCATGCAATCTTTCTTCACGGAACGATGTGCTTCCTTTTTTCCATGCAAACAGGAAATTAAAGGTGAGCTCAGATTCCACGTCTAAAAATAGCTTTGATGGTCTGTCTATTTTTAGGTACACTGCAATAATTGCCTCAGGTTTGTTTACTCTCTGACATCACCCAGAAGGACATTCCAGGTCCTAGATTGGATCACGTTAGTCATTATAAGGCATACTTTAGTATACATAATGTGGAATGCCCTTAGTTTGACTAATAGTGTAATGTAATGATCTTTAATTAACCCAAGGATTAATGAGCAACTTTTTAAAAAACTCCAATACTTAAAAGATTGCCCAAAAGGCTTTAGTGAAAATAGACTTGGAATGTCCAGAAAAATTAAACTTGCATAATATGGGACTACTAGAGGGCCAACTGGTCAGGCATTATGACCGCCATGGTCTGCTTACTACATTTTGCTCTCAGTGAGGAACTTTTCAGACCGCTAAAGCAGTGATAAGGGTGTGTGATATCACTATTATTTATTGTGGACAATCTGCTTTTGAAGAAATATCGTAGCTACAGCGCAGTTGCTGTTTTGCCGCCGCCGCCTCAGTACTGAACAGTGCGACATTCACATCAAATGTTAATTCATCAGTAGGATACTTCACTTATTCGCAATCACTAAAGTATGTTATTTGCATGTGCTTTAAAGCCTTGCTGGCTTTAAATTTCATTCACATGCACGTACACTAAAAGCTTGTCAAAGAGCGCCTGATTTCTGGACTAAGTTATCTTTCGCATCTGATTGCACTATTACTGTCAAAAACACATGGTTTACATGTGAACACAGCTGGTTATGTCTAAAGTGAAAGTAAAAAGTGAGACGAAAAACTGATGCGTGCCTGTATTTTCATTGTGCTAAACATGCTGCCGCTTGCCATTGATGTTAAAGAGCAGCTTTTATGCAAAATCCACTTTTACATGGTGTTTGGACATAAATGCGTGTTGGCAGTGTGTGAACACAACCGCTTTGACAGGCATTTTTGATTTAGTCTTAGTCTTTATCTTGAGATAAATTTGCTTTTAGTCTACCAACATTTACTTTGGTAGCTATTTTATGGTCTTCAAACAAAATAGTCATGAATTCTTCTCTCTTTAGGACAAATCAATGAAGCTTATGAGAAATTTGAGTCAAGGATTGAATTTGGAAAAAATGGAATCAATGACAATTTTAATGGTTGGATACAGATACAAATTAAACTCATTTTTCAGATACAGTAGGTTTACTTAATGTGTACATGTTATTTAACATCTTTTGTTGGTTAACATTAATGAGATAGATGGGTATTTAATTAGGAATGCTGTCCCTTTAAGACCTTTTTAATACTGACACATTCAGATTACACCCACCTGTTTACATTCACTTAAGCCATAACCGACTATTTACGTGAGATACTCAACGCGATAGACGTTTGGGCTAACTGATTGTGCCCTGTAGGAAAACTGAAGAAGTGGAGCATGCTCGCAAGAAAGCACTTTTATCAGTGCGTTTTCGCCTATGCTATATTCGCCTATATCTTTAAGTTAACTGATAATGAATTGTGACTCCCAGGAAAGACGAGACATCTGGTCACCCTGTCCCTAACCCTTCGGGTGCTGAGGCCATTGTTTCAGATCGCAAGTTCACGTTATGGTAGCCTGTCCATGCACTGCGGCTGTCATACTAGAGACTAGATATACAAAAACCCCCTTATGATCCAATGACAGGGACACACATTTTAAAAGACAGAACAAATTATTTAGCCTATAGGATGTATTTTGAATGTCCAGTAGTCCTCAAATAACATTCTAGTCTCATCTCATCTTGTTAACGAAGACACGGCATACATTTTGTGATAGTTTTTATAATCACACATTAATTTTAGCTCGTCAACGTCTATGAAAAACGGAAAACCCTTAGTCACAGAAAAACTGTTTGTTAACGAATAGTTTTTGTCATGTTTTTCACCAACTATTTATATTTAATTCCCATTAAACCAAATCAGTCTCACTAGGCATGCCATTTTGATTCTCTAAGCAATGTGACATCACATTGTTTAGGCCCCGCCCACTGCAACTGACTTTCAGCCCTACATTGCCATAGTTGTCTTTGGTTGAACACTGTCCTCCATTTTCTCTGTGCTCAGCTGTAACGTCAACAATAACTGCATTTCTGTTATCCTTCAAATTGTGCAAATTGAAAATGCGCCTAATGGAAATGCGTCAATTATGCAAAAACTCCCATATCGCAAACATTTGTTCACGCTTACATGAGGTGTTTTTTCAGCCAATTCAAAAAGACATATTTCGCAAAACTGCAATGGAAAGGTTTTTTTTCCCGCATTTACAGGTCACCATGGCATATGTAAAGTCACATGATCATTCTTCCATGTACTATATCCTCCAAGAAACACTTCAAACATGGCCACTCTCAAGTATAAGGGGCTTTTTCTGCCATTAATGCTTAGACCACTTACACTGGACACGTCTGTGGTGCATTATGCTCCGCCATGACCCCCGGAGCTGATCGCGGCAAAGACGTTATATATAGGAAGACTGTGCACTCCTATTACTTATGAATGGGAGAAAGTGCAATGCCCAATATGGTGAATAAGCCCTGCCATCTAAACGAAAGAGACAATTGATTAGTAAATTCATTGGGTCACAGAAGATGCCATTAGATGCTCTGCTTCCTGTAGAAACTGGCACTGTTCGCAAACCCGTGCTCATGACTGCGCATGCACATTGGCTGGTCTAGCATCAAAAGTAAACTGTATTTAATGGTATTTGAACATAAGAAAATGAGTTTTATGAGCCTGGTGTCAAATTTCATTGGTGTTTTCAAATATGAAATTTTAATCGTTAGCTTGGAGAACAGTTTTAGAGAATTTGATGTTTGTCCATTCAAAGAGATGGGATGTGCACTTGCATGCCTGACAGGCGTTTCAAAGATGGCCGCCAAGTGACTTGTCTTAAAGGATTTTGATCGCGGCCACTTCAGTCTCTGCTTCTGTTTCTTAAGCGGCTGTGCACACTTGCTTCTGTAAAACGCATGCATTCTTCTGTAAAAATACACGCATACACCTATCAATTAAATATAGCCAAAATCCGTGCCATGACTTATCGCAAGAGGAAAAAATGACATTTAGTCGCAAAACACAGGTTAACGGAAGGGGCATAATAGGTGCCCTTTAATAAAACAACTAAACCAGTAATAAGAATATTTTGCATAATTTTGAAATATTAGTAACTGTTCTAAAATCTGCAAATTGAAGCACTGGGGAAATTTAGGGCTCTTCTGGGGGGAAACAAACACATCTAAGATTATAAACTAGATATCTAGTTGCCGGAAAACAACTGTTTGCTTTGTCTGTCGAACAGGAATTGTGTGGGAAATATGAGGTAGTTTTTCCATTTCTTTGATGTCACCTTTGTTTTCTGGTATGTTGTTTGAATGGTAGCCAACTGCTTTGATATTAGCCACAGAAATGGTGAATTAAACGATCAGCTTTTATTTAATTACTAAACGTGACCTGAGACCGGTAGATTTCCTGGAGCAAATTGAGTGGTGGACTAAAGACAACAATGATAGTTATTTAGTAATACACTATAGAGCTAATAAACTAAACTAAAAAACTAAAATTTAAATAAGGGCTGTTTACGTAAGATTCGTTTTGTGGGAACAAGTTGGAAAGTCTTGCATACTTTTGGGTACAAAAACATGCTGTGAACCAATACAAATGAAGAGACATTTGACACTACTTATGAGAAGTTTGTTGGCATCTCTAGCTTCCTGGTTAGCAGTTGGATGGCTTCCAAAGTCAATGAAAAGGATATAGTCTGCTGCCTCACTATAAAATTACTTTGCACTACAGTTTACTGTCATTTTACAAGAATAATACAATTTCTTAAAGTGCCTTTTAGCACTGTTGCAACTCCACTTCCCTGTGAACACTAAAACCTGGTAAAATCACTGGAACACATGACATATAATGTTAACATTGCTTAATATTGTTTACTTAATGGTGGTTTTTTTTTTTTTTTTTTTTTTTTAAATGTCAATTAGCATACATATTTCGGGGGTTTTCTATTGTTTTTCAGGAAATGAACCGGCATATTCTTGTTTAAGGAAGACTTGTGCTTCTGTTGCACCTAAATGACGACAAATCTGTGCCGGCTTTACTATGTCAATGACACAGCTTATTTAAAAGAGAATGTGGAAATTCTGCCTGCTAATTGTAAACATTTTACTTTCATTAAGGAAAGGAAATGGGTCGTCGAGATATTTGTCAGGTTTAAGGAAGTCACGCTATAGGCGCATTCTTTCTGAATCCTCTTTTTCTCGTTTTTCTTTTCAGAGGACCTATGGAGCCACCACCTAAAAAGGAGATGGTCCCATTGCCGAAGAGGCCAGATGAATGGAAAGACCCTTGGCGCAGGTCTAAATCCCCTAGGAGAAGACCTGGTCTCATGGGCTCCCCTCCACGTGGCCGTAGACGACATAGGCCCTCCGGATCTTCAGTTTCCCTTTCCAATTCCTCTAGGTAAGATAGCTGCCATGGAGCTATTGAACCAGACATTGGTGCCATTTGCTAACAGGAAACTTTTGACTACTTTTTTTGCTAGTTGAAAAAGCCTCATGTCATTTCCAAGACTTCCAATGTTGTTTTGGACCCTATTGACTGGACAAAAATCAGTTTTTGCATTCCAAAAGAAATTAAAAGTTCAGAATGACATGAGGATGAGTAAATAAATAAATTAATTAATTTTTGGGTGAGCCATTTCTTTAAGGTAAGGGGTGGTGCTTTTATTTATACTTTTTTTTTTTTTTTTTCAAATGTCTCCAGGTCTTCATCTCGATCTTCGTCGTTCACCGGTTCTGGCTCTTCCCGTTCCCGATCTCATTCACGGTCTTCTTCGATGAGTTCCTACTCAAGTCACTCGTCTCAGCACAGCTCTTTCAGCGGAAGCCGCTCTAGGCAAGATATCACAGCTCACGACAATATCTTGATTTGTCATGCAAATTTGCTGTAATGACTTCCAGAACATTCAGTATACCACATTTATAATTGGCTGGCTTGTACTGTGAACGTTTGCCGTTCTTAATTACTTCATTTTCCATTCTAGATCGCGATCCTTCTCTTCCTCACCCTCCCCGACCCCCTCGGCACAAAGAAACACTAATAAGAACAAAGCTGAGCAGCCTCCTGGTGCATTGAAAGGGTAAATGGACACACTCATGCTCACTTTTGGTTTATACACTACTGTTCAAAAGCTTGGGGTCAGTACGTTTTTATTTTCATTTTGAAAGAAATTAATACTTTTTTTCTCAAAAAGGAACCATTGAATTGCTCAGACGTGACGTTACATAAGAACTTTCTATTTCTATGTTTGTAGAAATAGCCAACAATATATTGTGGGTCAAAATTATACTTTTCTTTCATGCCATTGTTCTCTATCGTATCATAATTTTTCTGTTTTAAATGTATCAAAACTTAATTTTTGGAGTAATAGGGATTGCTAAGAACTTAATTTGGACAACTTTAAAGGCAGTTTTCTCAATACTTCCAGATTCCAGATTTTCAAATTGTTGTATCTCAACCAAATATTGTCCAATTTTAACAAACTGAACCCTATGACTGGTTTTGAGGTCCAGGGTTTCATATTAGAATGATTTATGAAGGGTCATGTGACTGCCATTTAAACTTGCATTATTTTACAATATTACTGTAATTTTGATTAAATAATTCAGGAATTTCTTTAACCCCTTAATTGTCACCTTGGTTTACTTCATCATTTTACAAATAAATCCTAATTTAATCATGGCAAACTATATATTTTTGGAAAGGTCTAAGACTCGTTACAAATTATGTAGGAAGAGTGATCCTCAAAAATCTACTTAAGAACAGGAGTTCTGACCTTTGTCACAAAAAGTCTTTCTTCGTTGCCTTTTTCATGCTTTAGACTATGGAAAATGTATATAAAATCATAACAAAATGTTTTCGTTCATGAATTATACAAAATTAAGCTTTAATACTGCATTTTCACATCTATGTTCAAAAATGGGAGTGACAGTTAAAGGGTTAAAAACATATTTTAAAAAAATCTTACCAACCCCAGACTTTTGATTGGCAGTATACATTTCTAGCTGTAGTTGTCCATACTGTTCTTCTCATTTACTCACTGCATGCACGTGAAAATACATATTTTCATTTAGCCATCCGTTGAAGCCTGGTGCACTGCCCCCTCCTCGCAGGGAGAAAGGACCACCCAAAATGATGCCTAGCCCCTCGTTGCCTGAACAGCCAAGTAAACCACCCAAGCCAATCCCTGAGGCGGGAAAGCCCCCCAACCTGCGTCCAGCTGGAAAACCTCCTGGACCCAGAGAGCCCAGAGAGCCCAGAGAGCCAAGAGAGCCAAGAGAGCCCAGAGAGCCCAGAGAGCCAAGAGAGCCCAGAGAGCCAAGAGAGCCACCCAACATAAGAGAAGGACGCAAGAAAGAACGGCAACAGCACAACCCACCCCGAAGGTACAGCACACTTTTCGCGTTCATTCTGCCACTGACACACTATCGCTCTTCTTTAGTTGTTTCATGGTCATTTACATGGATCGTTCACCCAAACATGAAATTTGCTCATGTTGTTCTTAACTTTTCCCACATTTCTTTCCTTTGTAAAATGCAAAATCTGTTTTTTCACCACTTCCACATGATGGTGATGAGGGCTGGGGTTGTCAAATTCCATAATATTAAACAGCAAAATAATAGTGTAGTAATGGTGGTCTTTTAAAGGGATAGTTCCAAAAATTGCAATTGTCATTAATTACTCGCACACATGTCATTCTTTGTCTTCAGAACACAAATTAAGATATTTTTGATGAAATTGAGAGCTGTCTTTACACAGACTACATTCTAACATTCAACTAGCCAGTATCTTTACATTTAAAGTTGCACAGCCATTGCATGCTGTTGTGCTGCTCTTTATTTGTTTTTGTTTTTTGTTTTTTGAGTTAAGTTTTATTTTCATTGAATAATGACTTCAAATGTCATTATTTCCTTGAATTCAGTCTGTTTGTTACAGAAAGTTATAGAAATATAATATATATATATATATATATATATATATATATATATATATATATATATATATATATATATATATATATATATATATATATATATATATATATATATATATATATATATATATATATATATAAAATATACTTTCCTATTTTTATTATATATTTTATATATTTTTATTATTATTTTCTTCTAGAAGCTTGGCGGTAGACCCCTTTTGTTTGTTTTAGTTTGTTTGTTTTTTGGTCTATTTATTTGTTGATTTAATCACTTTGTTTTACATGGAATGAAATGTCAAAGGGATTTGGAATGATGTAAGGGTTAGTAAATAGAAGAATTTTTCTTTAAGGTTAAGGATTGCATCACCATAAGATCTGGAGATTTTGTTTGTGGCTTGAAAGTGTGCTTGTGTTTTTGTGTTGTTATTTTGTGGTTGTTTTTTGACATTTGTGTTTTGAGTGTATTTGCATATGAACCATTACCCAATGACCAGCGTTCTGTGTGTGTGGGTTTGAGTGAGTGAGTGTCTAGAAAGCACAGGGAAGCAGCATGTGACAAAGTTCTGTCATCTGTAGCAGTGAGAGTGAAGTTTCACTGTGGATGTGGAATACCCTGTGTGGGTGTTTAGGAAAATCTCTTGTCCCGCTTGTTTTAAAGTTTCAGAACAAAGACGCTTTTGTGAATATGATAGTAGTTATAACTGTCATTATGTAATTGGCATTTGGCCAGATGTTGTTGACATTTCAGAGCACATCTGATACGGACAACCTTTAATATTTCATATTAATATCATAAATATTATTATGGTGGTATTATCATCATTTTTTTTAAGGCAGCGTGGCTGGTGCTTGCCCATGCAAAACTTACAGGTTGCTGCTCTGCGGTTGGGTATTGTGGGTGGCTGTTAGGTGGTTATTAACCGGCCATATCTACAAGACTTCTTTTGCTTATTCTCTACTACTCTAAAATGGTGAAAATAGGAAGAAATCTCTTCAATAATCTGCACCATTATGAAGCAATAATTATAATTAAGGACGTGCTGCATTGAGAAGGTCACCAAAATATTTTGCAGCCCCCATGTTTAGATTCATATTTTTGTTCATACTGTTATTTTGAAATGCGAGGATCTTGTCAAGTTTTTTCGTTTTCTTTTTTTCTTTTGTATCAGCTCTCTATAATAGGGCACAGGATAAACCCTTGAACAATTTAAATTTAAGAAAGGAAACGCTTCATGATCATTTCCACTGGCAGGAATTTGGGTGTGTGCTTTGACTGTAAGGTGTTCAGATATTTTCTGATCGATTGCCAGCTGTATTTACTTTCTCTTCCCTCGGCTCTCAAGGCATGTGATGTTTATTTTTCACTTTTTTTCAAAATATTTTTTCTCACCAATGCTTACCTCAGCCTTCAGTGTAATGCGATCCTTCAGAAATCATTCAAATATGCTGGTTTGGTGCTTAATAGTTGTGCTGCTTAATATTTATAATTTTTTTCTGGACCTGATAAATAGAATGTTTTAAAGAACAGAATTTATTTGAAATGAGACAAATCTTTTGGAAGTTTGTTGTGACGTACTGTAGTGAGCGCTTCCTGTAGATATGTTTAAATTAAGAGAATTGGCTTCCGTTAAAAATTTATGATGTAGTGTCCACAGTTGTTACTGTCAAAGAGGAACCTTCTGTGATGTGACGCAGAAGAACATCAGGTGTGACATGGATGCTTTGTGTGTTCTTCCCTTTGCTTTGGATTTTTCACGTGCAGATTTGTAATGACTACAGAAATGCTTTGTGCTCTGAATGAACCTTTGAAGCTTCATTATGAGATTCATTAATTCAGTAAGTGTTCAGATTGTATCAGTGAGTTCATTCAGTGAAGGATTCAACAGACTGAACAGCCTAGAGTTCCTAAATGATTCATTAAAAGAATTGGTTCAGAAGAGTTGTTCATTCTTGAACTGCACTGGTATTATCTCCAGCGTGTGACCAACATTTGATTATGTTTCTGTTTCTCTCTTCCTGTCTGTTTCTCTGCCAGGCGAACAGTGAGTGGCAGTGTAAGTGGCAGCAGTTATTCTGGCTCCAGCTCAAGATCCCGTTCCTCCTCTGCCTCACTCTCCCGGTCCCGTTCTGGGTCCCACAAGTCTAGGTATACGATGTACAGAGACCGTAGAGTCCAAATTTGAAAAAAAAAAATCCAGTTCTCTTTAAAAGATAGTTCATCCAAAAATGAAAATTGTCATTAATTACTTATCCTCATGTCATTCCAAACTCGTAAGACATTTGTTTGTCTTCGGAAAACAAATTAAGATTTTTGATGAAATACGAGAGCTCTCCATAGACCGCAAGGGTCCTACCACGTTCAAGGTCCAGAATATGACCAAGAACATCAACAAAATAAAAATAGACGAACAAAGGTCTTATGGGTTTGAAACGACATGAGGGTGAGTAATTAATGACAGAATTTTCATTTTTGGGTGAACTATCCCTTTAATTAAAAGGTCAAATGCAAATATCACGGTGTTACAGATTGTCTGTGGTTTCACAGGTCTCTGTCGGTCAGTAGCGTGTCGTCTGTCTCGTCCGCCTCCTCCAGCAGTAGCTCAGTCAGGAGCGCCGACTCTGATGACATGTATGCTGACCTGGCCAGCCCTGTGTCCTCGGCCAGCTCCAAATCACCCACGCCAGGCCATGCCCGCAAGGAAAGGGGCCCTCCACGGGACAGGGTTCCCAACAAAGACAGAGGTATTGTGCCCTTGACGCAGGCATTTAATTTGGGTGCTATGATTTCCGCGATGGGGAACACGCAGAATACAGTCATTAAAATAGAATTTGCTGTATAATGCGGAATTATATGGAATTTGCCAAATTTGGGATAAATAAATAAAAAGTCGGTCAGTACACTTAAATCAAAATGCGATATGGACTAGTGTCTGTCAATATTAAGCTGCAAAAATAGTATTTAAATATGGGTTTGTTTATTACACATGTACTAAACACAGACTGTAAAAAACATGGACGCCACCCATAGAAGAGCGTTTTTGAAACACAAGTTGGGCGGGGCCTGTCGTCGCCATTTTGGAAGTGCGTCACTCCAGGAAAATAGAAAATGGACAAAGAGGCGGGACGTGGGTGGAGCTAAGATGTCTGGTTGCTGAAACCAGAAAAAAATAATCTTAATAAAGTAACACTCTAAGAAAAAACAAACACAATAACACGGCTGAGATGCCAAGTTCAACTGCTGAAATAAGCTGAGGTAATGTGACGACTGCCTGACACCTGTCACTCAAGTGGCCACGCCCTTAATTATGCAGAATTTTAATGCTTAATATAATTTAAATGGGTGAGTGAAAAAAATTCACCCCCCTCGGAGTTGTCATAAAGGGCTGTTAAAACCAAAACCACTTTTTGTACCAGGCTGTAAACATGCTTTTATCTGTTATAAAGTTGAACATTTTAACACAAGAGTCTATGGGGATTTGCTCCCTTTTGGAGCTAGCCTCAAGCAGCCAGCCGATGAACTGCAGCTTCAGTCACTTCCGTATTTTTTTTCAAGAGCGAGAGCGGGAGGTTGCCGCTTGGTACTAAAGTGCGTGTGATGCTCACTGTGTTTTCAGCCTCTGCTTCCTCAATATATGAGTACATGAACACATAATCTTTTAAACTGCTCTGAGAGTCGCTTAATGAGCATCTTACGATTTCTTCATATCGTATACAATAGGGATGTAACGGTATGACATTTTCTTATCACGTTTATAGAGACAAAAATGATCACGGTTATCAGTATTATCACGGTATTGTTAAAATGTGCTGAAAATGTTTAAAAAGTACAAACACATAAATTGTTTCACCGAGTTTTATATTTAAAATCAACAAACAACATATAAAATGACTTCTGTTTGCACAAACACTAAAACAATATCATTACCAATGAGGTTTTAAATTATAACATGACTGACAACAGTTATCTTCAATAGTTATCTAATAACATGTTTGAAATGTTCAAATAAAGCTTTGAAAAGGTTTTATAAAATGGTAAAACTCACATTTCAGCCTTTAAATAAAGAGAATGGTTAAGTCAAATCTTTTAAAACCTCCAATCTTTCCGTCATGCTTTCATTCAAAACGAAAGTACTCTGCGCACTTGAGACTATTATTTAAACTCTGCTTTACGCTGGACAGTATATATTTATCATAAGTTGTTCAAATCGTGGTAATCAAATACAGTTTTAATGATAATTAAAAGATGAAACGGTAATACTAACCGTGGAGAATTTTATCAAACCGGTTATCGTTACATCCCTAGTATACAAACACACTTAAAGGTCTTCACAGCAGCCCGTCAAAATAAAAGTTTGGTTGAACTTGAAGAAACCGTAACAGAAATATATTGAATTTGAGAGAAGAAGGTCCTTAAAAATGTGACATTTGACACGTTTATTAAATTGCTGTTAAATTGTGTACGTTTCATTATTTTAATTAAATACTCAAGCTTTTAGATTTAAAAAAAAAAAAAAAATTATTTACCCATTAAAACACAGTCTAGAAAAATGAACAGAATCCAGAAAAATTACTCTAACCATTACTGTTTTGGAGTGGTGTTATTGTAAACTAAAAATGAAAGTAAAAATCATTAACTGAGATGAAGCTTCAGTGAAATAAAATATAAATATTACATGAAAAACTAAAATAGCTGCCAAGCTTAAACTAATTTAAAAAAAAATAATAAAAATGAGGAAAGCACATAAATTGCTAAAACCTAAACTAAAATAAACCTGAAAACATAAAAATAACACTAATTCAAATTATTAATAAATATTTAATACCATATCGATAATACTAAAACAAAACTGCTGTTTTGTCTGATGTGCCTTAAAGGAAAACCGCCAAAGAAAGATGAGCCTTTCAAAGATGAGCGAAAGCGAGTGGACCCATCTGGTCTCCCCCCCAAAGCCAGCTCCGGCATGCCTAGATCCGGCAACAGAGGTCACCCCATGCACCCGCCTCCTATGGGTCCTCCAGGAGGATATGGCTCTCACAAGGACATCAAACTCACCCTGCTCAACAAGGTAAATGGGGAAGGTGTCGTTATGGTCATGCAGCTGCACAGAAGTGTATGATAGTTGGATGACTTCTTAATTCCTCTTTGGTTAGCAGCAAACCGACAGGGGCAATAGGAAAAGGTACTTTCCTGCCGATAAAGAGCGACCCCCCTCGCCTCTCAACAAGAGGATGGCGCTTTCGCCTGACAGAGGTAAACAACACGACACGGCACATTAACTCTCCATTAGAAAACCCCTCCAGAAGTGTGATATCTGAACAGATAAGCTCTTTCCTCAAAGGATGTCCGGAAGTTCGATCAGATGCGCATCTAATGGCGATCTGCCCTTTTGGTTCCTCAAGCTTTTCTCTGGTATCTCCATAGGTCGAGATAGGAGGATGCCCGGACGGCCCCCGCTATCTCCAAGAATGGAGCGGCCCAAAGGCCAGGGTCCACGACCCATGCCACCGCAAGGAGAAAGGTCCGCCACTGCCACTTTCTTTTCAGTCACACTTTCTGAATATCCCTTCAAATATGTGGTGATTTCCAGTAGTCAATTGATCTGTTCATGTAGGGAAAAGTTTGAATGAAGTTAATTTAATTTCATTTGTTTGCATGAGAATTATTAATTGACCTTTTGTTATGGCTTTGTTTGTATGTAAAACACATACGGATGTCTCTTGAGCAGTGATTGTGAACAGATTTATTCATCACACTTTTACAAAAAAAAAAAAAAAAAAACTAAAAGTAAATAAAAATCCCCATGTTTGTTTAGCTTTAGTTCCCTTTTTACATGCATCAAGGTGTTTTATAACAAAAGCTTTATCTGTGTGACTAAGATTTAAAAAGATCCCTTATTTGTCAATCACTCAATTCTTTATATTTCCCCTCTCCAGGAAGCGTCCTTTATCTCCACCACCCAAGTCTTCTGGGAAAGGTCCTGCTGCTGTGTCTGCAAGTAAACCACCTGCTCCCGGTGCTGGATCCGGTTCTGGATCCGCTTCCAGTTCGGGCTCGGGCAAGCCGAGCAGCACCCTTTCTCGCCGCGAGGAGCTGTTGAAACAATTAAAGGCTGTCGAAGACGCCATAGCCCGCAAAAGGGCTAAGATTCCTGGGAAATAATAAACCTGGCGTCGTCATAATTTCTGGGACATCTGTTTTCTCGCCCAGTGTTTGCCAGAAATGAGGAAATGGTCATCGTTCTGAACTCTAAGGGCTCATGTCCTAGGGAAAAGATACCGCCGTTACATTTCTGCTTGTTTTGCCCTCAGAGAGAGGTTGTCTAGATTTTATATCGATGTTGACAAGTGGCCCTGTTCACTTCACCACGTTTGTTTTCGCAGGAAGTTGGAATCTGTAGTGTCTCAACGATAAAAAATCTGTACATTCAGCGCACATTTTTGCTCTTCATCCTGCCACAATCCCTTCTCTCATATATTCTAGTTGCTTTATCCCCACTCCTGTTGTTTTATGTGGTGTGACAGACGTGTGCTTGATCTGTTTGGACCATCCTGGATGCGTTTCACATTGGTCCTGCTCAATCTGGAACTGCCTTTTCATAACCATACACTTAGGAAAGTCTACCTTAGCCAATGACTTCGTCTATCCACCACCACATGTTTAGCATTTGCTGTTTTTCCACAATGTACAGCTACAAAGTCAGGTGACGGCATACCTGTTGCATTCTAGAGAACCAATGACAGTGATGTGAAGTATTGCTTTTTTTAAGATTCTGCATTGTTTCCTCTAGCTTTTCAAGTGAGAACCTACGTTTTATTTGTCCCTCATTTTTAGTTGAAAGTGTGAGAGGCTGCAATGGGGTCACCCGGAGATAAGAAATAATTCCGTCTTGCTTTTTGTGACAGGAAAAAAAAAGCTTCTAAATAAACTATTTTGATAAAGATGATACATCTGTTGAAGTGATTCCTTTTTATCTCATGGACATTTTTTTTCCATCTGTGCACATATGGCAAAACATGTGCATATATCCTTCACTGGCAGGGTTGTCAGGTGTTCAAAATAAAAAAAAGCCTAATTACTTCTCAAAATGAGCCCAAAACTAGCCCAATTGTATTGTGGATGGGGTCCCTCGGTAACAACCCTGCAGAAAAAAAATATTTTGAATGGTTTAACCAGTAAAACCATTACATTATAATGAAACGTGTATTGGTTTTAATGGAACCCTGTGGGTTTCTACTGGTTATTGTTTACTTTCTATTGGTGGCTTGTTAAAACCAATAAATCCTAATAGAATATGTCCCAAAAACACACTAGAGAAAATTATTTTTAATGGTTAAAAGTTGATTTGTAATGTTTGTAATGGTATTCGTAGTGGTTCCTATTGTTTTTGTTGTTTCCCCTGGTAAAATTCACATTCCAGGGGCTAAATATCACATTATTTGGGTCCTTCAACCCATAGACATGAAACGCAACTTGCAGCAGAAGTGTTAAAGTATTTGGCAACACTGATCACTGGTTTGTGTGGGTTTTTTATTTGTGCTTTATTGCTTTTCCCTGTTTGTTGATCCATCATCCGGCTTCTGCAGCTGGGAATCAATACCAACAGCAAATTAGTGAGGTCATTTATTGACATGACTAGAACATTCTTCATTTTCCTTTGTTTGTACTTTTATACGTCATAACTTGTAGGAGTTAAATAATCAATAATGCTCCTGTGATACACCCACATTCTTTCATAAGTCATTTGAAATGATTAAGCTGTCATGAATTGTACAATTAGTGTTGTACACGTCTGATTTAGTGTGAGTGCTGCTGAATATAACACTAATTACTCTTGACTTCAAACTATTGGGTCATTGTATAAAAATAGGTTTAGTATAAAAAATGGTTAATTAATAAATATTAGAAAGTGTAAATGTGCAGTTTGCTATGAATGATACTTCAGTTTTAAAATATATTAGGGCTGGCAAATGATTAATCGCATCCAAAATACAAGTTTGTGTTTACATAATATGTGTGAGTACTCTGTATATTTATGATGTGTGTATGTAAATACATACGCTTGCATTTATATATAAAATATAAATATATGTAGACAAATACAAAAAAATATATACACATGTATGTGTATGTATTTATATATACATTCTAAATATACACAGTACTCGCACCTATATAAACAAACTTTTATTTTGGTTGTGATTAATCACGATCAATCATTTATACATATATATTGCATGTATATAGTTCGAAAAATGTTTATATATAAATATATGTAGACAAATACTTTTAAATATGTGTATGTATTTTCATATTTTAAATATACACAGTACTCACACATATATAAACCTGTTTGTATGCGATTAATCATTTTTTAATATAAATATATATGTGTGTGTGTGTGTATAACATGCTAATGATTACAATTTTTGTCAGCATGTGTGATTGATGGCTAAAATCCTCAGTTTCACATTCTCTGTAGAATGTATAGAATTTATGCATGAAGCTTAGGGGACTCCTGGGGAGATGTTTTTCAGATTGGCTGATCTGATGATGTTGGGAAATTTCACTTGGTCTTGTCCCATGATGGCAACCCCACAGGCAGCTAAAACTGCTATCAACTGCTCCTTTTAGTTAATGAATGACCTGTTATTGAGGGCTCTTTTGTCACGTCCAAAACATCCAGGGGGCTCCCACAATTTATCTCCATGTTCACAATTCCAGGGATTTGAAAAGGTCACGAAATGCTGGAAAAAAAAGGGGATTTTTCTCCATCTGAAGCAGAATATCGGAGATGCCTCTTCGTGTTAAATAATGTTGTTTGATTTAGTCTTGAATTAAATGCAGGGCAAGTTTGGTAAATGTTTTGTGTAAGTAATAGATCTAGGGGTTGTCTTGCAATACTTCTCTTTAAAACTAATGGAGGTATTAACTATGGGGACTTACATCTCCCATGTTCTTACCAAAGAACACAATCTACCAGTATTAATGACTCAAGTACTGCATTTAATCAATAAAATATTTGACTTCTTTTACTGATTACTTCAGGATTGGGAAAAATGGATTGCTGATGATATCAGAGGAAACGTGCAATTTCCCATTCAGATGTCATATCCTGATTTTAAAATACAAATAGCTAAGAATTTAATTGAGTTGACAGTTTTACACTGATTGATGATAAAAAGATTTTTAAAAAAAGTGAAGTTTCCCCCCCAGGTAGCCTGCAGTATAATGCGCTTGTGTATGTAGCGCTTCATATGAAAGAGGAAGCACGGAAGTAAATATTTATTACTATTTCCTCATAGACTCGGATTTTCCCTGATGATGGAAGGACAGGTATAAATTCGCGTAAGCACTGCAAAAAGTTTAAAAGTCGGGCCTCGCACAACCTGAGCACTAGCTAAACTTAAACATCACTGCGGGTCAAAGGAGTTTTGATAATACAGCTTGAAAAAGTTATGTGGGTGAGTGGAAAACAAATGCTTTTTGTAGGCTACTTAATATTTTAAAAAGTAATTAATATATATATTAATCTAAAAAAAATGTATGGTTTTCTTTTAAATACATTGTTTTGCACTCTGTTCATTTTATTTATTTGTTTATCTTGCAGTCTCCAGCGCTGTTTTTTGGAATAGTTTTCTTCTTCTTGTCGGAGAACATCGTGAAAGCAAAGAATTTGGGATGTTTCACTGAATGTGAACATGGGTTCAGCAAGATTCAAAACAAGCTACTTCAGGCTTTTAGTGCACACAGACACCCACGTCTTCGGGCCGTCCATCATACGGCAAACTCCTGTGAAGATTACGTTCGGTCTTCATCAGCGCTCCATGACCGCTCTCTGTCCCCCTGGCGGAAAAGGTACATACATACAGCTCTCTTAACGCTGCTGCAAAAGCTCAGCAGCAAAAGAAGCATTGCTGATGACGTAATCGAATCGTCCTTGGACGATCTTAAACATTTAAATATTTTGCAGTAAACTTCAAATATATTTTATTTGATACATACATTAATATATACGTTCATAAATTGTTTAATATTTTGTCGTCGTTTTTTTATTCGATTACGTCATTTTCAGTGCCTCGGGCGCTGCGTAACGTTAGATGCCTCAAAACATTTTCAAAACGTTTTTTTAATATATTTTATTTAATTTATTAAAAAAAAAATGCGTCAAAAGAAGTTTGTAGTGTTACAGTTAACCCCGAATCTGGCTGTGCGAATGTATATTTATTTGTTTATTTATTTATATTATGAGGCATGTTTAGTAGCCTATTCATAAAATCCTAATGTAAATGTAATATTCAGTATATTTAACCAATTTTAGCGACTTGCCACATGACTAATGTATATGCATCTGTTGTGTTTTCAGAACTGTGGAAGTTCAAGACATGTACCCGTCAAAGTACGAGGAAGCAGAGTGTTTGTGTGATGGCTGCATCATTAACGGGGTTGAAAGTCGGACCTACAATTCTGTCCCTGTAACTGAACCTCGTTTATTCCTGAAGAAGGTTCCTTGCCCGTCTGACCCAAAAAAATACTCGTTGCAGTATGAACTTAGGTCAGTGACTGTAGCCTGTACATGTGCGGTTCCTCGGCAATAAGAGGGATAATACTAGGCTATACAGACCAAAACTGTAGAGACGTGTCTCATGTACCATGTCGTGTTTGTTTTAAAATGCAATTTTTGATAAGGTACTCCCATTGTTTAATATGCTTATATGTATAAGCTGAAACGTTGCATGTGTCACATGGTTTATTTTTTAACACCTACATGATCTTTCTTGAAAGGAAGATACATTTGTATTATGGTAAAACACTACTTTATTTAGGCTTTATTTATTTATGTGTTAATAACTTATTTACTATTTATTGAAATGTTATATATATTATGCAAATATGTGAACTTTTATCTTGCGCCTACCTGTCCATGGTTGAATCAGGCGTGAATTTCAGCTCTGTCAGTGACAGGAATGGTTATATTAAGTTTGTTTCAGTGATAACGATAATATGTATTAGAATGTTTTTTTTCTCAACTTTTTGTCCAAATGGTATTATGTTAATATTGTGTAAAAAAAAAAAATAAATAAATAAATAAATAAAAATATGTTAAAGTCTATGCTCTTCACTCATTCATTTGTCCATATCAGTAAATTCCTGTACATTTCAAACGCATTTAACTCATATTTCATCACAGAATGAATGAATACATACGCATTCTTCTAATTAGCCTACTGTTTTTCGAAAACAAAACAAAACAAATATATTAGTCAAATTAAAGTATTTATAAATTATAGTAGCATTTGTTTTAGTGCCTTTATGCAGAAGGCTATAATATAATTACCAACCACCATTGAGATTAGAGAGATTTACTGAAAATGTAAAATGTAGATAATAATTCATTTGAAGTCAAAGGCAGTGTAACTGTTTAAGAAAAACAAGGGACAGTATCATGAACAACTATCAATAAACAAAAAACAAACAAACAAACAAAAAAAAAACGCTGTGGATCATTCAGGTAACAACACAGTATTAAGAATCACGTTTATGTAATCTTTTGAGCGGTGTCATTTTTATAAATTCGGCTATTGTTTTCTCTTGTGGACTATATGTAAACGTCTGTGAAATATTCAAGGTCAGTACTAAATATGCATTTAATATTTCATATATATCTTACAGCTTATATCTTAATATATCCTATTCTGGTAAAATAATTAACATTTTACAGATTCTGCAAGGTGTATGTAAACGTTTGACTTCAACTTTATATTTTAGAGAGAGAGAGAGAGAGAGAGAGAGAGACGGGGGGCGGGGGACTTTTGTGGGACTTTTATTTTGAAAGGCGTCTACCGTATTGACGTTAAAGCATTGCGACAAAGTGTTTGTAGACAACACATTGCAGTGTGAATTAAAATGACCACAGCGCTAATAAAGTCTCTCGGTATATTAACGAAACCTATTCGAGGTAAGAAAGAATTACAATCGTGGAAAAAAAGTGTCAAAGCACAATTTTCTCTGTTGTTGGCGAAATTCGGTTAGTCTAGTCTGGCATTACAAGCATTACTCGCATGTTAAGTTAATTTTCGTACCTTCAGGTTGTTTCAAAAGTGTATGACTTTCTTTCTTTAGATGTCAGGCAGATAGCCACTCACTTTTAACTTTGAGTGGTTATTGTTTCTCCAAAAATAAAACATGTTACTGTCATTCTGCCCAACATCTATTTTTAGTTTTAGTTTTTGCTTGACAGAAGGAAAAGCATGCAGGTTTGTGTGATGTTTATGTTTTGCACATTTTATAAATGGACCACAAAACCTTAGTCTTAAGTAGCACGGGTAAATAGCAATAGCCAAAAATACATTGTATGGATCAAAATTATGGATTTTTATTTTATGCCAAAAACCATTAGGATATTAAGATATGTTCATGTTCCATCAAGGTATTTTTAAATTAACTACTATAAATATGTCAACTTCATTTTTGATTAGTAATATGATTTGGTGATTTTCTCTTTTTTGATTTTTTTTGCATCCTCAGATGCCAGATTTTCAAATAGTTGTATGTTCGGCCAAATATTGTACTATCCTAACAAACAATACATCAATGGAAAACTTATTTATTCTGAAAAAATGATCCATATGACTAGTTTTGTGGTCCAGGATCACAAATAGTGCTTGCATTTTCTGTTGTAGAGGCTCAGTCGAGTGATGGCCAAAGCACACAAACAGCACTTGTGTCAGCTCTGGAGAGGAACCTGTCAGAGCTTCGGGAGAACATGTCTGGAGGAGAAGAGCTGGAGGAAGCCCGACAACTTCTAGAGGAGGTCAGAAAAGACATCACTTGGGTCTGCAGTGATCTGGAAGACCTAACCTGGAGCTTTGTCCAGGAATGTCTTCTCCTATTGCTTTGCCTAGCACGTCACCTTAACCTCCTCCTGGAAGCCTTTCACCAGAATCCTACAGCACCAAATCCTGCAACCCCCGAAGCTGCTCCAGCGCTTCCTCCAGATGTCCTCAGTGTTGCCCAGCAAAAGACGCTAAGCACTGTGTTGCAGTTTGTGGTCACACTGGGTATCTGCCCATATTTAGCTCCTGGTGTAGGGGTGGCCCTGGGGCTGCGGTCAGCTTTTGGGGCAGCAGTGGAGGAGGCAGTCCGACATGATGTGGCCCCTGCGGGGGAACGACGGCTACTTATCACCACTAATGTGCTGCTGGAGGTGTCTGCACTGTCATCGCTAGCAACACCTGTGTTTACACGACATCTGGGTGACATTATGGCAGCTCTGTGTCAGTTAGCATATCGACCCCAGCGTCCTGAAGGAGATGGTGCGAAAAGCAACAAGGTAAAAATACACTAATATTCAATCCTTTTTTATTACATTATACTAGTGGTGTCCTAAAGCAACAGATCTCAATCCTGGTCCTGGGGGACCCCTGCTCTGCTGGACTGCTGTCCTAAAATCTCACTTTAGGTCTGGTGTTTTTAAAACTGTGGAATACCTGGATTTATGAGTGACATTTAACATTGTTCCAAGCCTGGAACAGTCCTAAAAATGATGTCACAATATGATTTTAAATTGTTTTAGTTAACCCTGAATTACAAATGTGTCTTGGGTAGCACGGGTATATTTGTAGCAATAGCCAAAAATACATTGTATAGGACAAAATTATCATTTTTTTTCTTTTATGCCAAAAATCATTAGGATATCAAGTAAAGATCATTTTCCATGAAGATATTTTGTACATTTCCAACTGTAAATATATCAAAACTTAATTTTGGATTAGTATATGCATTAGTAAAGGCATTTTTTGCACAATCAGATTCCAGATTTTCAAATATTTGTATCTTGGCCAAATATTGTCCAATTCTAACAAACCATAAATCAAGCTTTCAGATGATGTAAAAATGTATGACTGGTGTTGTGGTCCAGGGTCACAAATATGTATTGGTGAATAATTTATAAGACTGCTACTACTAAAATTACCGAAATTAAAACTGAAATAAAATATAATGCTAATAAAAATGAGGAAAAGCACGTAAAAGTAAATTTAACTTATGAAATTGAGAATATAAAAATAAAAGCTAATTCAAAATGTAAATAAATACTATAATATATAAATATTAATAAAATAACACTGTTATGTAAAAGGTTGTAAAATGCTAAAAATATATTAAAATCTTATAAGAATGATAGGAAAACTCACTTTGAATAGAAAGTTACTCTTTTGTAACATTGTAAATGTCTTTATCATCGCTTTTGATCAAATTAAAGCATCCTTGCTAAATAAAAAGTATTAATTTCTATAATTTCCCAGTAAGAAAAAATTATACTGAGTCCAAGCTTTTGAATGGTATAGTGTATAATGTTACAAAAGCTTTTTATTTCAGATAAATGCTGATCTTTGGATCTTTCTACTCATCAAAGAATCCTGAAAAACTGTTTTATTGAAAATAATAATATTATTAGATATTGAAAATAATAATAATAAGTGTTTCTTGAGCAGAAAATCAACATATTAAAATGATTTCTAATGGATCATGTGACACTGAAGTCTGGAGTAATGATGCAGAAAATTTAGCTTTGGTCACAGGAATAAATTAAATTTTAAAATATATTCAAATAGCAAACAGTTATTTTAAATAGTAAAAATAGTTCACAATATTACTGCTTTTGCTGTATTTTAAATCAAATAAATGCAGGCTTGCTGAGCAGAAAAGAATTCTTTAAAAACATAAAACATCTTGGTAGGTCCTATAGGTCACTCTTTTATGTTTCATATTGGTCAAAGCTAAATGTTTAACCATTTCGGCATTGCTCATCTACTACAGGGCCTGACAGTAGAGGAGCGCAAGTCCTGCAAAGAAGCACTACACGATCTTCTTGGGAAGGTGTATCAGCCAATCGTCATCAAAGAACTGCTTGTTCTGCAAGGTGGTCCTAAACAGGTCTGTTTTGCCCACTATCTTTCTGAATACTTTTCTGATGTGTTAGTGTTTGTGTGACTCAATGGAGGCATTTTATGTGTAATCTGTGATTTGCTGTAGGCATCGTCAGGTTCCAGAAGTGGATGTGCTGGCAGGGGAGGCAAGGCTCTAACCCAAACTCCCCCGTGGCTGAGGCGACTGTGTGGACAGTTGCTGTCTGACAGGCTAATGCAACCACAAGGTGTCCAGGCAGTGGTGAGGGCCATCCTAGAGGGGACCGGAGGTAAGGCTGAATTTTGAGAGGACAGGCAGCAAGGCATCACATTTTTTTGTTGTCCAGGAATTTTAATGTAATACAACATCCTGGAGCCATGTCCTGTTTCCTACAACAAATACCCCCAGGGTAGATGCCTAGGTTAGAATGGATAGAACTAAAAAAAAGGGCTGAGATATGTCAGTGTGTGGACAGGCCGAAAAAAGTTTGCAAACCTATCAAATGCAACATTTATTTATTTATTTATTTGTTAGCAAATTTTGAGAAAATATTGTCTACAATAATTAAAATTGAGGATTTTTTGGTATGACTTATTTGCTATTATTACTTTGGAATCAAGTTTGCAAGACTATCAGATGCAACATCTATTTATCTATAGCAAATTTTGAGTAAATATTTAACATGTCTATAAATACCATTTTTATGACTGTCTTTCTTGTATCATATGTAACCTATTTTTCCTGCTAAATACATTTGCAAATATATTGCCACCTGTTTTCCTACTCTTAGCTATTTGTTGTCCACAAATTTTAATAAAGTGCAGTATCCTGGAACTGTCTCCTGTTACCTACAACAATTACCCCCAGGCTAGATGCCTGGGTTAGAATGGACAGAACTAAAAATAGGACTGAGGAACTATGGCAAATGTGTTTTGCATACTCTGTAAAAAGTGTTAATTGGTTCAGCCAAGTCATGGAATCGTAATTTTTTGAATGTTGGTGGAATGGTGGTATTTTCATCCAGTACATAACTAAAAATTCCCAGTGGGTTTTTCATGCTATGGAATGCCATTCTGTTTTTCCCATTCTTTCAGTCATGTTTATGTGTGTTTCACATTTGTGACCAGCAGGTGGTGACTCTGACTGGAGGAAATGTGATGCTGTGGCCAAGATTCTTGCTGCCTGTCCTCAGCAGTCCCTCTCTGCGGAGAGTTATTACAGTCAAGTATGTCCACAGGTAAAGTAGTGATACAGTCAATTATTACAGTCAAAAGGCGGAGTATTGCCATAATGGTTTGCAATACATAGTAATAGTCATAGTCACATAACAGTCATCTGTTTCCTAATAATCTATACAGATTGACTCTAATCATGCAATGTAATGTCATTTGATTTAGATTCTGGAGCTGCTGCATTTCAAAGACAAGCTGACCGCACAGCAGTTCCAGAGAGTGGCCACCAGGGCGGCGCTCATCATGGTCCAAGATCGGCCTGAGTTTGCACAGCGATTCCTGCTCTTTCCACTTCTCTCTGCCCTTCATCGCTGTGCAGAGGGAACTGGTTAGTATGTGTGTTAGCTGATTTAATTTAGGTTGCTATGCTCTGTGTAAGTGATAAAGTTCCATGCTAATGTTTGTCTTCACAATCACGACCAAAATATTTCTTAGATGCAAAGCATACCATTTTGTGCATTATAAAATAAACTGATAAGCTTTTGCAGGAGATGACCTATCTCAGAATGCAGTGGAGGAGTGGGGGCTGACTCAGTGTATTGAGGATGTATATAAAGTAAGCAAAGCATTCTGTATTGTTTAAACACTGAATCATCAATTGTATTAAAAACAGTGAAATTGCAATATTGTCATTTACACTACCAGTCAAAATTAAAAAGATTTTTCATGTTTTTTTTAAAGAATTATTTTTTGCTTTAAATCCAAAATACAGCAAAAGCAGTAATATTGTGAATAATTTTTTCTATTTAAAAGAACTGTGTTCTCTTCTGAGAAAAAAAAAAAAAAAAAAAAAAATATATATATATATATATATATAAAGCTACATTTTCAGCATCATTACCTTAGTTTTCAGTGTCACATGATTTTTCGGAAATCATTCTAATATGCTGATTTGCTGTTGAAGAAACATTTATTATTATTATCAATATTTAAAGCAGTTGAGTACATTTTTTTTCATGATTCTTTGATAAATAGAAAGAGCCAAAGATCAGCATTTATCTGAAATAAAAAGCTTTTGTAACATTATACACTATACTATTCAAAAGCAAAAAAAAAAAAATATTTTTTGGGGGAAAGAAATTATAGAAATAAAAACTGTTATTTGGCAAGGATGCTTTAAATTGATCAAAAGTGATGATAAACATGTTTATAAAGTTACAAAAGAGTTCTGCTTTAGATAAATGCTGTTCTTCTGAACTTTCTTTTAATCAAATAAACCTGAAAACAATTTACGCAGCTGTTTTGAACATAATAATAATAATAATAATAAGTTTTATAATGATACGTTTTTTAAGCAACAAATCAGAATGTTAGAATGATTTCGGAAGGATCATGTGACTGGAGTAATTATGCTAAAATGATCACAGGAATAAATTAGATTTTAAAAAATATTCAAATAGAAAACGGTTACTTTAAATAGTAAAAATATTTTATAATTGTAATGTTTTTGCTGTACTTTGGATCAAATAAATGCAGTCTTGGTAAGCAGAAGAGACTGAAAAAAAAACAATGAAAATCTATCTTTTTGAAAACTTATGACTGGTGGTGTATATAAGAGTGTTTATTTCATTCTGCTCAGATTTGTGTGGTGGGAAACAGTCCATCAGAGGTACTGCTGAAAGCTCTAGCAGATGTCATCGCAACACTGTTCAGTCTCTTTTGCTTCACCAAACAGAATGTCTCACATTTACGGTCAGTGTGCATTCTGAATTTATGGAAATTCTTCTGAGGTATTTATAATTGATTATTTGTTTGGACTAAAAGTTGTTGTTCCCAACAGCACATCCTGTCAGGAGATTCTGATATGGTTCCTGTCTCACTCAGAGCACTCGTTAGCTCTTTCGCAGCTGAAACGTCTGTGTGGACTGCTGGGAGAAGTGAGTGGAGTCAAACATGGCTTTCAGTTTTCACCTGGCAGTGAAGGAGGGGCCAGACTTACTATCAGGGAGCCTATAAGGTATTATTAACTGAGAACCCTAAAATAATTATGTACTGTTTTGTGAAAAATTGTAATACATAAGTGATGAATTTGGAATGAATATGTAAAATACTGATTTCAGAAAATGTGTGTGCATCTTGTTTGCTTTCTTTAAATTAAACATGAATACAGTATATCAGTACAATATCAACCATCAGCTACCCTGAATTACAGTTTCCAAAATTTGGAATTAGGAAGTTATTTTTATTACTTTAATACTTCTATAACATGCATAATATTTTTCTGAAGGAACTTGTGATATTAAAGACTGGAGTAATGGCTGCTGCTGTGCCATCACAGGAATACATTTTATTTAAAAAAAATATAAAAATTGTAATTTTAAAATGTAATAAAATATCTCACAATATTGCTGTTTTTACTGTATTTTTGATGACATACACTACCAGTCCAAAGTTTTTGAACAGTAAGATTTTTAATGTTTTTAAAGAAGTCTCTTCTGCTTACTAAGCCTGCATTTATTTGATCCAAAGTACAGCAAAAACAGTAAAATGTTTAAATATCTTTACTATTTACTTTACTATTACTACTATTAACTCTATTTGAATATATTTTCAAATGTAATTTATTCCTGTGAATTCAAAGCTGAATTTGTAGTTATTTACAAAAACTTTTGACTGGTAGTGTAAATGCAGAATTAATGAGCACAAGAAATCTTGGAATGGTAGTGTATGTAGCAAAGCATATCAAATCATTACCTGTCTCTCTTCATGTGTGTGTTTTGGCAGTGATGAAGATGACGCCCTGTATGAGAAGGTCTCGGGTGAGCAGTGGAGAGTGCAGTGTCTGGTGGAGTTACTGGGAGAGATGAAGGACAGTGACCTTCCTGGAGAGTTTTTCATACTGCTGCTGCAGGTGCTGCTCAACATTTAGAACTGCTGCTCTAAACTATAACACATACGATAAATGAAGATACTAAAGATGTTTTTAAAACTCAGAAGCAAGAATTGAAGACTCAAGAATGCTTCAGAATGTAGAGATTTAAAATAACTTTTATACTTAAAGGGATAGTTCACCCAAAAATGAAAATTCTGTCATTAATTACTCACCCTTTTGTCATTTCAAACCCATAATGCAACACAAATGAAGATATTTTTGATGAAATCCAAGAGCTTTCATAGACCGCAACAGTGCTACCACGTTCCCATACTCTCGTGAACACGCATCTGAGACTGACACCTAAGAGAAGAAGTTGTTAAATAAAGTCTTTATTTTTGTTTTCTTTGCACACAAATGTATTCTCGTAGCTTCATAAAATTAAGGTTGAGTTGAACCACTGATGTCACATGGGCTACTTTAACAATGTCCTTACTGTCTTTCTGGGCCTTGAACGTGTCGGTTACATTGCTGTCTATGCAGGGTCAGAAAGCAGTTATATTTAATCATAAATATCATAAATATAAGTATTATCTTCTGCTTGACCTAAAATTTTGGAAATTTCCTTCACAGAATTTTCTAAATAAATTGCCTTTTGCGGAAGCAAAGTGGTTTGAATTTGAAAGTGGATGTTGAGGTCACCAGATTTTTTAAGCATGCTACACTTTAGGTGGTGAAACCTTGTTCAACATCTGATATGCCTGTTCCATGCTGTTTTCAGGATTTAACATCCGTGGCTGTTGAGCGGGAGGAGGTTGAGCAGGAAGTGGACACCTCATCTATGACCCTGCTGGAGATAGAGCAGCACCTGCTGGGGCGTGTGAGTGGACATGGAGAGAGACTGGCTCTGCTGCAGGTGTTGGCTATCATGTGTGAGGGTCTTCCATACACACAGCTGCTCCGCAAGCCCACTCAGGTGTGATATAGAAGAAATCATACATACAAGGTTACTTAAACACATGAAATGGCCCCATGTCTTCTGTTCCTTCAAAATCTTTTAAGCTGATTTATCATTTTGTATTTTTTGTTCTTATTCGACTGAGGTTTTTGAGGGAAACATAGGCCATCTAAAAATAGAGCACATCATCTCCTGGCCAGATCTGTTCCATTTACCTCGCAACAAAGACTGTTATTTAGGCCATGTGTATGAGAATCACTTGGCACAGTTGTGGTATATCATCAGCTGTGCTACTTTTTATAGTGATACTAGTGTCAGAGAAGGTGTGACATTTATATGCCAGCTATACATTTGTCTTTCTGCAGGTGGTTGGCTTCATAGTGTCCATGCTGCAGAGGGCATGTGTTAGTCTGGAGCGTGGCACTGACAGCCCAGTGGAGAGTCAGACGCTCAGTATGGGAATGGGGCTTGTGGCCACTTTACTTTCTGGAGCTGCTGAGGTAGTGTATTATTATACATTTTGCTGCTGTCCTTTGCTCACTCTATTGTAAGAATTTGCCTAGCAAAAAGCTGTTTGCTGCATTTTTGTATTGCTGACATCTTGCAGTTTAATCCTGCAATTTAGACCTACAGCGTGGCATGCTACACATCATCAAAAAAAACAACAACAAAAAGGTTCTATTCTGTATGATTATTACATATGCCAATTTTATAACCTCATATTAATGGAGTAATTACATTTTTAAAAATTGGTCACACACAGTATTGTTTAAAAGAACAGCATATATAAAAGGTGATTCAAATGATGAAAAATAAACATAAAATATGCAGTTATAAATGCATAAAATCCTTAAAAAATATGCAGTTATAAATGTGCAGTTTAAAAATACAGTTATCAGGTAAATTTGGTGTTTTACATTAAAAAATAAAAGAGAAAAAAGAGCAAAAAAAATAAAAAAGTAAATAAATAAATATATATATATATATTATTTTTTTGAGTTATTTTTTTTTTAAGAAATGAATACTTTTATTTAGCAAGGATTTGTTAAATGAATAAAAAGTGACAGTAAATACCTATATTGTTAGATTTTATTAATCAGAATCAAAGAAAAAAGTATTACAGGTTCCAAAAAAATTAAGCAGAAATAAATGATATTTTAAAGTATAGTAAAATAGAAAACTAATATTACAAATTTAAATAATATTTAATTGTGTATATCTTTTTTCAGCTCTCTGCAGATGATTATTCATCAATGGGTGAACTGCTGCCCCACCTTGAGCAGATTTCCCAGCAGCACCCAGAGTCAGTCATCCAGGAGCTAGCGTCCGATCTGAGAGCCACTATTGCCACACATGGGGCTTATCGCCCTAAAACTTGCCCTAAAACAGCCACCCAGCACAGTACTGCCCAAAGTTCTGCTCAACCTCCAGGCCACAGTTCAAAAACTCTCCCAGCTAATACACCCTCATCTAGAGCTCCTTCCAGACACCAAGTCCCCACACAACCAATCTCACATCCCAGACATAAAACAGACACTAGTGTAACACCCAAAGTTAATGACAGTCAGACAACTAGAGGAATACCCAATTATAGGATTTCAGAACCCTCATCTAGTAAAGCTTTCTCTGAGTGCCTGCTGGAAGCCTGTGATCCGGACGTTCCCACCCGAGCTGTAGCTCTGCGTTCACTGACCCGCTCTGTTAGAGATGGAGACAAGGAGGCACTGCAGAACAAGGACAAACTATTAAAAGTAAGTGAGAAATCTATGAATAAATAAGCTTTCCACTGATGGATGGATAGGACAATATTTGGCCGAGTTACAACTATTTGAAAATCTTGAATCTGAGGGTGCAAAAAACCTAAATATTGAGAAAATCGCCCTTTAAAGTTGTCCAAATTAAGTTCTTAGCAATGCATATTACTAATCAAACAGTAAGTTTTGATATATTTACAGTAGTAACTGTACAAAATATCTTCATTAAACATGAGCTTCACTTAATATCCTAATGATTTTTGGCAGAAATGAAAAAACGCTAATTTTAACCCACATTGTTGGCTATTGTTACAAATATACCCATGCTACTTAAGACTGGTTTTGTGGTCCAGGGTCACATATGGTGTGTGTATAATGAAGAGCCATTGCAACAGATAAAACTGGCCTTTCATGTTTGTTTTTTTTAAATACATTTTTCATTATCCACAATATGAAAATTAAAGTGGTCACATTTACAAATGCTAGGTAAAAATTTACATATTTCACAAAATTCACATTTTGCTAAGGTGACCGGACACACTGTTGGGGAGTAACTAGTTAAATGTAATGTCGTTATGTAATTTAATTACAAAATAAATATAACTGTAATCCATTACAGTTACTGAGAATTTTTTCTTTTAATTAAATTAAATTACAGTTACTTGTGAAAATGTCAGTTACAAAGGGGGTTACATCTAAATATTTCTTGTAATAATATTTACTATTTATTGTTAAGGACTTTAAATCTGTATTTAATCATCTATAATCTATAATTTTAATTAATACATTTTATAAAATGAAAGTAATTTAAATATTTACACTGCTTATTACATTTTAAATTGTAATCTGTAACCCAGTGTTGGGGAATGTTACTTTTAAAAGTAATGCATTACAATATTGAGTTACTCACTAAAAAAGTAACTAATTACGTTACTTACTTTTTATGGAAAGTAATGCGTTACTTTTGCTTAACTTTTTAAATCTGGGCAGGGCTTGCTTGTTTGTTTTTAATATAAAAAGTTATATTTTTGAAAAGTAAACTCACATCTGTACATAGACCACAGAAGAAAAAAATGTCAACTCTTTAGCAATAAAAAAAAGGAAAACAAATGAGATTGATTGATTGATTGAGTTAGATTATCTTGAGTAATATTTGCTTGTTAGTATGGATGAATTGGATCAATGAAGGTCGGCAGCAAAGACACTGGTTAATAAAATGGGATTAGATACATAAAGGAAATTTTTATTATTTCACATATTTAACTATTGCAGGTTTGTGTCATATTCTTAGTTGAACTTCGCTGTTTTTATTAATTTTGCGGAATACTAAATCATTTTTTGTGTGTTTTTTACATGTTCACATTTATTCTAGAACTAAAGTAACATCTTACTTCCGATTTCTCTTAACATGAGGACAGGAGAGCTTTTAATCAGTAAATGGTAGGGGTGTAACGGTTCACAAAATTCACGGTTCGGTTCGATAGGACACAGTGATGTCACGGTTCGGTACACTTTCGATACAGCAAAAAGAAAGAAATTTGTACACATTTTTTATTTATTAAAACTAATTTTAATACATTAATCATTCTGTGTTTAATATAAGTGAGTTTGCCGTATTGTTTTGTTGTTGTCAATTCAATCAATTGACGAGGAATTCAATTCGCGCTAATTCAAAAGTGAAACTAAAACAGGCATTTGCAAGCTGTTTAAAAGCCAGGAAAAGAAGGAAAATTCTAACGAACTACCTCACCATCACAACCCTATTGAGTAGGGCTGTGCCGATATTCGGACGCGAATTATCATGCGTATCTCATCAGTAATGCCGGTTCTCTAGTCGTAAATCCCATTCACGTGTTCATTCATACAGCCGCGTTTACTACACAGAGCCGTAGTTCACTGACAAGCTACGCAGTTTCGCCTGCGATATTTGCGTATCAGTGAACTACGGCCCTATACTGGAGTATTGCGTTTCGTTGGGAGTGGGAGAGGCAGACATCAGTTTGTCTGTTACGTCGTTTGGGCTGCCTTGTAGAGTATTGGCACTGAGAACATTATATTTCACACACTGTAAGTTCTTCTATTTTCCAAATGTAATAGGATTAGTACAACGAATCGAATCGTTCGGTCTGTAATGCATACCGCACCGAAAGCCTCGTACCGAACGTTCAATACGAATACGTGTATCGTTACACCCCTAGTAAATGGCCGGAAAAAGTAACTAAATAAAATTTAAAAAGTAATGCGTTGCTTTACTAGCTACTTGGAAAAAGTAATATTATATCTCGCGTTACTTGTAATGCATTACCTCCAAAACTGCTGTAACCTATTAGTACATTTACAAAGTAACCATTCCAACACATTTCTATAAATATATCATATTTATTTAATCCTGTGTGCCATTTCCAGTTCATCTATCACTGTTTATTCTAAAAAGCGGGTAAATATTCTTTACAAGTAAGTTATAAAAATATTTCCTCTTCTGTGTTTTTTTGGGTCATTTTGAGTTTTAGAGTTGCGCTTTGATGCAAGTGATCATTATAGTATCTGATAAACACTTATTCTCCCAGCATGCATTATTCTCTCTGATGCTAAAAGCCAGGTGTCACGTACGCATCTCTCCTGGGGCTTGTGTAGACTCTTCCCTGGGTGACACTGTTTATATGGGCCAGCGATTTTCAATGTTCCTCTTTCTCCTGTGTGCTGTTTTTGAGGGTGGGTGAGGGTCTAGACCATGTTTTATAAATGAGGTGGGATGTTTGGTGTGTAAAACCTCTTGCCTGAGGGCACCAGAAGACTCTCATGGGATCTAGTTATGATGAGCGGCTTTCTGCAGTGTCTCATCTAATATTCTCTGTAATAAGAGCCTCTTCTGTGTGCATCGCTTCATAAATAGAACCAATTCACACATAAGCACGGACACAGAGCATCACAGTGACAACACCCAGTAATCCAGTAATATATGTGTACCTCCAAGAATCAGTTTTTTTTTTTTTTTTCATTCATTTAATATGTTTAGAATATTTATTTGAGTCTGTTTTGTTTGAGATTGAGTTATTGACACATAAATGTGTTATCTTTTGTATTAATTGTTGGTTATTCTTTAATGTGCTGTTAAAGTCATACCACTTCACCTCACGTGAACTCATTTAAATCTCTTAAATCCGCAGGCCACAGACATGTTTTTAATTTGCATTACTGTAAACGTGCTGAGAGCTGAGCTAATGGCTCCTCGAATAACTGTCAGCGATAATTAGACTAAGGAATTAATTAACTCTGCCCTAATTCTTTGCTCAGCTTTCACTGAATTATTTCAATGTGTTGCAGCTCTTTCTGGAAAACCTGGAACATGAAGACTCCTTTGTGTATCTGTCTGCCATTCAAGGTAATTCATTCATTAGTTTAGAAACGAAATCAACCTAAACTCCTTAGAAATACAACAAAATATGACAATCACACTTGCATTTGCCTAATTCTTTTACATAACTGTTGATGTTTTTTTTTAGAAATTAATATCAAATGATTTATTTGTAGTTGTGATGGTATATAGTAACAGCTTGGTTGTGACTGGTTGAATGACTTTGTTGTAAATGTAGGCGTAAAGCACAGACATTACATTGACCTGATTTACTTTGCCAGCAGAACTCAGCTGTCAGCTTTACCTTGGCACATTACAATATGTGTTCAGCTCCCACGTTACTCATTCTTAAAGAATACAGTCATTCAGTTAAACCTTTCACTTGTTAAACGACCAGACATTTGCTTTGCAATAATAGACAAAGCATCCATTTCCTAAGCTTTTCAAAGTAGTCGTTATATTAGTCCTTACAATGTTTTCAGTTGAATCTGAATATATATATATATATATTAGGGCTGTCAAATGATTAATCGCGATTAATCTCATCCAAAATAAAAGTGTATGTTTACGTACAATATGCATGTTTACTTTGTATACTTATTATGTACATATAAATACACACACATACATGTATATATTAAAACTAAATATTTATATGTATATATTTTTATACCTGTATACAATTTAGATTATAAATAAATATTTTAGATATAAATCTAAAATATTTTTCCTTAATACATACATGCATGTGTGTGTATTTATATAATAAATATACACAGTACACAAATATATAGTATGTAAACATAAACTTATTTTGGACAGCACTAATATATACATATATACTGATATAGCACTAATATATATATACTAATATATAATATATACTGTTTCCACCACTGAATAAAAAATAAAAAAAGGTATTTGTGAGTTTTTAATCTCATAATTTTGACTTCTTTTCTCACAATTACGAGTTTTCATCACATTTTTTTTTTTTCAGAATTGCATTAATACTAACTTGAAATTCTGACTTTTATTCTCAGAAATGCATGAAATATCCTTGCAATTGGGAGTTTGATACAAAATCACAATTCTGACTTTTTTCATAGAATTGTGAGATATAAACTTGCAACTGCGTGTTATAAAGTCAGAATTGCGAGATAAAAAGTCAGAATTGCAAGATGATAACTTGCAATTCTGACTTTTTCTCAGAAATGCATGATACAAACTCAATTCTAACTTTTTTTTTTTTGAATTGTGAGATATAAACTCAAATTTCTCAGAAATGAAGTCGAGAATTGCGCGATATGAACTCGCAATTGTGAGTTATAAGTCAAAATTATAAAAGTCAAAATTGCAACATACAATTTTTTCTCAGAATTATTTATATCTTGTGACTTTTTTTCCACAAAATTGTGAGTTTATATCTCACAATTCTGAGAAAAAAGCGCCAAAATTATGCATCTATGTCTTGCAATTCTGACTTTATAACTTGCATTTGCGAGTTTATATCACGCAATTCTGAGAGGGGAAAAAAAAGTTAGAATTGTGAGGTAAAAGTAGCAAGAACAGGTATCCATACTGAAGACTAGAGTAATGGATGCTGAATTTAGCTTTGCCATCACAGGAATAAATTACATTTTTAAAATAGAAAACAGTTATTTTAAACCATAACAATAATATCTCATAACATTGCTGTTTTTGCTGTATTGTGATCAGATAAATGCAGCCTTGGTGAACATAAGAGATTCTTTTAAATAAATTTAAAAATATTCTCCCCAACCCCAGACTTTTGAACAATATTGATCAGCAGTTGTGGAGGATTTTCCTCGCATATATGTCTTTCTAAGAAATAACTGGATCAATCTCAGGTTATTTTAAGAATAGCTTTGGGATTTACAAGAACGTTTCTGGGCCAACAAAGTGATTTAGAGTGATCTATTTTGGGTTGATTAGCTAAACCAGCTCTGTTTGCAACCAATATGATCTCACCTCTTGTCCATAAATAGTCATACAGAACCACCTCGACCCTTTTTAGCCTTACTGAGGAATAGCCAAGTTAAGATTTTAATGCTCTGGCAGTCTGTTGTGGTTTTATTCATCCAGAGGGTCTGTCAGACATTCAGTCTTTTTTCAAAGCTGTTTCTTTTTTTCTGTTTCAGGGTTGGCAGTGTTGGCTGACTCTTTTCCTGAGCAGATTCTGCAGAGACTGCTGGGAGAGTATCAGACCGGGGCGAATGTCGGTTCCCCCAAAAGCGAGCGCTCCCTAGAGACACGCCTCAAAGTGGGCGAGGTTTTAATGAGAGCCAGCAGGGCCATGGGTGAGCACAATCACTGTCTATAGCCTTTCTAGTCTTTCTTTCTTTCAAAATACTTTGGTTTGTCTGATCTTTGTCAGATCTGGGCAGTGGCGTATCCCTAGCACAAGTGTGCGGTTATTCATTATGTCTCGAGATCATTCAGTCTGGGTCTGAGACATGTCGTCTTGGCCCGGCTCCTTAATGCTAACAGACCGAGCTCTGAAAAAGCCCAACAGCTGCTACAGTCCGCTGAAACCGCACAATGAGTCTCACAGCTCTCTGTCACATTCATAGCGCCTTCACACACAGCAGGGGGCATCACACACTTCACCCGCACACTTGAGCTCAATTTACATTTTCAACCCATGAGTGTTATCTAATGGGACATTGATTTCAATCCTCATTCAAAACTCTTTGATTTTTAATAACTAAATATCTAACCACATCATGCTGATTCATAATGTACACATCCAGTCCGTAATTTAAAAAATCCTTTTCCTACATAAGTGTACCTCTGGTGTCTAATTAAACATGTCGCCTAATAAGGGGCTTGGACAGATGGCCACAGTTAACAAGAAGCACAGGATCAAAGAATTGTATGTTACTTTTTTTGCCCCTTGCTTTTTCCTCGCCTCAGACACACTTTTTTTTCTTGTAGATCTAGTCTACAATAGCCATTAAAGCTCTTTTGATCTATTTGGAGGATTGGTCAGCTGAAGAAGTGGACATTCATGTCTGAATAGGTCCTGGCACATGGGTGCTGGAAGGTTTTGTAGAGTTTAAATGATGAGCCAGAAAATTTAGATGTGGTTAGACCCTCTGGGCCTACCTGGCAGCCATAGTAATTGCTTTTGTCTTGTTTTATCCTTATTAATATCCTATAAAGAATGCTAATTCCTCTTACACTAATACCTGTTAGTGTGAGGAGGATTTTTTTGTCAGAGCTTTTTCATGCAAGCTGAAAAAAAATCCCATTTTAGTGACTTTCCTCATGCCGTAGGAACGTGCTTTGGACTTTCTCAGACTTTCACACTGAGATGGAGAGATTGGAAGAGGAGTGGCGACTTCAGCTTTGTGTTTGTGTGTTTGATGTGTGTTCTGACTGGAACTTTCATCTAGTGCACTGTATATGTGGTATTAGAAGTAATCAGTTTTGTTTGTCTTTATACAGTTGAAGATACCTTGCAGAATCTGCAAAATCTTACTTATTTTACCAAAATAAGAGGGATCATACAAAATGCATGTTATTTTTTATTTTGTGCTGACCTGAATAAGATATTTCATATAAAAGACTTTTACATATAGTCCACAAAAGAAAATAGTAGTTGAACTTCTAAAAATGACTATGACTGAGTATTATCAGTACTGTGTTTTTTTTATTTGAATGATCCATAGCTGTTTTTTTTTTTTTTTGTTTAGTGATAGTTGTTCATGAGTCCCTTGTTTGTCCTAAACAGTTAAATTGCCCACTGTTCTTTAGAAAAATCCTTCAGGTCCCACAAATTCTTTTTGTGTATTTAAACCCTTTCCAAAATGGAAAAAAACTGAGGACAACTGAGGGACTAATGTTGAGCTATTACAGAAGGTTCAAACGCTCACTGATTCTTCAGAAGGAAAAAACGATGCATTAAGAGCCGGGGATGTAAACTTTTGAACAGAATGAAGATGTGTACTTCATGTTCTTATTTTGCCTAAATATCATATTTTCTTTTCATTTAGTACTGGCCTTCAGAAGCTACAGAAGATACTTGCATGTTTCCCAGAAGACAAAATAAGTTAAATATACCCTGATCTTCAAATGTAAAAAGTTTTCACCCCCGGTTCTTAATGCATTGTGTTTCCTTCTGAAGCATCAGTGAGCGTTTGAACCTTCTGTAGTAGTTGCATATGAGTCCCTCAGTTGTCCTCAGTGTGAAAAGATGGATCTCAAAATCATACAGTCATTGTTGGAAAGGGTTCAAATACACAAAAATGCTGAAAAATCAAAGAATTTGTGTGACCTGAAGGATTTTTCTGAAGAACAGCTGGCAGTTTAACTGTTTAAGACAAACAAAAGACTCATGAACAACTATCACTAAACAAAAAAAAAAAAAAAAAACTAAAGCTGTGGATCATTCAGGTAACAAAACAGTATTAAGAATGAACAGGGTCATTTTTATAAATTCAACTATTATTTTCTCTTGTGGACTATATGTAAATGTCTTTTATGTGGAATATCGTATTCAGGTCGGTACTAAATAAAAAATAACATGCGTTTTGTATGATCCCCTCTTATTTTGGTAAAATAAGTAAGATTTTGCAGATTCTGCAAGGTGTATGTAAACTTTTGTCGTCAAAAGTATGTATCTAAATATCTGTACAAATAAAATCTTGTCATTTGTCTTTTAGGGGATCTTGCTCCACACTACGGCCGCCCTCTGATTAGTGTGTTCCTGAGCGGCACAAGAGACGAGGACAGTAGTGTGCGTGCCAGCAGCCTCTCTAATTTGGGTGAACTCTGTCAACGTCTCAACTTTTCCCTCGGACCCCTGGCGCAAGAGGTAGTACCACTGTGGAATTCAAAACCTAAAAGGCAAATCAACCGGTCAAGCTGATGAAAAGCTGATTCTTTATGTCGTTTAGTCTGTAATTAGTTCTTTTTAAGCAGATCCCCAAGGCTGCTTCTAGTCTGATGTCATCGTTCTCTTTACTCTGCACCAGCTGTGTGTGTGTGTGTGTGTGTGTGTGTGTGTGTGTGTACACATGTACATCTCTCTACACAAGATTACCACGTCTAGTGCCGAGATCAGGATTTCTGCTAGCGCAGCTGGGTGATAGATGGATGAACCTGACCTGTGTCAGTTTCACTGATTTGGTCTTTAAAATCAATTTCTTGACTACAAATCTTAAAGGGGTAGTTCACTCAAAAATTAAAACTCTGTCATTAATTACTCGCCCTCATGTTGTTCCAAACCCGTTCATCTTCAGAACACAAGTTAAGATATTTCTTAATGAAATTCGAGAGCTTTCTGGCCCTGCATGAACAGCAATGGACTACTACATTCAAGGCCCAGAAAGGTAGTAAGGATATTGATAAAATAGTCATGTGGCATCAGTGGTTCAACCCTAAATTTATGAAGCTATGAGAATACTTTTTGTGCGCAAAGAAAACAAAAATAACTTTATTGTAGTTGCATTGCTGTCTATGCAGGGTCAGAAAGCTAACAGATTTGATCAAAAAATAAAAATGTGTGTTTTCCGAAGATGAATATAGGTCTTACAGGTTTGGAACGACATGAGGGTAAGTAATTATGGAATTAAGTTTTAAAGTAGCAATTGATTATGCATACTCAAATGTAAAATAGCACTATTAATGAAAATGTTGGATTTTTAGAATCTTTATAATTCAAAATGATCCCGTTGATGATATAAAACAAAGCGATGACAATATTTGCATACTAAATTATGTTTGGTTTGCTTTCTTGATTTATAGTCGCCTGAAAAAGTGGCACAAAATTTGTTTATTATGCGTTGTGTGTCGTTTCTAATACACGGCCATCAGATAATTGCAAGGAAAATGTTTTTCGTTCATTCCCAAGATTTTTATTTTTATATGCCTATTTTTGAGTGGCTGATGCAAATATATTTGTACAGCATTTGTACAATTCATGATACAAATGACTCTTGTGAGCTGGTTAATTTGCTGAATAGTTATTTTTTCCATATGTACGTGAAATGGACATTCATGAATGAAATGCACCCAAATAGATCAGAATTTAATTAAATCGATTTGAGAGCTTGTGAATCAGAATCAAATCAGTGTGTATGGATACCCAGCCCTAAAGCACCATGCAACTATTATTTTATGCAGCGAAGCCTAGAAGCTCATCTGAGACTTTAGCATTATACTTTTGCTGCTTTGCAAGCAATGATATTTCCTTTAGGAAATGTGTGACTGCTTAGCACAGTTGGAAAGCAGTCTGTTTATTTTTTCAGTGCTTGTACATACGGTCGTTGAGAAAATCTACTTTAAACGACTGAGCTGCAGCAGTGCTCTAGAGATCTTCATGAATAAGCATCTCTGTCAGTGTGACTAACTGGGCTGCTTATTCATGAAAGAGCCCGTCTGCAACAGGCTGTTCTCCACCGTCTTGACGATTAGCTGTGTGCATGTGTTCAGACATCAATCGACCTGCTGCATTGACATTAAGATCAACTAGTGCAGCATTGCAGATCTTTGCAGCCTGCATACGTCCTTTGTATTTGACCTCTGTTTGTGTGCTGGTTTCTGCAGCTGAGCACGTGTCTCACCGCCCTGATAAAGACAGACAAAGAAGCAGAGGTTCGAAGAGCTGCTGTCCACGTCATTGCCCTGGTTCTTAGGGGCCTTAGTGATAAAACCACTCAGGTGAGTATATTTGTGATCAGTTAAACATGAAACTTGTGATTTTGCAGTTGCTGGTATCAAAGGAATATAAGTCTTTTTGTAAAGCATTTTTTTTTTTTTTTTTTTATGATTAACTTTGTTTTATTCTTAACATTTATTTGGGTTCTGTACAAATGCTTTATTGATTTTTTTATTTTTTATTTATTTATTTTTTTTTTTTTTTTTAAACAAATGTTTTTCTTTTCCACAAATTTAATATATTAAATAATTAACAGTAAATATTGATTTCTTGATTTTAATCAATTCTCATTTTTACAAAATGATATTGAATCGATTAGTCTGGCCTGTTTTCAGTTAATGAACAGAACATTGTAGTGCACCTCCCATTCAATAAATTGCAAACAAAGTCCCAGATTTAAAATTCTTACCGTTCTATTACAGTATTCAAACAATAAATGCTATCTTGGCGCTGTTTATTGTGGAGTGACAGAACACTGTAGCGCCTCAGTTCAAGAGAAGCGAAAACTGATCATCTTCTTCACTTTAATATCAGTTGCAGCATGAAAAAACAAGAATGAACATCCGAAGATATGTTAAAAGAAAGTGTACAACTTACCGAAATCCGTATCCTAACTCATGTAATCGCTTAGTCGGTGTTTCAACCATACGATGTAAACCATATGTCACATAACACCTAAAATCACATTTACCTAAAAAATAAAAACACATTTGGTTACGGTCAACTCTTTAGTCAGCTAGAAAAATTCTGGAGAGAAGTGTTTTGCTAAATATATGCACCATATCACATATTCATTATAATTTTCTTACTGTTATTCAATGTTTAATTTATGTTTGAATAAATCTGTCAAGGTTTTATGACTTTTATGAATTTGTTTATATTTCAAAAGACAAATTGGAGTACAAATATAATTATATAATTGTGACTTTATTATTATAAACACTTAATGGAGCGTAATTTAAGTGTTTGTATTTAAAACAGTTAATTTTAACCTTCAATATTATAGTAATCTAGTACCAACTGACTCTCATTTGTATTTTACAGCATTAATTGCAAGATTTTTTTTTGTCCTTGAGAAAATTTGGCATGTACTGTACCTTATACATATCCAAAATAATTGATATTTGATGCTTGTGAGTCATAATTTAATTGAATTGTGAAATTTGTGTCAAAACCCAGTCCTACTCTTTACAGCCTGTTTTTAACTTGGAATATTCCTTTAAAGGTGTGAAATCCCATCTCTGAAGTTGAAATTATTAATGTGCAAGGACATCCACCCTTTGTCCTGTCAGAATAATTCTAAAAAACAGAAAATGTCTTGTGTGTAAGGTTAAAGAGTAGGTTGTTAGGTCTCTTGATCTGGTGTAATCAGATCATCACATGTGTTTAGTGGGAGGAATTCTTCCAGCATCTGGACTGATGAGCAGCATCTGTAATTTTCTACTCTCTTATTTAGAGGTCACCTGCTGTGTAAAACAACCAGCGCTCTGTCTAATCATAACTATCAGCAGACACCCTTGTTCCCACGGCCCTAATCACTTTCCCAACAATGGCTTTCATTTTGGATAATAGCTCCTACAGCTCATTTGGTACATGATGAATAAAATGAATACATTAATACTATAGGATAATTTATTTATTTACATTTTTAGAACTGCTCATGAAAAAATGGTCCCTGCTATGCTAGAGTGTTGTTGCCAAGGCATAGTTGAAAAGTATTAACGTCCACAACATTAACTATGTAGGATGAGGTAATAAAGTTGAACTTTCAGGGAAAGAAGTTTTTTTGGAATCCTTTTATAAAGTGTACTACATCACGAGTTACAGCTGTAACTACATTAACCAATCAGAGCCTTGTTGTGAGATACGAATCACATCACAGATTGAATTTGTACGTTTTATTGATAAAAATGTTCCTTTGATGTTGTTAGCAGACTGGCAGTCGATTGACATTCCAAGATTATAGACTACAGTTCTGTTCTCCCATAATGCAGTGTGATAATCGTATTCCAGTTACCATATTTGAATATATTTTAAATGTAATGGGCTAAAAATCACAAGAATGTCATATTTTGCATGAAAGGGAGATATTTTACTCTTTTGGAATGATCTTTAAACCTTAAGCTCACCCAGAAATAAAAATTCTGCCATTAATTACTCGCCCTCATGTCATTCCAAACCTATAAGACCTTCGTTCTTCTTCGGAACACAAATGAAGATATTTTTGATGAAATCCAAGAGCTGTCTGACCCTGCATAAACAAGGCCAAGAAAGGTAGTAAGGACATTGTTAAAACAGTCCATGTGACATCAGTAATTCAAGCGTAATTTTATGAAGCTAACAGAATTTTTGTGTGCAAAGAAAGCAAAAACAAAGACTTTATTTGAATATGTCTTCTCTTCCATGCGAGTCTCTTACGCCAGCAGCACCACACATATGCATCATGGTACTCTCGTGAACGCATCAAAGACTGACACGGAACAGAAGAAATGGTTGAATAAAGTCATTATTTTTGTTTTCTTTGTGCACAAAAAGAATTGTAGCTTCATAAAATTACAGTTGAATTACTGATGTCACATGGACTATTTTAATGATGTCCTTACTACCTTTCTAGGCTTTGAACTTGGTAGTTGCATTGCCATCTATTCAGGGTCAGAAAGCTCTCGGAAATCATCAAAAATATCTTCATTTGTGTTCAGAAGATGAACGAAGGTCTTACGGGTTGAGGGTAATTATTAACAGAATTTTCATTTTTGGGTGAACTATCCCTTTAAGATTTCATCCTAGTTGTCAGATTTGTCCAGGTTTATTATTGCTAGAGAAAATGTAAACTAAACTTGCAATAACACTTCTCTAGATAAGCATTTATTTCATTTTATAGGGAGGTTCACACACAAAATATGTCAGCCTGCTAAATCTTCATCTGCTTTGTCTTTTTACTGCTTGACTTTCAACACTTGGAATTTTGTTTGTCCGCATAAAACGCATCTTAAACTCCCTCTGTAAACACACATGAACTGATCCCATGACCTCAGAGCTGATTGAACTGGTCATTGCTGCTGCAGATGACCTTTTATACTTTTGACCCCCTGATTTACAGCGCCAGTGTCCGCCCTAGTTAGTACTCTGAGTCTTGAAATATTTGCACATGCACTTTATAGGACAGGTTTTACCAGACAGGCTCAGGCGGTGCTGTCCCTTGCATGTACCTTGGCATTGGCCCCGGTGCGAAGTCATATCTGTCATCGCCGTCTGTTGAGTTTCCCAGGATGCAGCCTCACAAAGGTCCTTCTGGTATGAGGAACGGTTGTTACTTGGTACAGCTGTTGCAGTGAGTAATGAAACGGCTCGTCCAGGTAAACCATAAGTCACGATGCCTGGTGTCCTTTTAGTGTGTAGTTAAAAGAGCTGACTGCTCACAAAAGCGCTCTCCTGCTGTAAAGGAGAAGGTCAGGAGACCATCTGCCTCAAGAGACATACTGTACTCATTTTGTTATTTTTCTCACTTTCAGTAGTACAGTAAAACTGTACAGCTGCTTATGAAGTGTTTTTCTCTCTCCCTCTGCTTTTTAGGTTCTTGGGGATGTTTTATTAGAGCTGTATCGGGCGCTAAAGTGGGTGGTGCGGTCGGACCCAGATGAGGTGGCTGTACTCCACGCTCAACTTGCTCTGGAGGAGCTGGATGATGTCATGAGGAGGTTCATCTTCCCGCAGCAGAAACTTGAGAAAAAGATTGTGGTACTTCCTTGACAAGGCTCCAGGACTTGCATAACCTCTTTTTAGACAGAGGATTTCCTCTTAGATTTCCACCATTTCCAGATTAATCATGTTCAGGGTTTTTTTCTTCCTCATTTTTCACACCTATATTTTCATTCTCAAACTAAAAAGCCTGTCTTAGCATTGATAAACTAGCATTGTGGCTTTTGTTATCTGGTACACTGCAGTTAGAGGGCACCACAAGCTATATATCAGTGTAAAGAGCTCTGCGGTGGCTGACTTCCACTCTATTCTACACTGGTGATAAAATGCCTGTTTGCTTTTTATCGAATGTTTGTGTTACATATAAAGACTGCTAGGTCATGACATCATTGTAAGATACGACAGGGCAATTAGTCATTCTCCTAAATTTACCACCACTGCACAATAGTGAAACTTCCCATTCATGTTAACCGTCTCTGGCTTGCTGACCTCTCGGGTATGCACCAAAGAAGAGCTGGTTAAATGCCATGTAAATACACATTTTAGCAGTTATGCTAAATGAAAATTTTGTTTGGTCATGAGGTGTCTGTGGAATAATATAAAAACTGCTTATTTTTCCAAAAATGGTCTAATGTGTTTATATAATTCCTTTTTTCCCCTTTGCTAGGATTGTTTTAAAGTCAGTGTAAGTGTAAGCACGTGTCCGAACATCTGGATTAGATTGCAGTGCCACATGTTCCTACCTCATTCATGTGCTGTAAGGTAATACAGGTGAACCAACCATTCACCTGCTAAAGTAGTTCACACTGACCTTTGTTCGTCTTCAGAACACAAATTAAGATTATAAAATTATAAATTTGAGAGCTTTCTGACTCTGAATAGACAGCAACGCAACTACTACATTCAGGGCCCAAAAAAGTAGTCAGGACATTGATAAAATAGCCCATGTGACATCAGTGGTTCAACCATAATTTTCTGAAGCCATGAGAATACTTTTTGTGCACAAAGAGAACAAAAATAAACATTTGGAACAACATGAGGGTGAGCAATGACACTTTAATTATAAAAAATACACTTTGATTACAAATATAGACAGGTTTTCATTGGAATAATATGCACAGATGAAATATTTACAGTGTTCCATATATATATACAGTCAAACCAAATATTATTCAGACACCAGACATATTATACCCAGAAATTCATTTATGTACAATGTATAAAAATTTGGGACCAAAAATGTAGACACTTTGACTTGACCATGTTTTGCTTAAGTGTTGTTTCTTTATTTGCTAGTGTCAACTTTTTACACCACAGACTTAAGAAAATTAAGCATTGCTTGGTAATTGGTCAAAGTATTCATAGTTCATTACATACCTTTCTATTAAAGTTATCTGACATTATCAAGATTAATTTGTTCTGACACAGTTTAACTCTGAGTTCTCGTCATATTATCGTCATGTGAGAAATATTGAAGGTGTCTGAATAATTTTTGGTTTGACTGTATGTCAGGTGTTTGACATAGGAGAGACCACTGCTTTTTTTTAATTATTATTATGCAAGTAAATAATGTGACGACGTTTTAGTATGGTTATTTTGTGATCCTTACACCAAAAACTCAGTGGTGATCCACAAATCACTGTTTTTATTCATCACAAAGGGGAAAAAGACAAATGTTTCAGTTCTTGTTGAATTGCATTGTTTCTGCCAATGTAATACAGACTTTTATAGACTTTTACTAATACAGTTTTTCTATATATTAGAAAAAAATTATACAAAACCTGACAGCCAATTTCAGCTGTGTGTAAAGCATAGAAAGGTAGGAATATTACAACTGTTAGAAAATGTACTGATAATTTATTCACCGCCATGTCATCAAAGATGTTCATGTGTTTCTTTCTTCAGTCGCAAAGAAATTAAAGGGGGGGTACAATGGTGTTTCATATATTCAGAGTTGTTTACAGTGTTAAAGAGTTGGATTCTCATGCTAAACATGGCCAAAGCTTAAAAAAAATAATTTAAGTAATTTAGAGGAATGACAGAGAATATCTTTGCCAAAAATCTTACTTCCGGGTTGGTACAAGTTTCGGCTGGGTTTTTTTTTTTCGATCGTGGCTTTAATTATGTAGACAATGGTGGAACTCCTTATATGAGCATTTCTTCCGGAAGAGCGTTCGCGCGGGCGCCGCGGTCATGCTTTTTCGGGAGAAATCCGTTAGACCGTGAGAAAGAGAGCACGCACATCACCGCGATTCGTTCGGCTTCACTGCTGCAAGGGATTTACTTGGGAAGAATGTCTCTAAAGAAGTGTGGTTTTTATAAACAAGACCCAGGTTGACGCTGGACATGCACATTGTTTGATACTGAAAGATGGAGTGGTCCCAGCTATAAAAGATCCCATGCATGATTCAGAACTGCAGATGGTAAGTGAAACGGCATCAAATGTCTGTGTTTTATTGGCAATCCAAGCTCAAGTGCTTGTCAAACTTAGCTCCGCCCACGGCGTGCCTCCAGGAGCTCAGCTTTTTTGGGGAGAATCGTAAAGCTGTATTTTGCTTTTATAAATATGATAAAACTAGACTTTTTGGAGAAGATTTTTTGGAGATATGAAGGATATGCAGTACTACTCTATAGGTACTCATGATTAACATGAGATTGGGTGAAACTGTGTTTATGCCCCCTTTAAAGCCTCAATTATGAAAATGTATTTTGACGTCCATGTTTTGATATATCAGCTGTTGTTTTTTGTTTACTGCACTTGTATTTGAACCCATATTCAGGATGTGTTGGCCCATATAATTGCTGTGTATTGGCAGCTGCCTGGTTGAAAGTCATAAACTCTGTCTTAGTGTTTCTGCAAAGAATCCTCACAGGCTCTTGAGGTGTCTCTGATAATTGCTTTTCTGGTTAGGATCCAAAGACGTTTCCACAGCAAGGGGTAAATCAGTGACGCCACTGCGCAGCACTGAAGCCAGGCCATCGAAAAGTCACACTTTCACCTTCCTTCCCCGCAACCCTCATAATAACCTTCCCACGACTGCTACTCAGCCATGAAAGAGCCATTACGCTAATTACTCCTCCTGCCATGCAGCAGAGTCGGAAAGAGAAACGGTGTGAACGTGTTTTACCTGGCCGGTGGATTTCAGAGGGATCGTTTCGAAAAACAGAGCAAGTTTTCATTGGGTGCCGGAGGAGGACACAACTGAGATAGGAATGTTTGGAGATGCCGTGGATATTGATTATGTCCAATCCTGCTGCAGTCTATCTTTCTCTTCCTTCTCTCGCAGATCTCTTCATCAGCCGGTGTTGGACCTGCAGGCTGCCAGCAGGAGGGGTGCAGGGAGGGGTGATAGATAAATAAATAACCCAATAAAGGATGCATTGAGAGGGTGTGTGTGTAGCCAAGAGAAGAGGGTGCCTGTTCAAACAGTCCCGAGTCTTGCTGAAGGTTGGCTGCACTGCAGAGCAGGGGGAAAAGCACAGAGAAGGGACCTTGAAGGATTTTGGGCTGCACTGCAGAACGATGCCACTGCAGTACAGCACTGACACAGAGGCATGAGGTCCACCGGTGGACCCCCAGCCTCCTCGCGCCAGGTGAGAACTTAATTCAGAGCTGATATCGCAGGCCTTCATGCCTCGGGAGGAGAGGGAGGGAGAGACACAAACAGAAGGGGAGGGAAGCAGAGGAGGAGGAGGAGGAGGGTAATGGTGCTGTATTTTTGGAAAAGGGATCTCCTGAATTAAGTGTGGCTGGAATAAAGATGTAGTGTGAGCAGGAGGCTGAACAAGGACGGTGCTGTGCTCCACTGTGGTGGAGAGGAGCGGAGCAGACGCCTGGCAGACACACACTCGCGCACACACCGGCTCGGAGAGACTGAGAGAAAGAGAGAGAGAGAGCCCACCGTCACAGCTGCGGGGCTGGGAAGGTAAGAGACGTTTAATTCAACTTGAGTATTATCTTCTGTCTGTATGTATTGTAGGAGTGACTGAAATATGAAAACATGCAGCTTGAGAGAGTCATATGTGCATTGTGTGGTTGTATGTGTGTGTGATACTAAAATTGTGAGAAAGTCAAAGCGTGGAGTTTTAGGATGGGTGGGTGAGTTTTATCGCACAAATAAGCTACTGTATGCTTGTGTTTGTACAAGGTACTAAAAAAATCATTGCTGCACTCAAATGGTTATTGATGGCTTTTAATATTGAACTTAAGAGATTGTGTGAATGAGTGAGATTTTTAAAATGTGTGTTTTTAGTAATTACAGTCTTAGTCCTAGTGGAATAAGGCCCTCTGTTTTTTGGCACCCTTGTTAGTGCCCTGAGGCTGAGTAAATAAGTGGGCAGCAGGACAGGGTAAAACAGGAAGGCTTCAGAATTTGTTTTAAGTGTTGCCCGATTAAGGAAAATGACGTCTGTTTAGCTTTCCATGTCATCATACAGTTATTGACAACACAAGGGTTTGGGAGAGTTTTGAAAAATGCTTTTGGGTTTGTAGAGTTTGTCTGAGACCAGAATAATGAGAAAATGTTCACGATTCACCCCAGCACCGAATTCACAAAAGACTTGGTCAATATTACATGCAAATGCAATGTGTTTTTTTTTTTTTCCAAGTTTAACAGGACAAAAAAAATGTTATATTATCCTAGCAACTTCACTATTGTTAATCAGTTATATAACTGAATCTGATTATTAAATCATTAAAACATTTAACATACAAAAAAACATGATTCTGGATGTTTTGGATGTTGGATATTGGATGTGAGAGACTGAAATCTCTATAAGTGCCCCCTAGTGTTTTGTTTTATTTTATTTCTTTTTTTTTATTTCTTTTTTTTTTATCAATATCAATGATATAATTTAAAAATGAAATAATTTAATAAATAACTAAATGTAAATATAATAAAAATAATTACTAAAAATCTTGTTTAAAATATGTGCCAAATTCTTTCAAATTAGATTTTTGTTTACATGGTGGTTAGCTTTCTTGCCATGTGACAAAACAGTTTCCTGCATGTGGTTATTCCATATTAAGTTTGATTTGGCATATGAAAGTTATTTCAAATATCAATAATATTTTAAACGTTTATTAAAACATTATGAAATGTGACCATGGACCACAAAACCAGTCTTTAGTAGCACAGGTATATTTATAGCAATAGCCAAAAATACATTGTATGTGTTAAAATTAAGATTTTTCTTTTATGTCAGAAATCATTTGGATGTTAAGTAGAGATCATGTTACATGCAGATATTTTGTAAATGTCCTACTATAAATATATCAAAACTTAATTTTTGATTGGTAATATGCATTGCTACGAACTTCATTTGGACAACTTTAAAGGCAATTTTCTCAGTATTTTTTTTTGCACCCTCAGATGGCAGATTTTCAAATAGTTGTATCTCAGCCAAATATTGTCCTATCCTAACAAACCATACACATATTTATTCAGCTTTCAGATGATCTATAAATCCCAATTTATAATTGACCCTTATGACTGTGGGGTCACAAATATTAATCATTATTAAATTTACATTTAGTATAATCTATGGAACAACTGGAAGTTTTATTTTATTTTGTGAATTTAGTATTTCATATCATTATATTGTTTAGAACATAATAAAACATGTAAAAAAAATAACATTTTTGAAAAATTATATTTTATTAAAATGTTATGCTCTGTTCTCTGTAGAGGACACCAGAACATTTTTTTTTTTCCTCACAAATGTAATTTTCATTTACCTGTTGGTTTGTTTTTCTTGTCACGTGACAAAACATCTTCCTGCATGCTGGTTATTCCACATTAACTTTGATTTGGCATATGAAAGTTTTGCAAATATCAATAATATTTGAAACGTTTATTAAAAAATTATGAAATATTAATGAAAATAATCATGTTTTATTTTATTTTTTTATTAGAATCTCTATTAAGTTACACTACCTAGACAATTGTGACATTAAAAAGTATCAACATTTAGTTCAGAGACTGTCAAACATGTTTGACTACAATATATTGTTCTTCATGTCATTACATTGTTTAGAGCAAAATAAAAATGTAAAAATAATATTTTTGAAAACTGATTTTATGTAAATTTTAAATTTATTTTAATTTTATTTAAATTCTCTTTTTAAATAAAAAGAGAAGGACATGAAAAGGCATAAACATTGTTTTTGTACTTTATACTAAAGTTTATGCTTTACGCAGCATGTGTGTAAAATGGCCAAAAATGTGTTTTCCCATTATATACAATATCTATACACTGTATCGAAATTGCATATTAATATATTTTTGGGTCAATGTGTAAGTGAAATAATGGGAGTAATATTTGGCCAGATTTTCATAATAATATTTAATATTTCATAGGAATATAGAGAGATAATATATATTCCTATTCACTTGTGTCTCCCAAAATGCCTAATATACAAGCTTTAAGTGTCCTAATGTCCTCTACATTGGACATGTAAAAAAAAAATCGATGTCCTGTTTCCGATTTCATATTTGGATTCAAAAGATGTTGATTCATGACAAACAATTTGGAAATCATTTAGATTTAAATGTTCATTACAAAAAAATATTTCCATAACAGTGTTAAATTTGATCAGCCGTTTTAAAGATAAAAAAATCTTACAAATAAAGTTTCTTTATTGGCATCAGTGGTTCTATGAAGATCCTTTCAAATGCAAAAAAAAAAGGTTCTTTAGATTTTTAGATTCACTGAAAGGTTCTTTGGGGAACCAAAAATGGTTCTTCTGTGCCATCAATACAAAAACACCCTTTTGGAACCTTTATTTTTAAGAGTGATTGCCAAGACTTCTTGCTGAGGAGCTCTGACACAAATCACATCATGACCTGAATGTGGAAAAAGCGTTTTTATAGTTTATATGTAGTATATTCTGAATCCAGCATTCTCATTTGATCTTTTTTTTTTTTTTTCAGTTTTTTTCAGATCATTATAATTATAATGCACATTGTACTGGCACATGCTCAATTTACCCAAACACATCATCCTCTCCCTTCCAGCCATTCATCTCACTTCCTCTCACCTGCTGCCCTCCCTCTTCAGTTGTGGTGATTCCCAGCCCCCCTTCATTCCTCTCCCACCTCTTCCCTTTGTCAGTGTCCTGTCCTGCATCCAAAAGTCCTCATTCTGTCTGGTCCACACCTGAGAATACAGACTATCTCAGGGCATGAGGCTTTGGCTGGTCACCCCACTAGCAACCTGCAATGCACCTGTGACTTCATACAGCTGGATACATTCTGGATCCTGTCTACTTCTGTATCATCTGTGACCACCTACTTCTGTCAGGGCTGAGAATGCATGATTACCCATGATCATCCCTACCATTACTCACAAGAGAAACAGACCTAAGAACAGCGTCGTGCAGCTTATGGAACAGAATAGATTTATTAAAGGCATAACTAAGGAGCTCTCATGGACTGATCTCTGATAATTACCTGGGCGGTGAATATCTCATCATGACAACCGTGAGTAACCATTGACCTCTTACCCTGTTTATTTGTCCAAAGTTAAAAGATTATTACTTTTCAGTCGTTATATTCTGGCATACACTGTGACATCCAGGGGTTTCACAGAATGCAATGCAGCAAATAATTGCATCTTGGGTTGACATAACAGTCCTACCAAGTGATCAAAGGCTCTAGTTTGAGCACCTTTAATCTTTTCATCACACATATGGAAGTGGGTTTGTTTGCGGTGTTTGGTGACTGAGTGATGGTTAGTGTCCTGTTTGACATGGGGTTCTTCTTCACACCCGTCCCTCTGAGCTAACAAGCCTCCGGAGGAAGATTCCCTCTAATTAGGGTCAAACATAACACTCTTTATCTGCCTGCTGTCTCTATCTATACCCTCAGGGTCTATACAGTTTGTCTTTACAGTTTGTCACAGGAAAATGTATTGGACAAGACAAAAAAGGGATAAGTTCATTATAGTGCACCGGAGTTTTGGCAGTTCCATTGCTTAAAGTTAAGCCCAAATTGTTAATATGAAAGGATCAGTTATGCATTTCTTGGAATTATATGACGTAAAACAGCTAAATGCTAGTCTGGCGCTCCTGTAAATAACTGTGGGAACAGTTAGCCACTGTGGAAGAAAAATCAACAACCACTTCAGTGGAAGTCAACGTTATTTCTGCCACTCTTCTCCATTGCAGTCTGTTATGATATAAGGGCACTGAGTGAAGCGGCTCTTTCTTTCATGAAAGGGGGAGCAGGAGGCAATTGAATGAATGAATGAAAGGAGGGGATTGTTCCCTAGTCTGGGTGTCACTGATTACCTGCCAAACTTGCCTTGCCTTTAATTAGAGTCATTAACCTGAGAGAATGAGGAAAAAAAGTGAGAAAGACAAAGAAAGGGAATGACTGAGAAAGTTTGTAGTATTCTAATCACAATGTCAGTTGTTGCCAAGTTTTTTTTTAATACATCAAAATTATTTAATCATTCTTCTTTTGAACCCTAATTCAGGGTTGCCAGATTTTCACAACAAAACCCATCAAATTGCTGCTCAAAACTCAAAAAAAAAAAAAAGAAAAATATATGTGTGTGTGTGTTTAAAGAATTCTCTCATTCTCATCAAAAACTTTTATTATCATGTATGAAACAGGTGTGCTGCTTAATATATATATTTTTTTGTAACCAGTGATTCTTTTTTTTCAGGATTCGTTGATGAATAAAAAGTCAAAAAGAACAGCATTTATTCACAATGGAAATCTTTTCTAACAATATAAGTCTTTGCTATCGCTTTTTTATTTTTTATTTAACATATCCTTGATAAATGAAAGTATACATTTCTCTCAAAAAGAAAGAGTAAAATTTACTGACCACAAACTTTTAAATGGTAGTTAATTTTGTAACAAAAGATTTCTATTTTAAGTAAAAGCTGTTCTTTTTAACTTTTTATTTAGAAAAGTATATGTCTGAATAAAGAATCCTGTTTGGGGTTATTTGTATATTTCTTAGCATTTTTGTGGATTTTTTATTTTTGTAAAATACATCAAAGTAGCATTTGTTGTTACAGATTTTATGCTGGTTTTATTAAAAAATATATTCATGTCTATATAAGATGGTTTTCATTACTAAACCCTACTACTAATAATATAATGATACAATAATTGCAAATAATTACACTGGGAATAACAAACTCAAAAGTAAAACATCTGTACACATTAGATTAATGAAAATTTTGAGGTACATGCGTGAATGTTAAAAATCGTAAAGGTCATAGAAAAAAAAAAGTGTTTTATTTATTCAAAATAAAATGTCTATCTTTTAATTATTATTCTATTTTTTTCCCCATTGATTTTGGGGTGAATTCATGTCATCATGAGATTCATAAGTAATGTCTGTATTTTAAAATTAAATTCTTACTACTAAAATACATTCTCTCTACAGTGCCTTCCAAAAGTATTCATACCCCTTGATTTTTTTATATTTTATGTTGCTCCCTTATGTTAAATTGCTTTAAATTTTTCCACACCAATCTACACTCCAAAGCAAAAAAAAAAAAAGATGTTTAAACATCTTTGCAAATTTATTAAAAATAAACTTAAGTAACATAAGTATTCATACTCTTATCTGTGACAGTTAAAATTAAGCTCAGGAGCATTTATGTTGCTTGTAGATGTTAGAAGTTAACCACAGGCAAATTAAATTGAATGGGTATGATTTGGAAAGGCACACACATCTTAATGAAAAAGCTAAGAGGAAAATGCTTATCAGAGCAAAAACCAAGCTCTGATATATATATATATATATATATATATATATATATATATATATATATATATATATATATATATATTAGGGCTGTAAAATGATTAATCACGATTAATCGCATCCAAAATAAAAGTTTACGTTTACATACTATATGTGTGTTTACTTTGTATATTTATTATGCACATATAAATACACACACATGCATGTATATATTAAAACAAAATATTTATATGTTATATTTATACCTGTATATAATTTAGATTATAAATAAATATAACTATTTTATATATAAATCTAAAATATTTTTCCTTAATATATACATGCATGTATTTGTATTTCTATATAGATAATAAATATACACAGTACACAAATATATAGTATGTAAACATAAACTTTTATTTTGGATGCGATTAATCGCGATTAATCGTTTGACAGCACTAATATATATAAACTGCTTGTAGAGCTCAGAAACAGGACTGCATCTTGCCACATTTCTGGGGAAGAGTTCAGAAAAAATTCGGCTGCATTGAAGGTTCACAGAAGCATGTAGTCTCCATTACTCTAAATGGAACAACAACCAAGAATCTTTCTAGAGTTGGTATGGAGAGACAAGAAGAGGTAATGTTAATCTTTAATTATTCTATCTCTTTTTCTCTCTCAGATGCCCTCTCGCTTTGGCACTGCGGTGCGTATCTTCATCACCACCCTATTTGCGGCAGTGGTACTTTTTGCCATCCTACTGGCTTATGTGACAGGTTACCAGTTCATCCACACCGAGCAGCACCACCTGTCTTTCGGCTTGTACGGTGCGTTTCTATCTCTCCACCTCCTATTGCAGAGCCTTTTTGCCTATCTAGAGCACCGGCAAATGCGCGGCCCCTCCAGACCCCAGCACCTGCGGCGCACCGTGGCCCTCTGCATCGCAGCCTATCAGGAGGATCCGGACTACCTTCGCAAGTGTCTTCGGAGCATTCGCCGCATTTCTTTTCCAGGGCTTAAAGTAGTGCTGGTGGTGGATGGGAATCGGCAGGAGGATGGTTACATGATGGACATCTTCCAGGAGGTGATGGGGGCAGTGGAGCAGACTGGCTGTGTGGTGTGGAAGGGGAATTACCATAGCGACGGGGATGGGGGAGGAGGGAAAGGCTCGTTGCATGCCGAGGAGACTGCACGGGTGGCCAGGGTGGTGCGGAGCTGCCGTTACTCCTGCATCATGCAAGAGTGGGGCGGCAAGAGGGAGGTCATGTATACAGCCTTCAAAGCCCTGGGAGATACTGTGGATTACATACAGGTCAGTCTAGACCCCACTAACAACCTTAAAAAATTAATAAAATGGCAAGAATTCTGCCTGAATAAAGTTCACACAATAATATGACAAGTACCCCTAAAATAATAGGAATGAATAGCATCCATTCCAGACATGCTTACTTGTTTCTCTCAGAAGGCCAAATGACTTAGGCCAGGGGTCTCCAAACTTGGTCCTGGAGGGCCAGTGTCCTATAGCTACAATCCTAAATCAAGGTCTTACTAGAAAGGCATGCTAGAAACTTCCATGCAGGTGTGTTGAGGTAGGTTGGAGCTAAACTATGCAGGACACCGGCCCAAATTAGACACCTATGAATTGTATGTATGTTTCTAGTATGCCTAGTAAGACCTTGATTAGCTGGTTTGTGTGTGTTTAATTGGGGTTGGAGCCAAACTCTGCATGACACCAGCCCTCCCTGACCGAGTTTGGAGACCCCTGCTGTAATCCGAATCCTTGCAGCACTTAGGTCAAAGGTTAGTCTTATTACTTACCTTCACCTGTAGTCCTGAGCACACCTGTGCTGTCATCAGCCTTTCATTCTTCAATATATGACTGATATCTTCAGGAACTAAGATGACCTTGAAACATCTGTGAGCCAGTGTTTGTGTTGCCACTAGTTCCTTGCAACAGTCCTTTCATTGTTCAGACAATCAGCCTCCCTTGAAAAAAGGAATACAGTTGTATCTAAGATAAAGTTGCGGGTAAGTCTTATAAATCATTGAGTGTCACTCTTGGTGTTTTGCAGGTATGTGATTCAGACACTGTGCTTGATCCAGCATGCACCATTGAGATGCTGAAGGTTCTAGAAGAAGATCCAGAAGTGGGTGGGGTTGGAGGAGATGTTCAGGTGAGAACTTATTTGAGATTTCCAGTTGGTTTCCTCTTTATAGAGTACTCACTGAGAGTTCTTTCATTGTTCTTTCAGATTCTTAACAAGTACGACTCCTGGATCTCCTTCCTGAGCAGTGTCCGGTACTGGATGGCCTTCAATGTAGAGCGTGCATGCCAGTCCTACTTCGGATGTGTGCAGTGCATCAGTGGACCTCTGGGAATGTACCGCAACTCCCTTCTCCAGCAGTTCCTGGAGCCCTGGTACCATCAGACCTTCCTAGGAAGCAAGTGCAGCTTCGGAGACGATCGCCACCTTACCAACCGCGTCCTCAGCTTCGGCTACAAAACCAAGTTCACGGCACGCTCGCAATGCCAAACTGAGACCCCCACGCAATACCTGCGCTGGCTCAACCAGCAAACCCGCTGGAGCAAGTCTTACTTTCGAGAGTGGCTCTACAATGCCCTTTGGTTCCACAAGCACAGCCTCTGGATGACCTATGAATCTGTGGTCACTGGGTTCTTCCCCTTCTTCCTGGTGGCTACAGTCATCCACCTGTTCTACCGAGGCCGGTTGTGGAACATCTTGCTCTTCCTGTTAACAGTTCAGCTGGTGGGCATGGTGAAAGCCACCTATGCCTGCTTTCTGCGGGGCAGGCTTGTTATGATCTTCATGTCACTGTATTCACTACTCTACATGTCAAGCCTGCTACCTGCTAAGATCTTTGCCTTGTTGACTATTAACAAAGCAGGCTGGGGAACATCAGGCAGGAAGAAGATAGTGGTAAACCTTATTGGGGCCGTGCCCGTGACCGTGTGGGCAGCCATACTGCTCGGTGGCGTGGTTTACACCATTTACTGTGAGGTGCAAGAGCCCTTTAGTGAGACAGAAAAGGCTCTTCTCATCGCAGGCACCATCCTTTATGCCTGTTACTGGCTCATACTCTTGGTGCTCTACCTGGCCATAGTGGCCAAGCGCTGTAACAAAAGAGAGGAGCAGTATCACCTATCCTATGCCGAAGCCTAGCATGGTCTTTTGAAGAGATCTCTACATGCTGTCAGGGCTCATTTGAAATGGCCCCGTCTTTCCCTGGTGCTGCAATCCTGGTTATAATCATGGATCAAGTCCAAGACTATCGGATGTTAGATGGTTATTTTTTTTTAGCTATGTTAGCTAAGTTGTTAGCTATGGCTGCTTGAGAGGGGCCAGTGGAATTTTTGAGAGAGCCAAAATTTACACAAGCTGACATCAAGAATGGTGCTTCTCGTGATTATAAAGCACACAATATGAGGTGGTCCGCCAAGGTGGTAACAAAAAGTTGAGCCAAAGGTTAAATAAATCTAGTTAAGCCGACACACTCATTAACTTAAGGTATTATATTGGTGCTCAGACTTATAATTATACTGAATTTGAACTGTCGAGGATAGAGGTGTGTGCCAACACTTGAGGAAAGACACTAAGCTCACCAAACCGAGTCAGTATTTTAACACCCTTTGTCTAACAATCCAGCATTATTCTATATTTCAGATTTAGAAATTATGGTGCTGCCCATACTATTGTGGGGTAACATGATAGATAGAACATTCAAGACAGAACTAACAGCATTTAAGAGAATTTTATGGTTCGCTAGAAACTTACTACACTGTACATGTTTACAGTTCAAGACACATCAAGTAACATCCAGTTCCAGTGAAAGGATAGTGTCAGGCAACCAAAGAGGATTTTCTCTAACATGTTCGGTAAAAGAAAAAAAAAATGGTGTCCTATTTTTATTCCCTTTATTTTTTTGACCTAAAAGACAAACTTGGTAGAAGTATATAATAAAAACATTTTTTTTTTTTTTTCATTATAGGTGGTGGAACCAGAGCTGTAACTAACATGGACAGTGATATTTAAACTATTACTATTTCCCCCAATTTTCCTGAAAACCTAAAATCATAAAGAGTGTTATATCTACATTATCCAGTTATACTGCCTGAAACTTTACACATTACATTAGTTTACAGTCTTTGAACAGCATTTCTAATAGTCATTTTCTATAGAGCTTTCTAATTTCACTACCTGGTGAGATTATTTTTAACCTGAGAGGCATGTGGATTTGTAATGTCATGATATTTATTGCGTATCCCACACCCAAACTGATTGTTTATATAAAGTGCACTACCAGTCAAAATATATATTTTTTTAGATGTCTCTTCTGCTCACCAGGCCTGCATTTTTTTGATCCAAAGTACAATAATTTCTGTGATCAAAGCTACATTTCCAGCATCATTCTTCAGTGTCACATGATCCTTTAGAAATCATTCTTTTTTTTTTCTTTTGTTTAGCAACAGTGCTTTAAATTGATCAGAAGTGACCCTAAAGAAATGTTACAGAAGAGTTCTATTTCAAATAAATGCTGTTCTTCTGGACATTTTATTCATCAAAGGAACCTGAAAAAAAAATCTGCTTGGCTGTTTTCAACATAATGATGAATGTTTTTAAGCAGCAAATCAGCATATTAGAATGATTTCTGAAGGATCGTGTGACTGGAATAATGATGCTAAAATGAAATCACAGGAATAAATTACATTTTATAATATATTCAAATAGAAAAGTTATTTTAAAGTTATTTCAACATTGTACTGGTTTTGCTGTACTTTGGATCAAATAAATGCAGGCTTAGTGAGCAGAAGAAATTTCTTTAAAAAAAAAATAAAACATTAAAAAATCTTAAAAAATGGTAGTGTATATGTAAGCTAATTCTGCATGTTACAGAATCTGACTATCTTCACAAATTCTTATGACCCTTTGCTGTAACATAGAAACTATATTATTCCCATAAGTTTAATTAAGATGCTTTACTAGACAGATAAATACAAAAAAGGTGAAATGAATAACTCATTTATGGTATGCGAAGTTAGGTGGTTTTAAAGATTACCACATATGGATCAAAGGCGTACAGTGGGCTGTTTTCCACCCTCAGCCCACCCATGCAAAAATTTGTAGATTTACTTCGGTATGAATGCTAACGCTAACATTTTCTGCTCCCTTCCCCCAAAACACACAGAGATCTAAACACTGAAACTAGTGTGCATATGTGTGCAAGTTTAAAGAGACGCATTGACTTTATGAAACATCTGATTGCTTGACTTTTGGCTGTGTTACATGATAACAGTGAACCGCTATGTGACTGCAGCATCCTTTAAAGCAGCAAAAATAAGATGATGACTTTGATGACAAAATGCAATTATGAAACCAGAACTACATCATGTTTACAATCAAACTTGGAGTCGTATTGTTCACATTTGTGCGTTTTCAGATTTTATGCAATTCAGTTGCAGACTGAGTGCCAAGACTGATATGCTCCTCAGGAACAGAGTTGCAGGCTTGAAAATTACTTTTAAAAATGAGACACGGACAAATTGGGTTTAAGCAATATACAAGAGCCACATTTACTGTGTGGGAAAAAATGCTCTGCTGTCTGCCAAACACAACCAATTAATATGTAGATTTATCAGTGAAAGCTAGGTCATGTGTTCTCTCAAGTGTATTGTAAAGTAATATATATTTTTGTAATGTAAAATTCAAAGATATTTTAAACATGCAAGAATCATGACGCATTTTCCTAGGAAACTTTATTTTATGAAAAACATGTTAAGTTATTTTCATAACACTGTACAGATTAGTGAATAATAAATTATTCATTTTCCATAATAGAAGAGGTTAAGTGTTTTTAACCAAATGCACAGTTGTTTTACAGATCGCCACTGGCAGCTTACTTCTACTCACAAAATTAAATATTCAAGTGTTAAAGCATCTCCATTAAGTCTGTGTGTCACAGCTAACCTGTACTTCCACAATGAACAATACCTAGAAATGGCCATCATGGTCTTTTTAATCATGAACTTTAGATATGTTTTATGTATTTATGTACATTCTGGTGTATGCAAAAGAAGCTGGATTCTTTCAATTTGGACATTTCCCATGTAATTATTTTTGCAAACACTTGTAACTGATGTTTTGATACAATAAATTTCAATTCAAAAGTGAGCATTTTCTTATTCTTTGGGGCCTGTTACTTACATTACTTAGAATATTTACATTTGTTGAACATTACTGTCAATGTACAGATATTAATTCACCATTCAAAGCATTTATATTCACATATGGTTGCAAATCCAGAATTATGTGCTGATCAGGCAGTCTTTCATATTTGAACACAAGTTATACCTTTTTTGGCACATTAGTGATTATGGGTTTGGGTCGGGTTTTAAAGATGAGCTTCTTTTTGATGAGGGCGGAAACGGTGTAAGATGTTGGGTTCTCTTGGTTTGTTTCCATCGTTTCCTCTTCATTCTGAGGGAGTCCGGAGTGCTTCATCAGAACAGCAAAGGGCTTCTCCAGTTTGACCTGTTTGCCATAAAGGATGTGATGTCCAACTATAAGGACTGGTACACCCTTGGAGAGAGGACAAGTCAAGAATTTACTATAAGTAAATTGATATAAAAGTGTTTCTATTGTGACCCTGGACAAAACGAGTCGTAAGTAGCACTGGTATATTTGTAGCAATAGCCAACAATGCATTGTATGGGTCAAAATGATTTTTCTTTTGTGCCAAAAATCATTAGGATATTAAGATATTTGTAAATTTTCTATGGTAAATATATAAAAACTACATTTTTGATTAGTAATATGCATGCCTAAGAACTACATTTGGACAACTTCTAAGGCGATTTCCTCAATATTTCTCGACCAAATATTGTCCTATCCTAACAAACCATACATCAGTGGAAAACGTATTTATTAAGAGATCACATTTAGTCCAAAGTTTCAGGAGGAATGATTGTAAATGTCAAGTTTCAGAATGCAAAGCACTTCACATATTATACAAAAATACAATTTCTTATGATTTGGGGCTGAAATGTGCCCATTTATTAGAGAAAGACAAACCTCTTTAGTGTAGTGCAGGTCTCCCATGAGATTTCCAGCAAGTCCAGTATTCTGTCTAGACACCATTTCTCCCTGCAGCTCCACCAGCAGCCATTCAGCTGGACCTTCACCAGCTTTACTGCAGAACACAACGAGAATTATTTTCTACAAGCACTTTTAGATCATGAACAGAAAAATATAGCTTAGGTCTTTACACCAACCTCGAAATGACTATTTGAACCATTTCTTTTTTTTCTATTTCTTATGTGTCAGGATTCACAAATCGCACAGTTCTTCCTGATGTATAGTCCTTTTCATCTGAAGTGTTGACAAGACGAAACAAGTCAAATATTACCTTAACTCCACAGCTGACTGTCTACATGAATACACAGAAATGTACAACATTCGTAAATGCATACTTCTCGACTCCGTAGTTATGTGTGATCTTCTCCTAACACACAAGTTTCCCGCCAGTGTGAGTTACATTTCAAAATAAAAGTCCCGTTGTAGTGTGAACCACTAGAGGGCAATCGAGGTTCGTCTCCAAATATTGTAGAGCCAGTGCAGCCTGACTTTTCTTCAGTTGTAGTTGTACTAAAATATTTTTGTTGTCAAACTTTCTGAAACTTGAATTAATTCAAATAACTGCTACAATAGTCTTGTTTATAATATGTGATACCCTTAGCGTTTGAAGATGACAGTACAATGAAAATTCTTACTGTTCGTAAAATATAACGTACATAAAGTAAACTATATTTCAGTTGTACCCAATATTAGGTAACTATTATTAGGTTCGTTTTTGATTCCATATTTTTATAAAGAACAATAGTAAAGATGAGAAAAGATAATAGTTATATGACTGATTTTTGTTGTAAGAGGTATCTAGTCGATTAGTATGCGCAGTATGTATGTATATTTTGCTTTACTTTCACATTGTTGAAGATTTTTTTTTTCTTTTTTTTTTTTTTAGCAAATTAACAAGTAAATACACTACTAGTCAAAAGTTTTTGTATGTTTTTTTTAAGAAGTCTCTTCAGCTCACCAAACCTGCATTTATTTGATCCAAAGTACATTAATATTGCGAAATATTTTTACTATTTAAAACAACTGCTTTCTATTTGAATATATTTTAAAGCGTGTGATTTTAAAGTTGAATTTTTAGTATCATTACTCCAGTCACATGATCCTTCAGAAATCATTTTAATATTCAGAAAAAAAACATTTATTATTATTATTATGTTGAAAACAGCTGAGTAGAATTTTTCAGGTTTCTTTGATGAATAGAAGTTCAGAAGAACAGCATTTATCAGAAATATAATTTTTTTTGTAACATTATAAATGTCCTTATCATCACTTTTGATCAATTTAAAGCACCCTTGCTAAATAAAATTACTCATTTCTGTAATTTCTTTCTTTAGAAAAAATATTTCAAAATTGTACAGGCTGGTAGTGTACATATTAATAAAGTATATATATATATATATATATATATATATATATATATATATATATATAAGTAAATATATAAGTAAATGTAATAACACAGTGGCGAAAATAAATGTAAAGCAGTTTCAGATAATAAACTCGCGTTTTTAAATTTGTCAGTGCGCATGCGTGGCGTTGGCCATGCGGAAAATGACTCGTCAGTGTTGTTGTGGATCGCTGACAGGCACGTGAGCGGTGCTACGTAGTCTATTTAGCAGTCGACATGGCGGCCACAACTCCTCCCAAGGTATTGAGCATGCAGTTTTATAAGTCAATACACGGTCAGAACGACAAATAGCTCAATTTTACCGGTGTTTTTAAGTGGGTTGTGGTGTAGATATTCTGTTTGACTAGCTTTATGAGCTGTCGGTGCTGGGAAACGGATGATATACTGGTCTGATAAACTGCTGTGTTTAGCAACAGTTAGCTTGGCTGCTAACACCCTGACACACAGCTGATAAAACTGCGAAAAATAAGGACGTCAGGAGCAGCGTTTACGCTGCCTGTTACTCCACGACTGCAATATCGATCGTTTTTGAGGCGTTCGGACAGTAAAATCAAAAAATCACAAATGTGTCTGTGCTTAACCAGTGTTGAGTCATGAGGTACTTGGCAGGTTAATGAAGATCATAATCTAGACCATAAACATGTTTTGAGCTAGATGACTGACAGTTTATCCACCCAGGTGAATTCAGTCCATAAGGAAACTGTCTTTCTATATTAACAATTATCGTAATGAGCTATTTCTTGACACTACACAACCTCATTTTCATTTTGTGTATCATTTTCTCGTGTTTCTTACTCATGCATGAGCAACTTCCTTTAACACCCTTATGTTTTATGGTTGAGTGACATTTGCAGCTACCAGTACCACACAGATTTAACATGGAATTAATAATATGGAACTATGTGCAATGCTCATGTGGTGCAAGTTATTTTCCAAGTATTATTTTTTAGTTCTGCAGTGATCAGTTTCATGTTTTTTTTTTCTTTTTTTTATTGTAAGGGAGTCTGTAAGAACATTCTGTTTTTGTCAGTATGACAGGAGCTGCCAGTTCCTTAAGTTGAAGCCTCAGGCAGCAGAGCAGACTAACTTGCCTTTTAAGGCACAGAGAGCAGAGTACCGTAACAGGATCTTGAAATGTTTGTTTTTAGTGACCTATTTAGAAAGAATAATGGGTCTGTTCATTGTTAATCAAACTGTGTAATGTTCTGTTAACATATACTTCGTTTTCTTATATACTCACTTTGTTTCTTAGGTGGTGTTTGAACACGAGGGAGTCTTCATTCACTCATCTCCAGACGAATCTGAGGATCAGGATTTAATATCGGGGTTCCTCAGGATTGTTGAAAAGGTATGGGTTTTATCAGTTGCTTTTTGTTGCTAGTAATAAGATTTAGATTCAACGTGTGTTGTTATAAGATTATTATGAGTCACTTAAACTGGCTCAATGTGACATAAGATGTTATACCACATTCTTGTCTCATTCTAATATGGGACCCTAGACCACAAAATCAGTCGTAAGCGTCTTTTTTTTTGAAAGCTTATTTATTCAGCTTTTCTGTTGATGTATAGTTTGTTAGGATAGGACAATATCTGACTGAGATACAACTATTTAAAAAATCTAAAAACAAATATTGAGAAAATTGCCTTTAAATGTTCCTTAGCTTACTTAGCAATGCATTTTACCAATCTAAAATTAAGTTTTCATATATTTATGGTTGGAAATGTACAAAATATGTTAATGGAACATGATCTTTATATAATATCGTAATGATTTTTGGCATAAAAGAAAAATCTATAATTTTGACCCATACAGTGTATTTTTGGCTATTGCTACAAATATACCCATGCTACTTAAGACTGGTTGGGTTCAGAGTCACATATGTTGATGCTCAAGAAACTTTTCTTCTTATTGTCATTGTCCAATTTACTAAAACAGTTGTTGCTGAAAAAAGCAATATCTTTAAAATAAAATCTGACCAATAAAAACTTTCAAACAGTTGTGTTTACATCTAAGAAACTTGCTGTTGAAACCTCTGTAAAAATCACAGCCATCTGTCAGTATCTACCAATATCTTATTTTTTTCTTCTTCAACTATAGGATGGTGAAACCCTTGTGGAATACAAACCACTGGAGGATACCGATCCCTCAAATATGCTATGTGCCTGCAAGGTTGGTTAGATCATTCATAAGTTACGCATTTCCTGTTTCATCTGTGAGATTTTGCATATTTTGCATGTTGACTGAGAGTTCAGCTCACTCCTGGAGTTCTTCTGTGCTCTATACTGGTATTTTATGATTCTAAATAGTTCTGGATTAGGATAACCTGATTTTGGTTTATTTGATTTTGTAAAGGACTCCAGCTCAGTGGTTGAGTGGACGCAGAGTTCAGAAGACAACCCTCACCGTCCTCTTGACCATCAGCTGAGCTATGAAACAGAGTGGGACATGATCAATGCAGTCTCGTTCCGGAGAAAAGTCCATGCACATGGAGATGGTAAGCAGTTGCACTTCTATGAGTCAAATGTGGTTAAACCCTGGCAGTTAAGACGTGTATGGCTTAATATAATGTAAATTATGCCTCTTAATAAAATATGTAGTAGAAAACCCATGAAAGATTTTGGTTATTTAAAAAAATCCACATTGTTTTATACATGTATTGGACTATGGGGGCACCATTATTTCAATGACGTGACATGATTGCACTTTGAAATAAAATACTGATCTGATGACTACAGCTAATGAAGGAGCTTACAGGTGGTGATAAATGTAAGTGTAGGTTTAAACCAAATGCCCTACCTTTGATTTTTCCCCACAAGGAGTCTAAACGTCCCGGATATCGAATGAAATCAGCGCTGAGAAACTCTTTCAGTGACTGCGGTGTCATGACAAGCAAAAGCATGTTAACATCATGCCAGAATGGCGTCTAGTGTTTCTTGTCTCGGTTGTTTGTAAGCTTTTTCAGTAACTGTGGTCTACTAAAAGCCTCAAAGGTAAAAGGGCTAAAGTGGAGAGAAAAAAAAAAAAAAGAACAAAACTTGGGTCTTTAGAAAGTTTTATTCATGCACAGACATCTTCCCATTCTTTGCTTATTGCTTGGAAAGCAGTGAAGACTTTCATCGCTTCTCTTGTTGCCCTTCGACTGAAAATTACAACCAAAAGCTGCACAATGTGGCATTGTATCAGTATTTTATTTTCCGATTTGTTTTCTGAGTTAGTGGCAATAGCTCACTGAGTGCAGCCTTTTGAGGTCATTGAAATAATGGCGCCCCCAGAGTCCAAATTATGTATAAAACAATGTGGAACAATGTGGATCATGTACTTTATATTAAGCCATACAAGTCTTAATACCCAGGGTTCCCTTTAAAAAAGACTCTTTTGCATCGAATTGCTGTCAGCATGTTATCTTGCTCATCTGTAAGTGAATTCTTTTCCAAGTCCTTTTTTTTTCCAAAACCAGAAGATGGAAATCTGTAACAGTGACCAAGCTTCTTATTTATGTCATATCGTCACAGGTGGATCAAACCACGCAAATGACCGGAACAAGTGGGCCTTCTCTTTTAACGTGTGTGACCTCAGGTCTATCACAGTCAAATGCGAAGGCTGGTCGTACATCATTTTCCGCTTGAAGGATGGCACAGCACTGCCGGCTATTCATTTCCACCAGGGAGGGAGCACAGCATTCCTGGATAGCCTGCGGAAATCAGTTCAGATCAACGAGTAAGTAAAGTGTCAGGGGCTGATGTAGTCTAAATAGGTCAGGCCTAATCTGTGGCTCAGCAGCAGGCAAATATTGTGCAATATCTATTTTAATATCATTCTATTTATGAGAGGTCTGAATGGTTTGCCAGTGCTGTTTTTTATTGCAGCAGTAGCCCAGTAGAGTGTAGTCATGAGTTACAGACATTTTATAAATGATTTTGAATATATCATAAGCAGTGCTGCACAGAACCAACACTTTTATTTAATGTTTTCTGTGCATGATGGTGAGGTGAAATCGATGGAATGATTTTAATTGTGGTTAGATTGTAAAAAAAAAAATTAGTACAACTAGGTGTGCATCCAATGCCCAGATTTGGGGCCAGATTTACTAACAGTTTGCACTCACTCAATCTGACGTCTGATTAACTCAAGATGCCTTCAGAGTAGACACTAAAGATGATCATAACCAATGTCCATCACATATGTGGATTGATATCTAAGAGATTTTTATTTTTAGTCTTTTCACTAACATGTATATATAAATATTAAATAAAACGTCCACAATAAAAACAGCTTGCTTGTTTAACTGATTACCTTAGAAGTCCATCGATATTGCCATTATTTATTATGGCTATTAACACGTTCTCCAACAAGCGAAAATGATGAGACCTGTTTTCCGGGCTTGGTCAGGTGACGTTCAACATATACCCTATTTATAACTTTTCTATTTATGGGAGAAGAGTATTAAAGGGATAGTTCACCCCAAAAATTTTAATTCAATAATTATTCACCTTATGTTGTTCCAAACCTGTAAGTTCATCTTTAGAACACAGATTAAGATATTTTTGATAAAATTTGAGAGCTTTCTGACCCTGCATAGACAGCAACATAACCATGTTCAAGGCCCAGAAAGGTAGTAAGGACATTGATGAAATAGTCCATGTGACATCAGTGGTTTAACCGTAATTTTATGAAGCTACAAGAGTACCTCGTGTCATGATACCCTTGTGAATGTGGTGGTAGAATTATTAGGAAGAGAAGAATTGTTGAATTAAATCGTTTTTTTTTGTTTTCTTCGCACACACAAAGCATTCTCATAGCTTCATAAAATTCTGGTTGAGCCACTGATGTCACATAGACTATTTTCAAGATGTCCTTACTACCTTTCTGGGCATTATTCAAACTATTTATACTAAAAAAAGGCATAGGAAAGTGCAAAAGTATGTAATTTGGAATGTGTCTTTCTTTGTTTCTGAAAGCCTTAATAAGCATATTGGCTTTTACAAAGTCATGTGTACTGTCATATGTCTTCCTCTGAATGAATAAGGCTTAATTTTTTTATTCTTCCTGTTGGTATCTTAAAAGTGACCCCTGACCTTTTAATTCACTAAATACCACAGCCACTAAGATTAACTCACAGAATTCTTCATCCAAAGATTTCCTCTCTTAAAACAGAACACATCAAACTGTAACCTAATCTGCATGCAAACAAGACCTAGTATCTCACCACCTTTGAGGAAGTCTAGCATGTGTTCTGTGGCGAGAGGCCGTGAGCGTGATTCATGTAAGGTCGAACAGCAGCTGTTCGTTTAGAGTTAAGGCTTTATGAAAGGCACAGGAAGACACTTCTCTCCCCTGCGTTAAATATCACACCAGATTAAATCCGCCAGTAAGCATGCTGAATTCAGCACTGCCGAGGAAGAGATAGCTGTTATTAAAGTTCTTATCTGAGTCTCCATAATGAAACATAGGCTTGGCTTTGTTTGCTTGGCTTCTCCCGTCATTCAAACCTCAGAGCGATATGACCAGTGATGTCATGTGTTTACAATTTGAATACTTGTTGTTATGTGTACTCTTAAAATTATTGATGGTATTACTTTAAGACTATGCAATGAATCTTAAAATCATTGTTTCTGTCTTTCAAAGGAGTCCTGATGATGAAAGTGTCTTGATTGTCAGCACCTACAGCAAAGCCTTCTCACAGTCCTTTGAGAATCTTCTGGATGATTCAAACTATGGCTTTGTACAGGTTTGTGATTTACACTGATAATAGTAGTAAGCATATAAAAATATTAATTTGTGACCCTGGACCACAGAACCAGTCATAAGTCGCTGAGGTATATTTGTAGCAATAGCCAAAAATACATTGACTGGGTCAAGATTATTGATTTTTCTTTTATGCCAAAATCATTAGGATATTAAAGTAAAAGTAAAGATCATGCTCCATGAAGATATTTTGTACATTACCTACCATAAATATATCAAAACTTAATTTTTGATTAGTAATATGCATTGCTAAGAACTTAATTTGGACAACTTTAAAGGCGATTTTCTCAATATTTTGATTCTTTTGCACCCTCAGATTCCAGATTTTTTTTTAGTTATATCTCGGCCAAATTTTGTCCTATCATAACAAACTATACATCAATGAAAAGCTTATTTATTCAGCTTTCAGTTTACACTTATGCCTGTTTCTGTGGTCCAGGGTCACATTTATGTGATTGAAAGTAGTCTTCACAGTATTACAGTTGAAGTGAAACATTTACATAAAAGCATCATACAAAAAGCATGTTATTTTGTTATTTGATTCTTAATACTGTGTTGTTACCTGAATGATCCCCAGCTGTGTTTTCTTTTTTTCTTTTTTTTGTTTAGTGATAGTTGTTCATGAGTCCCTTGTTTGTCCTGAACAGTTAAACTGCCTACTTTTCTGTTCCTCAGAAAAATCCTTCAGGTCTCTTAAATTCTTTGGTTCAGCATTTTTGTTTATTTGAACCCTTTCTAACAATGACTGTGTGATTTTGAGATCCATCTTTTCCCACTGAGGGCAACTGAGGGACTCATAAGCAACTATTATAGAAGGTTCAAATGCTCACTGATGCTTCGTAAGGAAACACGATGCATTAACAACCAGGGGTGTAAACTTTTGAACAGAATGAAGATTTGTACATATTTCTTATTTTGCCTAAATATAATTTTTTTTTCATTTAGTACTGCCCTTCAGAAGCTACATACGTGTTTATCCAGAAGACAAAAAAGTTACAATTACCCTAATCTTCTAATTCAAAAAGTTTTCACCCCCCAGCTCTTAATGCATTGTGTTTCCTTCTGGAGCATCAGTGATCATTTGAACCTTCTGTAATAGTTGCATATGAGTCCTTCAGTTGTCCTTAGTGTGAAAAGATAAATCTCAAAATTATACAGTAATTGTTGGAAAGCGTAAATGCACAAAAATGGTTTCTCTTGTGAAATATAGGTAAAAGTCTTTTATGTAAAATATATTATTCAGGTCAAGTACTAAATCAAAAATAACATGCATTTTGTATGATCTCTCTTATTTTGGTAAAATAATTAACATTTTGCATAATCAGCAAGGTGTATGTTAACATTTGACCCCACCTGTATCTCACTCTCCAACCAGAAATTCAAGAAAGATCCTTATACTACAACGCTGGGTGGCTTCTCCAAAGTCACAAACTACCTCTTTGATGCATTTCGGGCACCTGATTTGGAGTGTCAGCAGCGACCTGCTGAGGAGGTGGCAGATTTATTGGGAGAACTCATTCCTGGACTAGAGATTAACCAGCAGGAAGAGCCTGGATTTGAAGTTATCACCAGAGTGAGTGCAGATCTAATGCCAGCGCAAATTTTGAGTCTAGACATGAGGAATCCTGTACAAAAAATACTGTTATGGTAAACTGATTTGAGGTGTTTGTGTTCCAGCTTGATCTGGGACCGAGGCCAGAGGTGCAAAGGAGGGGGCCAGTAACAATGGAGGAATGGGCAAAGTACCAGGACTCAGAGGGAAGAATAACCAACGTACCTCACTTAAAGGATGTCATATTTAAAGGGGTAAGGAGTTACTTTGATTATCTTCCTGTAGCTAAGTAATGTACCTCATTTCTGACCGACAGGATATCCTTTGGCTGTTGTCTATGCTCTTGCGGTCTTCGAACACTCTTCCTCTTTTTCACTTTAGTCTTCGGCTGTCATCTTTTTGCTTGTGGTTTTATGATCTCACCTTTACCCTTGTTAACTAACTCTTGTTAACTTTTGTTGAGGTCGTGAGTTCATCTTCTTTACAAGTTGTTACTTGTGTACCCATCTGTCTTTGTTCTACATCATAAAGGAAATCAAATACCCTACCTACCATTTATTTGATTAGAAAAAGCATTTTTATTTTGTAACACATTATTAATGTGATGACAGATGCATTTTCAGCAGCCATTACTCTAGTCCTCAGTGTCTGATATTCTAAATTTGGTGCTCATGAAACATTTGTTAAATAAAGTTGTATCACGGTTGAAACTTTAAGCCAAATGCAATGTAAAACACTAAATTTTACATTTTGATTTGGAAATGAGACCGAGTTTGAGACAAGCTATTTTAATGAACCATTTTTCCTGTGACTTATCCAACTCCTTTTACTTAGACCAGTATGAAGGTAAAATGACGTCAAAAAGATTTGCAAGCGCAGTGTAAGATTTGTGAGAGTGTGTGTGACATTGCAAGCGTAAAATAAATTTGCATGCGCAAAATCAGTTTTGTTAAAGTGTAAATCAAGTTATAAGCTCATGAAAACAGGACTTGCATCATTGTAATAGGTTTCGTAAGTGCAAATCATGTGTTGAAAAACTGCAACTTATATTTATTTGAAATAAATATGATCTGTATTCTTCTGACCTACGTTTTTTACGCGCGTACACTTTTGGCACTGTTTTTGCGCTGAAATGCGGCCAAAAGCTTTGCCCTTCGGCAAACAGAAATTTGCAAGCAAGAACAGCGGTGTTAACAAGCGCAAAACGGATTTGCTCTGAAGAATATGTCTCTGTGTGTAAAATAAACATGTTGCAAATGTGTTAACAAGGTGTTGCGTACGCGGGGTTTAACTTTTCCTGAGATAAGCCGATATGCGCTGCACCGTCTTTCTTTCTCCAGCGCTTGCAGTTTTGGCACGTTTCTCTCACTGATTTTGAGATGATTGGGGAATCGAAGTCGGGAGGCGGGACTTATTTCTTCTAACCAATCAAACGATACGCTTGTTCACTCTTTGTTTTCTATCATCTGATTGGCTCAATTGCGTCATTTCGGCTCAGCATCGTCCACGAGGCAGCAGAAATACCTTAATGCACTACACAGACAAATATAACTAGACTTATATAGTTACTCGATAATTTAACCATGGATAAATGAAAAGTTGGGAGGTTGTATCAAAGCATAACTAAGTAGCTTAGTACATGTAAGATACAGAGATGTAGTTTAATTTGTCTTGGTACAAGGTTTTATTTTTTTAAATATTGCACCGTTTTGTCCCATGTCTCAAGAATGACTGATATATATATATATATATATATATATATATATATATATATATATATATATATATTGATTAGCTTACACCACTGAACTGACGCCTCATGTGGTAATTTAAACCTAATACAAAGTTAGCTCTCAGAATTATGCAGTGCTCTTTCCTACAATACCTAAAACAGTACGTTCTGATGGACAACAAAAAACAAAACTCTGTGCTGATGGACAAGATGTTCTGGTGGTACTGCAATTTTAGACATTTTTTACCACGGATACAAAAATCCCACTATGTGTATGAAAATGTACTCCCTAGACTTTGTCTACTATTTACCCTCTCCCCCATTTCCAGCCCTGATTATACTAACTCAGTTTTGAAGATCGCGCATCTCTATTAGATCCTGCTGCTAAAATGATTTACAAAATAAAAATTGGCAGATTAACCATGGTTTTATTATAATAAAAATGTAGTAATGATGTTTTTTTTTGGCTGATTGACTTCAGTTGGTATAACCAAAGTTTTACTATAAAAACTAGGGATGCTCATTTCGGTTAATTTTCCTGACCGATAACCGCTGCTCTTCAACCGAACATTAACCGTTAAAACGCTGATACAATTAGAATAATAAATTATTATAAAATAAAAATGTATGATGATACATAAAAATTACAAATTTCATTTTTTATTGTATTTTAACTCACAAGCAGCATACAGAGCAGCAGAGCAACAAAAAAATTCACATATCCTCAATGATCACGCACCAACCGAGAATATCAGAATAAAATAATATAAATAAAAAATAGGCTTACACTTAATATTTGTAATAATTAAATAATTATTTAATTAAGATGACTGATAAAACACACACTGAATCTTTCTATGCGCTTTTGTTCTTCCTGCCAGACATAAAAACATAGCTATAGCAGGCCTACCTCAGTTTACAACCTGGAGTTCAGGATCTGAAAGACGCAACATAACACCATTTTGCCACAAAGCACCGGCAAAAATAATTAATAATGAATGTGTCGGGGGAACAGTACGGCGATATTTGAATAATCCATTAATAAACTATTCTGAGATAGTGTCGCGAAGACCCTGACTTGAACGAACCTTTAGAAATACATGCATCTTTATGGATTACATAATGAAATCGATTTATTTTTGATTTGTTTTATTTCGTTAAGTAATAATTTAAAGCTTTCTATTTAGCTATATATTTATCATGTTTGTGAGGCATGTATTTGTTGAAAAAATGCAAACATTCGCGCTGGCGCCTCCATTCCCTGCAAAGACATTTTAGCTTCCCCTCTCCAAAAACAGGATATGCACCTAATAGCGCACATTTGTCTAGGTTTAACATTTAAACTAACATTGTTTTATAGTTACTTTAACAGTTTTAGATCTATAGATTTTATTTCATGCAGGTCATTTGAGAAGGCAAATTGATCAGACTATGAAAAGTCTGGCCGCTGTTCGTTACCTTAAAAAACAAAAACTTATATTTAATCAACAAAATTTCAACAAAAAAAGCTCCAAATGTTTTTCTAAATTACTCTTAATAAAAGAACGAAACGAAATATAATCACTTTGCCATTACATACCAAATGTAGGCTAACTATTTTAATTGCTGAAGGAGACTTGCATGGAGACATGCTGTAGGACTGGAGCGCTGCCTGTTAACTGTTAGACCCGCGGCAAAAACACCATCACAAAAATCTGCGGTTAATTTGCGGTTCGAAGCTTTTCATCCACTGGACATACACTGTATTGCCAAAAGTATTCGCTCACCCCCTTCCGATGAACAGGTTTGACTACTTTACAGTATAAATCTTAATTTACCAAAACTGTGGTATCAAAGATGGAAACATAATTCATGTATTTAAAATTTGTATTTCCATCTCTGTTGCAAAAGTTTTGGAAGTGTCTAAAATGACTGTACCCATGTGTACAAGTCAGTGGTGTTTGGTGATGAGTTTTTGGCTCAAGGTCTTCATTTAAAGTCACACCAGAGGTGTTTAGATGGGGTTAGGAGTTGGCTTTATGCAGACCAGTCAAGCTCTTCCACATTGACTCAGTCAGTCATTTCATTTTGAACCTTGCCTTATACACAGAGACACTGGCATATTAGAATAAAAAAGGTCCTGTTCAAACTGTTGCTATAAAATTAGAAGCGCACAATTCCATAGAATAGGCTTATATGCTTTAACATTAAGATTTTTGCTCATGGATATTAGTAAAGTAGTCAAACCTGTTCATTAGAAGGGGGTGAGCGAATACTTTTGGCAATATAGTGCATGTTTTTATGTCTGGCGGGAAGAACAAAAGCGCATAGAAAGATTCAGTGTGTGTTTTATCAGTCATCTTAATTAAATAATTATTTAATTATTACAAATATGAAGTGTAAGCCTATTTTTTATTTATATTATTTTATTCTGATATTCTCGGTTGGTGCGTGATCATTGAGGATATGTGAATTTTTTTGTTGCTCTGCTGCTCTGTATGCTGCTTGTGAGTTAAAATACAATAAAAAATGAAATTTGTAATTTTTATGTATCATCATACATTTTTATTTTATAATAATTTATTATTCTAATTGTATCAGCGTTTTAACGGTTAATGTTCGGTTGAAGAGCAGCGGTTATCGGTCAGGAAAATTAACCGAAATGAGCATCCCTAGTTTTTATAGTAAAACTTTGGTTATACCAACTGAAGTCAATCAGCCAAAAAAATACATGATTACTACATTTTTATTATAATAAAACCATGGTTAATCTGCCAGTTTTTATTTTGTAAATCATTTTAGCACCAGGATCTAATAGAGATGCGCGATCTTCAAAACTGAGTTAGTATAATCAGGGCTGGAAATGGGGCAGAGGGTAAACAGTATACAAAGTCTAGGGAGTACATTTTCATACACATAGTGGGATTTTTGTATCCGTGGTAAAAAATGTCTAAAATTGCAGTACCACCAGAACATCTTGTCCATCAGCACAGAGTTTTGTTTTTTGTTGTCCATCAGAACGTACTGTTTTAGGTATTGTAGGAAAGAGCACTGCATAATTCTGAGAGCTAACTTTGTATTAGGTTTAAATTACCACATGAGGTGTCAGTTCAGTGGTGTAAGCTAATCAGTATATATATATATATATATATATATATATCAGTCATTCTTGAGACATGGGACAAAACGGTGCAATATTTAAAAAAAATAAAACCTTGTACCAAGACAAATTAAACTACATCTCTGTATCTTACATGTACTAAGCTAGTTATGCTTTAATACAACCTCCCAACTTTTCATTTATCCATGGTTAAATTATCGAGTAACTATATAAGTCTAGTTATATTTGTCTGTGTAGTGCATTAAGGTATTTCTGCTGCCTCGTGGACGATGCTGAGCCGAAATGACGCAATTGAGCCAATCAGATGATAGAAAACAAAGAGTGAACAAGCGTATCGTTTGATTGGTTAGAAGAAATAAGTCCCGCCTCCCGACTTCGATTCCCCAATCATCTCAAAATCAGTGAGAGAAACGTGCCAAAACTGCAAGCGCTGGAGAAAGAAAGACGGTGCAGCGCATATCGGCTTATCTCGGGAAAAGTTAAACCCCGCGTACGCAACACCTTGTTAACACATTTGCAACATGTTTATTTTACACACAGAGACATATTCTTCAGAGCAAATCCGTTTTGCGGTTGTTAACACCGCTGTTCTTGCTTGCAAATTTCTGTTTGCCGAAGGGCAAAGCTTTTGGCCGCATTTCAGCGCAAAAACAGTGCCAAAAGTGTACGCGCGTAAAAAACGTAGGTCAGAAGAATACAGATCATATTTATTTCAAATGAATATGAAGTTGCAGATTTTCAACACATGATTAGCACTTACGAAACCTATTACAATGATGCAAGTCCTGTTTTCATGAGCTTACAACTTTATTTACACTTTTACAAAACTGATTTTGCGCATGCGAATTTATTTTACGCTTGCAATGTCACACACACTCTCACAAATCTTACACTGCGCTTGCAAATCTTTTTGACGTCATTTTACCTTCATAGACCAGACCTGTTTGTGCATGTTTAATACAAATGTTTTTAAATATTTCAGAGCATGTTGCTTATCAAGGCTGTTGATTTGATCTCAACAGGGTCTTTGCCATGCGGTGAGGAAAGAGGCTTGGAAGTTTTTGCTTAACTATTTTCCATGGAACAGCACTCATGAAGAAAGGAAGCTCCTGCAAAAGAGAAAAACGTATGCATGTTTTCGTTAAAGAATCAAAAGGCTCTCTTCTTATTAGATTATAGCATACGTAACATCATGTGTTCTCCTCTCAACAGTGATGAATACTTTAGAATGAAGCTCCAGTGGAAGTCAGTAAGCGAGGAGCAAGAAAGGAGAAACTCAAGGTTGCGAGATTACAGAAGCCTTATTGGTGTGTATTTCATTATATCACAAGTTTTATTTTTTCGTTGTTTTAAAAATGCTCTTCATGCTTTTTATTACCTGAGTGAAGCTCAATTTGTGGTTGTTGAATCTTTTTAGAAAAAGATGTGAATCGAACTGACCGAAATAACAAGTTTTATGAAGGCCTGGACAACCCTGGTTTAATATTACTACATGACATCCTGATGACATACTGCATGTACGACTTTGATCTAGGCAAGTGACTACAAGTGTTTGAATTATTGTTCACTGCAGCTATACCGATTATCTGCTAGTTATACCATGCTGATACCTTGTTTTTACCATGTCGATGTGATTTTAATTGCACATTCAGTGATTTAGATTATGGATAGTCTTAAGTGCTTTTCAGTGTAGCTTGCTTGTATTTACCCTGTTTCTTGTTCCGTTGCAGGGTATGTGCAGGGCATGAGTGATCTGCTCTCTCCCATCCTCTATGTGATGGAGAACGAAGTGGATGCCTTCTGGTGCTTTGTTTCCTTCATGGATGAAATGGTAATGCAATGTGTTCATTACAACACATCTCTCTTCAGCACTCTTGGGTTTACGGTGTATAACAAGATTTGGCTGCATCAATAAAGCATGTTTCTGTCCTCACGATATTGCTGTTGTGTGCAAGCACATTAAATGGACTTAGCCTACAAAAGGGCTAACTTTAATTGCTCATGTTTGTTACAGCATGAAAACTTTGAAGAGCAGATGCAGGGGATGAAGACCCAACTAATCCAACTCAGCACTTTGCTTCGGCTGCTAGACCTAGCCTTCTGGAACTACCTAGGTAAGATACCCAGAGAATGACTTACTAGAAATAGTCTTTTACAGTAATGTTGACTTTACAAAATTCTGAGACTATAAGTAGCCATTGTGTTTATTTTTGTGTTTATGTGGTTTTACAGAGGCACAGGATTCTGGGTACTTATATTTCTGTTTTCGTTGGTTATTGATCCGATTCAAGAGAGAGCTACATTTTCAGGACGTCCTACGCCTTTGGGAGGTGTGTAATAACTATCCCTTGTTTTGTTTTGTTTTTGGCCATTTCTGCACCACTGTCTGTGATCATTTTGATTAGACTTGATTAACAGTTTCATTGGCATTTGATGTAATGTTTTATTCAATCTATATTTTCACATTCAGGTAATGTGGACCAGACTGCCTTGCCAAAACTTTCACCTTCTGGTGTGCTGTGCCATTTTAGACTCAGAGAAACAAAAAATTATGGACAGAAAATATGGATTCAATGAAATCCTGAAGGTTAGTGTTTACTTATCTTATAAATTCCTATTCAAAGTTCAATTAAAATGTTAAAATTTGAGATTTTAATTAATACCTTTATTTAGCAAGGATGCAATTACAGTAAAGAACTAGTCTAATGTTAAATTTCTATTTCAAATACAATCTGTTCTTTTAGTCAAAGAATGTATCGCAGTTTCAAACAAAAAAAAATATTACATGCCAAAAGCATTTTTAAAGGATTAGTTTACTCCAGAATTAAAGTTCCCTGATAATTTGCTGAAGTCGAAAAGAAATTGATTTTTGAGAATTGAAAACATTTCTGGATTTTTCTCCATATAGTGGACTTCAGTGGGGATCAGCAGGTTGAAGGTCCAAATTGCTGTTTCAATGCAGCTTCAAAGAACAAGGGTCTTATCTAGCGAAACAATATGTAATTTTCCCCCCCAAAAAATAAAAATTGATATACTTTTTAATCACAAATACATGTCTTAATTAACTCACATTAAGTAGGTGGAAGTACTGACCCAGTAGCGAAAGTGCAAAGAAAGTCAAACACCCTTTACAAAAAAAGATTGTCAGATGATTTTAAAGTTGGAGCAAAACTTTTTTGAACCAGAGTACACAGACAAACTGACCACGTGTGACCTTTCCAACTTGATTACATAATGTGTGAAGTCGCACACACGCAACGCAGAGCTACTGCAAGACAAACATTTGTGGTTAAAAAGTAAATTATTATTCTTATTATATGTATATATATTTTTAAATAACCAGTCGTTTTACTAGATAATACTCTTATTCCTTCGACTGGGATCGTGTAGAGTGCTTTGAAGCTGCACTGAAACTACAATTTGGACCCTCAACCCATTGATCCCTATTGAAGTCCACTATGGAGAAAAATCCTACAATGTTTTCCTCAAAAACCTTACTTTCTTTTCGACTGAAGAGTAATGGCTCTTTTGAATGAACAGTAATGGATCCTGAAAATACAGCTTTGCCATCACAGGAATAAACTACATTTTAAAATATGCAAGGGATAATCAACGGTTTGCCGTGCGTTAAAGGATTTGAAATGCTCAAAGTGGAGGCTAATAACCGCCCGATGCAAAGTGCAGTATTTGACCGAATGGGTAAAAATGAGAGTTATTTTCGTCAGTTTATCTCTATTATCTCTAGTTTAGCACATTATCTCTTGCATTCTGCCACCATCAGATTATACACAGAGATGAAATAGTGCGGTAAGATAACATTTATTTGAATGAATTATAGCATTTATTTCAATCAATTATTGATCTATCGAGAAAGAGAGTGTATAAAATCTACATTTTATAACATAGATCAATTAGCTTGTGGAGAAATTGTTCACATATTATGTTTTCTTTACAGCATATAAACGAACTCTCCATGAAACTGGACATTGAAGAAATCCTTATCAAATCTGAAGCTATCTGCATGCAGATAAAGAATTGTAAGGTAAGTCCTAAGCATGATTGCAGATAGTGGGTATGCGATCTATAATACATTTTTCTCAGTAATACTGTATGTGATTACTTTATCTCATTAATACAAGAATCTCTTCTGATTCCCTCTAAGGACTTGCCCCATTCAGTGAGTGACATTCTGGGTCTCAACACAGTAGTTGTACCCTCAGCAGCATTAGAAACCAGTGAATATGGAATACTTGAGTCACCTCAGACCTCACCGAGATCCACACACAGACAAGATCACCTCGTCTCCAATGGCCACAGCCACTTAAAAGAAACAACACACAACGGCTGCAAAGTAGCCTTCATTTCCTAGTGTAGAGCACTACGTGATGTATAGTACAGATTTTATAGCCCCTGTATTCCAGCAAGATGAACAGTATTGGGTCATGTAGATATTTGCTACCAAATGCCACATTGTAAAATATCCCAGAGAAAATATATGAATGTAAAACTAGGATCCAAAAGGATCCCCAAAGCATTATTTTTGTAATATCTTGTACCATATTGTCTTTCATTGAAATAATCATTCCTTCTCATTGTATTGAGAAAGTTTTCATAATGTTTCAAAGGTGGGGTATCCATTGTTGAATATTATATATTTTTTGTTCTTATCAGTTTGCCCTTTTCCTAAATAATTCAGATTCAAATTAAAATCTGTCTTCCTTCCATTAGATTGTGAGTTATATTTATATCACACCTTTGTTTTCTTTGTTCAGAGAAATGAGCCATTTTGTATTATGTACAGTTGAAGTCAAAAGTTTACATGCACCTTGCAGAATCTGCTTAATGTTAATTATTTTACCAAAAAAAAAAGAGGTATCATAAAAAATACATGTTATTTTTTTAGTACTGACCTGTGTAAGATATTTTACATAAAAGATGTTTATATATAGTCCACCAGAGAAAATAATAGTTGAATTTATAAAAATGACCACGTTCAAAAGTGATTCTTAATACTGTCTTCTTACCTGAATGATCCACACAGTTATGTTTTCTTGTTGAGTGATAGTTGTTCATGAATTTCTTGTTTATCCTGAACAGTTAAACTACCTGCTGTTCTTCAGAAAAATCCTTCAGGTTCCACACATTCTTTGGGTTTTTCAGCTTTTTTGTGTTTTTGAACTCTTTCCAGCAATGACTGTATGATTTTGAGATCCATCTTTTCACACTGAGGACAACTGAGAGACTCATATGCAACTATTTCAGAAGGTTCAAACACTCACTGATGTTTCAGAAGGAAACACAATGCATTAAGAGCCAGGGGTGAAAACTTTTGAACAGAATGAAGATGTGCACATTTTTCTTATTTTGCGCAAATATTATATATTTTTCCTTTAGTACTGCCCTTCAGAAGCTACAGAATATAATTGCATGTTTCCCAGAGACAAAATAAGTTACATTTACCCTGATCTTCAACCTCAAAAAGTTTTCAACCCCCCGGCTCTTAATGCATCATGTTATAAATTCAACTATTATTTTCTCTTGCGGACTATATGTAAACGTCTTTTATGTGAAATATCATATTTAGGGCAGTACACAGCCATTTTGTGTGATCCCTCTTATTTTGATAAAATAATTAACATTTTGCAGATTCTGCAAGGTGTACTTCAACTATATTAGGTAACAGTACTTTGTAAATAAAAGACCCACAAAAACAAAATTTAACCATCATGATGGAGAACATTTGGCCATAAAAACTAAAGTCACCAGTTCCAGCTGGCATATTAACGTGGTTTGAGATTCAAAGTCGGCAGTCTTCGTTCAGTCAGCCTGCTATGACATTTGCAGATGAGATGGAGAAACTGTGAAAATACTGATTGAGGATGAAATGTCTTTAATCCACTCGTAACCACAGCCCACAACAAAGACACACCGAATCAACTTCCATCTCTTTCATTTCCTGTTCCACAGGAAATTGCCTCAGAGGAAGCCGATAGCTCACGGCTCACCACAGTAATGTTATCTCTCCTCTAGCTCCCTTTCATTAAAAATGGCAGCATTTTGTGCACTGACAAACACGCTCATTCACCAAAACCCATAAACAACATGCATCTGTCCTCAAAGGTGATCAAAAGGCAGTTTTACCCTCCATGCATTTGGCTTACATAATGTTGACATTTAGGCTTGTTTTTTAGGAAATTTATTGCTCTAATCTCACTCAATTTTTGCTTGCTTTCCATATAGAACATGTTTCTAAATCCTGACTCTGAAGGACTGTACAAAGGCCTTTATTATCCAAAAAATGGTGGGTGCTGTTTGCCGTTATCTCCCCCTCTTCACCTTCCAGCCGCAAAATGGAAAATCTGAATCATTTTGCTCTAGATTCATTTCTCCAAGAAGGTGAGATGAGCTTATCCACTTCAATCAGGGCTTGGGCGTGTCGACATTTCCTAATGGAGCAGCCATCCCCTCAAAAGCTAATATGAGCGAACGCCTACCCCGTGAGACAGTGGCCCTTCTCAACGTCATTCGTCACAGTATATAATCCCAGCTCTGTTAACAACAGGGGGGGAGTGTCAGGCACTGTGGCACATCCAAGAAGCTCCCAGTCATCTCTGAAGGGGCAGCTTAAGGAGACAACAGCACCTTTACCATATGAGATGCAGGGAAAGAAGACATCTCAAGAGACAGCAACTATGTCCTCTGAACTACAAACTAATCCGAAGGGACCCCAGACAGCCCCTAAATCACCTGTTGGGCTTATTAGGAAGAGGGGTCAAGAAGCAATTCCAAAGATGCAACCTGCCATGATGATGTTCTCCAGCAAATACTGGGCTCGGCGAGGTATGTCTTTGGATTCGGCAATGTATGACCAACAGCACCTTGCAGCCTCCATGGTGAGTACTACCATTTTGATGGACCCTCTTTTGGGCATAAAATTGCCAGAATATTCAAATTTTTGGAATATATTAAATTATTGGTTTTTAAACCGGTTTTAAACCATCTAATGATTTTTTTATTACAAAATAAACAAATATACTGACTGAAACCTGGGTAGCTGGAACTGGGCACAGTGATGTAATACAATGTTTGGACATAGAAAAACAGAAGTTGGACAAAGGTCAAAGTCACCACAAAAACAGACTGAATCAACTTCCACCTCTTTCCTGCTCCACAGGCTTCTGTTTAACTTCTCCTTTTGAGGTTAATTACCATCCTTAACGTTTGTAAATAAGTGATTTAAATGACTTCTTAATATAAATAAGCTTTTATCTTAACCCAGTTCTGCATCTTAAGAGTTTTATATGCACTAAGCAACACCTCCACACAGCTCCGCAGGACATCCTTTAATCGGATAGATGAAAGACCTAACAAAGAAGAGCCGAAATCCACTCATGACCTTGGGAAATTAGCAGTGATTTTCTCTCTGAAGAATGAAGTGGGCTGTCTGGTGAAAGCACTGAGGCTCTTTCAGGTTAGTTAACACCTCTTGTATACTTTATGCAGAGTCAAACCAAAATGTATTCAGACACCTTCAACATTTCTCACATTATTGCTATAGTTAACAAGATATGACAAGAATTCAGAGTTAAACTGTGTCAAAACTAATTCTTTGATAGAAATGTATGTAATGGATTACAACCAACCGAAAATTTAGACAACTGTTAGTGTGACAGTACCAAGCAATGCTTAATTTTGTTCAGTCTGTGGTGTAAAAAGTGTTAAAAACATGGTCAGGTCAAAGTTTTCTGAATAACTTTTGGTCCCAAATTTGTATCCATTTTACTAGTAGTCCACTGTATGAAAAATTTTTGGGTATAATATGTCACAGTTGACTTTATTTTACTATCCTCACTTCACACTAACAAAAAAATATATATATATATATTATATCTGGTGTCTAAATGCTTTGACTGTATCAAGTATATATAATGCATAGTACTTGTTAATTAATAATTTTAATAGACTTTGGATTGAAACCAAAGTGACGTCAAAGTGCCATTGTGTGTTTATAGGAGAAGCATGTGAATTTGTCCCACATTGAGTCTCGGAGATCTAAGAGAGTCACCAGTGAGGTAGAGATTTATGCAGAGTGCAACTGCACAAAGAAAGAGTTCAACGAGTTGGTGCAGCACCTGAAAGACCATGTCAACATTGTCTCATATAACACACCTCAACATGTGTGGTCTGCAGAGACCGGTAAGCCTGAACTCCAAATAGCCATTGAAATGTGTTCTGGCTTTGTGACGATGTTATTGATGCATCTTACTGTTTATTCCAGACTGTCTGGACTGTGTTTGCGTTTTGGGTGGGTTGCCAGATGGGGAAGGAATACCATGGTTTCCCCAAAAGATCTCAGAGCTGGACCAATGCTCTCATCGAGTGCTAATGTACGGCTCAGAACTGGATGCTGACCATCCAGTAAGTAAATCTGTTTAGTAAATATGTGACCCTGGACCACAAAACAAGTCTTAAGTGTCAGTTTTTTGTAAATTGAGATTTATACATCAACTGAAAACTAAATAAATAAAAATAAGGCCGAGATACAACTATTTGAAAATCTGAAATCTGAGGCTGCAAAAAAATCTAAATAATGAGTAAATCCCCTTTAAAGTTGTCCAAATGAAGTTCTTAGCAATGCATATTACTACGTTATAGTAGGAAATTTACAAAATATCTTCATGGAACATGATCTTTACTTAATATCCTATTGATTTTTGGCATGAAATAAATCAATAGTTTTGACCCATACAATGTATTTTTGGCTATTGCTACAAATATACCCTTGCTACTTAAGTCTAGTTTTGTGGTCCAGGGTCACATATGTTTAGTAGCTCAACGGTGAAGTGAATGAAACCTCGTTCCAATGACAAGCAGTATATTCTGTTTACTCACGATACATTAATATTCAGTAATGCAATAGCTAACATGAAATATCAATGAACAATACTTTTACAGAACTAGCTTTTGTGTGAATTTAATCCACCTTTTTACTCAACGTGGAAGTAAGCCTAGAGTGAGACTTCTGGTTCATTATCCGCTATAGGGAAGTAATGAGAAGAATAACAATGTGCAGTAAAAGGTAAAACTGTTTGCACTACAAACCAGTGTGCTCATAATTATGATAATACATTAAAATAACATGGTAAAACACACCTATTTGCAATATCAAGAAGCAAAACGAGTCTTGTACAGCTAAAAGCCACACCCATAAAATTTACAAATGTCCACGCCCACTCTTATGGGAAGAAAAAGTGGATACGTACTGTATAGAAATGTAATACATTTTTAAGCTGATTAACATGAGTTGTACAGTGAATAGTAGTATATTTATAAACTTGCATTAACCTAGATTAAATAAAAAAAAGATATCCAGTGCATTAACTAAGGTTAAAAATGAAACTTAATTGTGAAGTGATTCTTTATTTTTTGTTGCAGGGCTTTAAAGACAAAGTGTATCGGGAGAGGAGGAAGTACTTTGTGGAGGTTGCAATGAACTACAAATTGTTAGTATGAATTATAATATAGTTTATATTCTTGTGGAGTTTATTTTGCTATTCTAAAAGCTAAAGGAGATATTGGATGGCCATTTTCCACAAGTTAGTATGTTTTTTGGGTGTTCATGAAAAGTCAGCAACATACTTTGATTAAATTTCCTCAGTGGTCATGTAAAACAACACTCTTTTTTCTTGTCAGAAGCAGCTCTGTTCACAGAGAACCGTTCCGGAGCATGTCACTTTAAATGATAATGAGCTACTACTCACCTGCCCCCTCTTTCATTTTTTTCTGCATTCTGTGGCGCATTACCATCAAAAACAAAGTCCACTGCGTCCTCAGTGGCTCTGATGCTGGGAGAAACTGACTCTTATGTTCACTTTTGCATTCAACTGCATTGGTTACGAGACGTTTTCAAGAGAAAATGGCCGAAAGCGCACACAGATTGTCTTACTATTGGAAGATGAGAGGGTCTGTATTACTTACTATTGGAGAAAGCAAAACGGTTAACTTGGATCACGTGTTCTTTGATAACCAAACACATTACAGCTTTGATGTCATTGAATTTCCATTAGAGAGTTGTGCGACACTCATTAGCCCTTTATGGATAGCATAGGACTGTATGAGAAGTGCCGTAAGCGGAATCACACCTGATGCAAAAAGTCAGTGACTTCTCATATAAAACTGACTTTTTCCGGTGTAAAAATAGTTCAATCCAAAGTATTGTTTAGTTTAAAAAGCTGTTTATTCAGCATAGTGAAGCCTCTCCTCCACTGACATCCATTCAAAGAAAACTTCCTCTGGTCTCTGTTCCCAAACTGAAAGCGTTAGCTTTAGTCATTACGTTTTTTTGGCTAAAGGTTGCTGGTTGCTTCTACTGGCTTTAGCGTTACCATCAAAAAGAATATTAATCCAATGCATCCTCAATGGCTCAGATTCGACTACAAAACACCTGCTTTGCTTATGAGACGTTGTCGCTACAGCTGCTCGAATACGGAAAAAATGGCAGACAGGGTACAACTGGCTGAGGGTGGAGATATGCTAATAGAGCTAGTCTGTCAGTGGTTGTGGGCGGGGCCTGAGCAGTATGATGTCATATTGCTCAGAAAATCAGAACGGCTTGTTAATTAAGACTGTTTAGGTTTTTTGGGGATTTAAAAAAGGAGTGAATAGATTTTTATCATTGCAAGGTGTGTCTACACACTGCTAAGTCACATGTAAATGAAAACTGACTAACAAATAACAGAATCAATTGCTGTTTTCTTCTATTTCTAACTTAGTATAATCCAAAATATCTTTTGTGTAACAGTGGCCAGCCCATCCCACGGATAGAATACACACAGGAGGAAGTGAAGACATGGGGAGTCATTTTCAGGGAGCTAACAAAACTCTATCCAACTCACGCCTGCCGCGAGTACTTAAAAAACCTCCCTCTTCTCACAAAGCATTGTGGATACAGGGAGGACAACATCCCACAGCTGGAAGATGTGTCTCGATTCTTACGTGGTAAGAATTATTTGAACGTCACATCCATTCAACTATATTGTTCTTGCATTATTTAATGCATTCACTTAATCTGGAGGATTGTGAACATTCCAGAGAGATCAGGGTTTACCGTACGACCTGTGGCTGGATATCTGTCTCCACGAGACTTTCTTGCTGGTCTGGCTTATCGGGTGTTTAACTGCACTCAGTATATACGTCACAGCACTGATCCTCTCTACACACCAGAACCGTGAGTATAAACCCACGCCAATGATTTGTAGAAGATTGTAGAAAACATCCCTGTTCTTCCTCACGTCTTACCTTTATACTATTTAATGTCTTCAGGGACACCTGCCATGAACTGCTGGGTCACGTACCGCTCCTGGCCGATCCCAAGTTTGCTCAGTTTTCTCAAGAGATTGGCCTTGCATCTCTGGGCGCTTCAGATGAGGATGTGCAGAAGCTGGCAACAGTAAGTGTGACAGCAGCTTATTGAATTCTTAAATGTCATCTCTACTTGACTGGCAGTCAGTACCGAAATAAAAAGGTCACTGACGTTTTTCATGCCATAAAGTTTGATCTATGGTGTTGAGTCACATGCATTTGCATTGAAATCAGATCACTGGCTCTGTATGGCAGACTTGAGTGAGAGACAATCAGATCTGGGTGTAGGGTTTTTGGTGGTCTCAATATGAGAAGGTATATCTCATAAGGGCCTGAAGGAACTTGTTGTTTCGAAACCTTTGCAACATGTTAACCTCTGTGCTTTTTTTCCAGTGCTATTTCTTCACAATTGAATTTGGATTATGCAAACAAGACGGCCAGTTGAGAGCCTATGGAGCAGGTCTACTGTCTTCTATTGGAGAGTTAAGAGTATGACGCACGTTGTTGACTATATTTTAGCACCTCAAGTATTAAAATGTCAAGTTTATAAGTGAATGAATCATCCTCTGTGATTATGCAGCATGCGTTGTCTGATAAAGCAACAGTGAAGATGTTTGATCCCAAAACCACGTGCTACCAGGAGTGCCTCATTACAACATTTCAAGATGTTTATTTCGTCTCCGAGAGTTTTGAAGAGGCAAAAGAGAAAATGAGGTAAATATATGCATTCAGTCAAATGATAAATAACTTCTTGGACTTCACAATGTCATTTAATGCTGTTCCGTCTCAACAGGGAGTTTGCTAAAACAATAAAGAGGCCTTTTTCTGTCTACTACAACCCGTACACCCAAAGCATCGATTTGCTCAAAGACACCAGGAGCATTGAGAATGTGGTTCAAGATCTACGCAGTGACCTAACCACTGTTTGTGACGCCCTGGGAAAAATGAACACGTATCTCGGTATCTAGCTAGTCAGTCATCAGTGTTTTATTGTAGAAACTGCAACTGTTTTACATGATTCAATTCAAACTCCATTAAAGCTGTAACATCTGCAGTGAAGTTGATTATCTGGGCTAAATGTCCGCTAGTTTTGCCTTGTTATGAGGATGTATGCCACATAAATTAAGGTGTGAAATATTGCAACCATATTCATCATTACAGTGTATTAAGACACTAAAGGAACAAAAGAAAAGAAAATGTAGCAACTATCTAGTCTTTGCCTCTTTGTGCCGAATGTCATGCTTAAGACAGGATTATAACAAAATGTATGTGTTTTATTTTAAACTCATAGCAGATGAAGGCAGTTAATTACATGTAATAATGATTAAAAAAAGAAGTAAAAATCACTTATTAGGCGCTATTCTCATTCCAGTGGCATCCCCTGTTTGTAAAGAGTATGTTTGTGGTGCTTTATTTGTTCCGACTTCTCAGTCAATAAAGCATTATATTTTAGCATTACATTTTGGCCTTCTTTTTAGAAGTGTGCCGCAGTGTGAACACATTTCATTCATAACACTAAATTTTCTTTTATATTAAATGTATATTAAAAGCAAGTACATTTAATTACTTTTAATATATACACATTTAAATGTATAGGTATATAAACATTTTATAAATGTATTATAATATAATAAACAATAACAATGTATTTAATCTATCTATCTATCTATCTATATACACAAATTTGATCACTAATAACCATCCGCTTCACAGTATATCTCGTCAATGGACCTCTTCATCATCATGATCGTCAAAGGCTTTCTCCTACAGTGAGTCAGAGATGACTTATGATTAGTGTATTGAGCATTATTTGAATTTAGTAAACTGTATTTATTTTTCTAAAATGATTTATTTGAAATTGTTTGTTTTTTTAACTAAAGCATAAGCTCTCACCCAACCACCGTGCTGATTAACCCAGAGTGCAAAGTACTCCTGCAGGTACTGAGCTCCATATCCCATGGATCTGTTCATGGGGTGTAGGTCCAGAGCATTGAGTCTGCTGGTGACCTCAAAGGTCATGGCGATCTGCTCACGTTTCCTTCTGCTCTGCAGATATTCTGGTACCACACTTGTGATGAAGGCATCGGTCAGTCTTTTAAAAAAGTTATAAGAGAAAGTACGCTGCAGGTATCCTAAAAGCTCATGGTTGCTCAGAATCTGAGAAGGCAAAGGGGACATTTAAGAGCAGGAAAAGGTTTTAGGACAGCACACTGAACAGCTACAGTTGAGGTCAAAAGTTTAAATACACATTTAATATAACTTCTTCAGGTACCCCACATTTTGGTTTTTCAGCATTTTTGTATATTTAAACCCTTTCAACATTGACTGTATAAATTTGAGATCCATCTTTTCACACTGAGGACAACTGAGGGACTCATATGCAACTATTACAGAAACTTCAAACACTCACTGATGCGCCAGAAGGAAAATCGATGCTTTAAGAGCCAGGGGGTGAAAACTTTTGAACAGAATGAATGTGTACATTTTTCTTATTTTGCCTAAATATAGGCAAATCACCTTCTGTAATAGCTGCATGAGTCCCTCAGTTGTCCTCTGTGTCAAAAAATGGATCTCAAAATCAGCCAGACATTGTTGGAAAGGGTCCAAATACACAAAAATGCTGAAAAACCACAGAATTTGTGGGACCTGAAGGATTTTTCTGAAGAACAACAGGCAGTTTAACTGTTTAGTACAAACAAGGGACTCATGAACAACTACCACTAAAAAAGCACAGCTGTGAATTATTCAGGTAACAACAACACAGTATTAAGAATCAAGTGTGTAAACTTTTGAATGGTGTATTTTTATAAATTCAACTATTATTTTCTCTTGTTGACTATATGTAAATGTCTTTTATGTGTGATGTCTTATTCAGGTCAGTACTACATAAAATAATATGCAATTTGTTTGATCCCTCTTATTTTTGTCAAATAATTAACATTTTGCAGATTCTGCAAGGTGTATGTAATCTTTTGACCTCAAGTGCATGTATTTAATTCAGTGGATTATCCAAAACTACCCACTAATTCAAAATTTACCAGTTAATCAGACTACAGACTGTAAGGAGATCATGATGTTTACCCTTTCATTTAAGTCATCCCCTGATTTCTTCAGTAAGTCAACAAGCTTCTCTATAACATCTTGGTCAACATCTTTATCACCTATAACAATGACAGAGCACAATTACAATTTGGATAATTAACAGTGTTATACAAGATTATATTTCAATGACTGGTTGTGTTTAACAGCACACAAACTACCATCTGACTCTATTCCTTCGTCAACTCTTCTCTTATCAAGAAGTCCGTTGTCTACAATCTGGGTTAGTTTTTCAGCCACCTCACCAAATTTATCACCTGTTTTCAACAGACACAAGAGAATAAATGCTATAATAATCCCAGAAAGAGTCACAGATCTCATATATAGTCGGCATATCTCTGGTCTGACCTGCTCCTGTCTCTTGTCTGTTCATACAGGCACATTGCATCAGTCTGGACCGTGGTTTCCTCCTTTTCTGGCAGTATGTTTCAAGTAGTCGATATTCATCACTAGTTATTAAATCACCTTCCATCACGTCGAACAACTACTGACTTCTGCTAATCAGATAAAGAGACAGGAGACATTTTTACTTGTTATGCTTCATGTCACATCCGTAAATAAAACGGAATCAATTCAAAACCAATTATATTAACTTATATTATATTAACAGTTCATATTTAAAAGACTTTAAGTGCACTGTTTCAGATTGTAAACTGAAAAGAGTTATGAAGCTAGTTTAAACTTTACACGACGTCACTGATCACGTCTAGTTCCTCTGACTCTGGTTTTAATGCAAAACGCACTTGTTGTAATTCTTCAATCGGACCACATAAAATCTACTGAATATATGTAAAAGCAATGTGGTTTCTTATTGTCTTAACAGAAGATATTAAAACAAAACTCACCGGGAAACTGGGCAAAGTTTTCCTGAGAGTTGGAGACGTTACTTATTGAACATACGTACGTGCGTCACTATACTTGCGGCGTATTACGTACACGGAAGTTTGCGTACGTACAGATGTGACTGCTGCTTTCATTTTCTTTTCGAGTGTTTCTAAAAATGTAAATATTTTGATTGTAATATTTTAATATTATATATTTTCGACTGGTGATTCACGTTGGTTTTGGTTTCTGTTCCTTTATCACTGACCACATCTTGCATTTAAATGCATTTTTTTTAAATATTGTATTCGCTTCTTTACCTGATAGACATGTCTGCTATCAAAAGCTGTAGAATGTGTTAATATTTGTAAATATTATCATGTTTTTATGTAACCAATAATGACGTATAATAACGTATAGAAATAATAAAGATTTGACTGCTAACAATTTTAGAGCATTTTAAATAATTACTAGCCTAAATATGGTTGCCAGCCGTTCCGTATAATATGGAATCGTTCTGTATTTAAGACATAAAAGCAGCGTTCCGTATTAATCACATACGGAAAGCATTTTGTCCCGTATAATCTACATGCAGAGTAGAGAACTATATACTGAATGTGGAGTTAATGTCTGAGCAAGGTAGCCGTATACAGTTGCTTAATTAAAGAGTGAATCTAAATATTTAACTGTTTCAAGAGATGTGTGCGTGCGTGTATCCTGGTGTATCTATCTTATTGTGCGTGTCTATGCGTGCGCGCTCGTGAGAGCTCTCTGTCATTGGGTGTTGCTACGTTACCTGAATGCTCGCTAAATTGACAGAGCAGGCGGGAGACTTTACAGTTGCTGTTCATATAAAATGAGTTTATCAAATCCTGTACTTTTCATTGCACAACACATAACAATTACAGTTGTTAAAAGATTAACACACTTTTAAACAAAAATTACAAAATGCATTTAAAAGAATTTGTTTCTCGTCACTGTTACAGTCACAATTTTATGGTGGTAAAATTATTTACTCATATATACGTGGTTTGTGTGTATGGTGTGTGACATTTTTATATGACAGAATTCTTTTTAGAATTAAATTCAACACGAATAGGTTAAAAAACGTGTTTATGTCTGAGATTCATTTTAGTATTTAATTCAAGCAAAAAATATACTTTTTTGAGTGTCCCTTATAATGTCTCTTATTTTCCTATAAAGAATGAAGATGATCTCTTATTTTCCTTTGCAGAAGTATATACAGTATTAATTTTAGTTCAAATCTTATGTATATGTGTAGCCTATAGTCTATGTGTGTTTAATGGGTTAATTAATCTTGTCTTTTGCTAAATATTATTAAACAAAAAGTTTTTTTTTTTTTTTAATGTGCAATTATAATTTTATATAATGTAAATTTTTGTAGGCCTATTATTATTTAGAGTAAAATACAAATGCATCTACTAACAAACTTTACCACAAATATAATTACAAATAGCCTACCTACCTGTCTGCAAAACCAAAAGTACAGTAAGAACCAGGCAACAATAATCTGCATATTAGCTGACTAAATTCATTATTCAAAATACATAATCAGTGTTTATCAGTAAAAAGCTAAATAAGTAAGGATAGTCAAATCTAGCCTAAACCATCAAGTACTCACCTGCAGTTCTTCAGGAATGACCGAGAAGGCAATTGTAACAACAAAACACTTATTTAATCAATTACAATACAAAGCTGTTAATGAAAATAATAAAACTTCAGCTCTAATCAAACTCTAAACAGCAATATTGGTGATGCTGTTACACATCCTTTGTTGGTCTTTCAGGCGTCCTTCAGACTTAATGCAAACAGCATCTAAAGAGTGCTTTACCCTCAGTCTTTTTATACTTCTTTTTGGGGAATTCCACTTATTTCATATTCATCAACTCATGTCCGGTTGTGAGAGTATCAGTGCCTGTAAATCAGTTAATTCACCGGAGGTCCTTCCGCTGTCGCTATGCTGTTGTCTTCTTCTTGAACATTACCCCCACTCAATGAAGTGTTTGACAGCCTTATTTCCACTTGTGGTTTTAACACCTCCTCTTCACCCCTGTGTGTCGCTCTCTTGTTAACCTTTGTGGTTAGCTGCAAACATGAATTTTCTTGAATTCTTGAGTTGCGTTCGCTTCATGTTTCACTTCATCATGTTCCACAAAGAAAGTCAAATCTGTGTACTCTACATCAATATCATTTTAAGTGGCCTATTTTTCAGGTACCCTCCAATCACATACCATTAAAACGCATTTATATTCTTTATATTAACTTAAAAGCAAGCAGTATTGGGGGTTACACATTACAAGTAATGAGAGTTACGTAATCAGATTACTTTTTTCAAGTAACTACTAAACCCTTATAGAACAGGTACATCACAGAAGTCTATTTGACGTCTGCATTACATCTGCAAGATGTATATTTTAGAGTGTTTGCTATTCTGCAATACGTCTGTTGGACATTTCCTATCAGATGCCAAATAGACGTATATGTCTTTAAGATGTTTATGATTTAGAATGTACATAAAACTGACATCTGAAAGATGTGTGACAGGTGTTTGTACACAGCAAATGCTTTACAGATCTAGAGATCTTTAACAGACATCTTGCTGACAAACGTGTGCTATGTAACTACATTTAAATATTTATTTTTCTAATAAGCAACGCAAGTTACATTGTTTTAGGGCTGAGAGATATGGCCAAAAAAATCATATCTCTGTATTTTTTGGCAGTATATTGTAATATACGGTAGATGGCGGTATTTTCAACGTTTTTCTGTTTGGATTTAAAAACAAAGCTATATTTGTTTTAAAACTTTTATTTTTCATCCTGCCCAATGCTGTCCAATGAAAAAAGTGACTTTGTAGGCTATGCTATCAACTTTATTCTATAACGCGGAAGTAAGCAAATGGGTGAGGCTTCCGGTTCATTAGCCGCTATAGGGAAATAACAAAAAGAATAACAACATGCAGTAAATGGTAAAACTGTTTTCATAACCAACCAGTGTGCTTATAATTAAGATAATGCATTAAAATAATGCGGTAAAATTTGCGATAAAAAGTAGAAAAAACAGCTGTTTTGTGCAGCTAAACATAACGATGGCAGTGGAAGCCAATTTAAATTTAAAAGGCTGCAGCCACTTTTACAGTAAGAAAAGGGTAGATTTAGGGCTATTATATGCAAAAAAAAAAAAAAAAAAAGAAAAAAAATCACATTACTTTCTAACATTGTAACATTACAACCTAAAAACAAAGATAATGCAGGGATAAGTTAAATTCACTAAACAAAAAGAAAGTAAATAAAAGCAGGCTATCATAAAAATACACTAACTTGTAGGTTTAAAATTCAACATATGCCACGTTCATTGTCCAACTACAAATATTTCAGCAGAAGGTATATATTAGTCAGAATTATTGCGCTCTTATTATCCTAGTGCTCCGTCTGTTTAAGACATATGCGCGCTGTGGCGCTTCACGTAAGTCTGTGAAGTTTGACGGAGACTCGCGTATAGAAGACTCATCATCCACACCTGACAGTAGAATGGAAATATTTCCATGACTTTCTAACGTTTACAGATGGAGAATATACCTGTGAAATGTAAGTTAACTGAAGAAAATACCACAGCTCAACAGCGCAGGTAGCTGTTAGCAGCACACACAGCCTTTCTGTCAAAATCTGACGGGGCTTACACGTTAACTAATTTACGAGTTATTTTAAAGCCATTAAAGTGATAGTTCACTTTGAAATTAAGTTTTGATATGTTTTAGCTTACCCCAAGGGCATCCAAGATGTAGGTGTCTTTGTTTCCGCAGTAGTTTCAATTTTGATATTTTTAGGTCCAACTGTTCTTGTCTGTCAGTCATATAATGCATGCCTATGGTCACCTCACAAAAGAAAATGCACAGATTCAAATTAAACAGTCCAAACGAAACAATTCCCCACCGTAAGTACACACTGATGACCTAAAACGAGCGGTTTGTGTGAGAAAACGAACAGTATTTATGTCGTTTTTTAACCTTTTGTAAATAACCACATCCAAGTTGAAGTGCGCGCGCTTCCTGGTGTGTGAGCGCGCCGGCGCTACTCCCGGAAACCTCCGGAAGTGATCTCTCGCGCGTGAACGTCACTCATTGTTTACACAGAACAGAGATGGTAGGTAAGATGGCTAAGAGAAATGGTACTCGTTTGCGCTTATCCGGGATGTTTAAACAAGAAGTGGTTAAAAAAGATATGTTTAGGGATGTTTTAAAAAGAAAAGAATTAACTTACTTGTGCTCGCGCAATGGATGACGTCCGGCGCTTTCCGGGAGCAGCGCCGGCGCATCAATAAGCCAGAATGCGCGGTCACACACCAGATAGCTCGCCCCCCTTCAACTTGGACGTGATTGTTTTCAAGAGGTAAAAACGATGTAAATACTGTTCGTTTTCTCACACAAACCACTCGTTTCGTGTCTTAGGTCATTAATGTGTACTTACGGTGGGGAATTGTTTAATTTGGACTGTTTAATTTGAATCTGTGTGTTTTCTTTTGTGAGGTGACCATAGGCATGCATTATATGACTGACAGACAAAAACGGTTGGACCTAAAAATATCAAAATTGAAACTACTGCGGAAACAAAGACACCTACATCTTGGATGCCCTTGGGGTAAGCTAAAACATATCAAAATTTAATTTCAAAGTGAACTATCCCTTTAATATTAAGCATGTCTCATGTTTAGGACAAATTATAAATTATGCACTTTCCCTGCAGCAGTTCATCACTCCGTGATCTCTGCAGTTTTTCAGATGCGCTGTTGTATCAAATCATTGTAGGCCTATATTGATGTAAACCTCAGATAGCACACATGCATCTGTAAGATGTCTGTTAAAGGTCTCTTGATCTGGAAAGCATCTTCTGTTTACAAAGGTCTGACAGATCTGTAAGATGTCAGTTTTACATACATTTTAAATCATAAACATCTTAAAGACATAACAGACGTCTATTTGACATCTGAGAGGAACCGTCCAATAGACCTATTCCAAAAAATACGTCTTCCAGATGTAAATACAAATGTCAAATAGATGCCTTCTGATGTATTTGTGCTATCAGGTTCTCATTTACAAAAATATCAATATATCATACAAACTCAATATATTATGGAAGCCCATTTCCGCCGCTGAATGAAAAAAATTACAAAGATAATTGTGACATGTTCTCGCAATTCTACATTTGTCTCAGAATTGTGACATATAAACTTGCAATTGCCAGGTATAAAGTCAGAATTTTTAGATATAAACTCGCAGTTCTGAGAAATAAAGTCAGAATTGCATGATAAAAACTTGCAATTGCAAGTTATTATTTCTCAGAATTGCGTGATAGAATTGGTTTGACTTGTGAGATATAAACATGCATTTGCGAGAAAAAAAGGTTTTATCTTGCATTTCTCACTTTATTTCTTCCAATTGCGAGTTTAAATCTGACAATTCTGAGAAAAAAAGTCACAATTGTGTGTTTTTGTATCACAGTTATATGAAAAGTTGTTGTATATAAAAAAGTCATAATACCCTTTTTTCAGTGGTGGAAATAGGCTTCCATAATATGCCGACCAGCCCTACTTTGTTTTCACATTTATTCACTGAAATGTCTTCTGTCCCCGTGTTGAGAGAAGTTAAGAGAGAGGTGCATTGCTAGAGGCACTTCACTTAAGCCTGAGGCTTATTAATTTACTTTTTGAGTAAAAGAGCAAAATATAACTTTTGGATGATTAAAATACAAATATACAATCCCAGCCCAGGTGACAAAAGGTAATACAAAAATAACGTACCTAATGCATTACTTTCCATAAAAATATTAGTAGGTGCAATTAGTTACAAAATTGTAATGCATTACTTTTAAACTTTCTCTAGCACGGAAGGCAAGCTAAATAATATTTCTTTAAGACAGGTAAATAGCAATATCAACCAAAACAATATGATAAGTAATTTTAAAGTCTTTATATATGTCATATTTCAGATGACTAAGCCATAGTAGAAAGGTCACTTTGGATTCTGTAGGTCTTGAGTTGTTGTTTGTTCTTTTTCAGCATTCTTCTGACAGCAGGCTAGTTGTTTTGCACGTGACATGTAAAACACAGGCCCGATACAAGTCCCAAGACTGGGAAAGATATTCATTAGATTCAGGATTAAACAGCGTTCATGGCTAAATGCTTCATCCCCATCCTTAAGTGTGAACATGTACGGGGCGGTAGCCAGAAGAGGTCCATAGATTACAGCCGAAGGGACTAGAATCAGTAAGGCGTTCTTTAATGCTCTGCCTTTAATGGTTGAACCACCTCTTCCACCAGTTTGCCCTTCACCCGGACCTTTTTGGCGCAGTACATGCACGATGCCAGTTAGACACGCCAGCATTATCAGTAAGAAAGCATCAAGGGTGATTGACAAGTACATAGCTAATTTAGGGAGCCTTTGTTGGAAGGTAATCACTGAAATGCCTAAAGTGACAATCCAAATTAGAGCTGAGCAGACAACACGATACTCCCAATTATTCCCTAGTTTCATGTAGAGCACTGCATGTGCTGCGGCCAGGTAGCGCTCCACACACATACTGGTCAAGAGAAGAGGACAGCCGATCAGGTTGAGGATAGAAATGGCCTCTGAAACTGTCAGGAGATCTCCAGCACGTTTACTCACAGAAACGTACACATCAAGAGGAAGACTGATGCAGAAGATGATGTTCAGCACGGCAAGATTGAGCCCTAAAACGTCAGAGGGTGATAGAGCTTTCTCGCCCCTCAGCAGCAGCCATAGCAGAGCCACATTACTTGGGAAGCCCAGCACAAAAGTTAAACTTTCTATGGGCAAGCGGACATAGGAATAATCTAAATCATTGCACTTATCCACAATGGAAAGAAATAACTCATGCATATTGATGGTATTGCTTGTATAGCTGCTGGTATTACTGTAGATTGTGTTTGTAAAGGTTATATTTGATGTCCTGTTTGCCATGTTGAGCACTGTAGAGAAACAACAAAGAACATAGCTAATAGTACGAAAACATGGCAAATATACCCCTTTTCAAATTTTTTTGTATATTTCTGAAGACATGTTTTAAATGTAGAAATATATATATTTAAATCATTAAAAAATATTTAGAAATATATTTTGGTATGTGAAGGTTGAAACCAAACATATTTCCAATTTTAAAAATATATTTCATTAAGCTTCACTGTTTGCAACATATATTTAACATATATTTCAAATATGTTACATGATCCTTCAGAAATCATTAATATGCTGTTTTGGTGCCCAACAAACATATTGTAATTATTGATATGAAAAAAATAAATTCTCCTTAATAAAAGTATTTATATGGAATCTTTTGTAACATTATAAATGTCTTTACTCTCACTTTTAATCAATTTCATGCATCTTTGCTGAATAATTATATATACTGTCTATAGTTTACATACACCTTGCAGAATCTGCAAAATGGTAATTATTTTACTAAAATAAGAGGGATCATACAAAATACATGTTTTTTTTTTATTTAGTACTGACCTGAATAAGATATTTCACATAAAAGACATTTACATATAGTCCACAAGAGAAGACGCTTGAATTTATAAAAATGACCCCGTTCAAAAGTTTACATACACTTGATTCTTAATACTGTGTTGTGGTAGTTGTTCATGAGTCCCTTGTTTGTCCTGAACAGTTAAACTGCCCGCTGTTGTTCATAAAATTCCCTCAGGTCCCACAAATTCTTCTTTCTGTATGATTTATTTTTTTACACTGAGGACAACTCATGTGCAACTACTGCAGAAGGTTCAAACATTCACTGATGCTCCAGAAGGAAAAAATGATGCATTAATAGGCTTGGAGTGTAAACTTTTGAACAGAATGAAGATTTGTACATTTTTGCCTGAATATCATTTTACATGTTTCCCAGAAGACAAAATAAGTTACATTTTTCCCTGATATTCAACTTTAAAAACTTTTCACCCTCGGCTCTTAATGCATCATCAGGGTATTTTTATAAATTCAACTATTATTATTTTCTCTTGTGGACTATATGTCTATATGTATTTTATGTGAAATATCTTATTCAGGTCAGTACTGAATAAAAAAAAAAAACACGAATTTTGTATGACCTCTTATTTTGGTAAAATAATGAACATATTGCAGATTATGCAAGATGTATGTAAACTTTTGACCTCAACTGTATATACTAAAGTATATATTTCATCAAAAAAAATCTTACTGACCCCAAAATTTTGAATGTATGTAGTTTATATATAGACAAATAATAAATATATATTTTAAATGCATAAACAATTACAAAATATCTAAGGTTAGATGTGAATAAAATAAGCAAATAAAATAAGTAGCAAAAGTGCTACCGAAAATGTTGAGACATAAAAACTGACCTTTTCTTGCTATGAGATAAATTTTATTGTCCACTGTTCTTTTTCTTCTCCCTTTTTGACAGAACTTAAAAACATCAGTCCTTGTTCTGCTCCGTCCATGTAAATTAAGTCAAATTATTTGAATTTCTGAGTTGGTTCATTGAACGCATGGTGTCCACCACCCAATGAAAATGAGAGAGATTATATTTTCCACATCTGTTCTGGTTTCGAAAAAACCCATATAGCAAATTTTACTCAAATCAAAGACTCAATTAGGACACAAGAAAAACATATTGACACAATTTATTACAAATGAATCAGTGCATTTGAAGTGCAAATTTTACAGTTAGGTTACAAATAGTTCATTCTAACAAGAGTATGAATATGAATACAATATAATGAAAATGGCTGGTAGCTGACCACCTCATGGACATTTCTAAACTGTGCAAAACAGAAAGGATTTGGTTACTGTTAAATTTTATGTTTTTACAATATCTTCAAAACTTCTATTTACAGTTTGGTTAATTTAGGTATCCTTAGTGCTATCAAAGATCTGACAGGAATAACCAGGTCCAGCTCAAAATGGAATATATTTACAGTATAGCAAATATTAAAAGACATCATCAACATTAAAAATATCAAAGTGCTTCTGGTTACACCAACCAGTTAAATTTGTCCACCATATCTGTGCAATGTTGTCTGTATTGTCTTGCCCACATTCAGTGCTGCTGATGAGAAAAAATGACTACTGGTTGCATTGCCGTCTATGGGTGAGTGACAGTAGTAGCGTGTGGGGTCTTGTTTTTGGGAGGTGTGGAAATCTGTACATAAACTGGGGTGGTAGAAGAGGTGGAGGGGTTTGGCTCAGTCTGAACCCTTTGGAAAACAAGGGCTGGGTAGATTTGGCTGTTGGCTTGATATGTAGGGTATGTGGAATTGGGGCTTCTCAGCAGACTCTCCTGACTCCTGTGTAGAAAGGAGAAAGGAGTCATGTCTTACAGTATATGGATTTATACATCCTCCCACAAAATTACATAATATTCAAAAATGCAGTGTGGTTTTAGCGAGTGAGCTCGCGCTGTGGGTTTCTATACACGTAAGGGGCGTATTTGGCCACAAATATAGGCAGAAGTGAGGCTATTTCTATGTTAAGTTCCTGTTTTAATATATATTTTAAAATATGATTTATTCCTGTGATGGCAAAGCAACATTTTCAACAGCAATAAATCTAGTTTTTAATGTCACATGATCCTTCAGGAATTATTCTAATATGCTGATTTAATATAAACATGTTTTACGCTGATTTTGCTTACCTCTCATACCCTCTGTTTTCATAGGCTCTGATGACTTCTGAGTAAACTGGGCTACCAGGAGGCAGCGGTCGGTCGAGACGCTGGGACAGGCTGAAAAGTTTAGGTGGAGGGAATGCCTCCCAGTCTATATGCTCCCTTTCCAACCAGGACGGGCTTCTCCGAGACCTAGAGCTCCGTGTTTCTCTTCTCCTGAAGGTGAAGACAGTACAGTACCAACACATGTAGTATAATGATTGTAGTAGTCAAGGTAATATTTAATGGATGTATGACATCAGCTGCACTAACATTTGACAACCAGAATGTCAAAAAATTTAAAATGATTTATCTTTATTTAAAGGTGACATCATGAAAGTCTGTCTTTTTCATTGTTTAAAGGAACACTCCACTTTTTTTGAAAATTGGCTCATTTTCCAGCTCCCCTAGAGTTAAACAGATGAGTTTTACCGTTTTTGAATCCATTCAGCTGATCTCCGGGTCTGCCGGTAGCATTTTTAGCGTAGCTTAGCATAAATTATTGAATATGATTAGACCATTAGCATCTCGTTCAAAAATGACCAAAGATTTTCAATATTTTTCCTATTTAAAACTTGACTCTTCTGTAGTTACATTGTGTACTAAGACCGACAGAAAATGAAAAGTTGTGATTTTCCAGGCTGATATGGATAAGATCTATACTCTTATCCTGGTGTAATAATCAGGGAACTTTGCTGTTGTACCATGGGTGTAGCAGGTGCAATGATATTACGCAGCGCCTGAAAATAGTCCCCAGCTAGTTAACTTCCAACGTGACCAGCACTAAGCCACTAAGGTAATAGTAAAATAGCTGGGGACTATATTCAGGCGCTGTGTAATATCATTGTGCCTGCTGCACCCATGGTACAGCGGCAAAGTTCCTTGATTATTACGCCGGAATGAGAGTATAGTTCCTATCCATATCAGCTTGGAAAATCACAACTTTTCATTTTCTGTCGGTCTTTGTACACAGTGTAACTACAGAAGAGTCAAGTTTTAAGTAGGAAAAATATTGAAAATCTTTGGTCATTTTTGAACAAGATGCTAATGGTCTAATCTGATTCAGTGGTTTATGCTAAAAGTGCTAACGGCAGACCCGGAGACTGGCTGAATGGATTTAAAAATGGTAAAACTCATCTGTTTAACTCTAGGGGAGTAAAATGAGCCCATTTTCAAAAAAAGTGCTATAATCGGGTCCCCGGTGAATCTACCAACCCAGAAACATGAAAAAGAACAAACCAGTAACTTTTCTGCAAAACCTCTCTCTAAAAGCTTGTAAAAAAACGAGCCATTCAGATTTCGCTTCCCTCATTGCGTAAAAGGGGATCTTATTATAATATTATCGCCCTTAATCTGCATGCTTCCACCCACTGCAGTGTTGCCAAGTCTGTGGTTTTCCCGCGGAATTGGGCTACTTTAACACTGTTGCTGTGGGTTGTTATTCATGTCCGCAGGTTGAAATGACCCCAATAACGTAATATTTAGCCTCTGGAATGCTAATTTTACCAGTTTGACAGTTTAAGTGCAATAAGATGTGAAAGAGAGCTTAGTTTAGTACTCACATTCTGTGTGACAGACGCTTTCTGTGCGTGTTCTTTGGATGTGTGCACTCAGAAAACCATATATTGCAAGTTTAAAGTAGTCTAATATGGCTTTAAAATGCATGATTTCAGTGCAATAGACATGGTAATCAAAACCAAACAGATGTTTTTTAGCAGAATATGTGAGGTACGAGCTGTAAAGGCACAGTCCTATTCTGGAAAAGGTGTCGGGGAGCAGCAGCTCATTTGTATTTAAAGAGACATTCACGAAAACAGCGTGTTTTTGCTTCCACTCAAAATAGGCATTTTAAAAATAACATAAAAGATATGTGGGGTATTTTGAGCTGAAACTTCACAGACACATTCTGGGGACACCTGAGACTTATATTACATATTGTAAAAGGGGCCACAATAGGTCTCCTTGAAAAAAATTCAACTTGGTTTGATATGCCAACTTGATTTATTGCAATTACATTATTGAATTACATTTATCAGTAAATGGGGCCTCTATATATTTGTTTTAGTTATTTCATTGTAAGACACAACACTTTTCATGCTTTTGATGATTTTTAATTTCAAAATATGTAATCTTTAAGATTATTTTAAGTATTAGAGTGACTAACCTGCTTCTGCCCGTCCGATGCTTTTCCTTCTTTTTGCTCATGTGCTCTTGACAACAGCAGACGATGAAGCAGATAGTCATGACAAGAATCACCACCCCGCTCACAACAGACACCAGTAAAGCAATGCGAAGTCCCTGGTCATTTGGCCGAGGGATACCTGAATTTTTTATTAATTAGAATTAGGATTAGAAAAAATAGACCAGATATAATGGCCAGTTATATTACAACTGAGAAATTTTTTTTAAATATTCTTAAGATATTTTATACATATCTTACAGATTTTTTAAGATCATACACTTGTTTATATTTAGTGGAAATGGACAAAGTTGGTTAAGGAAACAATAATTAGGAATTAGGATGATTTATGGAATATAAACCAAAAAAATGGTTGCCCTACTCTCACAGACTGGCAGGTAGCTGCTCCATCGAGGAACGCCTGCATGCAGGATGCATGTGATTTTCTCATGGCCAACTAACTGGTAACCCTCCTTACACCAGAACACAAGCATTGAGCCCACAGACACCCCTGTGCCGTGCTCCACATAGTATGATCCCCGTCGTGGGGGAAGCACAGAAATACACACAAGTCCTGTAGGAACACATAGACAGACAGAATGTAGATAGATACAGTTAGGCTTTGATTATTTCATGGTGTGTTTAACTGTGATTAAATAGTAAATTGATCCATGACACATGGTTGAATTGATTCAGTCATTCTGAAAAAGCTTTTAAATCTAATAAATACACCATCATAAAAACACTCTGCCACTATATCATTCCAGTTCCAGCATTTTTTTGCATATGCTATTTTTTTTCACTGCTGCATGCATCTTGCTGTCATCACTTCAGATATGTGTTTCCTTTACAGTGAGATATCTCACGCATCTTTGTGTCCGGTGGTGAACCACAGCGAATTTCCATTAATGTGTACATGTCTCTTCTATTTGCATAATGCTCTGAGGGTATAAGTTGTTTTGTATCAGTGCCAGCATATCAGTGACTGTCTTCACTATCCAGCTTCTTGCACATCCAGGCTCACTTTCAAATCCCCCCCAGTTCCTCCCCGCTTTTGGAATAGCAACTGATTAAATAAAGATAAGGTGCTTTATCAAATATTGATTAATTCCACACTGTTCTCATATTATCAAGTACCTGTGAAAGTGCACTTAGGCCATGCCATGTCAGACTTTTTGCACACAAGTAAGGAGAAATTGTCTATCTATCTATCTATCTATCTATGTATCTATCTATCTATCTATCTATCTATCTATCTATCTATCTATCTATCTATCTATCTATCTTTCTGTCTATCTTTCTGTCTATCTTTCTGTCTTTCTGTATCTATCTATCTATCTATCTATCTGACTTTCTGTCTATCTATCTATCTATCTATCTATCTGTCTGTCTGTCTGTCTGTCTGACCTACTGTGTGTGTGTGTGTGTGTGTGTGTGTGTGTGTCTGTCTGTCTGTCTGTCTGTCTGTCTGTCTGTCTGTCTGTCTGACTGACTGACTGACTGACTGACTTTCTGTCTGTCTCTCTGTCTTTGTCTCTGTCTGTCTGTCTGTCTATCTATCTATCTATCTATCTATCGTCTGTCTGTCTGTCTGTTGTCTGTCTGTCTTTGTCTCTGTCTATAAATCTATCTATATGTCATCTGTCTTTGCCTCTGTCTATCTATCTGTCTGTCTGTCTGTCTAACCTATCTTTCTTCTGTCTGTCTGTCTTTGTCTGTCTGTCTGTCTGTCTGTCTTTCTGTCCGTCCATCCTCTTGAGGATCTGCTGCAGTGTCTTCAGTTGTACGCACCTGTATTGTTGCTGCTGGGTGGATCTGTAGAGTCATTCTGATGTTTTGGAGTGGTTGATTGTGCTTCAGTACTTGCATCAGAGTTGGTGATGAGCAGAATGGAACTTACTGAGGCTGCTGAGTGTGGAAAAAACATGCATTTTTATTTAATTTTCATACATATTAATAATCCATATTAAAAAATACATACAAATATACATAAAGATATATAATACTGAAATATTTATAATAATGTATATATAAATTTCATAACATGCTATCATGAGCCACATGAGAACCTACAGCACATGCAATTACTTCCTGAAGGTTAGTTTTCAAAGTGTAAAAGCTTGATGTTTTCATCAGCACTTCACATCTCACCTGTGTCAGTGTTAATGAACAAATCTGTAGGTTCAGTCGGATGTTCTGGATTGATTGGTTGCTCGTCCGTCATTAAATCAGAGGTTGGCATGAGCAGATTGGGACTCACTAAGGCAGCATAATTATGAGGAAATCACATAATTAGTACACACAAAACAAGTTATTGTAGCACCACACAAAATGTATTGTAGTGAAATTATTATATTTGTCTTAATATCATATTCTGACATCAAACCTTCTCACCTGTGTTGTTGCTGGGTGGATCAGTAGGTTCAGTCGGATGCTCTGGATTGATTGGCTTCTCGTCAGTGGTTGGATCAGAGGTGGTCATGAGCAGATTGGGGCTCACTGAGGCTGCGTGAGTGTGGGGAAACCACACCGCCAGTCCACACACAACCCACACCAAGGACCACACTGATGTCATGATCAAAGGCCCCCAGGGGGCACAGGACAAGGATCGAAACAGCAAATATATCCTGAGGTGATCACAATACTCTGCGTAGCAAGCTAAACATCGCTGTTTAAAATCCATTCATAGTGCCACAAGAACGATTCTCACAAATAGCTCCTTTTCCTAAAGGTGTTAGTGAATATCCAAGCTCATCCAAGTTTAGTGCATCCTTAGTGCCCATAGCTACTAAATATGTCAGATTCTTCTCTGTTTCTCCTGCTGTATTAAGCGTAGACGTCCCTGTGTATGTACACAGCATCTGCTCTGCCTGTCCTCTCACTGCTGCTGTTATTCTACAGCATACAGTGAGGCAGTCAAGGCTCTTACATAACATGAAGTGCACGTGTGGATGTAATTCTGTGCTCTCTTAAATCCCTGATCTCATCTCTCCAGTAACTCGTGCACGCTCTCTCTCTCTCTCTCTCGGGACAGTCGGGGGTGAATCAGGGCATGTTGCTGTGTGCATGTGAGCCTCTGTCCCATATCTGCAGAGAGGGTAAAAACAGCCACAATCTGCAGGCACACGGCATGTTATATTTTTATATAGTCAGATCAACATGTTGACTTACAATCGTCTTGATTTCTTGTGCACCCCAAAGCATAATAAACGTGTGTATAAACGGAGTGCGTTGCAGCAGATGGTGTTTATAGATGGCACGTGGACCCAACACCAGTACAGTTGAATGAATTCTGTTCACTTGGATGAGCACAGTAGGTTTCAATCTCAGTGCCGAGAGCCTGTTAGACTGCGTGGGAAGTGTAAGAAGGATGCTATTGGGAGGTTTCCTCACTGCATAGCACTGAAACCTTGGTAACAGTGTCAAGATTTATATATATCAGTATTTACTCTAACAAGTCCAGACATGATGCATTCAGTGCTGGCACTTCCTCTTTTGTTTTGTTTGCCCATCTATGGTCTGTCTTCCTGTAGAATGTTTTATGAATGTTTGATAAATCACAGTAGATGGATGTGTTTCCAGTGACACAACAACAGCTTTTATTAGCTGCATTGAATGATTTTGCTGCATGATTTGCATTTTTTGAGTATTAGGACACTACTTCTGTAGATGTTGATGATGCAGTATGCTGTTTTACTCACATGTCACGTCCTGATGGCTTGCTAGTCAATCTATGACTGGCTGTGGATGTCAAATAATTACTAACCATCTGCCGTAGTAATCCTCTCAAGTTTTAAGATGCTTCCATGAATTAAAATGAAAAGGAAAAAGGATTCAGATCTTGTAAAGATGCTCTGGACCTGAAAGATTAATTTAATAGGGTGTTTTATGACACGTCATCAATTGGCCATATTGGCGACACTGAACGTAAACAATGCCACTGAACTGAATAAAACTCACATATTTCACTGATTATTGCTGCTGAAAGTAAACAATTATTGTCATGTTTTGGTCTGTAATGATTGGTTGGATGAGGAAAAACATTTGGAGTACTATAGACTGCCTGAAGTTATAACAAATAAAGGAGAAGAGTGCCAAAAACTAAGGAACAAAAAATGTTTGTGGTTGGCCAAACTGAACCAGGATTTCCAGGGCAAGAATCTTGACAACATTTGTGTTCTTATCATTTCTGGTCAGGTGAAATATTAGGCTAATGTCTTAATACTGCTTGTATCTTTACTAACGTTTGTCAAAATATTGAGCCCTTTCCTACTTACTAAGTCCTACTATATAATTTAGCAGCTTCCACACATTTTTTCCCATAGTTTAGACAGCATAAATTTAGCAGAACAACGTATTTAGTAGTATATTAACCATGCAATTCATGCTGTTGTTTACATCCAAGTAATGATAATATGGCTGCGCATCTGGGTAACTGACCAAATCATGAACCCTCTGTATTTGAAGTGGTACAATAATATATTTATCTTATTTAAAAAAATGTAGATTTGTACATTTAAAATGTAGATAAAAATTACTTTGATATTGCTTTTCCGTTTTGTGTGGCGTTTTAGTCACGGATGAAAGACTACATTTCCCAGCAACCCGTGGGAAGCAGGAAATGCACTTCAACTTTCACTTTAGCTTCGCACGCCCATCACTAACATACAGCGGCAATAGTTTGGAATTATTGGTTTGAATACAGCGATCGGTTTATGAAGTTCAAAGAGCAAACAACCAGCATTTTGGCCGTCATTGGATCGTAAGTTTTGCGTTGGGAGTTCTAAGTTGAAATTGCAGACAAAACCTGTATGTTCATATGCTTGCCATGCGCTTTAAAGTCTAAGTCTTTAAAACCAAAACAAGTTAAAGCCATCTAAATCTTCTAAATTTTAGCAGTTTTCATGAATGCAAATAAGTGCAAAATAACGAGTTTTAGATCTGCTGCGAAATAGTTCTGAGTATTATGACGCCAGTGTTGTGACAATCATTTGAAAATGATTTTGGAATTTTGGTCATATTCAGTTCTAGTGCAGTCCAGGACGCTTGTGTACATGGCCAGTGAATCCTGGTTGGAGTCTTCCCTGCGCCGTTCATCTAAACTTGGACAGGAGGTGTTGGAAAAAGCAAAGAGACGATCTGTTAGGCGCTCAAATACAAGACCAAGACCATCCGTGTTCGATCCCAATGAAAGGAAATCAGAGGTGAGGAGACCCAATATTCGTATTGGATTGATCAGTGAATATACCACCAGTCAAAAGTTTTTGAACAGTAAAATTTGTAATGTTTTTGAAAAAAGTCTCTTATGCTCGCCAAGTCTGTATTTATTTGATCCAAAGGACAACAAAAACAGCAAAATTGAACACTTTTTTACTAATTAAAATATTTTTTATTTGAATATGTTTTTAAATGTAATTTATTTCTGTTATGAAAGCTAAGTTTTCAGCATCATTACTCCAGTCTTTAGTGTCACATAATCCTTCAGAAATCTTTCTATTAATGCTTTCATTTTTCTTCTCCACGTGTTACAGAGAGACATTTCCCATTTAAACTTGGACCATGCTTTTGCAAAAATAGTGGAGTACATGTCCGAAACCACCAGACAATGCAAGGTGAAATGCTTTATTCATTTACATTAACTGTGTTGATTTGAATTCGAAAACAGCCTGTACTTCTTTAACAGAAGTTTTATGAGACCGTGCACCTGGCTCAACCCAGTGAGCGAGAACACATCTGTCGCTACCATTCCCAGCAGATGTTGAAGACTGCAGACCAGAAACAGAATGCTAGCACAGCCATCAAACGAGACATTGTAAGTATTGATCTAGACAAAACAAATCTCTCTTTTTTTTAACCACTGTAGGGCTTTTTAGATTTGAAATAATTAAGCCTGCTAACCCTACTTAGGTGAAGGGTTTTATAACCCCAGATAAGAAGAGGTGCTAACCCATCTTCTAAATTACAAATGTGAAATGTTTCTTTACCTGTTTTTTAAAGCTGGCTTTAGCACTATGATAACCTAGGGTTAAGTGCAGTGGGAAAAGGCCTACTGTATATGAACGTGAACTGTAAAAGCATAGTAAACAGTTGTTTTTGAGCAGTTAGGAACCATAATTACCCAGGCCATAGGTACTCATTTATTCTGCAAATCGGCTTTTTAAAGTGGTTCATCTACATATTTTTGAAGGGTTCATCAGAACCAGAGGATTTCCTTATTGAAGTGTCTCCAGGCACCTATTCCATCACAGCAGTGATGCAGGACACAAAGCCACAGACGAAAACTGTCCGCATCAATGCAGGAGAAAGCATGAGCCTTACATTCAACCTCTGAACTTCACCTGTGTATTATATTGGTGAAATGCAGTGCCTTAATTGAGGACTTGCACTAAAATTGTACATGCACTGACTTTGACTCTTCTTGTTTTTTCGTAAGTGTTACTGTTTTAATACTCAGGAATATTTATTCATTTTTTTATTGCGATCATGAATTTATATTGAGCAATAGAAGCCATAATGAGATCCAACCACATTACATTTTACTTTGTTTATTCTTTAAAGTTTTAATAAAGTTTTGCATGGATTTACATAACAGTCTTTCGTATTTAATTAGCACACCAACCATAGAGGGTTTGCACTCATGTCATGATTTGGTCAGTTACCCGGATGCGCATCCATATTGGAAATACTCGTATGCATGGATTGCACGGTTAAAGCACTACTGAATACGTTGCTAATTTATGCTGTCTAAACCACTGAAAAACCATGTGGAAGCTGCTAAATCATATAGAGATGGACTTAATAAGCAGGAAAGGATACAATTTTTGACAAACTAAAGTTAATAGGTGCTAAAGATACGTACAAGTGAGTATTAATTAAGATATTAGCCTAATATTTCACCTAACTGACCAGAAATTATAAGAACAAACACAAATGTTGTCAAGATATTTGCTCTGGAAATCTGGTTCGGTTTGCCTTTTGTTCCTCAAACATTTTTTGATTTGTTATAACTTTTGGCAGTCTAGGGTACTCCAAATGTTTTTCTTGGTCAGACCAATTAGTACAGCCCATTTTCAGCAGCAAAAATCAGCAAAATATGAAAGTTTCTTTCGGTTCAATGTCATTGTTTACATTCATTGCCACCAGTATGACCGACTGATGTTGTGTTGTGAAAACACTGTAGGATCTGCAAACTTACTGGCGATACTCATAACACTTTGAACTTTGGTTGTGCAGCTATCAGTTTAGTTGGCCTTGTGCTAATTGCTAAAGCTAGTGGTGATGGTGATGACTTTGGTTCAGTTGCTCCAAATATTTCCCGTATATTAACTCCTCGTTTTGGTGAATTGGGAACCAGCTTAAATAAAGAGCTGTGATTGGTCATCATAGAGTTATCTGTAGAGCTTCCAGAATTCCCAGTGTCTCTAGGCCAAGAATGGCTTACATCTGGAGACCTGACTGCACTTCCTGAAATGCCAAGAACACTCTGTAAGTTGTTTGTAAGACAAAGAAAACATTTTTACCTGGGAAAATCTTCATTACCTGGTTGCTTGTGCTGTGGTTCTGCAGAACCCCTTTTCCAGTATCTCCAGGTCAGTTTGTTCTCTGGTTGAGCGTATGGCTTTCTCAAACAGGAAATGTCTGTGTTTATTGATCGGCTCACCAGTTCTGACCCTGAAGGCCTGTGTTTTTCAGCTCTAGTATCGTCCTCATTCTCATCTGAGTCAGAGGTTGATGATGAGGAAGATGAAGGCACTTGGGTCTGTTGAGAGCTCTGTAGTTCTTTCAGTTGGAGGTCAACTTTCCTTTCCAGCTCATGTCTTCTTTGGTTATTCAGTAGTGGAGATGACATGATCACTGGCCAGCATCTTTTGACTGGACAGTGGCACGGTGGAATTGAGGACAGACTCTGATGGTTGCACTGGTGATATGGCAATTCAAAACAATTCATGGTGCAGTGAGAAACCCTGTAGCAACATGGCCGGGATGAATAATGCTGGAGGTCTTTGATAATTTGCTCATGGTGAGAGGCTGGAATCCATACTGCGAGCTGTTTGGGGACATGAATTGTCATCCCGTTCCAGAAGAGAACCTGGAGTCCCAAAAGACCTTCATCACCTGTAATGATACAATAGATTTGAGCCAATTCCCCTAGGTTTATTTAGTTACACATACCGCTTATATGATGGTCACATGTATTGGTTCAAAATTTCTAACTGTAATTCCGTTTTATTAGCTGCTATAGGGACATAACAAGAAGAATAACAATGTGCAGTAAACAGTTTGCACTACAAACCAGTGTTCATAATTAAGATAATACATTAAAATAATATGGTAAGACATATTATCAAACAGCAAAACAAGCTGTTTTGTACAGCTAAAAATAGCTGGATGTGGATGAAACTGGAAACTACACCCATAAAATGTACAAATAGTTGCGCCTGCTCTTACGGAAAGAAAGAAGTGGATAAATCTTACTTTTTAGTGGATCTCTTAGCTCTGTACCAGAGATGACTCTTCCAGGCCCATATCGTCTCATGTCTGGCTCCCATGGTGCCAGAACAGTGTCTCCTGGTACAATATTGTGCCTGTGTGCACTGGATAGATTCACCATATCAGGCTGGCAGGTTGGCTGAACTGTATTTAATGTGTTCATAAATGTATTTCCATTAGGTCCAAACTTATCAAACTCCACCGTATAAAGATTTCCTCTGCCCTAGAGACAGACAAGAATGTTTAAAATGTTTAATAAATGGCAAAAAAAAAAAAAAATCCACAATTTCAATTGGAATTGAAGTGCTGGCCTATATTTAAAAAAAATAAGAGGGATTCTACCAAATTCATGTTATTTTTTATTTAGTACTGACTAAATAAGATATTTCACATAAAATACATTTACATATAGTACACAAGAGAAAATAGTTGAATTTATAAAAATGACCTTTTGATGTTCAAAAGTTTACAAATACTTTACTCTTGGTGCTGTTACCAAAATGATCCACAGCTGTTGTTTTTTTTTTTTTGGTGATAGTTGTTCATGAGTCCCTTGTTTGTTCTAAACAGTTAAACTGCCTGCTGTTCTTCAGAAAAAACCTTCAGGTCCCACAAATTATTTGGTTTTTCAGTATTTTTGTGTATTTGAACCCTTTTCAATAACAACTCTATGATTTTGAGATCCATCTTTTCACACTTAGGACAACTGATACAACTGATATCAAAAGACTGATACTCATATGCAACTATTACAGAAAGTTCAAATACTCACTGATGCTCCAGAAGGAAACACAATGCATTAGGAGCCAGGGGATGAAAACTTTTTTTAATTTGAAGATCAGGGTAAATGCACACATCATTCTGTTCAAAAGTTTACACCCCTGGCTCTTAATGCATTGTTTTTCCTTCTGAACCATCAGTGAGCATTTGAACTTTCTGTAATAGTTGCATATGAGTCCCTTAGTTGACCTCAGTGTGAAATCAGTGTGGATCTTAAAATCATAGTCATAGTTGGAAAGGGTTCAAATACACAAAAATGCTGAAAAACCAAAGATTTGTTGGACTGGAAGGATTTTTCTTAAAAACAAGAGTTTAACTGTTCAGGACAAACAAGGAACTTATGACTAAAAACACAGCTGTGGATCATTCAGGTAACAGCACAGTATTAAGAATCAAGCGTATGTAAACTTTTGATTGGGGCCAGAAATTCAACTTTTTTTTTTTCTTGTGGACTATATGTAAACGTATTTTATATAAAATATCTTATTCATGTTAGTACTAAATAAAACATGCATTTTGTACAACCCCTCTTATTTTGCAGGGTGTATGTAAACTATTTTTTCAGTACCTGATGTATGATTGTCCCCAGGTAGTAAAATGCATCTGTCTCTCTTCTGGCTAACACACGGCAGCCAGGAAAGAGTTCAGCACCTCGCATTACCCGTGCAGATACACATGATACTGTACTAAAAGGATTAATGGGGGAACACCTGTAAAGATATAAATATAGTTGATATCATTAACAATATGATTATTTGTTGCGTTTTTCTTGTATTTTACTCTTTAGAATTACACACACACACACACACACACACACACACACACACACACACAAAACATACCAGCATGGTACAGAACACACACAGCTTGTGAAGTTGTAGCACTGGACCTGATTGAAGTCCACTGAACGAAATGGGTCCTCTGAGTATGATGGCTTTTGAATCTGGTCATCCGTTGAGTGCAACAAACTGATCTGTTACATTTCAAACCATTAAATGGCAAAAAAAAAAAATCTGATTAACTATCGAAGGACGAACAGTATACGTGGTGAACACTGTAAAAACATTCCACATCTTACTTGGTCCACTTTGCCTGCCGAATTGAGCGTCATGACATAACAGCTTCCTCTAGTGGTGGAAGCGGTGCACTGCAAGAAGTCTGATATGTCAGTGTTTACGGGAGTCGTGTCAGATATGTAAAATGCATTCACAGGGCGCATCACCAGGGTTGATAATGAAGCTAGACATTGTGGTGGGTTGTCTGGGAGACCGCTGGTCACCAAATGGACAGATTGACAGGCAGGGTCAGAGAATGCTAAGGCAAGCGCTGTGTGGAGGTCTCTGCCGGGACTTGTTTGTAATGTGTGGATCCAGCTCAAGGCTTCATAGACGACGTCAGGGGTGCAGGGCATCATGTGAGAAGACCATGGTGTTGACTAGTAAAATATAATTTAATTTAAAGAAAAAAAAGTACAATGCAATAGAACTATAATACTCCATGAGTTCGTTGTACAGCATACCATAGTTTCCCCCCGAGAGTGATAATTGTAAATTTACCTTGTATGAAAAGCTGACAATGTTGAAGAGCGAGTCTCTGAGTGAAGCTTTAGTTATTAAGGTTTGGATGATAAGATTTTTCACTGCTCCCAAAAAGCTATTCATTCCCACAGAGGAATCCAGAACGAATGTGACATTTCTGCCTTTACCCATGAACAAGGGAAGGACACTTTGGCTCTGAGATACCTGAGGACTTGATGACATTGTCAGGTCTGACAGAATAATCTGCAACACAAGTAAATTTGCTCAGTTATAGTTTACTTACAAACCAATCTGACTAGCAACTGGTAAAACAAATAGCTTTTTTAATCTTTTCAGATTTAGTAAGAATGAAGATACAAATAAAAACAAACATACCTTTCTTGATTCCTAGAATACACTTGAAAACTGTAGCAATTTTTGTTCTGTCCCTAGTAATGATCCACAGAGCTGTGTAGTCAGGTTGCCATAGTGAGCCACTGACCAGCCTTAAACTATTAGTATGTGATTACTTCCATCTAGTGGTGACAGAGAGCATCTGATGTGCCCTGGGAACCGGGTTTAAAGAGATAGTTCACACAAAAATGAAAGTTCAAGCCTATATGAATTTCTTTCTTCTGTTGAGCACAAAAGAACTATTCTTTATATCTGTATGCATGTATTTTTTTCTGTGGAATACAGAAGAAGGTATTTATAGAACCATCAACTTTTGTCTTAAACATTTCTCAGAATATTTTTGATCTACACAAGGGTGAGTAAATAATGAAATAATTTATATGTACACTACCAGTCAAAAGTTTTTGAATGGTAAGACTGTTTTTTTTTTTTTAAATGGTCTCTTCTGCTCACCAAGCCTGCATTTATTTGATCCAAAATACAGCAAAAGCAGTATTATTGTGCAATATTTGTAGTATTTTACAAAAAAGACTAAAACTAGCTTCTCTCTATACAATTAACCAAAAAATAAAAAAAAATAATAAAAAAAAAGCAAAAAAGAAGGCCTCTAACACTAGCTTGCTTTTTCTTTTTTATATAATTTTATTTATGTTTGAAAAGGCTTTTGCCCTCTATAATTTAGCATTCTGGCAGTAGCATTATTTTGGGTAAAATAGTAAAAAGGTTTAAAACTTTTAGAAATGTGGTTTGACAAGAAATGCCATTGAATGTCATCCTACACCAGCAATTGCCACCTGAACCTGATTTCAAAACCTGAGTGCTAGGACATCCATCCCATGACAGACTCTCAGTCCAAAAATAGATTCATGTGCTGTCATCTCCACTTCCACAGGAGCTGAAATGTGAGGAAGACACAGAGGTGAGGAAAGCTGATGAAAAATACATGATGTTTTGGAAAACGGACCCAACTTTGAGAGATTAAAGAATATTGCAAACATGGTAAATCAGCCATTTATGCCAAGGGATACATACAGTCACTGTGCAACAGCCCTAGTGTTTTATTATTCAAAATTTTCTCAGAGGGTTTGCACTTACTTGGTCAGTTACCTGAATGCGTGGCCATATTGGTGATACTTTGATGCAAACAGCAGCAAGGATTGCTGAATACAGATTACTTCTAAATACGTTGTTCTGCTAATTTATGCAGACAACTTAGTCTAAACCATGGGAAAAAAATGAAGCCGCAAAATCATATAGAGAAGGACTTGGTAAGCAGGAATAGGCACAATATTTTGACAAACTAAAGTTCATAGGTGGCAAAGATATGTACAAGCAGGATTAATTAAGATATTAGCCTAATATTTCCTAATGTAGTATAATATTATACCTGGAAATGATTATAGAACAAACACGAATGTTGTCAAGATTCTTGCTCTGGAAATCCTGGTTCAGTTTGGCCAAGCACAAATGCATTTGGTCCCCATAAACGATTTTTGACTTTCATGAGCTGTACGCTCTAATCATCAAAAAAAAAAAAAAAAAACTTTTGAAATGTTTTACTTTACATGTAATAAATCTAGAATATATAAAGGTTTCATTTTGTAAAATAAGTTACAATTAAAACATTTACTTTTCCACAATATTCTATTTTTTTTTTTTTAGCTGCAAATATATTAAACACACACACACACACACACACACACATATTTAAAAAAAATATTTGTATGTAAACACTTATATTCTAAAATATATACATAAACTTTTAGTTTGAATCAACTAACAGCTCAAATTACAATAATGAAACATTTTCAGCAGCAATAATCAGCAAAATATGCGTGCTTCCTTCGGTTCAGTTTTTATTCATTCGGTTCACTGTTTATGTTCAGTGAATCCATAAAAACGCTATTGAGTAACTTTAACTGTAGTTTCCCACTGCTATCCATAAAGAAAACCACACACACACAAAAAAGTATTAATATATAAATATATATTAATACTTAATTGTATTTTGTTTTTTTTGCACAAATGTCTCATTAAAATGACAAAAAAAGCAAGGTATAGGAATGTATATCTTTCTGGTAAAATATCTTAATAATATTATGCAGAATATTCCATATTGTCCTTCAGACAAAAAGAGAAGGCTATTTCATTTCTACTGCACTGCATTGCCCATGCATCCTCACTCCAGCCATGACATAATGCAATTCAAAATGGCTACCAAGCCTTCTGTGACACACTCTAAAAATGTGCTGTTATAAAAACATTAAAACCACTGGTCGCATTATGACGTTCGAAGAAATGTACACAAAACCCGCGGCATCTATCCGCCAAATGAAAATGTCACGGGCAGACACTGCCGTGCTAGATTTGCTTATTCACGCTTGAACAATACACCCAACAGACCCGAATGGCGTCCCCAAGGTGCCCCTGAACATGAATTTTGACAGCACGATTTCGCATTGATGGGCGTTCGGCCAATGGGAGCGAGGTAGTCGTCTCCTTCAGCCAATCACAAACGCGTATTAAGGATCAGTTTGAGGAACTCTGCTGTTATTCAGATTCCGGGGTTGTATTTTCTGCATAGCGTTTCCTGCCCTGGTGCATGGTGGTCGAACGAAGGGATTGTTGGAAAATTTTCGGAGGTTAGTATATAAATGTGTTTTTACCCAGTGTGCCTTATTTCCTCAGACGCCGCTTAGCAGGAGAGCGCGGCGATGGAGGTGTGGTGGAAGTCGATGTGGGATGATGAACGAAATAAAATAGTGAAAATGCATCGGAAGCGGTGTTTTATTTATTAAAGGCAGTTGGACGCAGCGTTGTAATCGGTTGCAACATTGTAACGTTCCGATTGTGATTGTCAAGTTACCGCAGCAACAAATTAACTGTGGGCTAACGGTCGTTCCTTATGTTTAAACGCCTTTATAAGGGACAGTAATGCTTTGCGTTAGTTTAGGAGGTAGAATAGTTATATGAATCGCAACGGTGATTTTTAGTATGTAAACATTAGGAAACGGCAAAAGTAAAACGCGAGCATTATTGTAGCATATTTGCTAACATGTGAGGAAGAGTTAGCATGACATGTCCTGTCAACTAATAAAACTAATAATTTACGAGAAACTTTAGCCGGGCTGCCTTTGCATTCCTGCTTAAATGTTTATATAATCCTAGTGTTATTGTTTGCAAACTTGTTTTGTAAGTATTTAGCTAAAATCGTCATTAGTGATTAAATGCCCGCGTTAGCTCAATATTTGTATTCGATAGACGTTTTGTTTTATTATTTCAGCATTTGAGAAACAACTGTTTTTGCAGAATGCTATACAATATATTCTAAGGCAAGCCGTATTTACATTTCTGTTTTAATTTCATAAAATAACTAGTCTATTTTTGTGTTACTAATACTTTCAAAAAAGTGTTTTTAAAAAAATAATATGTGATATTGGAAAATGAGATTATACATCATCCGAAAGCTGAATAAATAGGGCTATATATGGTCGAGATACAACTATTAAACTAGCAACTAGCAAAAAAAGTTCTTAGCAATGCATATTACTAAAAAAATTACGTATTGAGATATTTATGGAAGGAAATTTACAAAACATCTTCATGGAACACCATCTTTACTTAATATTGTAATGATTTTTGGCATACAAGAAACATCTATAATTTTCACCCATACAATGAATTAAGTATTGCTACAAATATACCCATGCTACTTTTTGGTTTTGTGGTCCAGAAATAAAAACCTAGTCTAGGTTATTAGTTGATCTTGAATAGATAGCTATAACATTTTGACTACTACTCAGTTGATATCTGGACTAATATTTGATTGCTACTAGTGGATATCTGAATCACAGATCCACAGTTTATGTACATCTACATAATGAATAAATTAGTTATTTGTACTAGGACAAAAATAGATGCTAGTTAGTTTTTGAGAAATGCATATTAAAATGACTTGCTGTAGGACTCAACATGAGCAAGTCACACAAATACAGTTTTGAACAATATAGTACTGTAGTAATACTTATGTTCACTATGTTGGATAATTTTTTTATTTATTTATTTTTTTTTTATTAGGCCATACAGAATGAGTACACAAGCAGAAAACCATGAATATAGTACCTATAAGAATATATGTCTTTGTGTGTGTGTTTGCAGTATGTAAAATTAATAAAGTTAATTGTGAAAAATTTAAAGGACTGACTTTTGTAAAATAATAGGAGTACTTAAAAACCCACAAATAAATCAAGGCCTTTACAAATCTGTAATGTTGGTTGGTTTGTACAGGCAGATCATGCTCTTAGCCCAGGTGAATCGGGACACCCAGGGCATGGAGTTTCAAAGTGTGGATGGGGACCCGCAGCAGGTCACCCTTTGCCTGACAGAGGCAGTAACAGTTGCAGGTGAGATGGATAAAATCTCTGCAGCAGTATTATATTTTGTGCATAGTGCAATTTAGACTCATAACAGCCAACTGTTACCACACAGATGACACCATAGAGGGAATGGACACGGTGAGCTTGCAGGCTGTGACTCTAGTGGATGGCTCCACCGCATACATCCAACATGGCCCTAAAGGTACTATAAATACACATTTTGACATGCATTAGCTAATAATAAGGTTGTTCTGCTGACAGTTTCTATAAAATACATTTAAAAAAATGATTTGAATTTGTTCTGTATTCCATTTAGCATACAACAAATATTATGTAGAAATACTATAAAACCTGCACAAATTTTCTTGCTCGGTCACTATTTAAATCTTACATTATATAATAGTTTCTCTGACAGAAAACAAAATAATGGAAGGACAAATGATTCAGCTGGAGGATGGATCTGCTGCTTATGTCCAGCATCTACCAATGTCTAAATCAGGTATTTCATATGGATTTCATTCTGACAGAAGGAGCTTTATGATGCTAGAAAAGACAAAGACGACTTCTGTGTTATAAAGACCACACAACATCTGCCATTATGCTTTAAACTTATTTCTTAGGTGGAGAAGGATTGAGACTAGAAGATGGGCAAGCTGTGCAGCTGGAGGATGGAACAACTGCTTACATTCATGCACCCAAAGGTCTGTCTGTGAAAAAACTACACTACAAGTCAAAAGTTTTTGGACAGTAAGATTTTTTTATGTTTTTTTTTTTAAAGAAGTCTCTTCTGCTCACCAAGCCTGGATTTATTTGATCCGAAATATAACAAAGACAGCAATACTGTGAAGTATTTTTATTAGAAACCTGTTTTCAACATAATAATAATAAATGTTTTATGAGAAGCAAATCAGAATATTAGAATGATTTCTGCCGGATCATGTGACTGTAGTAACAATGCTACAAATTCAGCTTTGAAATCACAGGAATACATTGTATTTTACAATATATTCAAATAGAAAACCATTTTTTAAATAGTACAAATATTTCAAAATGTTTTTGCTCTACTTTGCTGATCAAATAAATGCAGAAGATACTTTAAAAAAAAAATCTTACTGTACAAAAACTTTTGACTGGTAGTATATATATTACTGTGTATTGTCTATATACAGGCACTATATTCTTTATATTTTTATACATATTCTACTCACCAAGCAATCTAAGATGTAGATGAATTTGTCTCTTCATCTAAACCATTGCTTTCGAAGAATTCTATCCATAAAATTGTTTTTGCCAGTGAATGTTTGGGTAAACTGTTCCTTTAAATGATGATGATGAAATCAAATGAGTAAATGTCAATCTATTTCATGTTTGTAGAAACATATGATCAGGGCGGTTTGCAGGCTGTTCAGCTGGAGGATGGCACCACTGCATATATTCAACATATGCCTCCATCCAACACCATCTTGGCCATCCAGGCAGATGGTACTGTAGCAGACTTGCAGACAGAGGGCACAATTGATGCTGAGACCATCAGTGTGTTAGAGCAATACTCCACTAAGGTTAAGACCATTAACTTCACTTTACTTCACCTGTTCTGACAGAAATGAATGTGTAATGAAATGCTTAACCAATTTAAACTTATGTACATTTGTGTACTGTATTATGCTCCTTATGTTAATTTGACATATTACTGTTCATGTTAGTTTAGAGGAAGCATGGTTATGTAAACATAACCACAAATCTAGTTTGAAATGTGTTTTTTTTTTTTTGCAGATGGAGTCCTCAGAATGTAGTGGGTTACTTGGTCGAGGGGATGAAGAGGTGCATATGCAGGTACTGTTTTTACTGATACTATTTTCTGCATTTATTAAATGAGTAACTTCTAAAACGAATCTTGTGCATGTTAATGAAGCAGTGACCACTTTTGTGTGCTCAGATTGTACAGATTGAGAGCCGGTCACCTAGAATGCAGCATGTTGGGGAAAAGACCTTCAGATGTGAACATGAGGGATGTGGAAAACTCTACACTACTGCTCACCATCTGAAGGTAAATTCATGCAAGACAGAAGAAATACAGGACACATATTTGACAAAAGCTTTGTGTTTGGATGTGTGCTTTGTTTCTGTAATAATTTGTCCACTTCTTTCTAAATATTTTAGGTACATGAAAGATCGCATACTGGGGATAAGCCATACATTTGTGAACATATAGGTTGTGGCAAAAAGTTTGCAACAGGTAAAGATTTTTCCAGAAGCATTTTATTCTTCTCTAACATTTTTGTATATGCATTATTTTTCTTTCTGCTGTTTTCAAGGGTATGGTCTCAAGAGTCATGTCCGAACACACACTGGAGAGAAACCATATCGCTGTCAGGAGCTCAACTGCCTCAAGTCTTTCAAAACATCTGGAGACTTACAAAAACATACAAGAACACATACAGGTGTTTGTCATACTAGTTTATAAAATTCATTTGTCTTTTGGTCTGCTGTTGTTTATGTTGCATAACTTCATTTTGTAGGTGAAAAACCATTTAAATGTCCATTTGAAGGCTGTGGGAGATCTTTCACCACATCCAACATTCGGAAAGTCCACATCCGTACTCACACAGGCGAGAGGCCGTACTACTGCTCTGAACCCAACTGTGGAAGGGCCTTTGCAAGTGCCACCAATTACAAAAACCACATGAGGATTCACACAGGTACCTGTCCTTTGAGCTCTAACGTCTTCCAAAATCTAATAAAGCATACATTTGAAAAAAAAAAAAAAAAAAAAAAAAAAAAAATCAGAAGCTTCATAGCATTTTTTTTTTTTTTCAAAAAATAAGGTATAATTTTACACCATAAGCTCAAAAGTATGTCTGTCTCATCATATTCAGGTGAGAAGCCTTATGTCTGCACTGTTCCTGGCTGTGACAAGCGTTTCACTGAGTACTCCAGCTTGTACAAGCACCATGTAGTTCATACGCCCTGCAAACCCTACAACTGTAACCACTGCGGAAAGACATATAAGCAGATTTCAACCTTAGCCATGCATAAACGCACAGCGCACAATGACACCGAGCCCATAGAAGAGGAACAAGAAGCTTATTTTGAGCCCCCAGCAGGTCAGTTCACTTAAATCTCCAGCTATAAACAATGACATCTAATATTGATTAAATCTGAATTTTGAAATTCTTTTTCAGAGGCCATTGATGACCCTGGGTTAATGTACACTCCAACTGTAGTGGAAGATGACTCTGGGTCTGAGCATGTGTCTGGATCAGAGGTCATGGGACAACAACATGTGGCTCTAATATCTCAAGATGGCACACAGCAGGTCAGTGATGTCCAGCACTAGCTTTGGAACTGGCGGATATGCAGTATCTTCCAGGTGAAGACTTATTGTTTTTCCCTCTCAGGTTCTATCTCAAGCAGATATGCAGGCTATGGGAGGCACGATTACAATGGTAACGCAAGAAGGAACCACCATAACCATCCCAGCTCATGAAGCGATGCTTTCCTCAGGGGGAGCACATTCTGTTACTATGGTGTCTGCAGATGGCACAGAGGGACAGGTAAGCATTGTTACTTTAAAGGGATGGTCCAGCAAAAAATGTAAAATTATGACATCATTAACACACCCTTGTGTCCTTCCAAACCCGTGTTCTGAGTTCCTCTTTCCTCTGGTACACAAAATAAAATATTTTGGTTGAGAAGAATGTTGGTACTCAATTACCAATTTAGAATTCTATTACATTTTTTGTCTGTACTTTGGAAGTCAGGGGGACTTGAAATTGTTTGATTACCAACATTCTTAGGGTACATTCACACTGCAGGCAAATGTGGCCAAAGTCTGAATTTTTTTATTTATAATATTTTTTGCTTACATGTGACTTAAATCTGTTTTTCTCATAACAGTGTAAAAAGCACAAACCACATGGAATCTGATCTTTTCAATTCCTAGTTGTGCTACTTCCATATGTGGTACTAAATCTGATAAAGGTCAAGATGTTTTGCAATGCAACCACAGTGTGAAGTCATATGGGAATTCATATGACTTTTACGTCACTCTAGATTAACATACATCACGACTGTTCACACTGCGAGCCTTAGTGCTCAATTCAGATTTTTGCTCGGATCTCATTTTTTTGTATAGCCGTTCACATTTTAGTTTTAAATGTGGCCAATATCAGATATCCAGTGTGAACAGATTATGGTTTTGAACTGAAATGCATTCGCAAAAGAACAACATGAACAGGGTTGCCAGGTTTTCACAACAAAATCCGCCCAGTTGTTTCTCAAAACTAGTCTAAAACTATCCCAATTGCATTGGAAAAACAACTCACAGCAACAGTGGAAACAGTAGCCCAATTCCACTGGAAAACTGTGGACTTGTCAACACTTGCACAACTCGCCGTCATACGGAAGTAAATTCGGAGGACATTAAACAATTATGCGTTTATTTATAGTATGATCTGCCACAGAAGCTAGCGAAATTATGCGCAGGCAATAAGAAAAAATAAAGACAACGATGTGACAAGAGAGCAGAGTTTTGAAACCTTTGTGATATGAGTCATGTTTTGCTTATATGTATAGTTGTCACTGCATACTAATGAGATCTGACTATCACTATATATCACTATACTTTCACTTGACTACCTTTCGCAACTGTCTTGATAACTTTGGGTATGTTGATCTAGAGCAGTGTTGCCAAGTCAGCGGTTTTCCCGCTGAATTGGGATACTTTAACACTGTTGCCATGGGTTGTTTTTCATGTCTGTGGGTTGAAGTGGCCCCAATAACATGATATTTAGCCACTGGAATGCGAATTTTACCACGGGACCATGGCCAAAACATGATTGGGTTTTGTTGTGAAAACCTGGCAACCCTGATCTAGAGTAACATAAATGTTACATGAATTCCAACATAATTTCACACTGCGTTGGATTGCAATATCAGATTTTCAGTGTGAACAGATCATGGTTCTGAACTAGAGGCTGACATTTTTTCGGGAATCAAAATCACTATTGATCACGGGATTAGGACGGGACAGGAAAAAATGTCAGCAGGAGTGGGCGGGACTGGGAATCATAATAACATAATAATCAGAATGATGCGCTTTCTGCCGTCACTCTCTGTGAACTTGAGTGTGTCACTTCAAAACTCTGTGTATACTTCCCTTAGAGACAAATAATATAAATATATCTATAGAAATGTCTACTTTCAAATGAACCAATTAAAATAGGAAATGTGTGTGTTTGCATGGATGATTTACTTTAAATTTAATGTGTGTGCAATGCACACTGTGCATTTATTTAAACTGGTATTTAGTTCAATAAAAAAAATACATTTTGGATTTCTATTCAACTAAGGTGGGGATGCTGTGATCTTTACTGTATTTTTTACTGTAACTGACAGATTCCATCCAAAAAACACAAAACGATATTTTTTTGTGGGAGTGGGACGGGAGAGGTTTCAAATTCCCAGGTCACCCTCTATTCTGAACTGACCCGCATGCACAAAAGAACAATATGAACAGGGTTGCCAGGTTTTCACAACAAAATCCACCCAGTTCTCAAAACTTGTCCAATTGCATTGTAGGGGGGTAAATATCACGTTAGTAAGGTCGCTTCAACCCATGCAGTTGAAAAACAACCTGCAGCAACAGTAAAAAAGTAGCCCAGTTCTGGGGGAAAAAATGTAGACATGGCAACACTTGTGCAGAATTGTGACATGTTGATCTGGAGTCACATGAATTCTGATTTGACTGTTCAGACTGCACATTGCCAAACATTTGACCTGTATTGGATTTAGTACCACATATGGAAGTGACACAAATCAGAATTGACAAGATGTGCTGTTCACACTGTCATGAGAAAAACTGATCCGAGTCATGTGAGCAAAAAAAAATTGAGATTTGGGTAACAGTTGTCTGTCTTGTTCCACAGAGAAAATAAATGCATACAGGTTTGCAAAGACATGAGGATGAGTAAAAGATGACAATTTTCTTTCTTGTTTTGACTATACCTATAATTAGCTTGTGTCCTACCTAGGGACTCCATTACTTAACTAAATACACACAAGTTGAGCTTATTGTGTAACTTTTTATTTGCGTTTTAGGTGGCTATTGTGACGCCAGATCTGTCTGTGTACCAGACAGAAGAGGGGGAGCTCATACAAGATCAGGAACAGCATGTGGTTTCCACCAGCCCACACCCAGTCACATTGCTGGCTACGTCTAATGGCACACACATAGCTGTGCAGGTATAGAATGTATACACACACGTTATGGAATCTTCCTCTCACAGTCACACTGACATGCTTAAGTTAGAAGGGGTCGCAAAATCTTAATGTGTTTACTTTGCCAGAATAAACCTGCAGTTAATTCCATAAACCTTTAAGCCCATTCAGTGTGGAAACATGCAATTATTCTCAAAAGGCTGTTTGTTGGGGGCTTGTAACCTTCTTTCCATTAGGCGTGTGTTTTTAGGATATGCGTTAAAGATGTAGGTCTCAACTGAATAAGTATTGTGTTTCTGTAGGTCGAATGTTTGGAAACTTTTCAAATGAAATGCACTTTGCATCTCAGCATGATATACATTTTTTATATATTTGTAGCAAAAGCCAACAATACATTGTATGGGTCAGAATTATTTATCTTAATAATTTTTCTTTTACTACTAATTAAAAATTAAGCTTTGATGAGAACTTCATGTGGACAACTTTAAAGGCGATTTCCCTCAATATTTCGAGATTTTTTTTTTTTTTGCACCCTCAGATTCCAGGTTTTTCAAATAGTTGTATCTCAGCCAAATATTGTTCTTTTCTAACAAACCATAAATCAATGGAAATCTTTCATATAATGTATAAATCTTAATGTAAAAAATACCCTTATGACCTAATGACTGGTTTTGTGGTTCAGGGTCACACATGCATTTAATGCAATGCAGGCATTCCTTTAAAAAAATCTTTTTACACCAAAGCTAGGTTTTTTTCTGATGGCCTAAACTGATTTACAGTTTTGTGGATCATTGAGAGCAAATGAGTGCAAAATGAGTGTAACTGTAAACCAGTTTTGTTCTTAATATGTAAAATTGTGACTTTCAAATAACACTATTCAATTAAACACTGATTTCAGCTCTTAGGCCCAATTTCACAGACAGGGCTTAAACTAAACCAGGATTAGGTCATAGTTCAATTATGACATTTAAGTATTTTTTTTAATAAACAGGCTTAGAAAAAAAACCCATTACTGGTGTGCATCTTGAGATAAAACAAAGGCACTGATATATTTTTAGATCAGTCGGTGCACGTTTCAGTTTAAACACCTCAGACTTACATTTTAATCTAGGACTAGGCTTGAGCCTTGTCTGTGAAAGTGGGGGTTAGTGTAAAAATAACTTAAATGAGTAGGAGATAATGATCTAATAATTATGATTAGTGATTGTATCACTTGTCTTTTTTGCACTAATGGAGAACTAACTGAGCAAAGTGGTCTAGTCCAATCAACCATGTATTGATCTTTACACCGATGTGCCATTGAGTTCTGATTAATAAGCCCTCATTGTCAACAAAGGGGAAGTGTGTCGTTCTCTAGAGGAGGGGAGGGTGACCCTGTGTTAGGTGGGTGGTGCCACCTAACACAGTAAGATTGAGTTTTGTAATTTTTTTTTTGTACAATTTTCAGTTTTATTAATTTTTTTTTCTTTTATTTCTCCCTCTTAGCTCAGTGATCAGCCCTCTCTAGAAGAAGCCATCAGAATAGCATCAAGAATACAGCAAGGGGAAACCCCTGGCATGGACGATTAACTCACTGTGAACTAAACGTCTCAAGGTTGTGTGTGTGTGTATGTATGTACGTCTGGATATTGAAAATGTCAAGCATCATAGTTTTTCATAATGCTGACATCATGATCGCTATATACCAAGAAGATATTTTTGTGTGGATATGTACATAACTGTTTTAAAAGTAGAGTTTTTCTGTATATATTTGATTATGCTATTTTTTGCAAGCTGTTAAGAACAGATCTACAATTATGATTAAAAAAAGAAGAAAAACTACTTAATTTCTTTGTATTGTATTTTTTGGACTTGGAACATCGCCCAATACAGAGTGCAGTTTACAGTTTTCAGTGTGGACACAACAAAACAACCATAAAAAAGTGCACTTCCATAAAGTGCTTTATTTTCCCGCACTAATTTTGTACCCAATATAATGAAAATGATTCTTTAGTGCTTCTTAAGACAATCTTAATAACAAGTGTACTCAACTGTGGTATTTTGGGACACCATGAACGTGAACTAAAATGTGCTTTTAACATACTATCTCAGTATTAAAAAATATTTTGAATTACAGTTAAGGTCAAAAGTTTACATCCCCCTTTCAGAATCTGCAGAATGTTTATTTTACCAAAATAAGAGCAATCACACAAAATGACCTGACCTGAATAAATTATTTCACATAGATGTGAAATAGTCCATGAGAAAATAAGTTTAATTTATAAAAATGACCCTGTTCAAAAGTTTACATCCCCTTGATTCATCCCCTTGTTTTTTTTTTTTTTTTTGGTTTAGTGACAGTTATTCATGAGTTCCTTGTTTGTCCTGAACAGTTAAACTGCCTGCTGTTCTTCAGAAAAATACTTCAGGTCCTACGAGTTCTATGGTTTTCCAGCATTTTTGTGTATTTGAACTATTTCTAACAATGACTGTATGATTTTGAGATCCATCTTTTCACACTGACTACAACTGAGGGACTCATATGCAACTATTACAGAAGATGTTTTAAAAGGAAAACCATGCATTAAGAGCCAGGGGTGTAAAGTTTTGAACAGAATGGAGATGTGTACATTTTTCTTATTTTGCCCTTCAGAGGCTACAGTAGATACTTCATATGGTGTCCCAAAATAGCAGTTGAGTTATCTTAAGAAGTACTTAAGAATACTTTTAGTACATTATGTACAAAATTAGTGCATGCAAATAGAGCACTTTAAGTACGTTACGGAGGTGCACTTATTATTTAAAAACAAACTGGTAGCATTCATTATTTACCATATAAATTCTGGGGACTTTCCAAACATTGTGGTTTTTACTAAGAGACGGGAAAGTACCATTGACATCCTGATGTACAAAAATCATTAGTGAAACTAACAGGCTGCTTAAGTGACTGCTATTGTAAACGGATCGCCAGTCAATCCCACTGGAGAAGCTCTGCTATCAAAACAAAACCATGTGGCTAATTTACACCGCCATGCAAACACTAACAAAATGATTAATCTCATCAAATATAATACCACGTAGTTCACGTAACGTGATCCTGTGCCACCAAGAACTGTTTACAATGTGACATAACGACAGCTATCTTCACTAGCAATCCTCTTGATCAACTCCAAGATCAAACAACACCATTACTTAGATGAAAGAAAAGCATTCGCGCCAAATTGAGGTCACAGCCTGTAGGTATCTAGAGGGAGGGGCTTGCTGACGTAGAGCCTTCAGAACCTCCTATCTTTTAAACTTTGGAGGTCGACGCTCATTGGTACAAAACACGTCATATGACCAACGGTCGCGGGAAGACTTTGACCACGCTTGTTAGTGGGAGGAGTAGCTCGCCATTCAAACTAATTTTGTAAACATTATTGTCTAAAACGACGGCATTTTGGACGCTTTGACATGTTTTGAGGTTTACCTTTTACTTCGGCTTCTTATATATTATTATTAGAAATTTATTTTTTCTAGCTTTTAACCTATCAGTTGGAAGTTTGTGGAGCAGCCATTTTTTCACCCGAAACATCGCCGTGGACGCTTGGTTGATACGATTACATCGACGTTATCAGTTTTTAAGCGACTAAACTAAACTTGTTTGGACTTGTCAGCGGATATCGGTCAGCAAGAGAAGATATATATCTTGGATAATCTGTGTTTTTCTTTCGGAACAATTTGGGAATCACATCGCCGTTTTCGGGACCGTTCATCAGCGCTCGGGATGACCAGTATTAGATATGTTTATCTAAACTAAGTTACATAGTCTCTGCCTGATTTGCCAGCCACCTGGGCTGGTTTTTATAGTTAAAACTACTTGCTTTTTGTTTTTTTACTAAGTTATCCTTTTACGAAAACTGAACTTTCGCCTGGAAAGATGAGTTTCGCTGTACGGAGGCACGGCAAGTCTCCAAATATTAAACCCGTTCGCCAAAAGTTGCAGTTTTCGCCCAGCGACGGTGAAGAAGACAACATTGAAGATGCCAACAACAGCACCGGAGCCGAATCGGGCTTCACCGAGCTGGACTCCCCGGTGTCCGTGCGCCGCAGCAGCGATAAGAGGCCGGAGGACCTGGGCAGCAGCAGCCCGCTTAGCCGAACCAGAGACGACGACGAGTCCTGGGATGAGGAGGGGTTCGGCTCACCGTCTCGGGCGAAACCAGCTTTTTACATGAAAAGCTCTCCGTCGCCAAGGAAAAGTCCCCAGGCTTACGACAGTTCACCTGAGAGGAGTTATATTCATGATGACATGGACGGATCCAGCTCCCCTGTACCGGACTGTCCTGATACACCACCCCATAAAACCTTCAGGAAACTCCGTCTGTTTGATACCCCTCATACCCCAAAGGTTTGTATGCACTGATATACAAAAATCTAAATCACTTTTTCTGTTAACTCTAACAAAAAAACGAGAGGGATAATTCTTTTTCTGGTTGTTTTTTTTTTGTTTGTTTGTTTTTGTTTTGGTTAGCGTTCGAAAGAAAATTGTAGTTATGATTTGAAAAGGCGGTCCTGATCCTTTACTAGGTGGATGAGTTCACCTAGAGTGACCTAGATATTAGACTAACTGTACAAAGTTGTGTAACAACAGTGAATCAGCCTGTTGATACCAACACATCATTACATCATCTGAAATGTGTAATGTTCTGGCATGTCCCTTGTTTTGTGTGCTGAGTTGAGTCAGTTCCTTCTAATAATGCTTTATAAAATTAGTATTAATTATGCATAATCATTGCATCTACAGAGCTTATTGTCGAGGGCCAGGACGATGGCATCGACGAGCCGGAGAGTCGCCCTGTTTAAGAATGTGGATTCCACGAGCAAAGCCTGTCTGGACGGAAGACGAAACCAGACACCTCTAGTAAACATCAACCCCTTCACCCCGGACTCCATTCTCGTGCAGTCTTCGACACTACAAAGAAACAACAGGAAACGCGCACACTGGAATGAGTATGTTGACCATAGTTTAAACAAATCTTTTTGACAAGTTAACTTTTAGGTTATGGACTGCCGTGAAGTAGTTGTATTACAATGAAACCGTACGCCCATTTTGGACAGGTGTGGCACAGGTTTACATGGCCGTTCGTTAAATCCGTTTACTAATTCTGTTCCAAGACAAAAAGTTGGCGTGGAACCAGATCCTCGTGTTCGCTCAGTCACCATGTGCTTAGTCAGGCCTCTCTGCTGCCCCCTAGTGTTTGCCTGCGTTTGCATCCTTTCTAACAAGGCCTTTTCTTTTTGTAGCTCATGTGGGGAGGACATGGATGCAAGTGATCCTGAGATAGAGGATGAGCTCATTCCACCCTCAAAGGTATTTAGTTGTAAATTATTTTTATACTAAATGTGTGTGCTTTATCTAATGAAGCTGCTATTGGCTGAAATTGAAATTTAGTTTTTTTTTAAATCAGACTTTGGAGTTTGACTGTCTAGTTTAGTGCTGCTTTATTTTCATGTTTAATAAAAAACATTGTATTTTTTTTTTTTTTCACAGAGGATCACAATGATGGAGAATAACATGATGTCCAGATATGCGTCTGAATTCCATGAGCTGGAGAAGATTGGCTCTGGAGAGTTTGGTTCTGTTTTTAAGTGTGTGAAGAGGTTGGACGGCTGTATTTACGCTATCAAGCGTTCCAAAAAGCCCTTGGCAGGCTCTGTGGATGAGTAAGTGAACATAATATCCATTTAAATACTAAGGATTTAACAATATCAAAATCTCGTGATACGATCATTTTGCGATATGAAGTTTACGATACAATGTTTATTGTGATATTTATAAAAAAAAAAAAGACAAATGAAGAATTGCAACAATGTGTGAACTTGATAATGAGATTAAGCCATGTTACGCTTTCGGTTTTAGTTCACTTGACAGATACTGTGTCAAAACATAATGGCTTACAACACAACTTCAAAGACCTTTTATGTTAGAATAAGAAGTTTAAATGTATTTTCAAACCTATGCTTTTTGCCAGGAAGACCTGTCATTTCATATCGTCATGTGTCCACGATAATATCGAGACAGTTTTGCTACCGTGATATCACAATCTTGATAATATCATTACATCCCTATTGAATGCTATTATATACTCCAGAATCAGTTGAGTTTCTTATTTATTTCTATGAATTCTCCCCCAATAGGCAAAATGCACTTCGTGAGGTTTATGCACATGCAGTTCTTGGACAGCACCCCCACGTTGTAAGGTATTATTCTGCTTGGGCAGAAGATGACCACATGCTAATACAGAACGAGTACTGCAACGGAGGAACCCTGTCTGATGTTATTGGTGAGAACAACAGGCGCATGCACTTCCTGTCTGAGATGGAGCTGAAGGATCTGCTGCTGCAAGTCTCTCGTGGACTCAAGTACATTCACTCTACGGCACTTGTTCACATGGATATTAAGCCAAGTATGTATTTGCTTGTTACGCCTATTACAGATAACTATTGATTACATTTTTCAATGTTAATTTAATAAATTTATTTCTTTCAGGCAATATATTCATTTCACGCAAACCTGCTGCTAGTGTAGAGGAATTTGAAGATGATGAAGATGGTCCCACCACAAGAGTGGTGTACAAAATAGGTAAGATACTATATTATAATTGCATGGTCATATGATAGTTATGTACATACACAGACTTGGATTTATAAAGTGGATGTGAATTTGACAATATTTTCTGTATCAGGTGATCTTGGTCATGTTACAACGGTTACCAATCCACAAGTTGAAGAAGGTGACAGCAGATACCTGGCAAATGAAGTTCTTCAAGAGGTATATGCTTCGATTCATTTCATTTTTGCTCTTCAAGAAATTCCTGGCAGGTCAAAAAAATTTGTTGTACTAATTTTGCTGTTCTTACCCACAGGACTACAGTAACCTGAAAAAGGCAGACATATTTGCCCTTGCTCTGACTGTAGTCAGTGCCTCTGGAGCAGAGCCCCTTCCCACCAATGGAGAAAAGTGGCACAAGATCCGACAGGGCATCCTGCCCCATATCCCACAAGTGCTTTCCCAAGAGTTTTTAAGCTTGTTAAAGGTAAGCTTTCTACTACAAATAAATCCTAAATGTGACCCTAGACCATAAAACCAGCCATAAGGGTCTATTTTGTTAGGATTGGACACTATTTGGCTGAGATATTTGAGAATCTGAGGGTGCAAAAAAATCTAAATATTGAGAAAATTGGCTTTAAAGTTAAGTAAAGTTCTTAGCAATGCGTATTACTAAATATTAAGTCTTCATATATTTATGGTAGGCAATTCATAAAATATCTTCATGAAACATGATCTTTGCTTAATATCCTAAGGATGTTTGGCATAAAAGAAAAATCAATAATTTTGACCAATGCAATGTATTTTTGGCTATTGCCACAAGTATGCCCATGCTACTTAAGTTTTGTAGTCCAGGGTCACAAATGGTATTAATCCAGTAAACTTCTCACTAGTTCTCTCTCTTTCTGACAGTGCTGCATTAAATGGTGTCTTGAATGTTTGATTAAAATGTGTGTATTTCTTCCTGACAGCTTATGATCCATCCTGACCCAACACGACGACCCTCGACCTCTGACCTCGTCAGACATCCCGTTCTTCTGACTGCTTCCAGAATGAGTGCTGACCAGCTGCGTGTCGAGCTCAACGCTGAGAAATTCAAGAATGCACTTCTGCAGAAGTATGTGATATTTATTTATTTATTTATTTATTTATTTATTTATTTATATAGACAGATTTCATACTTCATTAAGTAGCTATTGTTAGAAATAGGACTTTTTTTATTTTTTTTTTTTATTATTATTATTATTAATCGAATTCTGGTTTTTGTTTCTCAGGGAGCTGAAGAAAGCTCAGATGGCAAAGGCAGCAGCAGAGGAGAGGGTTCTGTCCACAGATCGCGTCCTCACACGTTCCACAGTCCAATCCAGCTCCAGAGCTTCTCGAATCATCGGGAAAAAGATGAACCGTTCTGTTAGTCTCACCATTTACTGAACTGAACCCTTAGACAAAGGAAAGACTGATCCTAAGTGGGAACTACAGTGGTGCTTATCAAAGACTTGGGCATGCAGACAGTTTTGTCTGTAGCCAGAAGGATGACACACGCAGACTGTTTTGTGATTATAGTGCTTATAGTACCATGGTCCTTGTGTCCTTCTGCATTGTATTGGCACTAGCCTCTGCATACATGCAGATCTGCCTTACCATTTAGGTTTGCCCTCTCAAAATCTCTCGACAGAATTGCCTTAAGATGGACATATTTTTAGCATGGTTCTGTCTTCCTAATCTTTGCTTTAAGTTCCATAGGTAAGGGTCAAGATGGTCTCCCTGCACTTGCTTTCTTGAAGGTGCAGTGTTGCTCTTTACCAAATGGGAGATGTGTGCCCCTAATGAGCCCTGATATGTGAATGTACCAGATCAAAGATTTGTGCACCTTACTGCCTGTGAAAAATGCCTGTTGGGCCACAGAAGTTGGGGCTTGAGTTAGATTGCCATTAAAATGAGCACTTTGGAGGCAATGGTGAGCTTGCCACAGAAAGCCTGCTGCTATTCGTGTTCGTCTGTATCCAGTTAGGGTTGGAAGATTTTTATTTTACTTTTTATTTTACTTTTAAATCATTTTAGCCATCCAAGCAAGCAATATTTCATAATCTCATTAAGCTCCAGTAACTTTTTTTTATTTTATTTTTTTTCATTGCAGATTTTACATTCAGCCTTTTTTCTGTACAATCTTGTCAAATCTTGAATTTAACCATGTGACAAACCATGCTTAAAACTGGAAGCAAGTGATGATTTAAATGTACATATGCCTTTCAAATCTCCAACCCTGTTTTGTAGCATTAAAACAATCTTTGTCCCGTTCATCTGATGTCCTTAGTTAATAATGTATAAATCAGACTTTTGTGTTACTTCAACTACACTGATAGGGTACTGTTTAGATTCTTTGGTCTTGTTAATCCTCAACTTCATTTTGTCTGTAAATACGTTCATTTTAATAAACTGTTTTCACCTAAACATGTCTAGCTTGTTTTATATAAACTTAGTGGGTGAGTCATTATTATCATGGTGTTAATAACATAACCTAAAATGTGTAATGTAATGGATTATGTAATCAGACTACTTTTAGATTACTTTTGACCCAACTCATCAAATTGATTCGATTAGGATATTTTGTGCCATATTGATTATAAAAAATTGCTAAGAGTAGCAAAATACATTCCATTTGTTGTTAAGAACATGAAGTTTATTAACAGAGTTTAATGAATAGCTAATAATTGAATCATACAAATTGTAAATAAAAATAATTTTAAAATCAAAATAAAAATGGAATATTTTATTTTTTACCTGCATGTCATGTGACCATAACCAACTTCAAAAAAAAAAAAAAAAATGAACATGCAAATATGATAATTACAATATTCATTTTAAACTCTTTGGGGTACTTATATTCTTATATATCGGGTGAAAGAGGATCATATGGTAAAAAAGTTTGTGAGTTTGTGCATTTTAATGTGTTTGAAAGCCATAAGCCTTTCAATAAATGGTTTAACTGCAGTGTGATAATTAAAAAAAATCAATGTGTTATCTGTAGTTGATGCAATTTTGAAACACTTCCTAAACCTGAGATGATTTTTGTAAATCAAATGGTCAAACGCCACTTGAATAATGACTGATGTTTTTTTTAATGTCTACAAAACTTAAGAGAGTTTGTGAATGTATATAAGCGGTAGGCTACTTTAGAAAGGAAAATGTAATGTAATGTAAAATGTAAGAGGAACTACGGAGAATCAATAAATTATGAATAATTCATTGCTTTTGTTTAAATAACATGTCATCATGTAATCTATATAAAAAAGTACCTGTAGTCTGATTACGTGTATTTTAAAATGTAATTTAATCTAATTACAAGAGCAGCTCTGGTGCTGTCAAACGATTAATCGCATCCAGTTTTTGTTTACATAATATGTGTGTGTACTGTAAATTATGTAAAAATAAATATACACACATGCATGAACAATAATTAAGAACATTAGAACAATATGTTGTTTATATATTAAAATATAGCTATATAATATCAATTATATGAATATAAATATATAGCACTAATTTTTTAAACGGTATGTATGATTTAAGTTTACAGTAAGGTAAAAAATACATTGTGGAAGTGCTTACTGAAACCTTCGCAAACACCGCTGAAACAAATATTAGTTAAAAAACTTTTTCTTTTTTGTGGGAGGTTTATAATTGAAAGGTAAATGCCTAGTGATGTCATAAATTCCAGCCAAGTCCTTCAGCAGCACTCGCTCATCGCTGAGAGGTGCTCGAACCGCGAGTTCAGTCAGTAGTTCTGGTTCTAAGGTCATGTGACCGCTCTATTGTAAAACCTCATGAGAAAACAGTTCACATCAAGTGCGACGCCAGTCAGTAGTCGGGAGACACTACGTCTGAAAATGGGACTAAGGGATGAGCTCCTCAAGGCAATATGGCATGCCTTCACAGCCCTGGATGTGGATAAAAGTGGAAAAGTGTCTAAGTCGCAGCTGAAGGTTTGTTTTTGCCACTGAATTAACTTTCTTGTTCTTTTAAGATTGGGCACTGGAGTGTAAACGATGTTTCAATGGCTCAGCGCAGGAAATTCTTAGAGTTTAAGGACGTGTGAATCACAGTAGCAGCACTGAATGTAAATGTAAGACTAAACTAGTTTGTTTCGAAACTTAAAAACGTTATCTTGTGACAGAGAATTCTGCTTCTTGTATCTGATTGTAGTGTGCTACGGATGAGATGTTAGATAATGTATAACTGGATCCCGAACATTAACACACCTCTAGTTATTGTCTAATCCTTCCCAAAAAGTTGAATTAGTTTAAAATCTTTAAATACATTCAGATGAAATGGAAGAGTTTTGTTATGCAAATTAAGCTACTTGTATCAATATTTTGTCTTCTGAGGTAAACAAGATAATATAAGGGATATATGTGTAATGTAATATGTGACCCTGGACCACAAACCCGACTATAAGAGTAATTTATTTTTATTTTTTAATAAATAAGTTTTCCATTGATTGATGTTAGGATAGGACAATATTTGGCAGAGATACAGTTATTTAAAAATCTGGATTCTGAGGGTGTATTGAGAGCATCGCTTTTATAAGTTTTGATATATTTATGGTAGGAAATTTACAAAATATCTTAATGAAACATGATTTTTACTTAATATTAGAATGATTTTTGACATAAAAGAAGAATTTATCATTTTGACCCATACAATGCATTGTTGGCTATTGCTATATATAGCAATAGTAATAGCAATAATATGCTATAAATATACCCATGCTACTTACAGCTGGTTTTGTGGTCAAGGGTCAGATCTGTATGCAGCTTCCACATAAAATAATCGATTAATACAGTTAATTCTGCCACTTCTGCTACTACTTCATACACGTTTAAGCACTGATTTAGTTGATTTATTGACTATGAATTTACATTAATGAATTATTTTTTGGTGTTAAACTCATTGGTGTCTTTTAGGTGCTTTCCCATAACCTGTGCACAGTGATGAAGATCCCTCACGATCCTGTAGCTCTAGAAGAACATTTCAGAGATGATGATGAAGGTCCTGTTTCCAATCAGGGTTACATGCCTTACCTGAACAGGTTCATTCTGGACAAGGTGAGTACATCTGTTGCTTTATTAAAGACTTTTCAGTTTGGAGGAGTTTGATGATTGTAGGTCCCTTGACTTTAGTGAGTGAAAAAATATTTTTGAGGGCCATTCTCCTTATAGACAGCTAGTGTTTTTACATGAGGAGCTTTGCATTTTACCGCAAATGCTGTCATTTTTTATGGATGTTTATTTTCTTATGTGAAAGTTTGTTTTCCTCAGGGTACACTAATGTCGATTTGACTAAAACGACTGGTGCGTTTACTGTGGATCTATTTAAAGTAAATGTTAGATAACAATGAAAGGCTTCGGCCTTGAGAATTTGTTTCTTTTTGCAAGAGAAATGATGTTAAAAGTAACATGGAAGAATTGCTTTCTTTGTAATTTCTCATTTTCTTGTGCAAAAAGGAAACAGAAGGAGGGAAGAGATTTCGCAATGCACCACAAAGCATACAGTTCTGGTGTTTAGGAAAAAGTAATTTGTTGTTGAAAGGTATTATAGACAACGTTATATCATACTGATTAAAATTCCCACAGTGGAAAGAAAAATTAAACCGTTTGCCTATTTTATGTTGTCTGGGGTCTTGTGTTTAAAACACTTTGGGGATTTACATCACTAGCCACGTATTGTCGGCTTTCTCTGGTCACACTTTTGCTTTAATTGTGTAGTTGTATGAGTGACCAAACACACACTCCACCCAGCTGCAACGAGACCCGCCTTTCCCCTTTCTCTGCCTTGCATTTTGACTCTCAGCCAAGCAATTTTACTTGTGGTCAGTGGGAGAAAACAAGTTACAGTGCTTTACTTGGTTTTGCACTTAAACATTCACACACGCATAGTCACTGGCTTCTGTTTGAGACAATACACTGACAGCTTAGTCACACGTCTTACTTCTCATTTTAAGGCGATGCATGATTGTATTTTTTGTGTAAATTATGCCCCACATCTTTGTCACCCATTCAGCTCTCTTGATTCCAGGAATGCATTGTCTGAAAAGTGCTCTGATGTCAATGAAGAACAAAAGACGCAGGCCCGCTTCACAAACACGAGACTAAAATAGAGTGATGCTATCAAAATGGTCTACTGCTTTGTGACCCACTTGTTCTAATACGTAGCGTGACTATGCTCTAGTAGGACATGCTGTTACCACAGCATGCTCAGAGATCAAAATGAGTCATTTCTTAGCTAGGTTTTACTTGAGATGATGGTTAGGTGATGGTTAAAAGAAACATTCACCACCTTTGGGTGTCAAAAAAATTGGGGTCAGTATGATTTTTATTGAATAAATGCAAAAAGTTTGTTCAAATTAATTGAAAAAAGTGACAAATTTGTTACAGGAAATTTCCATTTTAAATAAATGCAGTTCTCATGAACAAAGAATAATGAAAAAAGCACTGCTTTCAATATTGATAATAAAAAAAATATTTTTTTTAGCAGCAAATCAACATATTAGAATGATTTCTGAAAGATCATGTGACACAAGACTGGAGTAATGGCTTCTGAATACTCAGTTTTGCCATCACAGGAATAAATTACATTTTAAAGTATATTAAAATAGAAAACAGCTATTTTAAATTTCACAATATTAAAATTATTGCATTTTTGCCTTAATTTTTGCATAAGAGATCCATAAACGTTCCAACAGTAGTGTGCATAATTTAATATTTAATATTTGTCTTAGTGACACAGCTGTCTATCATGCTCGATTCTTATTGGTCCCTTCACAAAGACCCACCCCCCCATTGTTTCATTTGTCTGACAAGTCATGTCACTCTCACACAGTTAAAAAATATGTCGTGGAGCAAAGATAAAACAGACAAGGTTACTTTAGGTATGAAACAAAGACTGAGCCTTCAAATGTTGTAATTTTTAAAGAAAATCAAACAATAAATACTGTTTTGTGTCTCTTTAATGTTTCGTGACAAACTGCTGTAGCGTCTCCGTTCAAGCAGCATGTTAACCGATCATCTCTTCCTCTTTACTAGTTATAGTGAGAAATAAACATGAATAAACATCAGAAGGTATTTCGTTTCAGTCGTGGAAAGACTTAAAACACACTATTTTTCAAGTTCAAGTCCACCAATGTGGACAAAAATGGTGGATTCTGCGTTATGATTGGTCAGATCACCTGTCAATCAAACTCCCTGTGAAGGGTAATGACCACTAATGTGTATTATTGTGCATTGTCCCAGGAAATTAATTTCTGACATGTTCTTATTCAATTTAAGATTCAGCAGTGTCTTTCTCTTCACATAATAAAATATTATAATGCTTTGAACTAGTGCAGTCAAATCGATTAATCACGATAAAACACATCCAAAATAAGTGTTTACATAACGTGTGCATGTTCTGTATTTATATGTATGTATAAATATACTCACATAAATGTATGTATTTAAGAAATAAATGTAATATGTAGTTACTTTTTTATATCATATAAATCATATATAAATGTTTCTTAAATGTGTACATGTACATATACATATAAATATATGCAGTGCACTGCATGCACATATATTACGTAAACAAACTTTTTTTGGATGCGGTTAATTGCGATTAATCGATTTGACAGCACTACTTTGAACTCACATTAATATTTTGAGTCTGTTTATTCATCTGTGTAAAGTAGGATACTGTCATCCCATTCTTTGTTATATTAAATAGTTGCCTTTGTGTGACTTCTAGCTCACAATGTTCATTGTGTGTCATTTGTACATGTAGGTCATCTATAGCTAGAAATATTCACTCAGAGAACTGCTTACATTGACTAGCTGTCAGAATCCTGCAGTCTTGCTCATCCCAAACACTTCCTACCGTAAAACCGTAAGACTTTCTCACCCTCACGACCCCTCACAGTCAGAGAAACCATAAAGCAGTTATTCACAGGCGTGATAAAGTCTATTTATGAATGTGATGGAGCCTGAGCACCACTGAATACAAATGAACAGCTTCATCTGGAGAAGAACAGAGGCTCCACTGGCCACTCAGGTCTCCACAAGGCCCCTATTGTAAGTCTCCCAGAGAAAGCCGGGAGCGATGGGAGGTGCGTGTGTGAGCGAGGGATGAAATCTGGCACATATACTTGTAAAGAGGAGCTGCCATTTCAAAACAAACATACAGCACTGCAACCCAGATGCCACTTGAGTTGGTGGATTACAGTGACAGTGTTTCATGGGTGTTATCTGTCTCTTGTTGTTCATGTTACACCAAACGGAAGACTATAAATACTGTTGGGCTATGATAGGTGCAGCTTCTTCTTGTGGTTTTGGTTGTGTGTGTTCATAGCAGTGAATTAAGTAGATCTCAATTTAAGCCAGCTGTAGGCCTAAGTTGTCATTTGATGCACAGTTTCTGTGCTTATTTCTGTGTAAAATATGTGGAATTCTGTTGAATTTATTAAAATGTGTATATATATTTTTTTTTCATTGGAACTAAAAGAATAAATATGACCCTGGACCACAAAACCAGTCTCAAGTAGCACGGGTATATATGTAGCAATAGCCAACAATGCATTATATGCGTCATAATTATTGATTTTTCTGCCAAAATCATTGATATTTAGTAAATTTCCTATTGTAAATATCGTCGCTGTCGGGCGGAATCCTCGTATCTCCAAAACCGTCATTTTTCAGGAAATGAAAAAAACTGCATATTTTTTGAGTTATTAAATATTTTATCGTTAAAGTTGGTATTATACCATATATTGCTATCATACACTGTTGTGTACCAACATTAAGACAACATTTCCCCAAAATCATGTTTTATCGGAGATACGAGGTTTTATGACTTGGGAGCAGGGAGATACGAGATTACGCCGTCATTGATAAGAATGGTACAGACACAGACTTCGCTGCTGCCAGCAGTTCATCAAAGTCTGCGGTCGCGTTGAGCCTTTTGACAAGAGAAAAGGCTTCAATAGTTAACCAAAGCCAACGACTGTGGTTACATACATTTTCCTAAACTCTATTTTAAAGGTTAGAGCTATGAGTGATGCAAAACCAAAATAAAACGATAAGCTGTCTAATAGGCGGAAATTAATCTGCAGGCAAACAAAGTCTGCGGTCGCATTGAGCCTTTTGACATAAGAAAAGGCTTCAATAGTTAACCAAAGCTAACGACTGTGGTTACATAGGCCTACATCTTCCTAAACTCTATTTTAAAGGTTTAAGAGCTATGATGCAATACAAAAAAACTGAGTCCGTCTGTTTCAGCTATTAACATAGTTACGTTTTGTATGTAATGCCAAAGTGGTTATATTTCGTTTCGTTTTCTTATTAAGTTAATTTAGAAAAACTTCTGGAGCATTTTTTTGTTCGTTAAATATCAGTTTGTTTGTTTTTTTTTACGAACAACGGCCAGCGGAAGACTTTTGCCTTTTAAATCATTACGACTTGCATAAAATAAAATCTATAGATCTAAAACAGTTAAAGTAGCTATAGAACAATGTTAGTTTAAACATTAAACCTAGATAAATGTGCGCTATTAGGTGAATATTGTTTTTGAAGAGGAGAAGCTGAAATCGCTTTGCAGGACATGAGTCAGCGCGATCACATTTTTCAGCGAATAGGCTACATGCCTCACAAACATGACAAATAAATAAATAAATAAATAGAAAGCTTTAAATTATTACTTAACGAAATAAAACAAATCAGAAAAAAACGCTTTCATTAGCCTATGTAATCCGGAAAGATGCTTTCCTTCAAAAATTGCGTCCAAAGAAGAGATTGCGAGTCAGGGTCTTTGCGACATTATCTCAGAATACACTAGTTTATTAATGGATCATTCAAATATCTCCTTACTGTTTCCACCGACACTTTCAATGCTAATTATTTTTGCCGTTGCTTTGTGACAAGTAGATGGAAGGGGACATAGGCCTATGCCCCGACGCTCAAGCGGAGTGAAGAAAAGGTGGAGATACGAGCTCTTCTCAGACAGTTGAAGTGTTCAAATGAGTTAAGAGATTTGCTCTCAAGCTATTTTCAACACTTTAGATTGGTTAATAATTTGTAAAAATTACAGATCCACGTGGGCACTGACCAATAGCATCGATTTGTGAAAAAATATGAAATTGACAAAATTTGGACATACGAGGTTTCCGCCCGACAGCGACGATATATTAAAACTTAATTTTTGATTAGTAATATGCATTGCAAAGAATTTCATTTGGACAACTTTAAAGGTTATTTTTTTTATTATTTAGATTTTTTTTAGATTTTTGCACCCTCAGATTCCAGGTTTTCGAATAGTTGTATCTATTGTCCTATCCTAGCAAACCATAATAAATCTCAATTTCAAAAAATGTACCCTTATGACTGGTTTTGTGGTCCAGGGTGACAATAAATTACACAAAACCAACATGCAACTTTAAAAAAAAAATAAAAACAGCTGTTAAAATGATTCAAATGAAATATAATTTTCTATCTTCTCTTATTCTTTGTCAATAATGTTTAGAGGCTTTGGATTCATATTAAATAATGACTGTAATATGTGCTAGAGTAGCTTTTGTCTGTTAGCTTTTGTCAGACGCTTTGTGTCCAACACACATTTGGTACTTTATCATTTAAATTTCTGTCATAATTAAGTTTGGGTTTGTCCAGACATTAAGCTTTGCTAAAATGTTTAGCAGTTTTCTCAACTGACTAGTCAGATGGGCACTGGATGCAGAACTGTGCCCAGAAGGCTCCAAAAGTATCCATGGGAACTCTAGTTAAGTACTGGGAGGAAAACATGTCTTATTTGCGGTGTTGTGTGTGCCTTGAATAGGTTTCAGGCCTTCTTTGCACTTGTAAACTAGATTCAGGACATTTTGTTCATTCTGATTTGTACATCAAATCTAATTAAAGTTGAACGTGCATCTAACGCTTTATTTCATTCTATTGTTGTTTGGCTTCTACCTGTTGTTTTTGCATTTCTCAGTTCAGTCTCATGGGGATATTTGATATCTGCAGGTCCAGGACAACTTTGACCGAGTGGATTTTAACAGGATGTGCTGGACTCTGTGTGCTAGAAAAAACCTCAACAGAAACCACCTGCTTATCTCAGATGATGATGCATTTAAAACTTGGTGCATTTTCAACTTCCTCTCAGAGGATAAATATCCATTGGTCATGGTCTCAGAAGAGGTGAGAATGACTATATTTTTGCTAAATTCTGCAAGAATATATACCAAAAGGAACCTGACAGCTTGATACAAACATACATGCAATACAAAAAAGTTGCTGATTTTTATTCAAGAAATGTAGATAAAGAGATTTTTTGTGACTTTCAGTAGTTTGTGATTACTAGATAAATGTTAAAAGTCAAAATTTTACATATACCTTGCAGAATTTGCAAAATATTATTTTACCAAAATAAGAGGGATCATACAAGATGTAAGTTTTTTTTTTTTTTAGATATGCTTGATTCTTAATATTGTTGTTACCTGAATGATCCAGAGCTGTTCTTCAGAAAAATCCTTTAGATCCCCAAATTCTTTTTGAACCCTTTCCAACAATGACTGCATGATTTTGAGATCTATTGTTTTACACTGAGGACAACTGAGGGACTCATATGCAACTATTACAGAAGGTTCAAATGCTCACTGATGCTCCAGAAGGAAAAACAATGCATTAAGAGCCAGGGGTAAAAACTTTTGAACATCATAAAGTTGTGTACATTTTCCTTATTTTGCCTAAATAACTTTTTTTTTTCATTTAGTGCTGCCCTTCAGAAGATACTTACATATTTTAACCTGGTCTTCAAATTCATAAAGTTTTCACCCCTGGCTCTTAATGCATTGTGTTTCCTTCTGAAGCATCAATGAGCATTTGAACCTTCTGTAATAGTTGCACATAAGTGCCTCAGTTGTCCTCACTGTGAAAAGATGAATCTCAAAATCATACAGTCATTGTTGAAATGGGTTCAAATATACAAAAATGTTGAAAAACCATTGAATTTGTGGGACCTGAAGGACTTTTCTGAAGAACAGCAGGCAGTTTGTGAACTATATGTAAACATATTTTATGTGAAATATCTTATTCAGGTCAGTACTAAATAAAATAAATAACATGCATTTTGTGTGATCCCTCTTATTTGGGTAAAATAATCAACATTTTGCAGATTCTGCTGTATTTAACTAGACACAGAGAGTACTTTTGTTCTGACAAAATATTTTAGAGCTTAACAACAATTTAAATAACATTTTTTTTTTTTAATTTTTCAGTTTTTCCAGGCCTGTGAATCAAAATCCTTCTATATTTCCATCTGTTTTTGCGAGCACTTAAAAAAAAAAAAGAGAACAGCCTTTTTCATGATGAATAGTGTAGTTCCCATTTCTAATCTCCCATGATATTTTTATGTAAATAAGATTATTTTTATTCTATAGTACTTCTGTTTTATAAACTTCTGTTTCGTTCTTCCAGCTTGGTTGTGATTGTGATCAGTTGTCAAAAGGAAGTTGTCAGCTTGCTCTTATTATGTGACTATGATATCTTTTTGCTTACTAAAGAGGGAACTATGTCAAGATTATTATACTTATTTTTAGTGAAATCAAAATTGTCTTTTAGACATTACATGTTTTTGTGCTGTCTATGTTGCATAAAAATAACTAGCAAATAATAACAAATGTGCATTTATTTTAGGGCAACGAAAATAATTGATAATTCTTTATACTCCCACCTTCAGATAGAGTACTTCCTTCGTAAGCTAACAGAAGCCATGGGCGGCAGCTGGATTGAGGAAAAGTTTGAAGAATACAAGATCCAGCTGAGCAGTAAGCACCAGTGTCTGAACGTGTGGGAGCTGATTGAGCTGGTGGGAATGGGTCACTTCAGTAAGGGCATGGACCGCCAGACCCTCTCCATGGGCATTAATGAAGTCTTCCAGGAACTTATTTTGGATGTGCTCAAACAGGTAAGAGGAGTATGGCTCCAGTATAACAGAAACTGTGTACAGTATACACTTACATACATAGTGTGTTTTTTGCCATGCCTTCCAATGGCGTTCAAAAAAAAAAAAAAAAAATGACTGGCCATAATTTCTAATCACTTCAGTCAAGTAAAAAAAAAAAAAATAATTTAAGTAGAAATCTTTTTGTATTTAAAAGTGCAGTAGGAGATCTTGGGAAATGCTAACTTTAGCCTGATAGCCTGAAAGCGAACATCCCTCCCTCCCTGCAAATCGATGTCTAAAGCCACTCCCCTTGAACGCATTCAGTGTTACACACACAGACCTGACACAGCATTACTACAATACATTTAATTACAATTACAATACAGATCATTGACACACTCGTTCACAAAATGGGGACCTAGCGAGGAAAATTGTACACAAGCATGCATCCAACTCAGGTCACAAACAGAAAGAAAATAAATCGAATAAAAAGAGACTGATGTCGGGAGAGCGTGTCGCCTCTCTAGAACGTATAGACACGCACATGTGCAGTTGTCAGTCTGCCACAGATCTACCGTAAATGCTCTAGTGGCCGTTACAACATCATATGTCATTAACTCGTTCGGACTGAACGTTTTAATTGGACGAACATTTCATGGTCCTATGCATTCCTCAGAATATATAAATGCATACATATACATTTAGACCACTTAACTTACTGATTGCTATCGAGATGTGAAGAGACTTTCAACCAGCATAACAAAAAATGTTTCTGAAGACAATCAGCTATTGCACCTTTAATAACATTATGATTGTACACTACCAGTCATAAAGTTGAACGGTAAAATTTTTAATGTTTTTTAAAGAAGTCTCTTCTGCTTACCAAGCTTGCATTTATTTGATCCAAAGTACATCAGAAACTTTTGAAATATATGTACTATTTAAAATAACTGTTTTCTATTTGAATATATTGTAAAATGTAATTTATTCCTGTGTTCAAAGCTGAATTTTTTGCATCTTTACTCCAGTCACGTGATCCTTCAGAATTCATTCTAATATTCTGATTTGCTGCTCAAAAATGATTATGTTGAAAACAACTGGGTAGATTTTTTTTTTTCAGGTTTTTGATGAATAGAAAGTTCAGAAGAACAGCATTTATCTAAAATAGAAATCTTGATGTTTTTAGCATCACTTTGATCAATTTAAAGCATCCTTACCCAATAAAAATATTAACTTCCATAATTTAAAAAAAAACTGAATCCAAGCTTTTAAATGGAATAGTGTATAATTTTACAAAAGCTTTTCATTTCAGATAAATGCTGATCTTTGGATTTTTCTGTTCATCAAAAAATTCTGACAAAATTTACTCAACTGTTTTAAATACTGATAATAAATGTTTCTCAAACAGCAAATCAGCATACTAGAATGATTTATGAATGATCATGTGACACTGAAGACTGGAGTAATGATGCTCAGTTTAGGTTTGATCACCGGAATAAATTACATTTTAAAATACATTCAAATAGAAAAACGTTATTTTATATCGTACAAATATTTCATTTAATTGTTTTTGCTGTACTTTGGTTCAAATAAATTCAGACTTGGTGAACAGAAGAGACTTCTTTAAAAAAGCATTATTTACTTTTGATGAATTGACTGAGTAATAGTATTCATTTAGTTAAAAATGTTTTTTCATTTTTTTTTTTTTATTAAATATTATTAACAATGAGCAAGAAGTATGTGAATATATGAGTACATTCTTTTTAGCACATTCTTTCTTTGAATGAACATAGAAAATCTGGATTGATATAATCACAGTGTTTCATTGTATCGGTTGTTGTCAAACCTGTTAAAATTCCATTCTCATGTTTAAGAAAGTAGGTCGTACCTGGGATGTTAACGTCTTACCAGCATGTAGCCTATACAAAATACATAAAGTTTAGCATACTGACTACAGCCATGATTTCAGCTGCCCATGTTTTGGAGATCTGAGGGCAGTGTGAACAAAGCACACTGGCATCAGTGTTGTTTTCTGCTTTGACTATGAATGAGAGAGAGATAGATTGGTGCCAAGGCCAGCTGTGCATCCACAGCCAGGATCAGATACAGATTAACTTAGTCATAGGAAACTGATGCTTAAACAGGATGCAATACTTACTTGGCGTGAAATGCACATTTAGCGTTAACAAGGCCACCTTAGGAAAAAAAGAATATGTGAGTCAGCATGTAGGATCCAGACTTTGTAGCAGTGATACAGAATGACTCACATAGATAATTTGAGGAGCAGGACTCACCGTTGTTTCCAGCAGGAAACTGTCAATTGAACTACAATGTGACTTGTTTTCTTTGACCTGTCACAGGGTTACATGTTGAAAAAGGGCCACAAAAGGAAGAACTGGACCGAACGGTGGTTCCTGTTGAAGCCAAACTTAATTTCATACTATGTCAGCGAAGATCTTACAGAGAAGAAAGGAGACATACTACTAGATGGAAACTGTTGTGTTGAGGTAAAGGCTCATCAAAGAATGATTTTCTGTAATGATGTATTCTAAATATTACTTCAGCTTGGCTTTTTTTTACGCTAAATGTGCCTGTCATTTTTATGGTGGCATCATTTTCATGACCACATTTCCTTTTCCTCTTGTTGTGATGACCTCACGCATTCCTCTGCAGTCCTTACCTGATAAGGAGGGGAAGAAGTGCCTTTTCTACGTCAAATGCTCTGACAAAAGCTTTGAAATCAGTGCCTCTGATAAAAAGAAAAAACAAGAGTGGATTCAAGGTGAGATGTGACTCATCCTAATGATTCATTCTATTGTGTCCTTCACAGAAATAAATAGAGACTACCAGTCAAATGTTTAGTTAATTTTTAATTGATTGTTTTATGTTTTCAAACATTTTGATTAAAATATGAATGTTTAAATTGCTTGAAATGATTAAAAATTATGTAAGCTTATTCATTTGTTTACAACATAAAATATGATTTAACATTTAAATAATAGAGTACAAGAGTACAGCAAACATTCACATTTTCACATTTTAAGTCATTTGTGTCATATTTGAAAACGTCCACTTATCATATAATTTTGATTACAGTCAACCCAAAATGTATTCAGACACCTTCAACATTTCTCACATTATCACAGTATTTGCTAGTTTAGAAAACAGTAATAAAATATTACAGGAACTCTGAGTTAAACTGTGTCAGAACAAATTAATCTTGATAATGTCAGATAACTTTGATAGAAAGGTATGTGATTGATAAATCAACCAAAAATTCAGACTGTTAGTACGACATATTTACACAACTATTAATACTTTGTTGACCAATTACCAAGCAATGCTTGATTGTGTTCAGTCTGTCGCATAAAAAGATCGCATTAGCAATTAAAGAAAAAACAAGTCAGGTCAAAGTGTCTGAATACCTTTTGGTCCCAAATTTGTATCAGTTTTACTGGTAGTCCACTGTATGAAGAATTTTTGGCTATAATATGTCACAGTTTACTTTATTTTGCTATCCTCACTTACATAAATGAACTATAGTATTCTGCACCAACTAGTAAAAAATATCTGGTGTCTGAATATTGTTTTGGTTTGACTATATATCAATTCTATATTAATTTCAACTGTAGTTCAAAAATGTAGAAAATGTTTCTAAAGAACATTTGTTAATTTATGACTGGCGATATAATTTTTAATTCGCTTATACATAATATTATTTAAAATAAGAGTTTTCTATTTGAATTTTCATTTTGCATTTTTTTTCACTGTATATATACTATTGCTGTGAAACTTAATGCATTAAACACAGGCGATTAATTTTTCCAGTGTAACGCGGGGCAGAGCTAGGGTTGGCCATCCCTCTCACAACTGCTCCTTCTCTGTCTCTTTTTTTTTTCCTTGACAAGACGTAAGTTTCCTTAGTCATAGAACTACTTTACGACCACATCAAATGGTAGACTATTTATAGTACAGGTGACCAGAGAGCTTCAGTAGAACAACAGTGAACTGCAGTCAGATGAGATGTTGTCAGACCATATGTCTGTAAAAACAAATTTAACTCTCCTGTCAGCCGTTATACTGTACTCATACCATGTACGCCTGTTTCACTTCATATTAAAGCGTGAATGAAATTACAAGCATGCGTGTCAGATCTGTGTCATGTTCAGCAGCGGCAGCTCTTAAAGTAATAGCAGCCAAATAACCTAATAATCCAGCTGCTGTGATGCCTATTAATCAAAGAACAAAAAAGAGGAAATCAATCCGTTTTGTAGTTTTAAGGATTCATCCATATTTAATTTAGTATTTCTTGTTTTGATAACTTTAATTTTTTTTTGCATGTTTTCTACTAGCGTAAGTTCACATCAATTAGTTGTTGTTTTTTAAATTCAAATAAATGTTACAATTTATAGCTCTCAATTATACTGTAATGTTGAAAGGCTTTAGTCAATGGTTAAATATTAGGGGGAAAAAAACTTTTTTTCTGGAGACATCAATATTATTATTATCAGTGATACTCACCTTCAGTCATAAAAAAAATATTTAACAAATATTAAAAGTATATTGTCTTTGTGTTGTTTTTACATTAATTTGAAGATTGAATGTGAAATTATTGCATAGATGCATATTTAAAAACTTTATTGTTAGGTTGGATAAATCACGATTAATCGTGATTAATTTCTGAAAAAATGTGATTAATTAGTTTTTTTGGTTTTTTTTTTTTTTTTATTCGATTTACAGTACTAATATACACTGCATATGTTGTATTATGTTCATACTAATGTATATAACTTCTGTCCTTTATGCCCACTCAGCTATTCAGACTTGTATCACACTCCTGAAGGTGGGACGTCCAGCTCCACACCACGAGGCGCGGCAGAAGCGGCGAGAGTTGCGACAGAAACAACAGGCTGAGCAGGAAGAACTGGAGCTGAGGATGAGAGAGCTGCAGACGGCCAATGAGAACAAACAGAGAGAGTTGGAGGCCTTGAGGAAGGTCTGTAATGTTCTACAACAACAGCTGCTGTGCTTCCAATCTCTCTGTGTTTCTAGCAACTTAGACAAACATGTCTCTCTCGGTACCTTTACAGGAAATTGCATGGTTTGTCATATTGTTCCCTCTACATCTGATGATTATTTAGTGATTAAAAACAAAACAATCCAATCCAGATGTCACCATTTCAAGAAATAGAGATTTTGACTACAATCGTTAGACTTATATTTAGACTGGTATTTAATGTGGAAATGGCAACACAGCATTTTGCATTTCAAAAGAAAATATAAAGTGCTGTCTGTATTGTAACAAAACTACAAACATACCCCCTGCACTGCGGTTTAACGAGTGAAACAGGAACAGTGCCTGTTGCCACATTGACCATTCATGAAACTGTTTTCCCAGGAACCCATGGTGGCTCTTTGTAATCTGTCTCTGCTATTCATGAATTCTGATTTCACTGAAACCCTCATCTTTGATTTCAAGTCCCACCTTCCCTATTCACGCTTTCAACAGAAACCTTTCAGCAGAAGTCGTTTCATCCTAAACGGCCAGTACTGAAGCTGAAATTAGATTAGCTTGAGTGTGTGGTTTCACACTCTATATAGAGATGTGGATTGAGTGTGTATGTGTGAGAGTTGGGGGCTGGGTGAGGAATTGTGGTTTTGCATTTAACCCTTAACCTTCTAATTTCTCATTATCCTGATTATCTTTTTCGGTTGAGTGTTTTAATATTGTTAAATTAGAGTTTAGCCAGACTTATCCCCAACAAGCTTTGTTATCGCAAGTGGATTTAAATCTGTAAGATAAGCATGACCGTGTTACAGATTCAACACATTGGTTAACCTACCCAGACTTGTGAGATCTTAATGTTAAGCACTCAAATGTTGAGTAGTCATTTGTCTGTTATTTTTCTTCATTGATAGATTTTACACTGTTCGGCTAAAAAATATAAACCAATAATTAAGACTGGATTTTTTGACTAGATATACACTACCAGTCAGAAGTTTTTAAACAGTAAGATTTTTAATGTTTTTTTTAAAAGAAGTCTCTTCTGCCCACCAAGCCTACATTTGTTTGATTCAAAGTACAGTAAAAACAGTAACCTTCTGAAATATTTTTACTATTAAAATCACCATTTTCTATTTGAATATATTTTAAAATGCAATTTATTCCTGTGATTTTAAAAGCCGATTTTACCATTATTACTCCAGTCATATGATCCTTCAGAAATCATGCTAATATTCTGATTTGCTGCTCAAAAACACAAAAATATCTGTTTAAAGCAATTAGCGACAAATATAATAAACAAGTAAAAAAATTCTAACATTTTTTCTTACATTTTTAAAAATATGAAAAAATATTTTTAAACATTAGAATACATTAAAAGCATTAGAATACATTAAAGATGTGTGTGAGTTTCTTTAGAAAAGGAAATGTAATTGGATGAATTGGACTGAATAGTTCAGGAATAGCAACAAAATTGTCTTTGAAAACTGTTTAAAAGCCTAAAATATAAAATAATAACTAAAAGAGTTGAATATTTGACAGTTTAAAAGAGTATGCCATAAATTGGCCAAAAGCATTTCAAAATAAACTGCAAAGCCTAACAGCTGACAGCTGATTACAGTAAATTACACAAAACACAATATACTCTAATAGAAACCCAGTCTGACACAGTACATACAGTGTTAACTGGTAACAATCATTTGATTTACACTGATGACAAGTTCTCATTGTCTGATCTAATTGTGTCTGAACTGTTGTCTGCATGGAGAACAGTCCAGCATTGATGTGTCAGTGCCTCTCCCCCTGCCCTCTAATACATAGCAGGACAATAGGTGCCTGGGGAGAGAGCTAGAGAGGGCCGTTCCAAACCCTGAGGAGTTCAGACTAAAACAATACCTGCCCTGTCACTCAGCACGGCCACCTGGGATCTCACACTGACCTTCCATCTGACCACAACCATACAGAAAGTGATTGAGGGGTGAGATTGTGGTCAGTGGAAGATACTGTTTGTAGATTATGCAGTTTCCAATTAAAACCTGTTGGGTTAAAAAAAGAAATATATATTACATACACAAAGTGTGATATTTTTCTTTTTGCGCACTGTGTAGAAGGTTTACGGGTGTGATGGATGTGTAATGCTTAGTTGTTCTGTGGTTTATTTCTGTTTGGTCTGCTAAAAGGATGCTAAAGTTTGCATATAAACTATCATTGGCCCTAATCCAGATGTGTCTAAACATTTGGGGTAGTGGTATTATGACCCAGTGGGGAAAATTAGCTTGCCAATTAGCCAACTCTTTAAACCCAGTTCAACACGATGCGTATCTGATTTCTTTACAAATGAACAAATGAAATCTTTGTTTTGCACAGAAACTGGAGGAGGCCGCAGCCAATGCAGCAGAAGAAGAACGCAGACGTCTGCAGACCCAGAGCGAGCTGCAGGATATGTACCGGGTGGAAATGGAGAAAGAGAAAATGGTAGTTGTAGCTCTTTGAACTTGGTTTGGCTAGCATGGCTTTTAGCAGTGACTGTTCTATGCCCTTTATAGAACAGTCATGTACACTACCAGTCAAAAGTTTTTGAAGAGTAAGATTTTTAATGTTTTTTAAAGAAGCCCTTCTGCTCACCAAGCCTACATTTATTTAATCCAAAATTCAGCAAAAGCAGTAATATTGATCCTTCAGAAATCATTCTAATATGCTGATTTGCTGTTCAATAAACATTTTTTTATTATCAATATTTAAAACAAAAAGTCCTTTTTTAGCATTCTTTGAAGAAAAAGATCCAGACCAGTTTTTATCTGAAATAAAAAGCTTTTCTAACATTATACAATATACCATTCAAAAGCTTTTTTGGGGGAAAGAAATGAATACTTTTATTCAGCAAGGATTCTTTAAATATCTACATTTCTAATGTTACAAAAGATTTCTATTTCAGATAAATGCTGTTCTTCTGAACTTTCTATTCAGCAAAGAAACCTGAAAAAATTCTACTCAGCTGTTTTCAACATAATAATAAAAATAATAACAATAATAATGTTTTTTTGAGCAGCAAATCAGAATATTAGAATTATTTCTGAAGGATCGTGTGACTGGAGTAATGCTGCTAAAAATTCAGCTTTGACATCACAGGAATAAATGTAAATTTAAAATAGAAAACAGTAAAATATAAAATATTTTTAAATGTTACTATTTTTAGTTTGAAGTTTAGTTTAGTTTGAATAAATGCAGGCTTGGTGAACAAAATCTTTTGAAAAAAAAAAATCTTTTGACTGGTATTGTACATAGAGAGGTTATTCTGGCCAATGAGGTGCTGGATTACTTCAGCTCCGCAGGTCCATATTTGTAATATTACAGGAAGTATGCTGCAGCATAAGTTCTGCTTTCTGCAGTTATAACTGGAAACGTGGAAGCACAACATTTGCACACAGTCACACATAAAACAATTTTAAAGGGATAGCCACCCAAAAATAAAAGTTGTCATCATTAATCATTCTTGTAGTTCAAGAACTAACTTTAACTTTCTTCTGAGGAACACAAAGATTTATTTTTGTCCAGTGATGGCGTCAATGGGGTCCAAAATTATTTTATGTGTGTTTTAGGTGCGGCTGCAAATGGAAGAACAGGTGGCTCAAAAGTCCAGTGAGTTAGAGCAGTACCTGCAGCGCGTACGTGAGCTGGAGAACATGTACCACAGTTTAGAAGAAGCACTGGAGGATGAACGACAGGCCAGACAAGATGAGGAAACTGTCAGAAAACTACAGGCCAGGTAAATATACAGGTGCAGCTCAAAAAATTTTAATATTGTGAAAAAGTTAATTTTTTTTTATTGTAACTTATTTAAAAATTGACTTTCATATATCCTAGATCCATTACATGTAAAGTAAAACATTTCAACATTTTTTTATTTTTTATTTTGATGATTAGAGCATACAGCTTATGAAAGTCAAAAATGTAGTATCTCAAAATATTTGAATATTTACATTTAAGTTTCATTAAATGACCATCCCTACAGTATAAATTCTGGGTATCTCTTGTTCTTTGAAACCACACTAATGGGGAAGACTGCTGACTTTGCAATAGTCCAGGAGACAATCATTGATACCCTCCACAAAGAGAGTAAGTCACAGAATGTCATTACAGAATGGGGTGGCTGTTTACAGAGTGATGCATCAAAACATATTAAATGCAAAGTTGACTGGAAGGAAGAAATTTGGTAGGCAAAGGTGCACAAGCAACAGGGATGACCGCAAGCTTGAGTCAAGTATACTGTCAAGTAAAGCCAATTCAAACACTCACAAGGAGTAGAATGAAGCCGGAATCAGTACATCAAGAGTCACCACACTCAGACGACTTCAGGAAAAGGACTACCAGGCCACTTCTGAAACAGATACAACATCAGAAGCATCTTACCTGGGCTAAGGAGAAAAAGAACAGGACTGTTGCTCAGTGGCCCAAAGTTCTCTTTTCAGATAAAAGTAAATTTTGCATTTCATGTTGAAATCATGGTCCCAGCATCTGAAGGAAGACAGGAGAGCCACAGAATCCAAGCTGCTTAAAGTCCAGTGTGAAGTTTCTGAAGTCAGTAATGATTTGGGGTGCCATGATGTCTGCTGGTGTTGGTCCATTGTGTTTTAACAAGTGCAAAGTCAATGCAGCCATCTACCAGGAGATTTTGGAGCACATTATGCTTCCATCTGCTGTCAAGCTTTATGGAGATGCTGATTTCCTTTTCCAGTAGGACTTTAGCACCTGCCCACAGTGCAACAACCACTTGCAAGTGGTTTGCTGACCATAATATTACTGTGCTTTATTGGCCAGCCTACATGCCTGACCTGAACCCCATTGAGAATCTATGGGATATTTTCAAGAGAAAGATGAGAAACAGTTGATCCAACAATATACAGACGATCTGAAGGCTCAATAGTGCCTCAGCAGTGCCATAGGCTGATCACTTCCATGCCACACTTCACTGATGCCATAATTTGTGCTAGGAGCAAGTAATTTGCTGTAATATGTGCTGCCAACCAAGTATTGCATAAATGAAAATACTTTAAAGAACTTGAACTTTTCTGTTTTGCAAATCCATTTTTTTATTGATCTTAGGAAATATTCTAATATTTTGAGATACTGGATTTTTGACTTTCATGAGCTAAGCTCTAATCATCAAAATTAAACAAAAATATGAAAATAAAAGAAATATTTTACTTTACATGTAATGAATCTAGAATATATGAAAGTTTCAGTTTTTAAAATGTTACAATCAATTTTTTTTTATGATATTCAAATTTTCAATCAAATATTTCAATCATGACAACTCTCAGAATAGTTTTAAGCATGTTAATGGACATGACAGTGTTAATGCATTTGGTTTTGGTGCTTTAGATGCTTTGCATTCTGCCAGTAGATACACAGACATGCTGCTGTGAACAGGAAAGATATGCTGTTGCTGCTGCATGAATAGGCATACATAACTTGTGTATCAGATCTAGACAGGTGGAGCTGGGGGAAGTGGAGGGTTTCTCTCAACAGCAACAATTTAACCAAACTATATTCGAATAAGAAAGCTGATCATTACTCCAGTCTTCAGTGTCACATGATCCTTTAAGTTCTTAGCAAAGCATATTACTAATCAAGAAGTAAGTTTTGATGTATTTACAGTAGGACATTTACAAAATATCTTAATGGAATGTGATCTTGACAATATCCTAATGATTTTTGTCATTAAAGAAAATGTTATCATTTTGACCCATACAATGTATTTTTGGCTATTGCTACAAGTGCTACTTACGACTGGTTTTATGGTCTAGGGTCACACATATGATCTGATTTTTGATAACTTTTGAAAAATTCCATCTTTATGCTAATATTCAGCCATTTAAATGCACACATGCTGTCTGTAATTCAACAATCATGACGCAGACTGTCTCTTCCAAGCCTGTTTGTTCCTCACTGTAGTGTATGTTACAAAATGGTTTAAGTTGTAGTGTGATCTGGCCAGTGGTGGCGAACCAACATATTATTGTACTATAGACACATTTGCGACATGACAAAACCTTCGGAGTAAGGTCATGTGACACCTGAAATGGGGCAACCTACAAAAGGCTGTCAATTTCCTTGTAAGGTTGGAAGTTTTAGTAGCGTCACAAACACGAGGATGTCTGTTCAAGTCTGCAGTTCCTGTTCCCTGTCTCACCCCTCGAAACCCAGCTCCCTTCCTGTGCTTGTGCTGACCCATCACCAGCTCATCACTTTACCCAAACTCACACAAAATAGCACAATCTATCAACTCTGCTCTGCTCTTTTAACAGTATGTGAATTCCCCTCATTTATATGGCTTCCATTGGCTTGAGAATGCTATTCATTCACTGTTTCCTTTCCTTTTTTTGGCTTTTTAGCTTTTATTTACTTTTTCAAGAAAAATTTGAACGTTAATTTGACAAAGCCTTGTTTTAAAATTCAAGAAGATTTCGAAAGGCTTGAAGCCAGCTGTTAAATGTTGAATTTTGCACAACCCTGGTACTGGCACTACTAGCTCATCCACACACTGACAATTTAGGGCACTTTTTTGTGGCACTGTAACACAAGAGCTTGCAACATATAGGATTTCCTATTTCCTCCTGCTACATTTCTGTCTGGGTCTCTACTGCCTGTCTAACAGAGAATTAAAAAGCTTGTAAAAAGAGTATGTAAAAACATTTGACAATGTTTTTTTTTTACATGTGAGCATGTGCATCTGTGTCTGCTGCAGGCTGTTGGAGGAGGAGGTATCCAAGCGTGCAGAGCTGGAGCAGATACACCTGTATCAACAGCAGACCATTTCCCAGACACAGGCGGAGAAACAGGAGCTGGAACGAGAACGGTTGGCGAAGGAGAGTGCTTTGCAGTCTGCCATGCAGCAGCTGCAGCAGCTGGAGACTGACAGACGAGGTGCACTGGAGCAATACGAGGTAAGACGCTAGAATAATATAGCTGGAGGCTAGTTATGCTGAAGTTGTAATCTCTGTTGCTGGAAAATCTTGCCATCTAGTGGCTGAATAGAGCAATGTGAGCTGCCTTATATGTGACCCTGGACCACAAAACCAGTCTTAAGTAGCACAGGTATATTTGTAGCAATAGCCAAAAATACATTGTATGGGTCAAAATGATAGATTTTTTTCTTTTATGCCAAAAATCATTAGGATATTAAGTAAAGATCATGTTCCATGAAGATACTTAGTAAATTTCCTACCAAAAATATAATCAAACTTAATTTTTGATTAGTAATAAGCATTGCTAAGAACTTCATTTGGACAACTTTAAAGGCGATTTTCTCAATATTTAGATTTTTTTTGCACCCTCAGATTCCAGATTTTCAAACATTTGTATCTCTGCAAAATATTGTCCTATCCTAAAAACCATACATCAGTGGAAAGCTTATTTATCATGAGCTGAATTTATTATTCAGGTTTTAGATGAAAGCTTTATGACTGGTTTTGTGGTCCAGGGTCACACATATTGCTCCTTCTGAAGGTAAGATTGCTGGTTTTTATGGTAACAGGAGGTGATGAAGAAACTAGCAGATGCTGCTAATAACACAAAGAGCTGGAAGGACAAGGTGGCTCATCATGAAGGACTGATACGGCTCATTCAACCAGGTGACCTCTTTTTTTTTTTTTGTACTCCTCAATTATTTTTGCAAAGATTTTTCTTTTTTAATGTAATCACTTTTATTTAACACTTATTTACCAGCATCTGAACTTTTCACATATGACTGTCTTTTTTAGGTTAGACTTTATTTACATCATGCATGATAAAATATAATAAAATGAAGCGTTGACTTAATTAAAGGGATAGTTCACCGCAAAATAAAATTACCCCTTGATTTTCTCAACCTCAAACCATCCTAGGTCTTTAGAGTTGCATTAAAAAATGTCCTGGATTTTCTAAACTTTAAAATCTCAACACCCATTCACTGCCATTATAAAGGCCAAAAAAACTGTCCATACATCATAAAAAGTGCTCCACACAGCTATGGCGGGTTCAAGGCACAATATGTAAGTTTTTGAAACAGGAAAAGTTCTGTTATAATGCTACTCTGTGCATTCATCACCTGTCTAATAAAATGCATAACATATTAAAGTGTCTTTGGGGTTTCCATGTTTTCTACAAAAATAAAACCGGACAATTGAGGGTATATGATGTCACTGGCAGGCGATGCAATGACACGGTCCATTGCACTAGTTAAAATTGCTTATTTCTGTGGATTTAAACATTCTTCAAAACATTTGGGATAAAGTAAGTATACAAGTCAGCAAAATATGGAACTGTTCTAGTGTTTTTTGAATATTTGGATGATTTGTGCCATCCGCTGAAACGCCATTCTCGTGAGCTTGGTAGGACAGTTAGCGAAATGTAGTGATTACGGTTTAGAAAAGTTGTAAATAAGGATATTTTTCCTACACAAGTGCATCAATTCACTTCAGAAGGCCTTTATTACCCCCCCCCCCCGGGGCTGTGTGGAGTACTTTTTATGATGGATGGATGCAGTTTTTTGGGCTTCAAAATCTCAACAGCCATTTACTGCCATTATAAAGCTTGGAAGAGCCAAAACATTTTATAATATAACTTTGATTGTATTCGTTTGAAAGAAAAAAGTCATAAACAACTAGGATGAATTTAGGGCAAGGATTTTTGGGTGAACTGTGCCTTTAATGGGTGATTACTTATGCTAATGTTATTCTAATTTGTGAGTATGTTTGGATAAAAGTGTCTGCTGAATGAATTAATATCCATGTTTTGTCTCTTCAGGTCCTAAGTACCCTCAGAAAATCACAAACTGGGGACCTGCAGCATTTACAGAAGCAGAACTGAGCCTGAGAGAGAAAGACTGGCAGGAAAAGAAAAACAGGCCTGGTACACCTCAATAGTGTGTTTAGTCTGCAGATATGCTGTCCTGTTAATACACGTTACTGTAGATAGAATCACTAGTATATATACTGCCTCTGTGGGGTTAGCCTCTGACCACACTAAAACTGTAGGCTGCCTGACTTTACACAGGGTAAAGCTGAGCCCGGCCTCATCTGAAGAATTGTGTCTTACCATTCCAATCTATACTGTAACATTCCAGTGTCATTTTGTCCTTTGCTTTGAAGTGATTTTATACGTTTTTTTTGTATGATGTTCTACATCTTGTGAATGTTTTAAATTTGGTGCATTTCCACCAAAGTAATGACAGATGTTTCTTCTCTATAGTTCATGAGTTTTAAGAAAAAAAAAGGACATAAATAACCTAACTGACCAAGTAAGTATTTTTAAAAAGTGCATTTATACATTCACATTAGTTTGAAAAATGTCAGTTTTACATTTTAAGTAGTAATAAAACATGCTGAATGGACTAATAAAACATTTAAGTATAATTTACAATTAGTGCTAGAGCAGTTGACATCAGCAGTTGTTCACATACTGTAAATGCAATCTCTTTCAAGGAGACACGACTGCAGTATTAACTAATTTATACTCAATTTATTAACACAGTCGTGTTACCTACATTTTATCTGTGTTTTTGGGATCATTCAGTCATGTCCAATACTGTACCAATCTGTTGTGTTTGCCTCAAACTAATGTCCAGATTTAAGCCTGAGACTGTATTGTTTATCATTCAATAAAAGCGTTATTTAATAGTTGCAAATGATTCATTTTCAGAATTATCCACCTTCTTTAATGCAGAATATGGCTTCATTAGCTGCTATAGGGAAATAACAACAACATGCCATAAACGGTATAACTGCTTGCACTACAAACCAATGTGTCCATAATTAATACTATACATTAAAATAATACGGTAAAACACAGTAATTTGCAATATCAAGCAGCAAATAGCACCCTTTTGTACAGCTGGATGCGGATGAGACCGGAAGCCAGACCCATAAAATGGCCGCGCCCGCTCTTACGGCAAAAATAAGGTGGATAGAGCCTGTTGTTTTGATAGCAAAAACCAAACATTTAAGTAATTTTATCGAGCGAATATGTGATGGTGGTTTATACGGCCACTAGAGGGCGATAGATCGCTGTATTGGCAGCCGGTCTGCTTGCAGAAATAGTGGGGATATTGGGTGAGAAGGAAACTTTTATTAACGGAAATGTTTAGATCTATCTATAATTGTTACGTATTCATAATTGGACAAATTTGAGTCTAGTTCAAATTTGACAGTTTAAATAGTAACTTTTATGTCGTGACCTCTGAATTCACGTGGAAGTTACATGGGGCAAGTAATGAAAAACAATGGATCTTGAAAGGCAAATTGTGAATGAGAGGGGCAGAAGACTGTAGAACTGGCGTGTGCATAAATGTGTTCCTGATCAAGCGTGACGCAAGGCTATTAAAAAGGTTGGCCACCTTTCAGGCCACTATCATTCTCTGAGGATATGATAATTGGATTCCTGATACACTCACAGTTTCCATAAACTATTTATGTGTAAATGATTGAAAAACGCTCATAGTCTAAACAAAGCACGAATATAACTTTGACTTGGTGGAATGAAGATGTATCGTCAGCGTAATTTCTCAATGGGGAGTCGTGTATTCAGATAACAAGGAGGAAATTGAATTTTTTATTTAGCCGTGCTTGCTCATATACAGCATGGATTGATTAAAACGAGATTGGACTTGTGATTATTTTAAGCTGTATAATTGACATGGAGCAGAGGTTAATGCTGTTCTTACCTAAGAGGAGGACATATCAACACTTGTACACACTAAAATTGTATCGCGGCCATTCTTGTTCGGAAGTGTCAAATTTGTGTTAATAGGCACAAGGGTCCATTTGTTTTCCATGAACTCATCTTCTGAAATTTTGTACAAAAATGTATACCTTATCTTGCCAGATAGTAATTTCTGAGTGCTGCGTGTCATAGTAAAACTAAAGAAAAATATGATCAGTTTGTGCTTTAAACAGGTCTTTGCTAATCAACAAAAAGATTTTTCTAAATAATGCTATACTTATTATAATATTTATGAAACAATAAATGTTCAGTACATGTATTTAAAAATATTTTATTATAATTCTCATTCTGATTTTTTGAGTGTTGCATACATTGTTTAATAAAAACACCAACCTGTGCTTAAACAGTTCTATAATTAAAAAATATAATAATATTTATTCAATATTTCAAAATATGTTATATGATATTTACATGAATATTTCTAAAACTATACATATGTATATGTATTAAAATATTACATTATTATTATTTACAGTATATGCTTTTGAGTGCTGTTTCTTATATGGCTAAAAATAAAACATGCTTAAATTGTTAATAAGAAATCATACAATACAACAATTAGTGATTAAACTTCTATGCAAATAAATAAATAGATATTTTAAAATAATATGTGATAATTATAATATTTTAAAACAGTTTGAGTATATCCAAATACAGTTGTATTATTATTATTATTATTATTAGTAGTAGTAGTAGTAGTAGTAGTTTACTATGCAGGTCATATGGATGAGAGTAAAACAAAAACATTGTTACATTATTAATAAAAAAATATTAAGCAGTGCTGGAACACTTCTATGCAATAAATTAATATTTTAAAATAATGTGATTATAATATTTACATATGAATAACATTTTATATGAAAACATATTTTATTATATATTTTAAAATGTGTTATTTACATTATGTGACAATTATAATAATATTTACACATGAATATTAGCCATATATATAAACATTATTCATACAAAATATTAAGCAGTGCTTGAACACTTCTAATGTGATAATTATATTATTTACACATTTATAAAACATTAAAGATTGATTATATTAATCATTATTTACATTGTATACATTTCAAAATATATTATGTATTATTATTTACATGATGTGCTTCTTTCAAGCATATGGATAATTGTAAAAAATTAATAAATTAATAAAAAACATTAATAAAAAAGATCAAGCAGTGCTTGAACATTTCAATAAACAAATAAATTAATATTTTAAATAGTGATTTAAAATGACCACAATTAAAATAGTGATAATGCTAATAATAATTACTATATTTTTTATATGAATATTTTTATGATTTTATATATTTAAAATTAAAATATTATAATTGTTTTATGTTGTGTTCCAAGCATTGTGTGTCATATATGGATAATAATAAAACAACAACAACAAATAACCTTCTTACATTATTAATAAAAATATTAAGCAGTGCAATAAGCAGAAAAAAATTAAAATAGTTATAATATATACACATATTTATAATAATATACATTTATTATATTAATAAATATATTATTATATAATATATTTAAAAAAAAAAATAATTATCATTATTATATAGTAATACTTTACAAGTACTACATCTTTTTTAGTACTTTATTTAGTACGATTTACATTTGACAGAAAATTATTTCATGTGAACGTAATTATTTATACATTATTATTATTTTATTTATTTTTTATGTTTCTGGAAACTAAAATGTCGACCCCATTTGCATTGTGCTTGTTTATGTCTAGATGTTTTATAGTAGGAAAATGTGGTAGAGAGGAATGCATTTTTTCCTATTCTGGTTGAATCAGATGAATGATTGCATCCCTGAAGTTTACGTACAGCGATAGCTATAACCACGCAAACACTGAGGGCAATAGGTGCACCGCATCAATATCTTACATAACGCGTACAGCTGTGCTTGCAATTAATAGAGCAACTGACAATACCTCTTAAATTTGTATTTACAGCTGAGACTGACCTAGTGACCCCCGGGCCCGTCCAACAACCTCCAAATTTTGCAGTCAATTTCTTCGGAAATATTTTGGCTCATTAACGTAACCCGGTCCTCGCGTGTGTTCTCACATGCAATCAGATATTTGATGATAAATGCAATATTTATTTCAACTGCGTCCCCCCCGGCTGATTGATTGGCTCTGGCGAAAGACGTCATTAGTGATGTAAATGGGCGATTCTCCGCATTCCTCCCAATCTATCTGATGTACATCCAGAAAAAAAGCGCTGCATTTATTAAAAAACGACCACAACAACAAAATCGTTTGCAATATCGCGACCCGCACTAATGCATCCATCATCATTTGCAGGTTCCGTTACGGACTTCACGTCTCACCACTCGACACTTGGAAAGCTTGAGCCGATGAAAGATCTTTTCAGTGACCTTCAAACTTATTTATACATTTAAAGAAAAATCTAATGATTGTGCAAATATCTGCATACTACGTGAGTGACGGAGAGCAAGAAGCAGGCGAGGGGGAAATGTGCAGTCCAGATGCACAGTGTTCTGGCCGAACGAACGCTTTACGCAACGAAATGAAGGGTCATTAATGGCGGAGCTCGTGAGGCGGTGCTCCGGATGCGCCCCGCTCCCCAGCAGCGCCTGTATCCCATCATTCCTCTTTTCAAACTTCCTTGAATCCATCAGCTCCGGTTTGGGGCCTTCTGCGCTAGCGCAACATTCCAGAGAAATGATGTGAAACAGAAATGCATAAAATTCCTGATCTGGAATACATCGCTGGGTTATGCCTGTCCGTGGCCCCTCAGTAGATACTGTAAAAAGGGGCTCTGGGGTGTCCGCGGAAAGGCATTTTTACATCTGCGCTGTGCGAAGCTGCTAGCACCTCTGGGGAGCCATGTGTTCAGTTTAATTCTTTGAGTCTTTGGAATGTGTGAGTGCTGTAAAAGTCACAGCTATCTATGGAACTGATTAGTGGCTTGTTCTGCATTGATAGTCTGCAGGCATTTGTTTAATCGATGAAAAACGCTCGAAATAAATGACTGTAAAAAGAGCCATAAATGTTACCGTTCCAAAAATATCAGGTTTTATAGGATGATATGATGATAAAAGGGTGTAATTTGAGCATTTTCGTGTAATCACAGTGCAAAGTAAATGACCCCCAGCATTGCACGCATACTGTACACGCACCGCAATGAAGAAACCGTCTGACATGACCTGCTAGAGCAGCTGACATTTTCAGTGTAGGTCCGGTCTAAACAAGCTGTGACCGCCCCAAACCAACCCCTACCAACACTGGTTCTTGCTTTGGGCTATGATGTTTTTAAATGCTGGGATAATAAGGATAGGTCAAGGTTTTGAATAAAGAAAGATTATTCAGCTCACACTATACAGTGTCTATATGTTTGAGGGTGAATGTTAAAGTCAAATAGCAAATTTTTTTAGCAGCCATTACTTCAGTCTTCAGTGTCACATGATCCTTCAGAAATCATTCTAATAGGCTGATTTATTACTTTTATCATGAATGTGGAAAACACGTATGCTTCTTAGTATTTTTTTGGTATGTTTTAGTAATGATGCTAAAAATTAAACTTAAATTACATTTTACAATATATTCACATAGAAAACAGTTATTTTACATTGAAATAATATTACCGCTTTTTTTCTGGATTTTTGATCAACCTTGATGAGCTTTAAAATTATTTTTAGGGCTATTAAGATGTGCGTTGTCCTGGTATTCCCTACGCAGTGAGGACCAAGGATAGTAATACCAGTCATTTTTGACCTTGTGGAGACACATGAGGAAACAAACCTGTATAAATCATACAGAATGAAGGTTTTTTGAAAATCTAAAAGAGCAGAAAGTTTTGTGTGAGGGGTATACATGTTTCCCAGAAGACAAAATGAGTTCAATTTACCCCAGTCTTCTAATTCAAAAAGCTCAAAAAATCCCTCAGTTGTCCTCAGTGTGAAAAGATGGATCTCAAAATCATATAGTCATTGTTGGAAAGGGTTCAAATACACAAAAATGCAGAAAAACCAAAGAATTTGTGGGACAATATTATTTTTCTGAAGAACACCAGGCAGTTTAACTGTTCAGAACAAACAAGGGACTCATGAACAACTATCACTTAAATAAATAAATAAATAAAACACATCTGTAGATCATCTAGGTAACAAAACAGTATTAGAAATCAAGTGTGTGTGTGAACTTTTGAACAGGGTCATTTTCATATACGTAACAAATTATTTTATCTTGTGGACTATATGTAAAAGTCTTTTATCTGAAATATCTTATTCAGGTCAGTGCTAAATAAAAAATAACATGGATTTTGTATAATCCCTCCTATTCTGGTAAAATAAGTAACATTTTCTATGAACACTTTAAAATTCTATCTGTCTATCTATCTATCTATGTGTCTTTGTTAAAGCTAAAAACCCATATATATTCTATCATTGCTGAGCAATGATTAGATATTGTAATCAAAAATCATGTGGTCATTTCCTTCGGCTTATCATTTTGCCCAGTTTCTTGACCTCTTCCTGTGGCAGTGGGTAAAGGTAAAGAACGAGCCTCAAATAATTTGAAGGGAAACTCAGTGGGATATTGAAGCCTTCCCTTTCAATTGTTCTCTCCGGTTATAAATATGCTCGCCGACCACCTTGACCTTTGTGAAGCCGTTTATATAGAATGGAGACTCAACACAGAAGAACTTTCATAATGACAGACGAAAAGTCTACACCGCAACTCTGATTCATTTCTCTCTCTCTTTCTCGGGTCTTATGAGAGCATGGCGTGAGTAGGGCAGAGTGGACTTGTGCATCTGTTTGAAATGCTGGACGTGCCAATAAGTTGGAGGGATTTTTTTTTTTTAGGCACAGTCCTTCCTCATCCCTGTTCCTCCTCTTCGTCTTCTAGCACTGAGGAATGTGCGGAAATGAGCAAATATAAAACATCAGTGCCTCCACAAAAAAATGTGAACCACCCCCCATGGATCTAACCCCTTTCCCGCCAACTCCTCACAATCTGTGTCTCCTTATAATTCCTCTGGCTTTGAGACGTCTGGCCTGGTTCAGGAGTCTGGAGTTCAACCAACATATTGTTTACCAGCATCCTTCTCCTGAAATTTACGTTGAACTTCTGAAAATTGTATAAACGAAGAAAGACAGAGGCACAAAGGGATTATAAATTTGTCAGGGTCATATTAACAGCACTGGAGTAGAGCATTAGGAGACAATTATGAGTGAGTCAACGTTTGCCGAATGGCAAGAATATTTGTTTTGTTAAGTAAAGACAGAGAGTAGCAGTTAAAGGAATAGTTTTCCCAAAAATAAAAATTCTGTCATTAATTACTCACGCATATGTCGTTTCAAACCCGTAAGACCTCTGTTCATCTTCAGAACACAAATGAAGATATTTTTTATGAAATCCAAGAGCTTTATGACCCTTCATAGACTACCATCAAGGCCCAGAAAGGTAGTAAGGACATCATTAAAATAGTCCATGTGACATCAGTGGTTCAACCGTAATGTTATGAAGCTACGAGAATCTCAAACACTGCTTGTGTCTGAGGTTAAACAGGTTACTATGGGTTGCACTAATTGCTTTTGCCACATAAAAAAGTAGACAAGCCAGATTTTGATCAGTATAGAAGTACTATGCAGAGCTTGTTATTTTTGGATCAGTCTTAATGACCGGTAGCAGACAGATCCATCCTTCTTGGCTGGAGACTGGGGCTCAATATTGTGACCCAATATCTGGAAAACGTCCGACAGGACAAGTTTGGACAGTCTCTTGCCCTTGTAGAGGGACACAGAATTGAGAGAAAAACAAACAAGCCGTAAACAAAGAAAGATTCACTCACTGGTCCATTAATTTAATAAGTGACAGAAGCAAAACAATGACATGAGGACATAAGTGGTGACTGGAATACGGTAATACTTCAGAATGCTTTGCCTGTGATTGTTTAGCCAAGTCCACATTGTACACAACTGATTACGGAGTTAACAAAGGTCTTGTAGTGAAGGTCTTATCTTTGTTTTTCATCAAGAAAGACAAGTTAAACCTGACAGAATCAATATAATCTTGTTTGTCTAGAGCTGTTTCTCTCAGCCTCCTCACTGTCCACAACAATCTTCAAAAGCCAAGCCCTATGACTTTTCCAGTTTTTAGTAATTTACTGGATAAAGATTTTTACAATGTCCACACAATTCTTGGCATAACTAGAAAAATGCATATATTATGTTGGCATAACTAGAAAAATGTATATTCATTATACAGTGAATATAAGTTGTTAATTTGCTTGATTTCTCCAGGTCTAGAAATCACTTTTAAAATTAGGTTATAGTCAATATCGCGGTATTTGTATTTTAACTAGTGCTGTCAAACGATTAATCGCGATTAATCGCATCCAAAATAAAAGTTTATGTTTACATACTATATATTTGTGTACTTTGTATATTTATTATGTATATATAAATACAAACACATGCATGTATATATTAAGGAAAAATATTTTAGATTTATATATAAAATATTTATATTTATTTATAATCTAAAATGTATACAGGTATAAATATATATACATATAAATATTTAGTTTTAATATAAACATGTATGTGTGTGTATTTATATGTACATAATAAATATACAAAGTAAACACACATATAGTATGTAAACATAAACTTTTATTTTGGATGCGATTAATCGTTTGACAGCCCTAATTTTAACACAATTTTTTTTTTAAACTATTTTACATATAACAATAGTTTATTGTTACCACCTCTGGCAAGCTTCAAAAATAACCATAAAACTAGGAGTGAGCGATATATATGTGACCCTGGACCACAAAACCAGTCATAAGGGTCAATTTTTTAAAACTGTTATTTATACATCATCTGAAAATTGAATAAAAAAGCCTTTCACTGGTGTGTGGTTAGGTTAGGACAGTATTTAGCTGAGATAAAAATTCAAAATATTGAGAAAATCGCCTTTAAAGTTGTCCAAATGAAATTCTTAGCAATGCATATTACTAATCAAAAAAAAGTTTTGATAGTTTTAGAGTAGGAAATTTTTAGGAAAAAGTAGGAAAAATTTGACACATACAATGTATTTTTGGCTATTGCTACAAATATACCTGTGCTACTTAAAATACATTTAGAATTCCTCCAAAATTCAACATAAGGTGGCAAAAATGCCTCATATGCCTCAAATGTCTTATATTTTTTTATCTGATATAGTTATTATCAGTGTTGGGAAATTTACTTTTAAAAGTAATGCATTACAATATTGAAATTACGTTACTTACTAAAGTAAGTTTTGTTTAGCATGGTTGAACTGGATCAACAAAGGTCAGAGGCAAAGACATTGTTTAATAAAATGGGATTAAATACATAAAGGAAACAAAAAGTAACTGGCATTATTTTTTTTTTTAAAAGTTACTGATTACATAACCTTCAACACTGGTTATTGTCACACGAAGAGTGATGTTACTGTTTTTGTTGTATTTCGACATCGGAAATAGATTTAAACAACAACATCAAGCTGTTTTACATCTCTGACAGTGTCTCCTTACTGAATCAAGCTGTTTGAATGAATCAGTTGAATAAATGACTCAAAAATTGCAGCCACCTACTGGTAATTTTAGGTTTATATATAAAGTATTTTTTTTTTTTTGTCCAACCCTGCTGAAGAAAAATAGACATTATCACAAAATTTGTAATGGTTGTGCTGGATATAATACTACTTGTATTGGTTTTAATGGCAACTATAATGGACCCAGTTGGTTTTTTACTGGTAATTGGTCACATTCTGTTGGGGGCTTGTTAAAACCACTAAATACTAATGGAATATGTCCCAAACACACTACAAAAATCATTTTTAGGTTTTAATGGTTAAAAGTGTATGGTTTGTAATGTTTTTATTGGTATCTGTAATGGTAATAATATTTCAGCAGGGAAATCATTTCAAATGTCAGTATTCAGTGTTTTTTTTTTTAAATAACAACATTAATTATGCATTTGTAAGTGCATTCGTGTCCTGCATTAAACATTCTGTGTAAATGCATCAAAATGACAGGTTCTGTGCCTTCTGCATTGCAAACACCAATTTTCTAAATTCTAATTTAATTTGATTGGTAACAGCCCTATAGTGTCTTACTATTTAATTAATTGATGTAAGAATGTAAGAAATGTATGAATTTGATGCAAAAAAGGGTAAAAATCAATTTAAACTTTAAACCTGGCTAAATACCAGCACAATAACGCGCTCAAGCAAGATATCTTAATAACTTTTCTTTTTGAAGCTTTACAGCCACAATCAGCATAAAGAATATGAATTCCATCGTTCTTCAGAATCTCTACTTTTGTCCTCTAGATTCAAAACAACAAAATGAACATGAGCAAACAATGACAGAATTTAATTTTTGGCTGAACTATTTCTTTTCATTTGTCTCAATGCAGCAAAATTGCTTCAAATGAACGATTAAATCTGTATCACAATGATTCTATTAATAGTAGTATAAACCAAACCTGACACTCTGAACCCGCACAATACTACAATTACAGCACATATATTGTCTGATGTCATGGTCTCTAGTTGCCTGCGGTTATTGGATGAAGGAAGAGAGACTAATAGAGAAACTCAATACAGGCACCTCTGACCTCTCTCTGCGTCTGTTGCCAGCTGGCCCAGACAGCCTCTGCAGCATTGAAGAACTGGATGTGCTTAAAATATTCCAGGGTAGACGGTTTAGAAAGAAAACACAACGAGGGCCAGTGCAAAAAAGGTCAAAAAATAAATAAATGCAAGTATTTACTCTGGAATAAATCTATAAACAACAGCAACGGGAAGTGCTAGAAACACTTTTGTCAATGATTAAGTAGGGCGTTTGTTTGTATAGAGCAACTGCAATTATTTTAAACAGTTGGTGTTTCACAACAGGGAGAAGAGTAATTCTGTACTGTAGGCAGAATTTGCTGGTTTTGGTTAAAGCTAAAGCAAACACCTGTAAACAGGATGTTGGATATATACAATAACTACCAACAATTATGAAAAAACGTCAGCAGATCAAAAACTATGAACTAAACGTGAGGTCTACACTGAGATTTGTGTGTGTTTGGCGAGTTTTCCTGCTGGAATCATTGCGGTGGCTTTAAACAACAGTTTACATTCTTTCAATGGAGAAAAGCCAGTATGTCCTGGAGTCCAGTTCATATGCAAGTTGTGATAATGTCATGATGGATATCAACAATAAAGGTAGGTTTGCGAGGTTCTTTCCAAGCACGTCATCGTCCAACAAGTTAAACAGTACAAGTGCTGCCAACACTGAGCAGTGGGGTCCCAATCGCAAAGCCTTATTAAAGAAATTAAAATGCAATAAACTGTTTTCAGACATCAAACTGTACAAATTCTCCAACATCAAAGTGTTTCATAACCCTGTGTGCTTTTAATTTGACTGTGACGAGAATGGGAAATACCAACACAACAGCCTGTGGCTGTGGTCATGTGATCTGAGAATGTGTCAGATCTGCACTCGCACCCACAGCAGATCACTCATCTTCTGCATCCTGATCCCTGTGGACCACCACTACTGAAAGTCCTCTGTCATGACTTGTGTAACTGAAGACTTTGTTAACCGTTAAAATTTAGCAAGTGCTTTCTACCACAGCACAGCTTGTTACGTGCAAATATGAGAGGTCATGCAGGTTGAACAGTGTAAGTTATTCCAAATAAGAGCTTGAACTAATAATAAGCACACTATGTAAAATATAACATGCCATTATTGGCAAAAAAGGGCATTTTAGGTGTATTTTTATTTCACATTTTAATTTTAGTTGTTTTTTTTAATAATCTTTATTTCAATTTTTTCTCTAATTTTTCATTCAACTTTATCTTTATTTCATTTTATATTTTAATTTCAAATTTTATTTCAATTAATGATTTTTTTTTTTTTAAATAACACTAATTTAGAATCAGCTTTTATTTTGTGATAATAAACAGTTGCCTGTACATTATCCAGCTTATTACATTGCAACCCACTAAGCAAAATAATATGTGGACATAAAAAATTAATGAAATTAATTAATAATATTAACTGTATAGGTTATATACGACCCTGGAGCACAAAACCAGCCATTAGTATCAATTTTGTGCAACTGAGATTTATCAGTAAATAAACCCAATAAATAAGCTTTCATTTGATGTATGGTTTTTTAGTATAGGACAATATTTGGCTGATAAATATGGAATCTGAGGGTGCAAAAAAATCTAAATATTAAGAAAATTACAATTACAAAATATATTTATTGAAAATGATCTTTACTTCATATCCTAATGATTTTTGGCATAAAAGAAAAATCAACAATTTTGACATTTACAGTGTGTTTTTGGTTATTGCTACAAATATACCCATGCTACTTACGAATGGTTTTGTGGTCCAGGGTTAGCATAAGCTAAGAAAAAATAGTCCTTTACAATATATAAAACTTTCAGCCAAGCAACAAGACAAAACCTGAAACAATATTATTAAACCGTAATCTTAATTCGTTTTTTTCAAAAACTGATATGCAAGATGCCACAAGTTGCATTTGTATAAATCAAGAGAGAGCGATGGGGTGTATGAAAGTAGCGCAGAGTGTTCTGCGAAGATTAGAAAAAGCTGACCACTAGATGGCATGACTGGCCAATCAAAATCGAGCCACGCGATCAATTTAAAATCTCTCCAGCTATTTTTAACAGTACAAAACAGCTCGTTTTGCTGCTTGACATTGCAAATTGATGTTTCTTACCATATTATTTTAATGTATTATCTTAATTATGAGAACACTGGTTTAAGCAAACAGTTTTACCGTACTGCAAGTTGTTTTTCTTCTCGTTATTTCCCTATAGTGGCTAATGAACCCGAAATCTTACTTTCACGATAAAGAAAAAGATGGGCACTATCAAAGTGTTTTAACTGGTGCACGTCACTTGGGGTGAAGCTATTTTATACTGTTTTGCGTTTCAAACAACACTGGTTCAACAGCAGTTGATCATTGCATATCACATAACAGGTGATTCAATCTCTCACCTAAATTTATGTTGAAGGTCTTGAACCAGTGCCTGTGTTATTCTCTGATGTCAGTGGAAATGTATAACCTACAGCAAAATGAGTCATGCAAAATCTTCAAATCTCCATAACCACAACGAGAACATAGAAGGGTCACAAAGAGAACATATAACATCTTAAAAGTTCATAGCACAGTATAAGCACCGCTGCACAAGGAAACATTCAAGAGGACAGAATGAGGTTGTTTTGGGGTGAAATATGACCACAAGCCTTGTCTGTATATGCATTTGCATTAAATTCCAGTTATGCCAACCCAGTCTAAATGGCTTTATATGTTTGCCTTGGGATTTCCAGATGAATCAAACTGCATTAAAGCTCAACTGAGTCAGAAAAACAGACTGTGAACATCATTATTATACATTTACTGGCCTACAAAGAAAATAAAATGAATAATTTCAACACTGTTTAAATATTTTTTTACATATTTGTGGAATGAATATATATGCAGTGTTAGGGAATGTTACTTTTAAAAGTAATGCATTACAATATTTCGCTACTCCCTAAAAAAGTAACTAATTGTGTTACTTTTTTTGAAAAGTAATGTGTTGTGTTACTTTTTCTCATCTGGGTTTGAAATGGTACCATAGCTCCTATCCAATAAATCTCAAAAAGCTTTGTGCTTTGTTACTTTTGATATGAAACAAAGTCTAAGATTTCAAATTCTGTCCATTTTATTACAATATTAAAACAATAAATGCCGTTTTGGCACTGTTTAATGTGAGTGACAGATCACTGTATAGTGCCTCACTTTGAGAGAAGCAACAGCGCGAATGCACGTCTGAACTAATCATCTTTTCTGCTTTAATATTAGTTACAGCATAAAATATACACGAATAAACATCCGAAGGATGTTAACAGTTGTAAAAAATGTCAGATAATGTCACATTTACTTTAGAAAAACCATACTGACCATAAACTTGTTAGCCAGCTAGAAAAATTAACTCTAGAGAGGAGCATTTCGCTAAATATTTGCACTATATAAGATTCATTATCATTTTTACTTTTTCTACAGTGTTTAATTTATGTTTAAATAAATTAAATAAGTTTTATGACAGTCACCATTTAAATGTTTATATTTAAAAAAAAAAAAAACTGTTTTACCCAATATGATATACATGTACAAAAATAACCATCAAAATTGTTATGAAGTTAAGAAAAATCTAAAAATGCTTAACACCATCAAGTAATTTTCATTATTTTACTTGTAAATGGAAAAGCAAAAGGAAAGTCCCAAGAGCCAAATTAACCCCGGCTGACCTCTGGACTGAAACTCAATCTAAAGTGTTCAGCGGGGACACAGTAGGTGTTGAAAAGCCAGTCTGCCTTTTCACTGCTGTATTCTTGGAATGTCTAAAGTTAGAAATATAGAGCCTGCAACTAAAACTGACAGTTCTGAAACTTTTAATCCCAAACCTTTGGTTAGGATAACCTAAATGAATCCAGTAAGCAATTTGAGTACTTTCAAATGGCTTAGGCAGTCACTGTGGATTTAGCAGAGAGCAAACAGACAAACCGAGGAACAATTAATGGAACAAGACAGTCTATTTAAATGTTTCTCTGTGTATTATCACCTCTCAGTGTGTAGTGCTCTATAGGGTCATCTGGGGTACGCTGTAACAGCCATCTTTGTTTGGAAAGAAAACATTATGATCCTTCCCATCGATCAGCACACTCCAAGCACCATATTTTATTTCAGATCAGTATAATCTTTCAAGAAAAACACGTGTAACTCTAAACAGCATTAATGAACTGTGTCAGTATAGGAAGTCATGTGTAAAGCAGACGATGGATATTTTTCACTCTGTTGATTTTTCATGATTGTTTTCAGTGAGGATTTTCACCTTTAACTGTTTTGTCTCAAAACAAACCCTTCTGAAAATAGGTCAAACATATCTACAATTATTGTAACCTTTTTGGTAAACATGACATTGAGCAGTCGTGGATGGATATCTGGGTTTTATGTCTCACTAAATGAGACTTTAGCTGAAATGTTTTATCTGACCCTGTATATTCTAGGACAGTTATATCAGAAATGTGCTTTGTGGTGAAAGTAAACCATTTGAATGAGACAGAGGAATTTCTACTGGTGAATCACACAGACTCTAACTAATCCAATCACATATCATTTACTTTATTTATAGATCTCATTTTTGGTGAAGGAAATATTCCCCCATATATGGACATGTTTGTCAGTAGTAACTGTGATTCTAAGGATACAGCTGAAGTCAAATGTTTACATACACCTTGTGAATTATTTTACCAAAATGAGAGGGATCATACAAAATGCATGCTATTTTTTCTTTAGTACTGACCTGAATAAGATATTTCACATAAAAGATGTTTACATATAGTCCACAAGAGAAAATAATAGTTGAATTTATAAAAATGACCACGTTCCCTGTTGATTCTTAATACAGTGTTGTTACCAGAATGATCCACAGCTGTTTTCTTTTGTTGTTGTTGTTGTTGTTTAGTGATAGTTGTTCATGAGTTTCTTGACTGCCCACAAATTCTTTAGTTTTTCAGCATTTTTGTATATTTGAACCCTTTCCAACAATGACTGTATGATTCTGAGATCCATCTTTTCACACTGAGGACAACTGAGGGACTCTCAACACAACGCATTGAGAGTAAACTTTTGAACAGAATGAAGATGTGTACATTTTCTTAGTACTGCCCTTCAGAAGCTACAGAAGATACTTACATGTTTCCTAGAAGAAAAAAAAGGTTAAATTTACCCTGATTTTTAAATGAATCATGTTTCCTTCTGAAGCATCATTGAGCGTTTGACCCTTCTGTAATAACACAGTATTAAAAATGATTTTATAAATGTTTTAATTTGTATAAATTTTATAAATTCAACTATTATTTTCTTATCTGGACTATATGTAAACGTCTTTTTTGTATAATCCCTCTTATTTTGATAAAAGAATTAACATTTTGCAGATTCTGCAAGGTAAACTTTTGACTTAAATTGTATTTGTGCTGCAGAAATGGCTCAGCACAAAAACAGAACAATTCACATTTAAATTCAAAATCACCAAACATGATAAAAATACAACTTACATACTCATAAATGCTGCATTTATTTGATCATAAATACAGTAAACACTGTAATATTATGAAATGTTATTACAATTTCAAATAATATAAAATATTTTCATATATTTTTAAAAATTTAATTTATTCCTATGATGGCAAAGATGAATTTTTAGCATCATTGCTTCAGTCTTTAGTGTCACTTATTTGTTATTATTATCAATGTTGAACAGTTGTGCTGTTTTACAATAAAATTTTTGAGAAATTGTTCATTCGTATTGGGTTAACAATAAATGGTCTGTTGTGAGTGACATACGTGGCTATGAGCATGTGTTAGCATCTCAGATGTCACGTTAAAGATTTATTAGATCAACAGGTCAGCGTAGAGAACATTCCATCATCAGAATTTCGAAGAAAATGTTCACCCAAGCCTACGTTTGGTTTCATCTGCATCATTATGTAACAGCAATCTCTTCCTTTTGCATGCCATCTCTGGGCCTGCATGAATTCGCAGAGGTTTGGCACTAGTTCCAAACTGAGAAAACCTACGTGCTGTATCACCATTAACAAATATCCCTGCACGCTGTCAAGAATGTCACAAATGTTTTTGGAAAAACTACAAATCTTATTCTCTATGGTTGCAGACAGCAATCTCCAATTAAACTTTTCTGTGTCTAATTACGCCTCTTATGAAATTGCGGACACAGTGATGATTCAAGGGAAATCATGCCATCAGTTCTATAACTATTCCTAATGATGACAAATGATCTCTAAAAGATTTAGGTCAGATTAAGTTATTTTTCCTTTCAGTTGACAAACGTGACCCTGGACTACAAAACCAGTCTTAAGTAGCACAGGTATATTTGTAGCAATAGCAAAAAAATACATTGGATTATACGGATTAAAATGATCTAATTTTCTTTTATGCCAAAAATCTTTAGGATATTAAGTAAAGATCATGTTCCATGAAAATGTTTTGCAAATTTCCTACCGTAAATATATCAAAACTTAAATTTTGATTAGTAATATGCATTGCTGAGACCTTCATTTGGGCAACTTTTGGGCAATATTTAGAATTGTTTTTTGCACCTTCGGTTTCATAAAAACTCAGGTCATAAATAATCTTTCTAAAACCATAAAATAGCAGCTCCATGTGTCTTTTTCCTAATAAAATTGTAAAACACTATCTGTAGCTGATGGTACATGCCATTCTGTGGGATCCTCAATACCTTATAAGGTTCAGAGTTAAGTTAGATTTCACTGCCAAGCGCTGGCACATTATAGACCTTATAAGGAATGTGCAAGGCTGTAATTAAACTGTTTCCGAACATTTCAATGCAATTCACCTGTCATTAATAGACATCATCACTATGCCTTCCAAAACAAAAACTCTGATGGGCACTGGATAGACAAATATCTGTGTCTATGGGGGATATGGTCCTGGTACATGCCAATAAAAATGTATGAGTATATGTGACTATATGTGACACTTCACTATAAATAATGGATTCCTAATAATGCAAAGCACATTTGGAGACAATAAAAGTCCAAATCTAAACTTTAAAGAGCTCCGTCACATTCATTTTAACAGAAAAAGCATTCGGTGCAACATCTGCTTAAAATGCATTCAGGAGTGCATCATTATGTAACAGAAAAGACATCTTGGAATCATTTTAATCAAATGAAATAAATTATTAGGGCTAGCCACATATCAAAATAACTAATTGTGATTCAAATTGTGATTTTCTCTGTGAAATTATGAATGAAACAATATGTAATGCTCAGTGGTGGACGAAGTACACAAATCAAGTACTTGAGTAAAAGTACAGATACGTATAATAAAATATTACTCCAGTAAAAGTAAAAGTACTCCTTTTTCAATTTTACTTGAGTGAAAGTACAAAAGTACTGTGTACTTTTAAAAGTAAAAGTACTGATAGATTAATTTTGCAATTTTATATAGGCTACTTAATTAAATTTTCTATTAGTATATATTTTTTATAATCCTATTACTTAAAATAGCCATAATTTTCACAAAATAACCATTATATGGAGTAAAGATATGCGATTTACATGGGAGATTTGACCATCTAATTTTCACCAGTAAGAAAAAAAGTGCTAGTTGTTTTGCAGAGAATAAGGCCTAAAGTTAGGAAGAACATTTTAAAGAAAATATTATTATAGCTTCATAATGATTTTTTTTCTTTTTAAACCTTGCCTGACAGAGGGCATCACTTCCCACTAATTATTGTAGTTATCATGTTCTGAACATCACATTCTTTATTTTCCCCTCATTTGTAATCCACCTAGCTGGTTAAATAAAAATATTTAGTAATATCTAAAAACTTAGCATCAGCAAGCTTGTTAGCTAGACAGTTAGCATCAGCTAACAATATGATCTTATTTTCAGTATGGTTATGAATAAACATTCATATGTGTCTACTCGGCTAGTCAGTTGATTCAAACAATATAAAAATGTATATCGTTTAATAAAACTGCTAACGTTACAGCAGCGGGGAATATAAACGAGATTTTATTTAATCTATGTTATTTTATTGTTTTTTGACCTAAACATAGAGATGCTGATGTTATTTGAAGTACACTAATGTTTACTGAAGCAATTCTGTGGGCTTGAACAGATCACCATTTACAGCAGATTTTGTTCACAAACAACTGACAGTTTTGACCCAAATGTGATTTTCGGTTACAATAATTAATCCTAAAATTCGACATTAGTAACTTACTTTTCGCAGCATCACTCGCGCGCCCTCACTAGATTCTTACTTGTGAATTCAGTTCACTGAGACTCGCTCTAAACGGCTCATTTGAATCAGTAAGTTGTCTTCGTGAATGAATCGTTTGGTGCGATTTGCGAACCGATTTAACAGGTTCACTGGAAAGAATCAGTTTGTTCAGGAATCAGACACCGACTCTTCATCTCGGAGCACGTGATAAATTGGAGTAATAATGTGATTTATTAAATGTAGTGAAGTAAAAAGTACGATCTTATGCTTTGGAATGTAGTGAAGTAGCTAAACCTAAAAGTTACTCAAGATAAAACTACTCCAGTAGATACTTGAAAAATGTAAAGTAACGAAGTAAAACTACTTGGTTGACCACCACCTGTAACGCTCATAGGCAGTTGTAAAGACTGATTTCAACACTGATATGTTTCTTGAGCACCAAATCAACATATTAGAATGATTCTAAAGCAAAAGAAAACATTTATTTGAAATTTTAATAATATTTCACAATATTACTGCTTTACTGTATTTTACATTCAAATTACCAATTACATTCAGCCTAAATGAGCATAAGAGATTGCAAAAACACTGAAAAATCTGAATTATTCCAAGCTTCATGTTGTTTTTAAACTTCTCATATGAATTTCATTCATAAATAATTTATTCCAGTCACTGTTTTTGTTTTTAGCAATGTGTTGAAGGATTTGTCTAAAAAAGTGACATAGCAAATTACAAAAAATAAACAAGCTGGATTTTTTTTTTTTCAGAAAACATGATCTGCTTTATTCATTCATTTACCTGCACTTAAAAAGATCTTTTATGCTTCTTTTACATGCTATTATAGACAATGTACAGTGCACTAGTGCACATATATTATTTTTACTGTGTTCTGAGTGAGGCAAACATATGTGCATTCCGGTTACATAAATCAATAAATAACTGAACAGACTATAACAGAGGCCAAACAGTCTGTTCTGATTTATCTGTGAACAATTAAAGAGCTTTTCAACACTGGACACTGAAACTACATCAGTCAGAACCTGCATGCTTCTGAGACACAGAAGGGTTTTGTTTTTAAGGACGTTTATCACATCGGCCTGACTATTAATGACCCGAACCTGATGTTCCAGACCCAGAACTCTACGCATGATGACTGACGATGGGCGCATTCTCAAACCTCTCAAACCCCTGCCCTAAATCCATCAGGCTTTAGATTGCACTGTTTGCGCTCCTCTGCTACGGTACACATGTGTTTCGCCTTAAGCAAGTGTATTTTTAGAAAGCGATGGGGAGGTGGCGGACTCTGAATGGTACACATGGGGGCAAAGGGTGATGGCTGGGGGCAATTACTAGAAGTGTAATTATATGAGAGCGGGTTGAAGTTCAGCACATGATTAATATGAGGAGAATGCGAAACATCCTCACAACGGAATATGATGGTGAGGGATGAGCTGATAATTGGTTTAGTCTTTCAAAATCCTGTGTTAGTCTTCCATCTACATCCAGCATCTTTATTCAGAAAGTAGAGTAAGTGTCTTTGTTACTCACACATAGACAAAAATATATTGGAAACACATGGCCAAGTCCCTGTTTGTGTGTGTGAAGTGGATAAACATTTCAACGTGCAATGCCGAAAACAACAATGTAAACCAAACGAAAGCTCGGCATTCCTGACTAACATTTACTTATTTACTTTTATTCCTGGTAATTTGGATGCTTGTAAAAGAGAGATGGGATTCTCTGTTGTGGTTTGGTTTGCTGGGGGCATAAAACAGAGTCTTAGGAGGATGAATTCTATGAATTATGACATGGAAAAAAAGGGAGTGGAGAGGAGTAGTCAGCATTTAGTCTTTAAGGGGCCATTATGTTTGACTAGGGCAAGATGTCTCTCAGAAACGTAGCTTACATGTTAAAACACCTGCTCTGGTTCTACATGGAGGTCAAATTGGATCACAGTTGGCTGTCATCAAACAAAACAGGGCAGAGGAAATGAGGGAGAAGCGCCGTTACAACCATCAGCACTAAAATTCGCTGAAGAGCAAAATTAGAACTAAATCATTAGAACTGAAAACTTGGTTAACAAGTACTCTACTCTTGTTCTGAGGTAATCACAAACATACGATACACAGAGAAAAAATAGTTTATTTTTAAAAAAAACTAAAAAAATCAGTAATCAGTAAAAAAAAACTGCCTCAGTTCTCGGAACTGAAAACTTGGTTAACAAGTACTCTACTCTTGTTCTGAGGTAATCATAAACATACGATACACAGAGAAAAAATAGTTTTCTAGTATTCTGTTATATACAATAGGCCAACAGACAAGATGTTAAAGGTGAGTTAATTACGTTTTAGTCACAACATTGCCAGTACTTTGTCTATGTTTGCTTCACCAACGAGAATGAGTCCAAATGAAGATACAACAGAATCAGCCATTATGTATCTCGGAAGAATACAAAGTAGAGTCATTACTTTCTGAATGAATTATTTTTTAACAAATTGATTCAATGAATCACCCAATAGTCACTTGTTTAGTTTTTTAAACGAAACCAAGTTTTTGAACAAATTCTTTGAGTAAATTATTAAATGATTAATACAGACTTGTGGCTAGTTGCCACATACTGGCATGAGGATGTAACCTGCAGGAGTAACTGAAAATGTGATCATAAATAATAAATATAAATTCAATGCTGTTCAAAGGTTTGAGGACAGTATTTTGTGAATGATTTGTTTTTAAATCATAACCAACAATAGTCACTTTAGTTTCTGAATGAATCTGTGTTTGTGAACGAATTCTTTGAGTAAATGATTCAGTGACTCATAAAGACTTGTTGCCTACTGGCTAGGCCTACATGAAGGAGCGATTGGGGTTTTGGGGTTAGTAAGTTTTTGTGTAACTGAAATATTTTTGAACAAACTGATTTAATGAATCACCTATAATAGTCATTAGTTTAATTTCTGAATGAACCCGTGTTTGTGAACAAATTCTTTGAGTAAATGATTCAATAACTCATGAAGACTCGTAGCTAGTTTCCACCTACTATTAAGGATGTAGCCTGCAGGAGTGACTGAAAATTTGATAATAAATAAATAAGTTACTGTTCAAAAGTTTGGGGTCAATCATTTTTGGAGTTAGTAAGATTTTGTGTGAATAAATTATTTTTGAACAAATTAGCTAGTTGCCACCTACTGGCTAAATGAAGGAGTGGTTATAATTTTGATTATAAATAATACATATAAAAATTACTATTCAAAAGTTTTTCAATTTTTGGGGTTAGTAAGATTTTGTGTGAATTAATTATTTTTAAACAAACTGATTCAGTGAATCACCTATAAAAGTCACTTGTTGAGTTTCTAAATGAATCAGTGTTTGTGAACGAATTCTTTGATTAAATGATTCAGTGACTCATGAGGACTGGTAGCTAGCACCTACTGTCTTAACGAAAGAGTGATCGAAAATGTGATTATAAATAATAAATATAATAACATTTAAAGATTTGGGGACAATAAGAGTTTTGGGTTTGGTAAGATTTTGTGTGAATGATTCAATGAATCACCTATAATAGTCACGTTTGTTTCTGAATGAATCCATGTTTTTGAATGAGTTCTTTGAGTACATGATTCAATGACTCATAAAGACTGGTAGCTAGTTGCCACCTACTGGCTTAACAAAGGAGTGATTGAAAATGTGATCATAAATAATAACATTACAATACCAATAACCATACCATTCAAAGGTTTGGGGTCAATAAAAGTTTTTTAGTAAGAAATCAATAGGCTATTTTTTATTCAGCAAGAACACATTAACTTGATCAAATGTCACAGTAAAGACAGTAATAATGTTATTTTTATTTATTTATTTTTTTTATTTCAAACACTCAAATTTCAAAAATTATTTATTTTTTTTACTTTTTATTGATCAAATAACCATGAAAAAAAATTACATTACAGTTTCCACAAAATAATAAAGAGCACAACTATTTTTAACATCATATCATTGACAGAAATTATATTAGAATGATTTCTGAATGATCCTGTGACACTAAAGAATGGAGAAATGACTGCTGAAAATTCAGGTTTGCCATCAAAGTAATACATAAAACTTAAAAATATATTAAAATATAAAAAATGTTTTTTTAAATGGTAGCAATATTACATTTCTGAACAGTTAAATGCAGATTTGGTGAACACTTGGTGACCCCAAACTTCTAAACAGTCATGTATAACCTACTGATTAATTATTAGTCTAGTATAATTGACTGAAAACGTGTGTTAGAAATTATTTTTGGTTTTGTCTCAATAAAAATAGGCAGAGGGAAATTCAATGCTATTCTAATAATCAGGTGAAGGGACACCTCTTTTTTTCTGAACTTCACCTTGAGCCTGTCGGCTGTTCACTGCTTCCCTCCTCCCCTCTTCACAGAAGCTGCAGCGATCACCACCCACATGCAGGTGCTTCCTCTCCTCCTCCCTGGGCCGACTCACACTCTGCTCATCTCTTATTACTTATCTCCAAATTAACCTGCCCTCTCCCGCTCTTTGTTCATGTTTTGCCCCTGAGCGGTGGCGTTTTCCATGAAACTTGGCTAGAGAACGTGCTCTCAGTCGCCCCTAATAAACAGTGAAAAGATCCAGCCCTGCAGCGTCAAACTGCACCGGTTAAACACGACATGTGCTACCTGACAGGAGTCAGTCCAGCAAACATCTTTGTTTAGAGAAAAAACAGAAACGAATCTTGGTGCAGACAAGTGGTCAACAGGCAGAGACAAAATTAGTTGAACTAAATACAGAACAAAGCCTTAAGTAGATTCAAACACAGATGGATCTTATTAAATGCCCTTGAATGTGAACTTTCAGTTTGTCTTTTTGTCTCTCCTCCCCACACACACACTTTCAAGACACGATTCAGTCAGACATGATCAAACATATCCTTACAACCTCAACCTTAATGTTGTCTTTCAGCACGGCCCAGTGTACGTGCCATCTTCAGCGAGTCCTTAAGAAGCAGAGTTCAATTATAAGGGCATGTTTGTACAGTATCTTAGACGCACAATTAAACTCTTGACATATATTGTCCTTGTAAAGTTGTCTCCCTTGAAGTGGTTTGAGTTCAAAACTTCACTTCACTTTAGTGAATACCTCACCTTTATCTATATGCAATGAAAATGAGACTTCTAGGGTAAAAGTAAGCTGTGTCAATTTTTACTTAAGTCGTCCTCTAGACAAATGAGATGGAGGTCAAATAAATTAAATTTAGAATGCCTAATATCAAATAAAATTATACATATCAAATACAAGGTCAAGTGTTTCAATCTAATTTAAGACTTAAAAGTATATATTTTAATATATGTAACATATATTTAGATTTATATATAATATAAATCATTTGATTTATATATAAATATATGTCACATATATTTCTTAAATATATACATGTATGTGTGTGTATTTATATATGCATATAAATACACACAGTACATAGAGATATATTATGTAAACACAAACTTTTATTTTGGAAACGATTGATCATGATTTCAGCCCTACCCTAAAGCATATGATACACTTTTTGGAAAAAAATTAAATGCTCCATTTAATAATTCATGACTAATCATTAGTCAAGTAATTTACATAGTTTTATACACTGCCAGTTCACCAACCTGTCTGATTCATGTCTTTGAAAAATATAAAAAATTGGTATGCAACAACAACACTTTTAGTAAAATCACACTTTGCATTTCTGTCACATGTAGCTGTATATAATAAGCACTTTATGGCTTTCATAATCATATTGTGCATAGCAATGTAATGACAAAGGAGATGACACAGTTTACCCACTGACATATCTTACTCAGCTTTTTCTTATATTCCACAGATAGGGCTTGATCTTATGTGAAGAACTTACACAACCTTCAATGTACAGTTTGCAAACACCTTGAAGAATCTGCAAAATGTTAAATATTTTAGCAAAATAAGCGGGATCATACAAAATTTATGTTATTTTTTTTTTTGTTTAGTACTGCCATAAACAAGACTTTTTGAGATCCATCTTTTCACACTGACGACAACTGAGGGACTCATATGCAATTATTACAGAAGGTTTAAACACTCACTGATGCTCCAGAAGGAAAAATGATGCATTAAAAGCCAGGGGTGAAAACTTTTGAACAGAATGAAGATGTGTACATTTTTCTTATTTTGCCTAAATATCATATTTTTTCCATTTAGTACTGCTACAGAAGATACTGACATGTTTTCCAGAAGACAAAATAAGGTAAATTTACCCTGATCTTTAAATTTTTCTGAAGCATCAGTGAGTGTTTGAACCTTCTGTAATAGTTGCTTATAAGTACCTCTCAAAATCATACAGTTATTGTTAGAAAGGGTTCAAAAAACCAAAGAATTTGTGGGACCTGAAGGATTTTTCTGAAGAACAGCGAGCAAATTTAACTAACAAGGGACTCACTAAACAAAAAACACATTCAGGTAACAACACAGTATTAGGAATCCAGTGTATGTAAAATTTTTGAACGGGGTCATTTTTATAACTTGTGGACTATATGTAATGTCTTTTATGTGAAATATGTTATTCAGGTCAGTACTAAATAAAAACAAAATGCAATCTGTATGATCCCTGTTGTTTTGGTCAAATAATTAACATTTTGCAGATTCTGCAAGGTGTATGTACACTTTTGACCTCAACTGTATATGCCTTCTTGATCAACTAATACTTTAAGTATTAGATCACTTATACAACATTCTTCTTTGTTTCTAAAGTGTGTTGTTTCTATTCTGTTCCAGTGTTTCTGAAAACAATAGGGAATCAGCAAAAATAAAAAAATGCATCCATTGCACCCGTATCATCCTGGGGTGCCAAACAGTAATTCAGCTGCATATGAAACATCTCTTCTGAAACAAAGCAAAGGGCTTTCTATGGTATGTTCCACAGCGCACATAATCTTTTCCATTGCTTGCTCTTTACTCTATGTTTATAGCATGTCCTTGTGCCCCATAAACAGTTTGAGCAAACAAGCTGCAACGGTTTAAGATGCTTAACATTTTTTGCCTGGTCCTCTGGTCTATGGGGGGTCATTAACTCAGCATTAATCAAATGAGGGAAAAAAAGCCTGTGGTCTGATGGGAGGAAATAGCAAGGAACACAACAGAGCACAGATCTCGCAGTCAACACGCAACACTGGCGTGTGCACACTCTTGGAATGGATGCTGTGCCGTGGATGCAGAGAGACTTTGAGAGCAGCTCTAAATAGGAAAAATGTGTCTGCGGCCTCACAGGTTCAAAGAGTTTGGCAATGTGATTTATTCTTTTATTTTCCATGTTGCAATGAAGCTTGGACTGATTTGGAGAAAAATCTGCAGGGGTCAGAGGCAAAGCAAGTGGATGGCCTTTAAGAACTCCATGAAAACGCCACCAAAAATGCATTTAAATGAATCTGTATTTCCTGTTTATTTTTAATTACTTCCAAGATTTTAGTCATAATGATGCATCATGCAAAAGCATTTGGCACACGTCCTCCATTCACACCCCCTCAGCCACACACAGCATCTTTGAATCATCAGCGCTGACATCATTTCTATTCTTGCTGAAACACGTTTGAATCTGACAGGTCTTAGGGCAGAGACTCTTCAAAATGTAATGATGTTAATCTCGTGGCAACAAGCAGCTATATTTTAAAGCAAAGAACTTTCGATTCATTCTATTTTGTTCTATTCGTTATGACTAAATCCTGGAAACATGTATTATGGTTTCCTCAAAAATAAACAGCAAAGCACTGATAATAAGAAATGTATCTTGAGTACCAAATCGGCATATTAGAATGATTTCGGAAGGATCTTGTGACACTAAAGACGTCGGCTTTGCCATCATACAGGAATATATTGCATTTTAAATATTTTAAAATACAAAAGAGTTCAATTGTAATAATATTTTACAATCTTGCTATATTTGCTGTATTTTTTTTAACAAATACATGCATCCATATTGAGCATAAATTAATTAAAACTACTTGAATTTCAGTCTTATTTTTAATGTTTACTCAATTTACTTTGCTTACAGCATCTTGTGCTTTTGTAAAAAATAGTTAACATGATACAAATTTGACCTAAAAATAGCGCAGAATCTTAAAGGGTTAGTTCACCAAAAAATAAATAAATAAATAAATAAATTTTGTCTATAATTTCTTATTCTCATGTCGCTCCAAACCCGCAAGACCTTTGGTCATCTTCGGAACACAAATGAAGATGAAGATTTCAATGAAATCTAAGGGCTTTCTGACAGTGCATAGACAGCAACGCAACTCACACATTTAAGGCCCAGAAAGATAGTAAGGACATCGCTACAATCGTCCATGTGACATTAGTGGTTCAACTGTCATTTTACGAAGCTATGAGAATGCAGTTTGCGCACAGAAAAACAAAAATAATGTCTTTATTTAACAATTTCTTGCATTATTGCATATGCTCACATGAACTCAATTTGTAGACTAAAACAAAAGAGAAGAAATTGTTAATATCTTTGTTACTATATTTCTGGGCCTAGAGTGTGGTAGCTGCGTTGTTGTCTATGCAGGGTCAGAAAGCTCTCGGATTTCATCAAATAATATCCTAATTTGCGTTCTAAAGATGAACGAAGTTGGCTGCATGTACTTACAGTGTACTTACAGTATACCTACATAAGAATATTCCGGTAAAATAAGGTTACTACATGGGGAGGGGTCAGGTTAAGTGGTAGGTTCAGGGTTAGTACCTAGTTATTACCCAGTTATTGTAATTACTATCATAAGCACATAGTATGCACATGAGGGACAGGGCTGTAAAATAAAGTCTTACAGGTTTGGAATGACATGAGGGTGTGCAATTAATGACAGAATTTTCATTTTTGGGTGAACTATGGCTTTAAATAATTCCTTGCTCATCTGTTGTCCCCATATTGGCCCCTGTTCTATCAAACATTTACATTCCAGCTGAAACACACACACAAAATATTCAGGCACAGCGGTTGCTCTTAGATTCCGATTTTGTTTTTCATATTCCATTTTAAATGAACGTAAATCAAATGCAATTATCTCGCGGGCCGTGGGGGGTGAAGCAATTATTTTTGAGATTACAGAGGACTGTTGTGAATTAAATTAGCTGGCTCAGAGAATGTTTAACAAACATTAGAAGGATGACAACCGCTCCATCTTACTAAACATGGCACATGATTGGCACCCTTACTAAGATAACATTTATCTTTTTCCACTGATAACTCTACCGTTCTCAAACGTAAACTTTGCGTTTTTTCTTAGTGCTTAACGTGAACGCGCTACTTTTATACAGACAGCCCTGAACTGGTTTGCTCAAAAGCATCTTGTCATGTGACTGAAACTCTTTTGCAACATCTGAATGGCTTTTCAAATTCCAAATGGAATAGTCAGAACCCTTATATGCATAATATACCAGATTTATCACTTTCATTCACATGACTTTCGACTCATCATTAAAAGCATTTCAAAATACACCAAAGGCCTGAGGAAAACTCATTTACCTGAAATCCTGCGAACCCCTTCCTGCATATTTACTCTAAATCCAGCTGCATAACCGTAAAAGTGCAGAATTAAAGATGACAGTGCTTTTAATCATGACGCTTCCAGAGACAGCCCAACAGACAGATAACATTCTGCGGACTATTTCTGGCAAAATATAAATTGTCTTTACGATACCCTTTGGACCCGGTGGAATGAAGGTCTAATTCAAACCAGAGGGTATCCTATTGGGACGTCAGATGTTCCAAATGTCCCACGTCTGTCTGTTGTCATTCACAGCTGTATCCCCATTTTCTAGTTGAGCCCTATAAAATATCCAATGATTACAGCTGTTGGAATATTTATCACGTTAACATTGTCACTCACCAGCAGATGAGCCAGTTGTTAGTGCTGATTTTGTTTGTCAGGGTGTTTTTATTGTTGCTGTTGCTACATTGAGAACACACAGATATTTTTATTATATTGCAGCCTAGATCTAGAAAACATGGTAATCTGATACGTACAAATACAGATGACTCCAGTTTTGGGATTAGGGTGTGCAGGTGTTACGGTTATAGCTTGTGTTCCCGACACTGTTTGTCTGTACATGTGTTAGGGTGTAACCATGGAAACAAAATGGGAGCCCATGCAATTTATGTACGCTGATCACACCCTGTTTGCTCAAGGTATTAGAATTCATAAAAAAAAAAAAAGAGAGAATGTATGATTTCATTCCCAGTTCAGTTCAAATAAGTGAGTCTAAACAAATAGTCTGATTTACAGTAACTGGCACTGATCGACATTTTTTATTAGTCACAGTTTTTTATTTATTTATTTATATCCATGAACTCACAATGAGAGAAATAAATTGTTCATTGTTGGCTTTAGTTATTTAACCGAGCTTGAAGATTTAGTGGTTAAAGAAAAGAAATTAAGGTTTTTGTAGAAAACATTCCAGGATTTTTCTCCATATAGTGAACTTCAATGGGAGCCAACAGGTTGAAGGTCCAGATAAACTAATTAAATTTATAAATAGAAATTTGCAGGACATTGCATCAGGACATTTTTATTCTAATAAACCAAGGTTAATACAAAATGCTGTTAAAATATATATATTTCATATTTAATATGAACTAATATTAACAAATTAGACACAAATTACTATTAGTATTTGTGGTATAATTTTGATTACCAGAAAAAAACCTTTGTTTCCATAAATGGAAATGTGAAGTATTTTTAAAAGCACTTACCTTAATTTTTCTGTTTAAGCATGTCTAATATTTGAGCTGTAAAGTTGTTCGTCAATTTTACAGCAATTTTAGGTGCGCATATGCTAAAACAAAAAATGCACTGCATGTGTAAATAAATGTTCAGAGCACTCATTTTTCGTACCGACATTGTTGACAGCTGTTAATGCACAAATAATGTCTCAGATTGACTAACTGTAATACTGTATAAGATTTCTGTATAAGATTTCCATTTACAATGAAAGCACAAATATAGAGTGTTTTCACAATGCACTGAACGTAAACAGTGCCACTGATCCAGAAAACGTGCATATTTTGCTGATTATTGCTGCTGAAAATGGTCAATTATTGTCATGTTTTAGGTTGTGCTAATTGGTCGGACCGGGAAAAACATATGGAGTACTATATTTGTGGTTAGCCAAACTGAAACAGAATTTCCAGGGCAAGAATCTTGACGACATTTGTATTTTTTCTTATAATTTCCGGTCAGGTAGGTGAAATATTAGCCTGATGTCTTAATTAATACTGCTTGTATCTTTATCACCTATTAACTTTAGTTTGTCAAAATATTGAGCGTTTTCCTGCTTACTAAGTTCTTCTCTATATGATTTAAAAGCTTACACATGTTTTTTCATATGGTTTAGTAGTACATTGACCGTGCAATCGATGTAGTAATTTATAGACACCATTATATGGCAGGGCAAGTATTATTCCTAGCAAACACATACTTAGAACTCAGAAGATTGTGCAAATCTGAATGATCAGAATTTTTATAGCCGCACATAACCCAAAAAGTACATAGATGCTTCATAGATGATGTAGCGACACTGTAGTCACAATTTGCTTGGCTGGAGCCAGAGAGGCTGAAGCAGTTAAGAGGTCCCCCGTCTCCCTGCTCTGACTCCAATAAGCAGTGCTTATCTCTGGCACGGTGTCAGAAAATGGCACGAGCCTGCAGACCCCCCTTCAACCACAAGGAACTCATAAGGAAACAGTCTCGCTGCTGCAGGCTATAGGCTGCTCTCACTTATGCTCTGCACATACACCGCCAACCACACTGATGGATGTCTTGTATTCACAGCAACAAAACAGTACAAAGTGTAAAATCAACAAAAAGACTTTCCTCACAGAAAAACATCACGATCAGTATGTAGATTTCATAGTAGAAACTTAAGTATAAAACGAACAGTGGTGTGCAGTGGTGTTCTGAAATGAGAAGTCCTCAAAGATTTTTTTTTTTATCAAATGTAAATTCAATCCCTAGTCATATAATAGCTATAATACTCAAGGCGATTTAAAAAATATATTTTATTTGTGAACTTATGTTCAGCTATTCTTTCTAATAGTTAACTGTGAACTATTTTTTAATTTTTTGGATCATCAGTCAGCAGAGCTCTGTAAATATTGGTCACAGACATGGAGATTTACTTTAAATTTCACAAAGTTGATTACTCACCAAAAACTCCCACAGATCACGTTTTTATGCCATTTTTAGTCTTTGACATAACAAAGTGGTTATATCAAAAATTGTGAGTTGTTTACTTTGATTGTGAGTCATCTACTTTTGTAAATTAGTCTTCATATTAACATCATTACAGTTGAGGTCCATTTCAGAATCTGCAAAATGTTGATTCTTAACACTGCAATTTTTACCTGGATGATCCACAGCTGTGATTTTTTTGTTTAGTGATAGTTGTTCATTAGTCGCTTGTTTGTTTGACAGTTAAACTGCCAGCTGTTCTTCAGAAAAACCTTCAAAATTCTTCGGTTTTCCAGCTTTTTTGTGCATTGGAACCCCTTTCAACAATGACTGTATGATTTTGATATTCATCTTTTCACACTGAGGACAACTGAGGGACTCATATGCAACTATTACAGAAGGTTCAAATGCTCACTGATGCTTCAGAAGAAAAAACAATACATTTAGAGCCAGGGGTGATTTTAAATTTGAAGATCAGAGTCGGAAAACATGTAACTATCTTCTGTAGCCTCTGAAGGGCAGTACTAAATGAAAAAAACATGATATTTATGTCAAGGGTGGGGTGTAGGGATGAAGCGAGGACTCGATGTAGGAGGAGAGGGCTTTTTATTAACAAAAAATAAAATAAACAAACAATCTAAAACTACCCCGTAGGGGAAACAAACAAGTAGCTTGACTGACTGGCTGGCAGGACACAAAGTATACTCTTAACATTTGACAATGAACTAGCACAGGACTGCAAACACAAGGAGAATAAGTAGAGAGCAAATGAGGAGGGTAATGAGGGGAACACAGGTGGGGCAAATAAACCAATAATCAGGAAACAAGATGGGCGGGGTCAAGACAATAGACATGAGAGCACATGGCACACAGAAACAAAACAAAGGCCACGTGCTCACACAAAACACAAACACAAGCACATGGCCAGCAACACAAAAATCACTAGCCATGTGCAAAACAGGACACAGAAAAAAGCACAAAGATCACACATGGACAGAGGAATGCACGGCCCAAGCAAACTCAAAAACTACACAAAACTATGAATAAACTAAACCGAAGTGACAGAACCTTGATGGTGAAGGCGAAGTAAAAAAAAAATCTACACCTCTCTATTCTGTTCAAAGATCTTAATGCATTGTTTTTCCTTCAGGAGCATCAGTAAGCATTTGAAGCTTCTGTAATAGCTGCATATGAGTCCCTCAGTTGTCCTCAGTGTGAAAAGATGGATCTCAAAATCATACAGCCATTGTTGGAAAGGGTCCAAATACACAAAAATGCTAAAAAAACCAAAGAATCTGTGGAACCTGAAGGGGTTTTCAGAGGAACAATGGGCAGTTTAACTGTTCAGGACAAACAAGGAGCCCATTAACTATCACTACACAAAAAAACACCTGTGGATCATTCAGGTAAGAACATAGTATTAAGAATCAAAGAGATGTAAACTTTTGAACAGGGTAATTTTTTATAAATGCAGCTATTATTTTCTTTTATGTGAAATATCTTCAGGTCAGTATTAAATAAACAATAAATAATTAACATTTAGCAGTTTCTGAAAAAGGGGATGTAAACTTTTGACCTGTATATTGTTAATTTCGACTGATCCGCACACTCAAACACAAGAAGTGGGATTTATCGCATAAACCAATCACAGCCGATAATAACCAGTCATATCCAATGATATCACATAACTTTCCCCCATTCATTCTCCATTACCCACCACCGAACGCTTTAGGGGGTCTGTTAAATCTCAATAGGCTCAGGGGAGGCGAGAGAGATGCGAACTCCTGCTGTAACTTTACTTGCTGGTGTCGCTGTTGGACAATATTTCTTTAGAAAAACAAGTGATTGTTAGACATTTTAATGTTATATTTTGTAATATTTTCAATGCCCTGGCTGAGGGAACTCCTGAGGGGTTCTCACCCAAGACTTGACGGAACATGGTCCCATCCATTGTCCCAGCTGTCCTGTTCCCTTAGCAGAAAAACACCCCCAAAGCATAATGTTTCCACCTCCATGTTTGACAGTGGGGATAGTGCTCTTGGGGTCATAGGCAGCATTCCTCCTCCTCCAGACACGGCGAGTTGATGCCAAAGAGCTCGATTTTGGTCTCATCTGACCAGAAAACTCTCACCCAGGTTCTCCTCTGAATCATTCAGATGTTTGTTGGCAAACTTCAGACGGGCCTGTACATGTGCTTTCTTGAGCAGGGGGACCTTGCGGGCGCTGCAGGCTTTCAGTCCTTCACAGCATTGTGTGTTATCAGTCGTGACTATGGTCCTAGCTACCTTAAGATCATTGAAAAGATCCTCTCGTGTAGTTCTGGGCTGATTCCTTACCATTCTCATGATCATTTAAACTCCACGAGATGGGATCTTGCATGGAGCCCCAAACCCGAGGGAGAATTAACAGTTATTATGTGTTTCTTCCATTTGCGAATAATCGCACCAATTGTTGTCACCTTCTCCTCAAGCTGCTTGCCGATGGTCTTGTAGCCCATTTCAGCCTTGTGTAGGTCTACAGTCTCGTCCCTAACATCCTTGGACAGCTCTTCGGTCTTGGCCATGGTGGGGAGTTTGGAATCTGATTGATTGATTGCTTCCGCTCCCAGGTGTTTTTTTTTATACAGGTGAGATTAGGAGCAATCCCTTTAAGAGAAAGCTCCTAATCTCAGCTCATTACCTGTGTAAAAAACACCTGGGAGACAGAAATCTTGCTGACTGATAAGGGATACTCATTTCACTCATTAAAATCATTAAAACTTTTTTGAAATGTGTTTTTCTGGATTTTTTTGTTGTTGTTGTTATTCTGTCTCTCACCGTGCAAATAAACCTACCATTAAAATTATAAACTGACCATTTATTTGTCAGTGGGCAAACATACAAAATCAGCAGGGGATCTAATTATTTTTTCCCTCACTGTATTCCTATTTCCATGTTATTGGAAGATAAGTTTAAGTTTAATACAAGTTAATTCATAGTTCATTATTAGAGGTGTAAATCTTAACTTGCACTGAACACAGACTACGAGAATCCAAAAATGACTGCTGTACAAAACAACCATATGCACCTCCTGCATCTGTAAGAAGAGTACTTTAAGAGTTAAATTCATTCTGCGCTGCAGCTTGCCATTCATTTGACTTCTGACACTAGAGTCACTATAAATGCCACACATTCCATGCGCACGAGGTAATTCTGATTGGACACACATGTTCTAACAGTATCTGCTGTCTCATTTCAGCCAAATCATATCTGGGGGATAAACAAGATGCATCTACAGCTACGTTGCATTTCAAAGCAATCACAGCATATTAGTGTAATGGCTGAAAAATAGCCACTAAGCACATGTTTTGCATTTCAAACGTACATGTGCAATGCAGCTTTTTAATTACAAGATGACCCCACCTGACTCTATAAACTCATAGTTGGGGTTTCAAAGCCAGGCGGATTTGCCGACGGATGATGGGTGAACCACAAATGCTTTCCAATTAAATACCTATGCTTTATACAACACGATACAAGTGTTTTATACAATATGTTACGAGTGTTAAAAGGTCATATGCTGTCTCAAAAACACATTTTATTTTCATGATACTTACACATTGGTTGAATGGATGCTTTTTGAAAGCATTGAAACTTATATTTGATCCAAAATATTCTGTCATCATTTACTCATGTGGTTCATGTGGACTTATTTTATTTTATTTTTTATTTTTTTTTAGCTGTGCTTATTGAGCACCAAATCAGCATGTTAGAATGTTTTCCGAAGGATCATGTGAATTTTGTTTTATTTTATTTTAGCTGTGCTTATTCAGCACCAAATAAGCATATTATGTGAATTTAGATTTTATTTATTTATTTATTTTTTGTCAATACAAGAAAAGTGGATCAAATGTTGTTTATCTTCTTTTGTGTTTTATAGAAAAATGTCAGTCATACCTTTTTGGAATGACATGATAATGACAGAATTTTAATTTAATAAAAAGTAAAAAAAAAAATAAAAATCGTTATATATATATATTATATATATATATATATATATATATATATATATATATATATATATGTATTACTTTATTTGCTAATTACTAATTAAGTGAATTTTAGACAGGTAAAAAAAAAGCCGCAGATGTTCTTTGCTATTAAAAATAAACTCCTTTTGCAGCTGTGACCATTCATTTTATATAAGGAAAGGCTTTCCAATGAAACATGATCTAATGTTTGCACAACATCGTTCTTCATTTGACTATTCTTTAATGCAGTGTACAAATCTAGTTACACCAAAAAAAAAAAAAAAAAAAAATCAGCATCAGGTTTAAAAAACAGGATGTGATTTAAAAAACCTGTTCTGAATAATTCTGACATGTAAAAAATTCTTATTTTGCAGACAAGTAAACAGCCTGACCTTTTGACACTTAAAAACAAACTTAATCCTAGAGTGACCCTGGTTTACTTGTGCTAAATAAACAGGCAGAAATTCTGAAGTGCTGAGTCAAAATTCATCTGGAGGAGCGAATTCAGTCACGCATCATAAATAAAGGACAGAATTGGATTAAATCAAGATGTGAATAGGGAATGCGGTCACAGATTAAGAATGAATAGTAAAGGGACAGTTAACACAAAGCAGATTACGAAATAAGTGCTAAAAATAAGTCACATGGACAAACCCGTCTTATTTTCACGCAGTGAACTTGTGTCTTTGAAACCACCCCCTGGTGCCTAACACAGGCCAAGCGAAGCATCAATCATTTATGCTTTCAACAAACACAAATCTATTGGCAACAGCCCACACACATTTTAATCCAACAATTTATGAACAAATGAACCATAGCACGGGTACTCATAAATTCATAAGATGAGAGATGAACAGATAAAAGCCAACCTGGTATATTATCTGATCAGCCATGCGTTGGATTGACAGGGGCAACAGATCAGAGCAATATAAGGTGTCAGAAAGAATGAAATTTGCATTTTCAAAAGTTAATTTAGCAAATCCCCATCTGTTTTGTGAGAAGATCTGATGAAGCTGTCCCTGGACCGTGCGGCATGTCCAGTGTGGCCCCTTTGCAGATGGATGTTCAGGTGTTCTCTGTGGGGCCTAATTCATTTCATGGTCAGAAGTTAGGAATGTATGAACACAAATTTCTATGGCTGATCATAAATGCCAGAAATTTTTGCATTCCGAGAAGATTTTTTTTTTCTTTCTGCATTTGACCCTTCCCAAAGTGCTTGATTGACAGGTGATCTGACCAATCATAACACAGAATCCGTCATTTTGTCCGACAGATAAACAGATAGGAGAGTAGGGTAGACTGGGTACAGTTGGTACAGGGGTACAGTTGAAACACCTTAAATAACTTGCGTATGCAACAAGTCTGATGTGTGATATTTGCTTTACACATGCATATTAGCGCCCTCTTTGATCATGGAAAATTTGAAGTACGTGCGCTTCTCCAGTCTGAAGATATCGGCAAAAGTTTTTTGAATAGCATTGAATAGCTTCTCATCCTATTCCTAGGACAAGAATATCAGTGCATGTTACAAAATATGCAAGATGGTAAATGGGTATACTGTAAAAAATAAACAAAATAATTTGTTACCCTGCTGCCTTAAAATTTTAAGTTGAATCAACTCAAATATCTAAGTTGTCACTTAGTACACCTCAACATTTCAAGTTGACAAAACTTAAAGGGGGGGGGGGGTACAGTGGTGTTTTGTGTATTCAGAGTTGTTTACAGTGTTAAAGAGTTGGATTCTCATGCTAAACATGGCCAAAGTTTAAAAAATAATTCGGACGAATGACTGAGAATTTTGGTGCGCCCGCACACACGTCGACTAGAGCGAGACAAAGATCACACATCAACGCGCTTCATTTGGCTGCACTGCTGCAAGGGATTCACTCGGGAGAATGTCTCTAAAGAAGTGTGGTTTTGGTCGTAAGGCAAAGATAACTTTGCCCAGCTTCCCGAAGAACCCAGCGTTACATGATGGATGGGTTCTGTGGATGTAGTACCTTTTTCCGGGGCAGCAATGGAGTTTTGCAAGTGTGTTTGTTGACGAACGTTTCATATACAAGGCCCAGTTCAACGCTGGATATGGCACATTGTTTGATACTGAAAGATGGAGCGGTCCCAGCTATAAAAGATCCCACTCGTGATTCAGAACTGCAGATGGTAAGTGAAACGGCATCAAATGTCTATTTTTTATTGGCAATCCGAGCGCGAGTGATCGTCAAACTTAGCTCCGGCCCGCGGTGCGCTTCCAGAAGCTCGGCTTTTTCCGGAGAGAATCGGAAAGCTGTATTTTTTCTTTTAGAAATATTATAAAACTAAAGACTTTTTGGAGATATTAAGGATGCAGTACTACTCTATAGGTACTCAAGATTAACATGAGATTAGGTGAAAATGTGTATGTTATGTACCCTCTAAAATTGTAAGGCAGCTGGGTAACAAATTATTTAAAGTTAACTCAACCAATATTTTTTTTTTTACAGTGCACAGTTGATACACCCTTTCTAGGTGGTTAAAGCTGCAGTTACAGGGTTCATTTTAGAGAATAAAATAGAAATCTATTTGTTTGGACAGGCAGACTAACAAGCAAAATATAACTGTAGCATATCCTGTAGACCTTTTTAGTTTGTGTGTGTGTGTGTGTGTGTGTGTGTGTGTGTGATGCCTGTTGCAGGATGCCCCGCTTGTAGAATGCACTGATGGAGGCCAAAACTACATTTGCCACCACTTTAAGTGACAGAGGTGACTGATTGACCTTTGTTTTGTTTTATGTTTTTTTTTTAGGTTATTGTTATTATTGTTATTAAAACCCTGTATCGCTGCTTGTCATTACAATACAATGTTTTACAAATGAACTACTTTTAACTAAACAAATAATCAAATAATTTACTAAATGGAAATGAAAAATTTTGAATTCCCATTTTTTAAAGGTATTTCACATTTGATTAGGCAGCTTTAGAGCATTACAGATGAGTGTCTCAACTGTACTTGGGTACTGTTTCAACTGTACATAACATGTATTTTGACTAAAAAAAACTTTGAACTTCTGATGACACCCATTTACTGCAGAGAATCCACTGACCAAGTGGTGCAGTGCTAAATTTCTCCAAATCAGTTCAGATGAAGAAACAAATCTTGGACGGCCTGAGAGTGAGTAATGTTTTAGCTAATTATTCCTTTAAAGATCCAACACGCATGTATGACAATGCCATTGTATTTGACTGAATGTCTGACAAAGTAGGTGTAGCTCCAGGGAACATGCATCACTTGTTTAAACATCATACATGTGTGTGCAGTGCTTCTATGTTCTCAGGAAGTGTAAACTGCAAGGAAATAACAGATAACTGGAAACCCATCACATGTAACATCAGCAAATCCATTCAGACTTGTGCTTTGAACACATGCTTTTATAGATAAGGTGACATTCACAAGGTACCAACAAGCTTTTACTGGAAACATTTTATGGCATAGGTCCTGCTGGTATAATCAAAGACTGAATGAATATATATATATATATATATATATATATATATATATATATATATATATACACACATGTGTATATATATATATATATATATATATATATATATATATATATATATATGATGTAGAAACCTATACATCAGAGCCTGATAAAAATGTATTTTTTAAAGAAAGATGTCAGATGGATTTAGAAGCTTTTGCATCTGAACTCTTCATATATATATATATATATATATATATAGTTAAAACAAAATGTATTTAAACACCTTCAACTTGATCACAGTTTATTCGCTATAGTTTAGATCACTATAGATTAGAAAAATTGTGATAAAATATCACAGTTAAACTGTGTCAGAACACATTCATCTTGATAATGTCAGATAACTTTGATAGAAAGGTATATAATGGATTACAATCAACCAAAAATTCGGACAACTGTTAGTATGACAATATTTACACAACTATCAATGCTTTGTTGACCAATTACCAAAGCAATGCTTCATTTTATTTAGTTTGTGGGATAAAAAGGTTGCATTAGCAATTAAAGAAAAAAACTTAAGCAAAACATGGTCAGGTCAAAGTGTCTATCCCAAATTTTGTTTTACTGGTAGTCTACTGTATGAAGAATTTTTGGGTATAATATGCCACAGTTTACTTGATTTTGCTATCCTCACTTGAACTACTTGAAATGAATTATAGTGTATTGCCCTTAATAATGTGTTAGTAAATGCTGAAATTAACATTAACTAAGATTAATGAATGCTTTAGAAATATTACATTGTATAAAATCCATAAACACATAAAATTCATGTTAACAAATGGAACCTCTTTGTATTGTTACCATTTTATCATTATAGTCTTGTAGATCGGAAGATCTACAAGTAGCCCCAGAATAACCCTAGATGTTAGGAAGGCTGTCTCACATTACTTCCTGAACACTCATTGTTACAGGATTTAACAATTCATCTTACAAATATTTTAAGTGAATTAAATAAAAGAAAAAAAAACATATCTGATTTTGAAAGAATCCTGTTGTAACTTCCTCTTGAATGTGTAATAAGATACAATTAGATTGTGTGGCAAACTCTAAAATGGACCTCCATGAAAGCAGCCTGAAAATGAAGAGATTCCTGTAGTATAAAATTTATAAGAACAGTTTCATTGAGTCCATGTCTAAAGCAGAAAGATTACATAAACAGAATTAAAGACAAAATTCAAATTCAAACACAGACATCATCTAATATCACCACAAAGAAGATAACAAGCCAAGAACCAAAAAACTAAACACCACATGACTAACAAGAAGTTGTCCCAAAAGCAAAATTAGACTGTGTGCTCTTCATAGCCAAGGAAGAATCTCTGAATTACTTTGTCCTGGTTACTGACACAAAGTCTGGCTACAATATTAAGATTACATAAAGAGGAGCCTGTGTCATCACTCAAATAATCATTCACCCATTTATCAACAAAGCAGTGGAAAATATTTTATTGTACTTTGAAAGCAGGTCACATGATACGCCGGTTAACGGGAAGTGTTCTAATGAACACACACTGAGCAGGTTGAGTGTGACTCGTAAGTCTTTACAGTATGCTGTAAACGAGGTGTATATACTCTGAGCATTGCCACACTTTAATTTCATGTCCTAAAACTTGTGCAAGCTTACCTTATGGTCATCACAATTAATTCATTTAACTTCTAACTACTTGCAAATAGCCTTAACTAATTACAATAATTAGTTGTCATTAAAATAAATGTTTTTACTTAACAATTTGCATTTAACTGGCTAATAGCAATGAACGTCATTGTACCACAAGTATCTTTTATTTTACTTACAGAAATAATTGATTTGATTCATCATCAGGTACTTTCATAACCATAATTGCGACTTTAAACCCAACAATTATTTGGAACAAAACAATTAACATTATTGAACATTTACTAACACTTTTTGCATACACTAGTATTTCAATGCATCAAACAAGTTGCATTTACTATCCAGTGAGCCAGTTAACCAATGAGAAGTAAGGAAAAACAGTTGCCCTGTTAAGTTTGCTAAGTATTACAATTGAAAACTGATTGAATATATTTTAATATGCAATTTATTCATGTGATGGATCCAGTCTTAAGTGTCACATGATCCTTCAGAAATCATTTTAACATGCTGATTTGAACATTAGGAATATTTTGTACATTATTATCATTGTTGAAATCAGTTGAGCTGCTTTTAATATTTTTGTGATTTTTAAATGTGACTCTAAACATTGGTGTACATTTGTAATTTGTTGTTTTTTTTGTAATTTGTAATTTGTTGTTGTTGTAGTTTGTAAAAAATGAAAAGTAAATATTAATTCTGAAACAAACAAACAAACAGTTAGTGGTGCCAGTGTTTGAGTGGATGCTAAAAGAGACCATTCCTGAATGCATAGAATTTTCTGGAAAAGTATGGGTCCTTTTTCAAAAGCTTAATTTTCGCAAGCACCTCTACTAAATAACCACTTTATTTAAGGAAACAGCACATCGGTTTACAGTGCAGTTTTCCATGCTGGTGTTTCCGGCATAAATTATACAGGCATTTCTCTGACACTTATTAACCTCCTATAAGCACTAAAAGGTGGACCTCTGGACCAGGAGAATGCTAGCAAATAAAAAACACTGAAACAATGAAAACATTTGTCATTTCAAATCAACTGTATTGTATGAACTCAATTCAAGCAAACTAACAAACAAAAAAGTTCCTTTCACTATTATAGACCTATTGTTTTTTTTTTCTAGACTTCTGAGCACTAGAAATGACTAAAAAACATGTTTATTAAGCGTTTTACTTTGATAATAACCATATCCTATCCCAAATAAACGTCTATCCTTGTATGAAGACAAAATCTATGATTATAAACTGGATGACAAAGATATAATGTCATAAATGGCAAGAGATGAGTGCTAAAACAGCTATGCATGACAGAACATGAGCAACAGCACAGCAGAAAATGACTGTGACAAGAACGGATGGTTGACCATCAGGGGATCATGTTTGCATTTCCAAGAATCATTACTTTAGGTATTTATTCTAAAGCCTAATACTTCACTTCACATTCTGCTAGACACATAAGTGATCCACAGCGTCTTTAAAATCAGATTAGGCCCAACGGCTGACCAATCAAAACTGTGCAATACTAGCAACTGTGAGTAATAAAAATCCAGACAATAATAGCTAGAGAAATGCCACGGAAGATTACATGTAAGTGGTTCCAGAGAGCAAAAATGCCTTCGAATTGAAGTGATGATGTGACTCAAACATAAAACAGAAAATAGACAAGCATTATTAAATGCAAGACTGGCCAAAGCTAAATAATAATTACCGTAATATTTAAAGACTTTATAGTTTACCAAACAGCTTGCGTTAAGAAATTAAATCCTCAGAAAGTCATTCACCTCTTTCACGCTTCCCAGAAAGCTGCCATTTAATTACTTGAAACACCTTTTGCTGTTTTTAACTTAAATAAAGGAGCTGAATCATCCACAGTTCCTGTTAGCCTGTTGACTTAAAGACACACTATATGAGTACACATTTCGAAAAGCTTGTTTTCCCAAGAAAGCTTGGGACCTGTAGCTGCTAGGAAGTCATTTTATGCATTTATGAGGCCATAATTGGCTCTGAAGCATGCTATGCATCCTTGAAAATGTGATTTTGAAGTCTAAAATCTGTAAATACTATAGTTAAAAACTGAACTAATCTCACACAGTTCCATTCAAATTATCTCATATCCCAAATTTCACAGTTGATGTGTACTTGTCTTCATGTGGCGTCGTGGTACTCTTGTGAACATGCGGCCAAGATTAACACGGAAAAGAAGACAATGTTAAATCAAGTTATGTTTGTTTTCTTTGCACACAAAAAATTGTTGTAGCTTCATAAAAGTACAGTTGTTTTATGGATGTCCTTAGTTCCTTTCTGGGGCTTGAACGTGTTAGCTGTGTTGCCGTCTATGCAGAGTCAGAAAGCTCTTAGATTTCATCAAAAATATCTTAAGTTGTGTTACAAAATAAATGAAGGTCTTACAGGTTTGGAGCAACATGATGATGATTTGATACATAATTTGGAACTATATCTATTATACCTAAAATGTGTTTTAATATCACTATTAATACAGATTGTGTAAACTCTGTATAACATCTTTTAAGGCAAAGTATTTGAAGTGTACCTGAAGTATACTTGCAAAAGTTACTGTCACCTAATAATGAATTAGTAGCTTAGTGCTAAGTATAGTAAAGAGGTTTACTTACCAATGACATAGAGTGCTGCAAAATGGCATATTTTTGTAGACCAAAACCCATACATTTTTGTAAATATTTTATTTTATTTATATTCATGTGACAACACTGAAAAAAATGACACTTTGCTACAATGTAAATTAATGAGTGTACAGCTTGTATAACAGTGTAAATTTGCTGTTCCCTCAAAATAACTAAACACACAGCCATTAATGTCTAAACTGCTGGCCACAAAAGTAAGTACACACCCAATAAGTGAAAATGTCCAAATTGGGCCCAATTATCCATTTTCTCTCCCCGGTGTCATGTGACTCGTTAGTGTTACAAGGTCTCAGGTGTGAATGGGGAGCAGGTGTGTTAAATTTGGTGGTATCGCTCTCACTCTCTCATACTGGTCATTGGAACTTCAACATGGCTCCTGATGTCAAAGAACTCTCTGAAGATCTGAAAAAAAAGAACTGTTGCTCTACATAAAGATGGCATGGGCTATAAGAAGATTGCCAAGGGGGTGAGGGGTCAACCTTTTAGTGCTCAGACCATACGCTGCACACTGCATCAAATTGGTCTGCATGGCTGTCGTCCCAGAAGGAAGCCTCTTGATGATGCACAAAAAAGCCCGCAAACAGTTTGCTGAAGACAAGCTGACTAAGGGTATGGATTACTGGAACCATGTCCTGTGGTCTGATGAGACCAAGATAAACTTACTTGATTCAGATGGTGTTAAGCATGTGTGGCGGCAACCAGGTGAGGAGTACAAAGACAAGTGTGTTTTGCCTACAGTCAAGCATGGTGGTGGGAGTATCATGGTCTGGGGCTGCATGAGTGCTAACAGACTAACAGAGATTAAAGCTTAATGCTGTGTTGTTATAGTGATATATGCATCACAAAAAGTATTCTCATAGCTTCATAAAATTAAGGTTGAACCCCTGATGTCACATGGACTATTTAATGATGTCCTTACTTTTCTGGGCCTTGAATGTGTCAGTTGCGCTGCTGTCTATGCAGGGTCAGAAAGCTCTCAGATTTCTTAAAAAACTCTTAATTTGTGTTTAGAAGATGAACGAATGTCTTACGGGTTTGGAACGGCACAAGGGTGAGTAATTACTGACAGGATTTTCATTTTTGGGTGAGCGTTACAGTTTAAAAAACTACTATTATCTCTTATAATCATATAATTTTTCTCAGAGCTGAAAAAAAATGTTAAAAAATCAAACAGACCTACTGCGGTAACCGGCAGGCCACATAAACGCTTCCACGAAACAGAGTAGAAATAACCACGCTTCTAAAATCTGTTAGTGATTTCGCTTTGAGCACGAAAACAGAGTTCACACCATGCAAAGACTGATAGTAAAAAAGATATGACCCACTTGTTTTGAATCAAATCCACTGGACACCAGGGGCTGGTTATACAATCGGCCTGTGAGGAGTAATATTAATTCTGATGCGCAGATTATTAACAAATAAATAACATGTGCTGTCTGAGCGTGTCATCATTACTTCAAACCACTTGCTCCAACAGATACAGGAGACCCAATAGTAATGAAAAAAGGCAGATAACGCTGAAAACAGAATGGATTTTGCATACATTGTCACGGTGGTTTTGCGATGCATTACTTGGCAAGTGTAAACAGGAGAGCATGTATGTCATGACATGGGGATGTGATGAGATGTGTCATTTTCATGGAGGAGATTCTCTTCCTGAGGCTTAAAATAATTTGTGGCTGTCTATATTCATTGACTTGATGATGTTGCAATAACAATGCCTCTAGGGGACTTGCCCCATCTGCTTGGAATACACCCTCAGTTTTTTTTTTTTGTTGTTGCTGAAGTTGTTTGAGCACTGATATAACTAAAGTCTGGTTTCAACCTGCTTCAACCACATTTAACAGCTGGCAATGTACACATAAGGGGGACTAACATGTATGTAATCACTCTATTACTGAAAAAAGGAAATACATCACAGCTGAGCTGTCATGCTTAGAACATTTGACCGCCAAAATACATAATACATTGATGCTGTTAGAATCCAATTCTGCTTTCTTCTATCATAAAGAGACAGAATTATTTTTACCACTAGTTACCACACCATATCAATCCCTCAATGTTTCCCCTATAGTTTTGCATGGCACGATAGAAGACCACAAATGGATTCAGACAGTCAGTTTGTCACTTACACCAAGACTGTAAGACTGTAAGCCAGAGCGCGTTTTATCGTTTCAGAACACTCGGTGTCTTTAAAAAAAAAATTGACAGATAAAAAGACAAGAGGGAGAGGCTTTGCTCTGGCTTAAATATAGAATTGGGTGTTGTTGAACTCAGTGGAAACTGGTAAGAGTAAAATTGTCTTTCCTGAGCATGTCTTCACTTGGCGGAAACATTTCCAGCAACCTTAAATGAGACACTTAACATAATGTTACCATAGTCACGCAGCCTATTTGCAATTCTATTACGTCTAATGTACTTAAATGGGGCTTTTAAAAAGCAGACAGGTCACAGCTGTGTACAACAGCAGCACATTAAAAAATAAACAGTTTGACTATTTTTTATTTTAAATTGGGTGTAGCCTACTGTATACACATAAAATAAAACAAAGTATAATAATAAATATTTTTCCACAAGGACACGTTACATGACAATAAAGACATTTATGATGTTACAAAATATTTCTTTTGAACTTTCTATTACAAGAATCCTAAAAAAAAGTATCAGTTTCCACAAAAATATTACTATTTTTAGCATTGATAATACTGATAATACTTTTTTGAAGAATCAAGCAAAACTTAAAATATATTATGTATATATGTATATATTAATAATATTTCACAATATTATTATTTCTACTAATCAAATAAACGATCAGATTTAGTAAACATATGCAATTTCTATTATATATATATATATATATATATATATATATATATATATACACACACACACAGGCAAAACAAGACACCAGATATAATTTTTGATATTTATTTTTTACCAGTGGCTGCAGGACACTATAGTTAATTTATGTAAGTGAGGATAGCAAAATAAAGTAAACTGACATAATATAGTAGTCAACATTAGAAGTGGATCAAAGACAAAAGACAAAAACAGGCATTGTTTTGGTTTTGGGACAACTTTGATGAAAGTTTTTGAAGTGTTTTTTCCATACCATAAAGTTATCTGACATTATCAAGATTATTTTTTTCCGATACAGTTTAACTTTTAACAGTTCTTGTCATATTTTATTACCATTTTCTAAACTACAGCGAATAAACTGTGATAACGTGAGAAATGTTGAATACAATGTATAGAATTTAATTTATTTATATATATTCACAAATGTGCCACATGAACAATCCAGAAAGAGAAGAACTAAATCACATGTTTGGCGTGAGCAGGAACAGTTATCATCTACAGTTTTTCTCTCTCTTCAGTTACAAATTTGGGCATATTCCATTCACAAATTATTTTGGCAAAGCATCCAGTGTCATATTAGCTGTACTCGATATAGAAATCATTAATTCCACATTCCTAACTTGTTAACAAAATGTGTAGGTGGCTGGAATGTGTGAGGGCTTGTACGGAGTCATTATCCCAAGGACAACATCTCCCAGTCACATCATTTGAAATAAACTCGATCACCAATTAGACGTGCATTCCAGATGCTCCTCAGGAAGTTAATCATCAGATGTTTACAAGGCTGATGCTGAAGCATATTTGTCTGGTAAAATGAATCTTTCCATCTACAATTCTGCCTGTCCATCCACAATTCAAAACCTCTCAGACTCTGTGAACACAGACATGCAGGAGATATGAAAATGATTTGGAACCAAAACAAATGGTGTCATCTAATTAAAAACAATATTACAGGAATGCTGAAGTAATGATTTCTCCCAGGGGTTATATTCCATCCTTTTAAGACAGGGCACGTAAAGTTGTTGGCTAGTTTAGAACAGGGATGTGGCTGCTATCACTCAAGACAACTCCCGCCCCTTCCCACCCCCTGTAAAGTATATAAAGCACTCAGGTTTTTCTGTGAAACTCAGACCATTAGCAGTGTCACAGCTGAATACTCATCCCTAACCAACCAAGATTTGGACGCTACTTGGAAATACATCAAAATACAGACTTCACCATCACCACTTTTTGAGTGTGCAGTCAATTCCAGAGACCAACTGAAACTATCAGGTATGTTTTCTTGGCTTGTTAACTCTGAGCTTTGGTGACCTCAAAGGTCAAGGTAAAAACATGGTTAACAAAAAAATCTGACTTTATGGAAAGTCATTAACATCGCACCAAAGGTGCACTTGACTCAACAGACAAGTATAAGACTTACTACTAGGAAATTATGTGCTTGAGCAAAACTTAACCTCTGTGTAACTTTCAAAATAAATGAGTGACCAGTATGGAATCAACCAGGAACAGCAAGACCATTTAGACTTATTTTTTCACAATTCATGAGATGTGAGAAGAAAAACAATCATGCATTTTATGTGACTAATGTAACATTTCTGCATGTTCTTCCACAGGTTCCATTCACAATGAACTCAGTGCTTCAGAAGGCTTTCCTGTGGTGTGTGCTCACCACACTTCTAATGAGCATCACAAGTGCAAAACCTCTAAATACAGATGGTTTGAGAAGGTATGCTCTTGACTGAAACACTAGTCTTGTTCAAATCTGATTCTGAATAAAATCTAATGGGTTTCTCTTGTCATGGACTCAGGCTCAGTGTTTGGCTTCAGGGTAGGGTGAGGAGAGATGTCCACAGCTTGTCCGAGAGGAGCGAGAGCGACTCAGCAGCTTCGCTGACTCAGAAGAACAGCAATACTGAGTCATTTGTACCACAGCACAGGTATGAAACCTTCTTTGACTGAACAGACACATGTCAAGGCCAAACTGACAGAATATGGTCTTGCATCGCGTCCACACCGCGACCCGACAAAATAGGATGTAGAACACAATATAATCAGTGATGCTGTCTACACTGGATGCGACGCGACAATTCCCCTACAGCAAACTGATTCGTAGTTCTATTTATGACGTGCAGACACAAAGTTCAAATAAAATGCATCGGTCGCTTGGTCGCAAACGGTATAGACGCGGTGTAATAAAAATGTTTTGCTAATGTTCCCAGTAAATCATAAAACATTCTTTCTGTTTCTCCCCAGGAGCGTGAGGGTAAAGCGAACAGAACCAAACTACTCAGTCAAGCGAGTGGAAAGAGCAGGCTGTATTCTGTCCACCTGCTCAGTGCACGATCTGGCCCACCTGCTGAATATAATCAACACGAAGACGAACAACGCCCCTACTGAAAAGATCAGCTCAAAGGGCTACGGACGGCGGCGGAGACGTTCCCATCAAACCTCCTTGCACTAACTTTCCAGGATCCGTCCACAAAGGGGATTAAAGAACAACCCGTGAACACCTCTGCGGTTTGTCCTGGGCTTTTGGTTTCCATTGGCTTGGTTTACTGAGATACTTCTCATACTTCCTTTGCTGAACGTTAGTGTACTCTCTTCAGGCACAAAGGAGCAACTGGAGCATCCTTCTCTCCATCCTCTCTCTGGATGTTGGGTTAGACTGAGAAGGATTCAGGTCACTTAAAGTGGTTGCGGAAAAAAAGGAGTGCTACCAGTTGGGAAAATATATATATATATGTAAAAAATGTGTGGGTCTAAGGCAATACGAGAGGAAATAGGTGGTCAATGCATGTGTTTAGCATTCTTGTCATTCTAATGGAGCTTTGGGACTTGACTCTCTGTCTCTTCTGCAGCACTGATGCGCCCTCTGCTGGAGGAATGAAGGAACTAGAACTCTGCCAGCCCAGACTTTCATTAAAGAGGACGGAGAGAATAGCAAGAAGAGGAAAAGGGAACTATTTTTATGACTTAAAGCTATTTACCCTGGAGGACCAATGATGAAGAACAGAGAGAAAACTTTATGGAAGAAATGATTTTTGTTGTCCTCAAGGACATCTGTATACTTGAAGACTGATTTAAATATACTGTGGGAGCCGTGCAATATTTCACTTTAATATTATGTAGTCTATTATTGTTAATGTGTACAAAGATGTATATTATGAAAATATTGTATGTTAAAAGTTCATATATTTATATCTACATACTGTATATGTATTCTTAAGAAACTATTGTATACAGAAAAGGGCATTTATAGTTTATTTTGAAATAAGATGTTTATCCTGTAAGTTCATATCACTATAATGAAAAGCATTTTTCACATGAATTGTTTAATAATGTGACACCTGTTAATAATAACCTATTAAACTCCAGCAAGAGTGTGTGAGGAAAAATTGTCTGTTATTTCCATGGCAGCTTTGAATGAAAAAACAAAACAAAACAAAAACTCATAATAATAAAATAATAAGTTGACCAAAAAAACCTTGTGTGTTGATGCCATCAAGCATAAAAAATGTAATTTCAAAGCGACATTTCTTTAAACAATAAAAGTTTAGACACAGTATAATATACTTTATGGTATCTAAAAAAGCAGCAAAGAAGCTACATAAAAACTAAACTGTTTAATTTGGTGGACTGTGGGCAAAACACTATAAAAAGTTTTAAAATTCATTTATTTTATACTAAGTATAAAACATATTTACAAACATATCGCTTGAGACTTACTAATAGGCCTATAACAATGTGAATTAAACTTTATTTGGAGTACCACTTGTGCACAATGCACATTTCTTAATATCAAGCCTAAAATATCTTTTAATCACACTATTATTGAGGATTGTATGATCTTTAAATAGCCTATTATCAGTCTTTAAATGCTAAATATTTAAAGTGTAGCTACCTAAAGTATAGCCTACTTGCAATATTTCCACTTTAGCACAATCAAATATACTTAAGTATATCTTTAGTTGGACCTCAGCACTACTTCTGCACAATTACTTCTGCATTAAACGCAAAATTAGATGTTACAATTTAGCAGACTTTAAATATACCAGTTTATTATACTAAAGTACAAGTAGAATTGCAGGGGTTTTTATATTAAGTACATAACATGTAAATAAATTTGTAGCATACTTAGCATGAAATAAATGTATTTTAGACACATTTTAGTATATTTATTTTCCACTAGGGTAAGAACTACATTAGATCTACAAACCCAGCAGAGGGCGCGCTTTCCCCTTCAATTATTATACACGCTAAAAGCAACAATTTCTCAAGTTTAAGTTTTAGAAATAGCAGTGGAGAAGTGACAAAATGAAGAACACTGATAAAATCAAAAGCAAAGGTGAAGATAAGGTAATTCAACTCGTCACTTCGTCTACAGATAAAAGGCAGTCTTGCGAAACCGTTCATGTGATGAGTAGCAGAGAGAAGCAAAACAGACCATTTCCACTTTTTTCATATTTACGAAAAACGTTATATCGTACTTCTTAAAAATTACGCTTAAAATAGTGTCGCAATGGTGTACACTGCCGTAAGGAAAAGCAAACGCAAGTTATGTATGAAAGCTAGCATCATCTGCAAATATACGATAGGCTTATGCTATGTAAGAACAAAACGTCGAAAGTCTCCCTGAGAAAAGTCACTGAAAGACACCCTGAGAAGATATGCAAAAAGCAATAATAGCCTGCCCAGAAAACCCTACTACACAAGATTCAAGCTTCCACCGCCAGCAGTGAAAGGGTTAAACGTTGTGACATTTTTCACTTGTAGATGCAGCTTGTAAAAGCCTTGAGGCATATCTTCACACCCAGTGAGTGCTACACTACAGAAAACTGCAGTGTCTCAGGGGACAGTCGGTCACAGAGAGAGAGAGATAGAGAGACAGCAAGACTGCGAGGAGAAAAAACACCTAAGGTGAGTTGGTTATTCTCTTTAAGACATAGTTTACTAACCCCTCGGCTGTTGGTTACCACAGCAAAGTGTTGTAACCCATGGCCTCTTTTCAAGCATCTTCTGCAGGTCTGAACCTGCTACGGGCTCATGGCTCATTCAATTACTGCTTTTTTGTCTTAATCCATGTACATAATTTTACTCTGTCTCTGTCTTGAATTGTTTACATGTCTGGCTTTGTAAAACAGGTTAAGCTTTAAAATGGATTAAACATTGTACCGTTTTATCAGGGCTGGTGGCATGTTTTGAACGTTTAGGCATTTCCTTATTCAGAACTTTAAAACTGTTTATGCAGATGAGGTTGAAAAGCTGAAAACTAACAACATTCTAGTGTTGAACAGGAGCTATTTTAGGCTAAAACACCTGTATGGGCATATGCTGTAAAAGTGTTCAGGATATTCAGTAAACACAATAGGAAATAATAATAATAATAATGTGTGTGTTTTGCTTTTGTTTCTGACGTTGCAGAAGTGTCTGACAGATTATTGTTAGTACTTACGAATTTCCTTTTCCTGTTTTGAATACCACAAGTTTGGCAGTTATCTGCCATCGACTCACTGAGAGGTAAACAACCCATGTTAAAGTTTTCACTGTGAAATTATTTCAGAAATATTCCTGCCTTGCATTTTAAAAACATGAGGAGTTTGCCTCTGTCTCTCAGGTGGAAGTTTCACTGTATCGTATAGCGGCATCTACTACGCTGTGCAAAATGAGCAAAAAAGGAACTCCTCTATCCAAGCAACAATCAACGCCCAGCTTTGGGAGGGGTAAGTTTGCCGTAGTATGTGATAATATTGTATCTGGCACACATGTTAACTTGAAACTATGTCACTTTTGTTTTTGTAAAAGGCAAGTGTGCAAGTCCACTGGGACAAACTTCTAAACGGTGTATTGTCTGGTGTTGTCACTCATGCAAAGTAGGTTAAAAGCATGACAAGGTGTCCGCAACATTCTTTGCAAGCATGTCATAAAGTGCTCTATCAAAAGAGCGCTGCACGTTTCTATAAATAGCCTATTTGCAATGAAGCACTTAACTTGTGCCAAGTGTCGATGACTTGTGCAAGCCCAGATGACTTTGCAAAAATGTTTGTATTTAAACTGCAAAGAAGGTTAAATTACACTAATGACATGCATTGATTGTTTGCTGTTGAGAATGATTTCACTTAATGTCTGGCTTTGTAAAACAGGTTAAGCTTTAAAATGGATTAAACATTGTACCGTTTTATCAGGGCTGGTGGCATGTTTTGAACGTTTAGGCATTTCCTTATTGAGAACTGTAAAACTGTTTGTGCAGATGAGGTTGAAAAGCTGAAAACTAACAACATTCTAGTGTTGAACAGGAGCTATTTTAGGCTAAAACACCTGTATGGTTAGCAGCCTTTGATTACAATAAATTACAGTTAAGTTTAATCAAAACAAGAAGCATACTGTGAATGTAAGGTATGAAGTGGGCTGGACTTAAAAAATGGAATGTTAAAATAAAAGTATGCCTCTTTCGTCTTTGAGATGGTGAAAAAAAGTAAGTTAATCCTTCAGACAAAGAGAAATGTGAGGTAAGGGGAGGGGACGGAGGCTAGGGCGTATAGGTATGGAGCCAGAGCTGTGCTGTGGGGCGGAGTTCAGCTTCTCCCAATTGTTTCCCTACAAATGAGGAAAGGTCGGAGGAGACACGGTTTTAATAGGCGCAAATAAACACAGCTATTCTGTCTGTCACCCCTCATACTCTGTCCGAGACAACTCTGTGGTAGCCTGACCTTCTCAAAGCGCAGGTAAATGAACGCTCTCACTAGAGTTAATGAATTAATGTGTTTTGAGTAAGTTTTACTTTAAGCCTTGTGTTCTTCCAGGCTCATTTTAGGGTCTAGTAAAAAAGGTGAGTGTAATTTTAGCTGTGTATGGAGACTGAATATGACGTTACGGGATGCTGTTTGGAACAGAGTAGTCTTCTGGGTCGTGTGCGTGTCAGCTTGTGCTTTCCAGAAGCTTGCTAATAATACTGCAGTTACAGTATAATGGTGGCATATGAGTTATGTTGACTTAAAAAGGAGCAACCTGTGATTCTGGTTAAGTGTGCAGGGTAGGGCATTGTTGGCGTGGGCTGGTTTAAAATCAGGTTGAGCTGTTATACTCTACATGACAAGTTGCTAAGGTTGAAATTTGTTTTATTTTATTTATTTAAATTCAGTTTTTTTTTTTTGTTTTGTTTTAAAAAACTTAAGACTGTTTTAATGGTTAAATTAAGAAATATTAATCAAAAAGCAAGTCTAATTAATTGAAATCATGAATTTAAATTTACACAATTTAACAGCAATTTATACCAAGTTGAACACAAATTAAATTTTTATGGCCCTGTGAAATATGTTTTATTTTGACCAAATTAAACATTTTCCACTTCTTATTATTTTATTATATTTTCAAAAATACTGTGTTGTGTATTTCAATTTTTCTGGTAAATGAATTCTGGTAAATAATTTCTCTGGTAAATATTCCATACAAAAAATATGTTTTCAAAATTGTATTATTATTAATATTAGGAGTAGTACTATCATTACATTAAGTAATATATTCTGTCAAAGTTTCTTCAAGTTAAACCGAACTTTTATTTTGACGGGTTGCTGAAAAAGCCCTTTAAACACGCAGAGTTATTCTGCGTTGACCCTTCATGGCCGCCATATTGAAGGGTCATTCCAAACCGAAGTGCTCAAAACTAGCCACTTCAAAGGACCCTTCGGAATGAAGGATTTGAAGGGTACAACTGATGGACACTTCGGATCCCCATGATCCTTTGCGCAGATTCTTTGAATGATTACGGCGCCTCCGTGTGGCCACAGCTTAATGACGCTGAAGGGCACTTCAAGAACCCGTTGTTTGGTCCCCTACACCCTTCAAAGTTCTCACTCCAGAGGGTAAACCCTTTGAAGGGATTAGGGCATAGGGATGAGCCCTTCAGAATGGAACGCAGGGGTAATTTCAACTGAAATGGGAAGAGAGGGTAAAACAGCCAAATGTTTTTTTAAAATAGCCAATACCGTTTCGTTTATATCACAGCTTGGACTAGAGCCTTTGAACTTGGTGAAGCCGCATTTGACAGCTTATGACAACCACAATCTCATCCATATTGCTATTAAATATACCATTCTGTAAGAATTCAAACGGGTTCGATACATTTTATGGTCTGCGCCAACTCACACATATGATCTGCTCCGTGCCATCGTCTCTTTGGACTAGAGCCGACTGTGAGTGTGCGCTGTGGGGGTTAATGTGGCACAAAGCGAAACCAGACTTCATTCTCCCCAACGGAATGCATATTTACACTGTCTGGATCATTCCCTAAACCCGATATAGCGCACTATGTGCCATTCACTGTACAGAAAATACAAATAATGTGAGCAAGTGACTGATTTCAACTGCAGTTTTAGCGTCTATTTATAATGGAGGGGCGGGACGCTTCGTATTCGAGAGAGCATTTGATTTGACAGAAAGTTTAATGAGAAGCTAAAGGGCAGGGCGATGTCATCAAAAATGTTGATCCAAGATAGAGACTGTAAGGTTTGAATGCGTCTAACTTGTAAATGTGAATTTTGTCAACTTACAGGCTAACATTTTCACACTAAAAGCCAAAAAACTTTTTTGATTTTATTTGGACTTTAAGCTTCTGTTTGTATATGATTTGACGATAGTTTTGCTCACAAGAAATGGTAAAATGCTCATGATGTCACTCTCAAAGCAGTTCTAGAGGCAGCAGAGACTGAAAATACTGCAGTGTAACACGTGCTTCAGTGTGTGTGGTAAACAAAAGCGCATGTCTGAGCCATTCATTTACACAGAGACACGCAGAACATGTAGGATTTATATTTAAATGGTATTTTTGCAGCTTAATATACACAGATACGCATTGAGTGTACTAACCTACTTTTGATTAATTAATCCAAATTCTGTGACATTCCACGTCATACAGTAAATTCCATTTTTATGACTGGATTCTGTGATTCTGTCCGCGTTTTTCACATTGCGGATATCATGCTGCCCAAAGCTTAGGAATGTAAACATGGCTTCTTAATGCCATGTAGTAGTGTACACTGTTATATGTTAAGTCATAGCATATGCAGCCTTCTTTTAAAGGTTGAGTAATGTTTCTGGAACACAAGTGAGCCAGGGCCAAGACAATGTTATTCCCTTATAAAAACACCAGGCTGGGAAATGACCCTGACAGCTCGCAAGCTCCAGAACCTGCCAGCATTTAGAAGGGTCTCAGGTTCAGCTCGCAGCTTGTTGTGACGTCCAGCCAAGCTCTGTGTTGACACGATGCTATCAGACTCTTTAAATAGGGGCGAGCGGGATACTCAAGACTGGAAAACACTGAAGCTGCCTCATAGACAGACAAGACCTAGAACTGAAGACCAGAGTTAGAAAGCAACAGGAAAATAGAGAGTCCAAACACAGAGATCCAGTAAAACCATGGCAAAAATAAGTGCTGAAGGTAAGAAAAAGTGTATATTCCAGCATTTGGTACAATAGGGTTGCTCAAGCAGAATAATAGGGGTCAGGGGCAGTCAAAAGACTGGCTATTGAACGGGTCAAACTGAAGTGAGGTAAACTGGCGAGCTTTTCTTCAATAGAAAGGTGACATGTTGGTTGAACGTGTTAAAACAATAGCTCAGCGCACAATTCTTCTGACAGAATGGGTATTTTCAATTTATGTATTTTAGTTATATATAAAATATATATGATAAAATATTATCTGCTTGATTTTCACAGTAAAATATGTTCTCTCTTTCTCTTGCTCTCTGTATATGATTCATTTTTACTGAGATATGTTAGGAGGGGTTTACTTCCACGCGTAAGGCCAGGCTGTTCTAGAAGTTTGGTGAAAGTGACGTCTTGTATCTAGGTTTTCTTAGAAAGGCAGGTGTGGGTGTAGCCTAAAATCATCCATCTGACAGGCTTGTCAACCTTCTGTATCGAAGGCTCTGCAGACTGTTGACGATGGAGTGGAATATCCAGTTACATGTCAACACAGGTGGAAGTCAACAAACTTGCATTTGACTTCATAACCCTGTCTGCTGTCATTAAAAACTGTTTATAAGGTTGGGCTGACATACATTCCTATGCTTTAGAAACACAAAGCCTTCTGTAACCAGATGTGATCTCTGAGGTGATATGAGAAATAGAAAGGTGGCCAAGATGTGGGTACTGAAATGAAACTGCAACCTACTGGACAGGATGTAAATTAGGCCATGCCTGAGTCTGTGTGTGAATGGAGGAAGTGTGGTGAGGGTTGTCTAGTGAGGGTAACAGTCATTCTCTTACTAGTTGCAAAAAAAGCAGCAGACAAGTCCTAAAAAGTAATTTGTTAAATATTATGATACCAAAAATACATTTAAACATGCATTTTTAATACATATGTGACCCTGGACCACAAAACCAGTCATTAGGGTCAATTTTTTTGAAATTGAGATTTATACATCATCTGTAAGCTGAATAAATAAGCTTTCCATTGATGTGTGGTTTGTTAGGATACAACTATTTGAAAATCTGGAAAAAAAAAATCTAAATATTGAGAAAATCACCAGTAAAGTTGTCCAAATTAAGTTCTTAGCAATGCATATTACTAATTAAAAATAAAATTTTGATAAGATTTATGGTAGGAAATGTACAAAATATCTTCATGGAACATGATCTTTATTTAATATCCTGAATTTTTGCATAAAAGAAAAAACAATCATTTTGACCCATACAGTGTATTGTTGGCTATTGCTACAAATATTCTTGTGCTACTTATGACTAATTTTGTGGTCCAGGGTCACATATATAATTTATCCAATATTAAATGATGATCCCCTTTATATAATATAAAGTAGTTATATAATTTAATAAATAAAACCCCATTTATACTATGTGAGGAAAATATTAAGCATTATATTACTAAGACAACATTGTTTCCAGTATTAAATCTGTAAATAAACAATTATATTTATCAATTATAATTTATCATTTTTTAATAGTATTTTTTTTTTTTACTTGTTTACAGCTAGGGTTGTCAATTGAATAGCAATCATTGTTTAATGTTATTTTTTTATGTAGAAATCAGAATAAAATCATATATTTTAACAACTGTGCATAAAATGCATAAAACACACATTATTTTAACTTTGACTACTTTAAAAAAATACATTTTGCAAGTTTTTTCCTCTCTGATGTTTTGTAGACCTAGATGCCTGTTTTAAACGCCTGTACAGCATTTTCTTGCCTTTTTCGTGTCTTGTCTTACAGTGTTGCAATTAAAACTTAACCACAAAGTAACACTTTGTAAATGCGCTGCATACACTTCTGCTTTGCAGTGCTGGTTTGTTTAAGCCTTCTGATATATGAAAGAATGATAATACAATGTTCACATGCTCTTGATAAACTTCTCTACTTAGAGAACAAACATTAACGCATTATTAGTTCATCTTTCATTGTGGTTCTTTCCCCATGATTATCCTTAAACAACTTTTGATTGCCTGCTAAGCAAATAAAGGTGCATGCTGTGCTTGCCGTGCTTACTGTGCACCATGTGCAGTTTCTGCCAGAGGACACAACAACAACTGGTCTGACACTTTGGGTATCCAGTGACTGACCTCAGGACAGGGACTTAGTTAACCTCACAGACGCCTGACTAAGCCCAAGGCACAAGATGCAGAGTGAAACCTAAACTGTGTGGACAGATACTTGAGGACATGTTTATAACCATGATTTGTGCAGTTGCAAAACTGCCATGACTTACATATACACATAAGTATCTTATTTCCACATCAAATTGACTTCATTTTACCACCTTCAATAATGGTTTTACATGAAATTACAGCAATCTAAAATACTGCAAATAGTACCATGACATTTAAAGACTACACTTTCACTTATTCTCATTGTTCACAGTAAGGGATTTTGTGGAATAGATACCAGCTTGTGATTGGTGACTGAAAAGCTGATGAAAAATGCTAACACCCATACCCTGAATACTTTGAATAAAAGTTTGTCACAAACTGTTCCTAGAACCTGATCATGAACATTGACTAATAATAGAAAGAACGAACATTCTTGGCGTTTATCTATTTATTGACACCACTCCTTGCAGAAATGCCGCGTCAGTTCACCAAGATCTCTCTCCACGAGGTGGATGAGAAAGTGCGTCTCTTGGCTGAAAAGGTGTACGCTTCAGCTCTGAAGGAAGAAGACAATAAGAACACCTTGTCTATGTTCACCGTCCCTGAGGACTGTCCTATTGGCTTGCATGAGGCCAAGGAGTGGGAGCTACGCAAAGAGATAGAGGAGCAGAAGTCAGAGGAATCAGTCAAGAGGTCAGTAAGCTCACATATTGTACTAATGCGATATTCGATATGCATTTCTTATGCTGTGTGTCCCGTTTTAGGAAACAGAGTTTCAAGATAATGCGATCCCAGTCAGTGTCCTTGCAAATGCCTGTCAATCTAGACTGGTCGATGATTTCACCCATGCTGACCCCGTCCTCACCTACAGGCCCTCTGCAGATCAATATCCCCGAATTCCAGAGGGTCACCATCAGTGGAGACTACTGTGCAGGGGTAGGAGGCAAATTATTTTCTATATATATATAAAATGTAAAGTATATACTTCACATTTTATATATTACATTTAATGGTATATAATAATGTGTATACAGTTCAAGAAAAGTGAATAAACAGGGCTGGGCATTTCATTTGAGCCACACAGCTACGAATTTCTGAGGTTAAAAAGAGTACAAGTAAGTCACACATGTGTGACACCAGTTCAGTTATGATTTGCATGACCAGTTCAGGTGTGGTTTCATTATCAAATACTTTGAATGGGTGGTATATTAGTGGACTAATTTATAAATGCAAGCATTATGAATGAGTGCCCATGATACAATGATTACTGTTTCTATATTCACTTGAGCATGAGCAAGATATAAAGCTAAGAAGATAAGAACTCCAAGCCACAAAACTTTAAACTTATAATTAATATTATAGAGGTATATACATTACACCAATGCATTCACAGGTTTGGGGTCAGAGTGAGTCAGTTTTCCACGTTCACAAAATTCACATTCCAGGGGCTAAATATCACATTATTGTGGCCGCTTAAATCTGCGTACATGAAAAACAACTGGCAACAACAGTTTTAGAGTAGCTCAATTCTGCAGGAACACTGCAGACTTGGCAACATGGTCAGTGAGATTTAATTATTTAGTTATTTTTAAGAATTTAAAACTTTTTCTAAAAGTCATCAAAACTCACTCAAAGTACATTATTAACAAATATTTTAAATGAAGTAATTTCTTTTGAACTTCAAACAATCCTGAAAAAAGAATGTTTAGAACATTAATAATAATAGAAAATAAAAATGTTTTTTTTTTAAACCATATCAGCATTTCGGAAGGATGAAAAAAAATAAAATTAAAAACCCAGAAAATTATATCTTTGCCATCACAGTAATAAAAGGTGTTTTGTGACCCTGGACCACAAAACCAGTCATTAGGGTCCATTTTTGGAAATTGAGATTTATGCATCATCTGAAAGCTGAATAAATAAGCTTTCCATTGATGTATGGTTTGTTTGCATAGGATATAAAAGAAAAATCAATAATTTTGACCTATACAATGTATTGTTGGCTATTGCTACAAATATACCTGTGCTACTTTGGTTTTGTGGTCCAGTGTCACATATATCAAAACAGAAAGGTTATTTTAAATGATATTTTTCAGTATTACTATTTTTACTGTATTTATGATCGGTTAAATGCAGCATGAGAAATTTTACCAACCCAAAATTTTTTAACTGTACTGCCAATCAATGACAGTATTGATTAATCTTTGATCACTTCTGACAGATAACTGTCGAGGACTATGAGCAAGCTGCAAAAGCCCTGCTGACAGCACTCTTCATCAGAGAGAAATATTCCCGGCTGGCATATCACCGCTTTCCCAGGACCACTGCCAAGTTTCTAAGGAGTGCCAATAATGAGAAATGGAGTGAGGAGGAAGAAGTGATGCCAGGTATGTTAAGCTTGGCATCAGTGCATGCAGTAATTATGCACAATAAACTAATCTATTCAAAGACCTATAACGACAACACCTATGAGATGGCATAAATGTTAAAACACTGCCCTAAATCTTTAATATTCTGTCTCAAAAAGGGTAGGTTGTTTATAAGGTTTGGGAAAGTGATACTATAAACAATCAACCCTGTTTCTATTTATGGCAGAACATAAATATAACATGATATTAGTATTCATCACGTCTAAAAGTTCCCTTCATGCTTTATTTCCATGGCAACAGAGATGTGCCCCGCTCCAAGTGAGGGTGAGGATCCCTACAGTATGGAAGACCTTCCCCAGAATCTGAACTACTCCCTGAGGATGAAAGACGGAATCATATACGTCTATGATAATGAAGATGCCTTAAAACAGGATCAGCCAAGGAGCTTACCATATCCTGACTTGGAAACCTTTGCTATTGACATGAGCCATGTCCTTGCCATGATTGCAGATGGACCAACGTGAGTTTAGGTTATATTTCTCCTCTGCAATTTATCCACCACAACCCATAACTTAAAGGAATAGTTCAACCAAAAATGAACATTTGCTGAAAATGTACTCACCCTCAGGCCATACAAGGTGTAAATGAGTTTGTTTCTCCATCAGAACAGATTTGGAGAAATTTTGCATTCAACAAGAGTCCAAACAGCTGAGTAAAACATCACAATATTTCACAATTAATCCACACGACTCCTGTTAATCAGTTAATGTCTTGTGAAGAAAACACTCACTGACTTAGCTTTAACTAAAAGACATTTATTACTTGAATGAAATTACTTGAATTTTAAACACTCTAGCATGAAGATAAACATGGCAGATTGTGTGCAGCATATTCAGGGTTGGGTCCGGTGTTTGTCAACAATCATGGGTGGGGCTTGTGAAATGTGATTCACAGTTTACAGTTTCTGCGAACTGAGACAATGACTATGATTTATGGGGTTTAAAAAAAAGGAGTGGGTGGATTTTTATCATTATAGGGTGCTTATGTTCACACACTGTCAATGCACATTTATATTCAAACAACATGTAAAGGTGAATTTTGCATAATAGGTGCCCTTTAAATTATTCTGTAATCTGTTCTGATGAAGAAGCAATCTCATCTATATCTTGGATGGCCTTAGGGGAAGTACATTTTCATTATTGTGTGAGCTATTCCTTTAACCATTGTTGGGAAAAGTTACTTTTAAAAGTAATGCATTACAATATTGCGTTAGTTACTTTTTATGGAAAGTAGTGCGTTAGGTTACTTTTGTGTTACTTTTGCATTACTTTTTAAATCTGGGCAGGGCTTGTTTGTTTGTTTTTAATATAAAAACGTAATGTAAAATGTAAAAGCCCTTTTACACCAAAATGAAATTAAGTGAATAAACCTAAGGGTAAAGAAAAATTAAATTGACGTCTGTATAGTAGAACTGTAGGAAAAGAAAGTTCAACACTCTTCAGCAATGAGAAAAAAAAAGCACAAATGTTAGTTAATCTAAAGTAAGTTTTGCTTATTAGTACACTGCAAAAAATGTTTTTCTTATTAAGATTTTTTTGTCTTGTTTCCAGCCAAAATATCTTAAATTAAGAAGGATTTTCTAGACAAGTAAAAATTGTCTTGTTTTTTCTGAAAACAAGTCAAAATTAAGTGTGTTTTTGCTTGAAACAAGCAAAATAATCTCCCAATGGGTTAAGCAAAGTAATCTTGTTTTCTGTTTGAAATAAGATTGATTTTCTTTCCCCATTGGCAGATTATTTTGCTTGTTCTAAGCAAAAACTCGCTTAATTTTGACTTGTTTTTTTCTGAAAACAAGAAAATTATTTACTTGTCTAGAAAATCCTCCTTGATTTATGATTTTTTTTTTAATATTTTGGCTGGAAACAAGACAAAAAATCTAAGTAAGAAAAGTATTTTTGCAGTGTACGGTTGAATTGGATCAACAAAGGTCAGCAGCAAAGTCATTGGTTAATAAAATGGGATTAAATATTTAAATGAAACAAAAAGTAACTGGCGTTACTTTTTTGAAAAAAAAAAACATATATTTTCTTGGAAATTAAAAAGTTATGCATTATTTTACTAGTTACTTGAAAAAAGTAATATTATTATGTAACTTGCGTTACTTGTAATGCTTTACCCCCAACACTGCAATCTCAAAACTGATAGCACTGCATCCATCTGTTGCTAAATAAAAAAACAGGATAGGTGATATTAAGCAAAAAAGGAAATACTTAATTGCGACCTTTTCTCTTTTATAGGAAGACCTATTGTCACAGAAGACTCAACTTCCTGACATCTAAATTCGAACTACATGAAATGCTGAATGAGATGGCAGAGTTAAAGGAACTGAAAAGCGTTCCGCACAGAGACTTCTACAATGTCAGAAAGGTATGTCAAATTTATTGTGTAATAAGTTACACAACTTATTGTATAATGATCTTTTTCACTTCTAAGTATGCATATTTCTGAATATTCAGGTTGATACGCACATTCACGCAGCTGCCTGCATGAACCAGAAGCATCTACTCAAGTTCATCAAGGACACATATAAGACAGAATCAGACCGGGTGGTGGCGGAGAAGAGCGGAAAGAAGCTCACCCTCAAACAGGTGTTTGACAGTCTAAAAATGGACCCATATGATCTCACAGTAGACTCTTTGGATGTACACGCGGTATGTATTTCTGATGACCTTAGGACTTAATTTGTCTGCATTTTCATGCAGAATAGATCTGTAATTAACTGTTGTTTTTACAGGGCAGACAAACATTTCATCGCTTTGATAAATTCAACTCCAAATACAACCCAGTAGGTGCTAGTGAGCTCAGAGAGATCTACCTCAAAAGTGATAACTTTATCAATGGAGAATACTTTGCACGTCTTATCAAGGTAAAGCTGATCAACTCACATGCTGATTTAGCAACTGACCAATAAACTGTGAGAGCATCCAGATAACTTTTAATCGCATTGTTACTTTTCTGTACAGGAGGTTGCTCATGACCTGGAGGAAAGTAAATATCAGCACGCAGAACCCCGTCTCTCAATTTACGGCCGAGCCCCTGAAGAGTGGGATAACCTGTCCAAATGGTTTATCAAGCAAAAGTTGTACTCCCCTAACATGAGATGGATCATACAGGTGCCCAGAATCTAGTAAGTCCTCCTCTAATGTAAGTTAACACAACAATTAACAATGATAAGAACAAAAAAAAAAAAAAAATCAAATTGTGTACTTTGTTTTTAGTGACATTTTCAGATCAAAGAAGATTGTTCCCCACTTCGCCAAGATGCTAGAGAATATCTTCCTCCCACTGTTTCAGGCCACCATTAACCCTCAGAAATACAAAGAAATGCATGTCTTTCTGAAACATGTAAGTGCTTCATCACAGCTGGCAAGACCAGTCAGAGCAGATTCATGCCACATTAGAGCATTTAATACCCAACAGTGCAATTATCATCTTAAACGCAAAACAGTCATTTTACTAGTGAAACAAGCTTTCTGGCCAAATCCCTTCTGAGCAATTAAATTGTTCTCAGATGACTACGAGTTCAAGTAAAATTGTCACGCACAATAAAACCACAAAAACAAACTACAGAAAACATGGATATGGTCCAATTACGTCCAAATCTGTAATGTAGTCAATGTGTGGTTGATGTAACATATGCTGATGATCAGTTTTTATGTAAGACACAAGCTTTAAAGGGTTAGTTCACCTAAAAATTAAAGTTCTGTCATTAATTACTTACCCTCATGTTGTTCCAAACCCAAAAGACTTTCGCTCATCTTCAAAAATTAAGATATTTTGATGAAATCTGAGAGCTTTCTGACCCTGCATAGACAGCAACGTAGCTACCACATTCAAGGCCCAGAAAAAAAATTGACTTCAGTGGTTCAACCGTAATTTAATGAAGCTGTGAGAATAATTTTGTGAACAAAGAACAAAAAAAATGACTTTATTCCACAATTTCTTCTCTTTCGTATCAGTTTTTGACATGCATTTACAAGAGTACCACTTGAATGTGGTAGTTGCTTTACAATTTGTTTTCCAAAGATGAACAAAGGTCTAACGGGTTTGAAATTACATGAGGTGGAGTAATTAATGACAGAATTTTCATTTTTGGGTAAACGGTTCCTTTAAGGGAAATGAGGGCAAAAAGTAGCAGTGTAAAGATTTCAACAAAGCTTTGGATGTTTTTCTGCAGTTGACAGGGTTTGACAGTGTGGATGATGAATCCAAACACAGTGATCACATATTTACCTATAAGAGTCCAAAACCTGAGGAGTGGACCATGGAGGAAAACCCACCGTACACTTACTACCTATTCCACATGTATGCCAACATCATGGTTCTCAACAACCTACGAAAGTAAGTCAATAGAAAGATCAAGCTGATTTCAGCTTTAAAATCCATTGCCATCAAATTAATAGACAAGCTATTCTCCTCAAAGTTCAAAACTGAAGTCACAAATCATTTAATAGTTGAGTATGTTTTTTTTTTTTTTTCAGGGAACGTGGTCTCAATACCTTCCAGTTCCGTCCCCACTGTGGCGAGGCAGGATCCATCACCCATCTGGTGTCAGCCTTCCTGACAGCTGACAACATCTCTCACGGACTCAACCTGAAGAAGGTCAGTCTCAAAGATTGACTGTGTACATATCAAACCACCAAAAAACAATGGTATAATGGTACAAAAACCAAAAAGTCATGGTATAAGGAATATTGTTTCTGGCTCCAAGCCTCTACTTGTTCCAGAATATTATTTCAACTGTAAAAGGAAATGCTAGTTTTCACAGTCTTTTCTTGTCTAATTTCTCAATACAGAGTCCTGTCCTGCAGTACCTGTATTATTTGGCCCAGGTGCCCATTGCCATGTCTCCACTCAGCAATAACAGCCTATTTTTGGAGTATTCCAAGAACCCCCTTAGGGAGTTCCTGCAAAAGGGCCTGTGTGTGTCCCTTTCCACGGATGACCCGTTACAGTTCCACTACACAAAGGTCAGGGAGAACAGTTACTGGGAATGATGTGCACTCAATGAGTTAATTATTCATCTATTTTGAGCGCAATTATCTAGAGCAGTCAGATGATGTGATTATATGTTGTTAATGTACCTTCAGGAGGCCTTGATGGAGGAGTATGCCATTGCAGCACAACTTTGGAAACTGAGCACATGTGATGTGTGTGAGATTGCCAGAAATAGTGTGCTTCAGAGCGGTCTGTCTCATCAGGTACTCTCTCAGTCCTACCCTCTAAAGCAGGGGTTTACAAACATTTTAAATTACATGGACCCACAAACATATTAATCCTCATAGTTTCAATATAATATTGTGGGTTCAGATTTACAAATAATTTCAGCTTGTCTCTCATTTGCATAAAAAAAAAGCAAAAACAGGGTAATTGCTATTTTTTTTCTCGAAATTGTACATTTAGATCTCTTTCGTTACCAAAACTCGCAATTCTGACTTTTTTCTCAGAATTGTGAAATAAACTTGTAATTTCCAGTTATAAAGTCAGAATTGTACATTGTCTAACAATTCTGACCTAATAACTGACCTAATAACACGCAGTTGTGCGTGAGTTATAAGTCAGAATTGCAAGATATAAACTTAAAATTGTGGGAAAAAAAGTCAGAATTGTTTTTAAATTTTGCAATCAGTTTTTTTTTTTTTTTACTTTTTTATCTTGCAATTGCAAGTTTATGTCACGCAATTCTGAGAAAAAAGTCACAATTGTGAGATATAATTAATTCTGAGAGAAAAAAAGTAAATTGCGAGAAATTAAGTTCTTAGAAAAAGTCACAATTGTCACAAAATTCTTAGGAAAAAAGTGCAATTGTTACTTTTTTTTGGAATTGCAAGATATAAACGTACAATTCTGAGAAAAAGTCAGAATTGCGAGATGTATACTCACAACTCACAATTAGTAAAAAAAAAAAAAAAAAAAAATCACAATTTCGAGATATAAACAATTCTGAGAAAAAATGTCATAATTGCAAGAAATAAACTCATAATTCTGAGAAAGAAAAAAATAATCACAATTGCAAGTTAATATCTCAATTTTGGCTTTATAACTCTCAATTGCGAGTTTATATCTTGCAATTCTGAGAAAAATGTAAGAGTTGCTAGATTTTTACTCGCAATTGCGAGAAAATAGTCAAAATTGTGAGAAGTCGCCATTACCTTTATTTTTTATTCAGTGGTGGAAACAGGCTTAAATTTAACATCCACATGCTACAGCTCTTTAATACAAAAAGCTGACATTTACATTTCTCTTGCAGGAGAAGAAACACTTCCTGGGTGAGAATTATCTACAGGATGGACCAGAGGGAAATGACATCCGTAAGACAAACGTGGCACAGATCCGTATGGCCTATCGGCATGAGACCTTGTGCAATGAGCTCAGCTTCTTAGTGGATGCTGTCAAGTCAGTGGCAGTGGCTGAAAAAGCCTCTTAAACATGGCAGAGTGATTGATAGATAGATAGATAGGCTAGAACAGGGATAGGCAACGTCGGTCCTGGAGTGCCAGTGACCTGCAGAGTTTTGTTTCAACTCTAATCAAGCACATCTGAACAACCTAATCAAGGTCTGCAGGATTACTAGAGCTACAGGCAGGTGAGGGTTTTTTTTTAGGGTTGGAGCTAAACTGCTGGATATCGGCACTCCAGGACCGACGTTACCTATCCCTGGGCTAGAACATGGGTTCATATGAGTGGACCAGGCATCAGTATAAAACGCTGTCTTACTACAGGTGATGCACCAAAGGTCTATGGAAATGCATCACCCTGGTAGCAAAACATGGATCCATGCATCTTGGTGCCTTATGATGGGACTTTCCCATAGTTTCCCAAAGGTGATGGATAGAACCATTTCATATGTCAAGTCTGTTTTATAAAAAAATGGGACGTTTTGATAAACTGTTCCTGTGTTTTGCATGGTTTTTGAAAATTATGTTTTAAGGGAGCATACATTTGTTACCTTGTCTAATGAAGTCTTCGGGTTTGTGACTTGAACAATATATTCCTTTGTTCAGATAAATGTTTTACGCCAAAAAAGGCAGTGGCACAGAGACTGGCAGAAAGATTTGCCTTGATAAACTAGTTTGTTTGCAACCTGAGATTCTAGAGCTGTTGGTTATGGGGTGGCATTCTATTTTTGCAACAAAATCTTGTGTACTTGAACTTGCACATTTTGTACACCAACACAGATGGTTAAGCCGTTTTGCTAAGGATGTGGTATAATGCCTTTGAAAACTTCTTTCAAAGTAAATTAATAAAGTGGTGTCAAAAACAGCCTTGCTGAATCAATTCATGATGAGACTGTCTATAGTTAATATTCCAGGTAAGTAGAAAAATGATTCTTTATTTGCTCAACACTGCAGCCCAGTGGAAGTAGTAAGAACTGTTCCAGCCTTCAACAAGAACTAGCTAGAGCAAAATATTCAATTTACTTTATTATTCGAGATTTACACAAGAAAAGGGAACACCAAACATCCCAGTTCAGTCCATATTTAAAAGAACTCTCCTTCAAAAGAACACTATCACAAAAGAAAGCAGCAGCCAGAGTCAATTCCTCGCATAAAACTAATAATTCATTCCAAATCTCTATAAATCTTGTTTTTTTGATTGCAGAAACTAACATTTCTAAAACTAGATTAGATCTTGATAAACTGGATTAAATCTTCATAAACTGCCACACAAATTTAGACTTATATATAAAGATAGGTCTATACATGTTTTTTATAATACAAGCGAATTCCCTAAGCACACAGATTCACAGTCTCTCCCTTACACACAAAAGTGCAGAATGAAAAGCCTAGGATTTCAACCCAGAAAAATATGAAAAAGTGACTAACCTTCACTGAAAGTGTCAGTGATGCCCTACAAAATAAATGTTTCACTTGCAACTCATTAAGCTGCAGAAGAAAACAAACAAATTAGTTCATTTTCAATTGTTAATCCTTCCCAATTATGTTTCATAATGAATGTTATATGAGACATGCCCTATAATTAACATTTGGTCCAACTTACACACAGATAAAGAGTTTGTCAAACAGATCACTACAGTTATTCTGTTAAACCCTAAAATGCACATCAACTGTTACTGAATCATATGTGACTGAATTATAGCATCAATACTATTAAACTGTTGCACATGCTGATACTGTGACGCTTATTTAGATATTACAAGGCCTTTACGGAACAAACGCAATTAAGTGCAATTACTTCACAAACAAGATAAAACAGCAAGTGCAATGAGGCAACGGAGTTCTACAGCTACATGTTGTCTAGCACTTACCTACATACAGTTCACAGCCACATCTATGAATTGATCAGGTGTTATGATGCATTAACCTAAAAATAGTTTCTTTTTTAAAGTCAAAATAATCAGCAGTTATTGCCTCCAGCGAGTGACACTATATAGTGCAACAAATACCCATTATAGTCACCCTATGAAATAACTGTTTAAGGGTTATGGGGAGACAGTGAGTATGACAGTGGCACAGTGCTTCATTTTAAGGTCTGTGTGGGTGTCCGGCTTCATCCGCTAGATTGAGAATGTACCCAGCTATGTCTTCCTCCGTAGGAGCATCTGACATGACCCATGATTCATTAGCGGCAGTCACCTGAATCCGACAGACGGGGCAGTTTCTGCTCTGACCGCTCCTATTAGAGGCACAGACACACAATGGAACCGGGTTTGTCATGGCTGATTAAAATGATTTATGTATTATGTCATTATTTACGGTCATAGCGTTGATCAAAACCCACTTGACTTTCTTTTCTTTTTCTTCTGTTATATTAAGCTACACTCATATTGTATAAGTAAATTGGATTTGAAAAAGTGCAGAATTGAGTCTACATTGGATCCAGTTCACAAATTTGAAAGCACCAGTTCTGACTAAAACATTATTATAGAAAGTAAGTCATATACGTTTGAAACAATTTGAGGTTGAGTAAATGATGACCAATTTAACTATTTAGGTGAACTTTTTAAATTAAAGGGATAGTCCACCTAAAATTCAAAACGCTGTCATCGTTTACTCACCCTCAGGTTGTTTTAAACCTGTATGACTGTTTTTCTTCTACTGAACACAAAGAAAGATGTTTTGAAGATTGTTAGTAACCAAACATTTTCCGTTCCCATTGACTTCCATTGTAAGCCTGTTTCAGGCACTGATTTAAAAATAAAAAAGGTAATTGCGATTTTTTTATCTCACAATTCAGAATTTTTTTTTTCCACAATTCTGACTTTTTTTCCTCAGAATTGTGAGATTCTGTGAAGCTTGCAATTCTGTAAAATGAAGTCAAAATCGTAAGATATAAACAGTTTTTTTTTTTTACCCAGAATTGCTTGATATAAACTTGCAGTTGCAGGTTCTAAAGTCAGTATTGCATGATATAAACTTTTAATTGCAATAAACCCTGAATTGCGAGATACAAACTTGCACCTCTGAGAAATTAAGTGGCAATTCTATATAAACTGAACTGAGATATAAACTTACAATACTTTTTTCTCAGAAATGCGAGTTTATATCTTGCAATTCTATCTTTAAAACACAATTGCAAGTTATGAAGTCAGAATTTTTTAATTGATTTAAATTGGACTTTATAACTCACAATTGCGGTTTCGTATCTCACAATTATTTTTTTCAGAATCGCAGGGGAAAAGTCAGAATTGCAGGATTTAAACAAGCAATTGCGAGAAAAAAGTCAGAACTGTGAGAGAAAAAGTTGTAATTACCTTTTTTTATTTTTTATTCAGTGGCAGAAACAGCCTTCCATATTTATTGTCTATAAATTAGGAATCAAAACTGTTGGGCTACCAACATTCTTCAAAATATCTTCTTTTGTCTTCCAAAGAAGGAAATACAGTGCCTTGTGAAAGTATTCATACCCCTTCTTTTTTTTTCATGTTTTGTTATATTGTTGTCGTATGTTGAACTGTTTTGAATTACTTTTTTCCCACATCAATCTACACTCCATCCACCATAATGAAAAGCACAAACAGAATTGTCACAACTTCATAAATTTATATATATATAAAAAATAAATAAAAATAAATAAATAAATAAGTACACTGCGTAAGTATTCATACTCTTAACTCAGTAATTACAGTAGCTGAAGCACCTTTACAGCCTCAAGTCTTTTTGGGTATGATGCAACAAGATTTGCACATGAACATCTGGCAGACACTTTCAGGTTTCTCCAGAAATGTTTGATTGGGTTCAAGCCTAGGCTCTGGCTGGGCTACCCAAGGACATACACAGAGTTGTCTATAAGCCACTCTTGCTGTGTACTTAGAGTCATTGTCCTGTTGGAAGGTGAACCTTCTGTCTCGTCTGACTGTTCTGGACAGGGTTTTCATTAAGGTTCTCTCTATACTGTACTGTGTTGCCGCTGAGCTAAATTTCAACTGTCCCAGATAATGCAATGGAATATTTTATGTTTTATATATATATATATATATATATATATATACACATTTGTACCTATGTTAAAAAACAGTATTTTGCTTTGCCACTATGGTGTATGAAGTGTAGAATGATGAGGGGGGATTTAAAGCAGTTTATCATAAGGCAGCAACATAACAAAATGTGAAAAAATGAAAGGGTATGAATACTTTCGCAAGGCACTGTATCTTCTTATGTCTTCCACAGAAGGAAGTAAGTCATAGAGGTTTGGTACAACATGAGGGTGAGTAAATGATGACAGAATTTTCATTATTTGACTAATAATAAGTCATTATATTGAATCAGAGATTCTTACCACTTGTCAATACACTTCTGACAGAAGCTGTGTGCACATGGCAGAATAAGGTCTGCTTTCCCATCCATACAAATACAGCATTCTTCCTCATCCGTCAACTGTTTCACTCTGTTACAGAGCAAATTTGACATGGTGAGACACTGAGTCATCTATTATGCATCAATACATCAGGTGCAGATTTAGTAAACAGAACAAATGCAGTCTTTAAAGTACCTGCCCATCCACATGCTGGCCTGGCAGGTAGATTCTGATGACAGCGGTCCAGAGGATCCCTCTGCTGCCGCCTCTGAACTGAATACTTCAGCTGCCTGACTGGTGATGTCTCTGTAGAGCTGGATAAACTGGTACAGATTCATAATACGGGAGGCTTCCACCATTCCATCCTCCTTGTTAATCTACAAGCACACAGAGACAGCAATAACAATTCCCATCCCACTTTAGATAAACATCAATCACACATTTCAAATTTGCAGTACAGAGCAATTGACTAATGTCTATATTATTTAGTTTGACTAAATAAATACAGTACTGATCGATTCAGAGGTTTGTACATTAATCTTACCTTGGTGCACACTATTCTCACAGCAACCTTCCATAACGCTGTTGCATCAGATCCCGGCTGTACCTCAAACAAAAGATGTTTCTTTTGGCCAGAGGCTAGTTTAGCAGTTCTGTGGATAAAAAATTAACCTTTTATATCACATCAAACTGAGTCATGTGTATGTTTGCAGATTAAACTTCAAAATATGCAGGAAATATAGTCAGCTAAATAAATTATTACTAAACTAAGCTCACTTTTACACTTTCCTAGCAGGAAAAGAAACACTTACTGGGCAAGCATTATATATAGGATGGACCAGAGGGAAATACATTATATATATATATATATATATATATATATATAATTTAATATTATAATTTTTCTATCATGACAACTCTTTTAAGATTAGCATGGTAATGGATATGACAATTGTAATGTATTTGCTCTTGGCAGAATAGATCTGCTACGCTGCTGAAGCATATATAATAACCTGTAGCAGATCAATACAGGTGGAGCTGGGGAGGTGGTGGGTTTCAGGGTCAAAACTGCAAACTACTCTAGTAAATGCTAACCAGCCATTTAAAGCAAGCTCATTGGCTGCGTATGTAACATGTAACACCAATCAGCTTGTGCCAAGTAGTTTAAGGGGCCATTCACACAGAAAGTGTTTTACCATTCCAATGCGCTACTTTTCCACTGTTTTCCTATGTAAACACGCGCTTGACGGACGTACAAAACCATTACGCTCGCGTCTCGCATCTTTTGCAGCGCCTCGCACAGGAGCGCTGCGTTTTTAAGACGCCGTGACAAGTTAAAAGAATTTAAACTTTTACGCACAGCGCCGCTCATCAATGTCAGTTCCAAAGCAGTGGACCAATCAGAAGAACTCGGAGGTGGGGCAAGCGTTGCGAGCTTCTGTTTACATTAGCAAGTTGGCATGACAACTGTTTTATTTGAGTGCAACATGGCGGAGGAGGCACTCATAGTGGCTGTCCCCGGATACCCTGAATTATATAACATTTCTTCAAGCGATTATCACAACTTGGAGCTTGGAGAGAAATATCTCTGTCACTGAATGTATATATACTGAAAATGCCCCTTATTGTCGTTATTGCGTCACGTCTCAAAAGCACGTCTCAAGACCCCCACGTTCTATGCTGCGTTTTTTTAAAACCATTCCTGAGTGCTGCATCTCGCGTTTTTAGACGCGTTCTGTGTGAATGGCCCCTAACGCTGTAAATATCATCAGTCTGCGCCATCTAGACATGTGTGGTATTCGGTAATGCGATATATCACGATAATGAATATGCACACTATTTTATATTTTTTTTATTAAAAATGATTCAGAATTTTGAATGCATATTAACCCTTTTAACTGTCACCGTCCCGTATACGGGTATCTGATACCTGCATTATATACAGGATGGACCAGATGGAAATTACATTATATATATATACACATTTTTTTTTTATACATATTATTTAATATTATAATTTTTCTATCATGACCAGCCTTTTAAGATTTTAGCATGGTAATGGATATGACAATTGTAATGTATTTGCTCTTGGCAGAATAGATCTGCTACGCTGCTGTAGCATATATAATGTAACCAGTAGCAGACCAACACAGGTGGAGATGGGGAGGTGGAGGGTTTCAGGGTTTCACTGCAAACTGCTCTAGTGAATGCTAACCAGCCATTTAAAGGTAAAGTGGCAAGCTCATTGTCTGCGTATGCAACATGAACCAATCTGCTTGTGCCAAGTAGTTTAACGCTGTGAATATCATCAGTCTGCACCATCTAGACGTGTGTTATTCGTTAATGTGATATATATCATGATAATGAATACGCACGCTATTTTATCATTTTTTTTTTTATTAAAAATGACTTGAATTTTGAATGCATTTTATCCTTTTAACTGTCACCGTCCCATATACCGGTATATGATACCTGCATATCCTTAGCGCCATCTAGTGTATCATGACAGAACTTGGCATTACTTATAATATAATCAATAATACTATGGATAAATATTATGAACTGCAGCAGGTTATTGCCTAAAACTTCACTTACACATCATTGAGCTCCGCCACACGACCCAAGAACTCATCATAGGTGAGGTAGCCACTGTCACGCACTAGCCCCACATGTTTGATCAGTTTCTCAGGCAGTCTGGTCACTGCCTGGCCAGAAAACTGCTGGCCCATCTTGGCTCCAGATGGAGGGTTGCTCAAAAACAACTCTAGACCTCATGCACTGCTGGAGGCCCTAGATAAGAGAGAATGTTGACATGACACAGTATGTGATGTGATATATTTCATAAAAACTACTAACAGCATTTTCTTACACATGGAATTTTACTAATACTTATATTAATTGATAGAATACACTGAATATTTATATTCCAAATTCTTTTGTCACACCAAATGTTTTTTTAAATGATGTTAAAAAAGCTAAAATATTACAATTATTAAAAGAAATGGTGACCAGTCACAGCACCCAAAATATAGATATTTCTTTATACACAACACAGCGGGACCCTAAACTCTTGAGACCTCATTGAAAATTTTCAAACCTTCAAATCTGTAATTAGAGTTTTGGGATTGTATGTAATTATTTTAAATAAGTAATGTATATTGGCCATTCTACAGAATTGTTTCAAAGTCAGAATTGGAAACATCTTAAAAAAATGTGTCTTTTTCCACAAATTCCTACACATTTCTAGCAATTGTACAGTTTATTCTCATACTGTATTTTCAGAAAGTTTTGGAATATTTGTCCTCTCCCCAAATTCGTCACTAACAAAACACAGTTTTAATAGGAAGGGTTTTATTGACCTATTAAGATTTTGCTTACATCTTCCTTGTAAATATATTCAATCAATAACAATTGTAACAATATTTCAAGTGTGATTTATGAGATATGTTGTATTCTGAATCCAAATTTTCTTTGTAAAAGCAAAAAGTTGATCATACTGATTTCAAACTTAAGGATCCATTAGTTTAAATAAACATTGAACCAAAAACTATCATAACATCTTAGTTGATATGTTTCAGTCATGACAGCACATTTTCGGTAGTGACAGTAATGTTTTTGTAGTGACAACATCACATTACAGAACTTTAACCCACATAATAAAATACAAAAAAGGTGCATAACCGTACTAAAATGTTGTTTATTTCCCCCAAATAAAGGATTATGTACATGTAAATAATGGATGTTAACATGATGACATGTTTTGGTTGTGACTGTTACAGTATTGACAATTTTATGGGATAACTCCCAAAACAAAACAAAAAAACAAAGATGTCACCAAAACTCTGAAACTCTGGTAGTGAAAATTTTAGATACTTTTGAAACTAGCTCAAAGATGCTAATTAGCACAGCACATGGTTAGCTAGTTGTCCACATATTAAAAACTAAATGTCATGGAATAATTCACAAAAAAGCATGTTTAATTATAGAAAAAACGGTGTTCAATATAATTTTCATAAATTGAAATTTAGGGGTTAGGTATCGCCACCTCCCAATCCCAAGTGCCCACTAAATGATGATTTTATATGGCTTACTGATATTTTAAATATCATTGTGGGTTTCAATAGATAATAAAATGATCTTAGTAAAGATCTAACATTTCAATACTTTAATGCTTTTTAAATGTGTGTGTGTGTGTGTGTGTGTTTTGTTTTTTTTGTTTTTTGGTTGTGGGACTGCAGTTTGCACCAATTCTGTTTGCTTCCTGGACTCCACTGTCCATATATTTTAACCTAAATATTGATAAAAACGACGTTTCTAAATGCTCATGTTATTAGTCAGATACATACAATGCGTGGCCACAAATTAGTCATATTAAACTGCTGATATTAAATGATACACCACTCTAATTATATTATTATTAGTTACTCATGTAATGTCAGCAATTTTTCATAGATATCGATGAAGGTCTCAAGTTGTGACTGATATCAGTGGTACAATTCGCATACTCCCTGAAACTGTTAACGTTATTTATAATAAATGTGTGGCAATACTTTCGAACTGAACAGGTGTTTATTCATCTTCTTACCTACCCCATTGTTCACTAAAAACAACAAACTTTTTTTTCCCAAAAGATGTAGCAAACAAGTAGACGAGTGGACCATATAAATTTGTTTTAGAACGTAAAATAGGCGCCTTAAATACAGACGATGCTAATATAAAAACAGCTTGCTACTAGTGTTAGCTTGCCTAGCCAAAACAATACATAAAGACCGCAAGACAGAAAAAAACAGAAGCACACCCAACACATAGTTTTAACTACAAATGTACAGGAACCCAGCGAAATACAAATAAACGTCTACAAACCTGCTGACATTTGTTTTATCCAGGCAAATATTCGAGATGACAAGTAGGATGATAGCAAGAAAACATTGACGCGGGTTGATGATGTCACGATCACCCTTAATGGTTAAATCCATTGAACCTTGATACTTACAAGTCGGCAAGCACTGTACAACAAGGAATTTAGAGAGTACAAATTATCATTAAGCTTTATCATATAGCCCTGTTAAGAACAAACTAGTATTTACATGCGTTATTGATATTTTAAAGCAAAATAATATTTGAAAATATGAGCAGCACATTAAAAACAAAGTATTTTAACATAAATACTTAAAAAAAAAAACTTCCAAAAACTGTTTCAAATCCATATGACTTTTTTTCTTCTGTGTAACACAACAACAACAAAAAAGCACTTTTTTTTTTTATTTTTAGAGTGAGTCCGGGTCTTCTTCCAATTGAAGGATGATGTTGTTGTATTTCCCCTCGTTATTGTCTTTGCTAGTTTGTTCTGGCATACAATGCCTCTCACGTATTTTTTTCCACATCTCAGTTTCAAAAGTCTGTTTTTGCCTCATTCTGGTCCAGGATGGAAACTGTCGCCTTCTTTTACTAAAGCAAAGCACACTAGTCAGTGAAGAGTAGGCATGTTACAAAACTTTTCTCATGACAGTGAATTAAACACTTACATTTTGAGATACCAAGCTGCACCTGCTGCTGCCAGCAAGAATAGTAGCACGATGGAAATGATGACAAATATTTTGGGAGCTGCTAGAATATAAAATAAGACAGAAGTGTGTGATAAAATGAACGTGCAATCTTATTTAATTATTAAGGAGGTGATCTAAGTTTCAAAACCCAACCTCTAATGGATGATCTGTTAGGTGTACCGGTCTGGGACAATGCAGGCTGGCCTGTTGCCGTTGAATTATGCTGAGGAAGAAAATGAGTGGATGAATGAGAGGAAGATGAGTGGGATGAGGTTGAGAATTCAGGTGAAGTTCTGGGAGATGAAAGAGACACCGGGCTTGTTGTTGTTTGGAAACTGTCACTTATGTTAGAAAGACTATGTGTTACAAATGTTGTGGAGGAAGTGTTGAAAGCAAAGGAAATGGATGGGGTGGATGTGTAGGGAGGAAGGGATCTTGATGTGTAGGCAGGAGCAGAGGTTGACTTAATAAATGATGGATGGGTTGTCTTAATGGAATAATGGTTGTTTGATGGTGTTCTTCCTTCTGTTGTAGGTTGAGGCTTGCTTGATGTTGTTTCAAATGATCCATCAGGACCTGAGGTGCATTGTGAAAGACATCTTAGTAGATTAATTTTCTGTTTTTTCATTTATACACTACCAGTCAAAAGTTTTTGAACAGTAAGATTTTTAATGTTTTTAAAATAAGTCTCCTCTGCTCATCAGGCCTGCATTTATTTGATCCAAAATACAGCAAAAACAGTAATATTATAAAACTTTTAGAATATATTTAAAAATGTAATTCCTGTGATCAAAGCTAAATTGTCAGCATCATTACTCCAGTCTTCAGTGTCACATGATCCTTCAGAAAACATTATAATATGCTGATTTGCTGTTGAAGAAACATGTATTATTATTATTATCACCATTATTATTATTGTTATTATTATTATTATTATTATCAACATTTAAAACAGTTGAGTACATTTTTCAGGATTCTTTGGAAAGATCCAAAGATCAGCGTTTATCGAAAATGAAAAGCCTTTGTAACATTATACTCTATACCATTCAAAAGCTTGGAGTCAATAAAATATATTTTTTCTTTTGGGAAAGAATTATATAAATCAATACTTTTATGTAAATTGATCAAAAGTGATGATAAAGACATTTATGATGTTACAAAAGATTTTTTATTTCAGATAAATGCTGTTTTTCTAACATTTCTGTTCATCAAAGAAATCTGAAAAAATTCTACCCAGCTGTTTTCAACATAATAATAATAATGTAGGTTTGGTGAGCAGAAGATACTTCTTTAAAACAACATTAAAAACATATTATAAATAAAATTACCTGCTGGCTTAAAACAGTAAACGTCAAACAGTTTGCTGATGTCAGCTCTCCAAACAATAACACCTAATTCGCTTTTACCACATTTTTCGCTTTTCTCAGTTCGAGGAACAACTGCAATTTGCTCCTCAACCCAACCAAACCTGTAAGAAAGCATGATATTGCAGTCTTAGAAGAAACAGAACCTGTAGAGTTCAAATATAACTGATAATGACAATACATCCACAGAATTTATTATTATAAATTTGGGTATCTAGTGTATTGTATTATTTTAGGTGTCTATGCTGGTCATTTATAAAGCAGGACCATATTAAATTAAATTTAAAGACAGATGTCTTCCAAGAGTCTGGTATTGTACTTTGAAATTATATATGGCATGCATTTAAAAATATTGGTCATATTTCCTAAAAAAAAAAAAAAAAACAGATCAGTGTCATATATCTATAATATTATTTTTCATTTGACAAGGCCCTATGTAATGTCTGTTTAATTGTCATTTATTAAACTGATTTACCTGCATGTCTGTAAGCCATTTTTGTTTGCTGTTTCCACTTCAGCCTTTGTAGCAATTCTCATTTTAATAGCCTCACATGCCTCTTTGGCCTCTATGGCATTAAAACTGTACTTGTTGGTCTTGGTTTGGACCAACAATACTCCAGAAACGCCATCATTTGTAGGGACTAAAAGCAACCAACAGAAGATGCTTTTAATAAAGTGCAAAAGTATAGATTTACAAACCATTAAAAAAATCATTTAAATCAACAGAACAATAAAGAGATAAACCTACCTTGGATTTGACTCACATCTAGACAGAGTGTGCTTGTAAATAAGAAGAACCGTAGACATAATTGTAACCAGACTCTAGCCATGACTGCAGAAGATGCCACTAAATCTGTCCAGAAACCTGAACACAATCATTCTGATGATGCTGCAGAAAGATACCTATGAAAATAGGAAACAGGAGGTTGAGGATGATCTGTAAGATGACCTTCCTAAGGAGGGCATTTAAAGCTAGGGCAGAGGACAACTAAAAAACTTTCACTTCCTGTGGTCGTGCGCCATCTTTGAACTTTTTAGATACATCATGCACATATAGACATTCCGGACAAGTTGAAAAATATCTGACTTCCAGGCAGTTGTATTGTCAAGTCACTGTTATTTATAGGTAAGGCACTTTTTACAGTACAGACTGTCAAAGCAGCTTTACAGTATTGAACAGTACATACAGTACATGTCAGCGAATGAGCACCCCCTGCTGGCTGGACTAAAATCTCCTTTAGCAGCAAGCTATTTTTTTTTAAATTTTATTATTATTATTTTTTTTTTTTTACAAAATTTACAATAAATGAGGAACCAGACTCTGGCTATTGCATGCAACAGCTGCATTTGGTTTCTTTAAGTGAACTTTACATCATACTTTAAGTATACTATCATGTCCCTATTTAGGCATTAATTTGTATATATTTTGTTATATGAATATCTAAACATACAAAACATCATTTATGTTTACATTTATGCATGTAAACAAAAACATTTTATTCTATCTTCATGCATGCATTTTTATAACCACTTGCATTTGGGTAAATTTCATAATAAACAAACAAACAAACATTTTGAACAAAAAAACAACAACAAAAAAAGACTATTCATGATAATCCAAACGTAGATGGAGTTGATCAACATTCCAAAGCTTGACAGTCATTATTACCTCTTCATGGGTTGACATTTTGTTCCATAACTTTACACAGTTTTTTTTTTACATATCTATGTGTTTTGGAAATTTTGTACAGGAGATGTGCAATAGCGCCCCTACCGTATAACAATGAAAACACAGATTCTCAGAGCACAAGTAGCTCAAATATACTTAGACTTTTTCTAAGTATAAGTCAAGTATAAATGTAATTTTAAGTATATTTCAGAAAAGTACATAACACACATTTCTGAGAAGTACATACAAAGTATACTGAAAGTAGAAGTATACTAATAGCACACTTGAATAAACTTCTTTTTTTCGTAAGGTGTGGCACATTCTGACATGCTCGATACAGCCATTAGAATGTACTACCACCTTAATAAGTGAGGAACCAGACTCTGGCTACTTCATGGAACAGCTGAGCTGCATTTGGTTGCTGTGCCATAATAGTTGTTATGAACTAGTAAAGTAGCAAAGTTGCTAGAACTGCCTTCAGCAGCAAGCTAGTTATTCACAAAGGATTTCCCACCAGTGTACTGACCGGGCTCAGACCTGCTTTAGTAAGGAAGCAGATTCTGGCTACTGCATGCAACAGCTGCAATCAGTCGCTGGGCCTTATTTTTTATTTTTTTTTTTTGGATAATGTTGAAGAACCACTACTAGCTATAAAATGTAGCAACACCTTCCCCTTGGTAGGTACCCCTTGGGGGGTAGACTCGTTTAAAGTAATATAATCATCTGGTTTTACAAAAAGCACTTTCATCTGGTATTCATTGTGTCAAGCTTTATCATTTGTTATCTGAATTAATTCAGTTGTTACCCTTAAATTGGTTTGGAAGTTTTATGTATTTGCTAATTCAGGGAACAGAGACAGTCTCTATAGTATGATATCTAGGTGAAAGAGTCTCTATGTGTTAAGAATTAACTGACTTCTGTGACATGAGGTGGCTAGCAGATGGTCGGTTTAGCCAGTCTGTCTGTCCTAAACTGGACATTATGGACTATTAGTCTACTATCATGCACCGTTTAAGTATATAAATGATTCTCTCTCTATAAAGTTCTATAAAGTTATTGTCATAATTACTATATTTAATTCAAGTTAAATTAATTGTGAATGTAGCCTAAAAACATTGTTGATGTCCTTGATTTTTTGTTATCTAACTGAAAAAATATTTCCGCTCAGTGTGACCTTGGACAAGTGAAATTTTTATAAGCCTAATGCTTAGTATCTGTGACATTGGCAGAAGACTGTCAAATTTCCTTCTTTAGGTCATTCTATCCATTGTTGTCTGTGATTCTGAAGGCTAAATAAACAGAAAGGCTCATTACCACGTCACTTCCAAAGCAACCAGCTAAGTAGCATGCTATTGCGAGAAGCAATAACATGTTATGTTAGCACATAGATGACCTGACAAGCTTGCAGGCAAACATAGAAAGCATCTCCTCTGAATTAACCCACAGGGGAGATGTAGAAAATTACAGGAAGTTATTCGAAGCATCCTGTAGAAGTTTTGCAGATTCAAATAATTATCACATCTCTAAATTCCTGACGTAAACACATCATTTCCTGACTGTTCTGAGAGCACAGGAAATAAACACTAACCAAAGGTTTTGACTGGGATTTTCAGTATTATTCTTTTGACATTTGAAGAAGTTTGTGTAGTCTGCTTCTTTTATATCACTAATTTCAATCTCAAAAGGTCTTTTTGTTCAGACAGCAGGTTCCCATGCAATTGCTGTTAGGCAGTTAATGTTCAAGGCAAAAATCACAAACAAAGCTATCTGGGCCAGTGGAACTTGTTCTATTTGTGCTGCTTCACTCTGCTTGAATAATACATTTACAATGGATGGGTTTGAGTTTCCTCCTCTGTAAAGTAAAGGGAATCAATCTTGTACACTTGTAAAGGATCTGGTGTTACTGAGGTTGACTGTTATATAGTAGGAACATAATGCAGAACCATTTTGAATAATTATTTGTAAAAGGGTTCGTTCACCCAAAAATGTGTCATCTGTCAAAAATGTGTCAAAATTCTGTCATGAATTACTCACCCTCATGTTCCAAACCCATAATACCTTTGTTCATCTTCGGAACACCAATTAAGATATTTTTTATTAAATCTGAGAGCTTCTGACCCTGCTTAGACAGCAATGCAACTGAAATGTTTCATGGCCCAGAAAGGTAGTAAGGACATTGTTAAAATAGTCCATGTGACATCAGGAATTATGAAGTTACAAGAATACTTTTCGTGTGCGAAGAAAACGACAACTTTATTCAACAATTTTGTCTTCAACGCGTTCACGATAGTAGCACGACACATCTGTGTGGTTCTGCTGATGTAACATGATTTTTGTAATATACAGCCACTTGCTGGATGCACTCAATACAAAAAACAAAAAGAGTTAAAAACGTATCCAGCTATTGTTCCCCAGGTGGCTTTCTTTTCATTCTAGATGGACTGAAACTTGTATGGACAAGTATACACTACTTTGGGCTTCTGGTGGAAAGGATGTGACATGCAATTTGTCCCATACATGGAATTTTTGCTCTGCATTTAACCTATCCAAGTGCACTGAACAAACATGCACACACACCCAGAACACACACACACAGAGAGAGAGCAGTGGGCAGCCAATGGGGAGCACTTTGGGTCTCATCGCAGTCATGGTATTGAGGGTGAAGAGCCAATCCCTGCTCAAACCTGCAGTCTTTGGGTTACAAGTCTGACTCTCTAACCATTAGGCCACGATTGCCCTCTGGGGTGCACTTAAAGGACAAATACTTAACTCATTCCCTGCCAAACACAGAATTTTCTGTTATTTATAAGACAACACTTATACAATTTAGGGGTGCAATTACACATCTCCAGAATGAGTCCAGAATCTACCGAACAAAAAGGAAGACACAGAAACAAGTGATCACATATGTAAGATGCATATGAAAAATAATATGATCATAACAAAACAGTAAACAGCAACCATAAACAGCATATAAATGAAAAGTACTTAATGTTACAGAGTGAAATGTTGATCCAGGAAGCTGTGGAAGCGATCTAGTGCATCTTTCCTTTGATCATCATACTAAATATGATCCAGACGTGTTTGAAAAAAATGGGATTTTTTCCGATTTTTTTTCTTAAAATATCACCCTGGACCCAAAAAAAAATAATCTGTAAAATATACGGCAAACAACAGCAGCTGCGGTTGCCGGAATTTTACCATAAAAATAAGGCAGCAACGTTTTATGTTTTTACTTACATTTACATGTCAATATTGTAATTTATTTAACATTAATATAATGGTAATGTACCAACCTACTGAAGTACTGAAATCTGTTTTGTACCTTTGTAATACACTGATAACCACTAAAAGCAGGTGGTGATGAAGTAGTCACATGATGAACCAAAGCCCATCACAAGCAACTTTTAAATAATAACATAGAAGGGGCACAGTGTAATACACACAAACACTAAACACTACCATGTTAACACAAATGAAACAGAAATAATACAATAAACATGAATTTAACAACATTAGAATTAACATACAACCCTACTGTACAAAACTGCTACGAAAAACAAGAAGAAAGAAAAAACTTCAAATTGAAAAATTGAAAAACACAGGGAATTCTGGGAATGCTATTCACTGTAAATTTTATGGTCTTTTACAGTAAAATATTCAACAGGCTTTTACTGTAATAATTTTTACAGTTAAATTCACTGTTTTTTTTTTTTTATATATTTGCAGCAATACATTGTATTAACAGCCAACACATTGTATGGGTCAAAATTATCGATTTTTCTTTTATGTCAGAAATCATTCGGATATTATTTAAAGATCATGTTACATAAAGGTATTTTATAAATACCGTAAATATATCCTAACTTTTACAAATTTTGACTAGTAATATGCATAGCTAAGGACTTCATTTGGGGTTCAATTTTCTCAATATTTTGCACCCTCAGATTCCATATTTTTAAATAGTTATATCTCTGCCAAATATTGTCCTATGCTAACAAACCATACATCAATGGAAAGCTTATTTATTCTTTTTTTATTCTAGCTTTCAGTTGATGTATAAAAATCTAAAATTGACCCTTATGAGTGGTTTTGTGGTCCAGGGTCACACATGTTGTTGAAACTTTGAAGATTACATTTTAGATTTATTAAAAATGCTGGTAGTGACTGGCAACTTTTTTTCAAAAACACTGGTGGGGAAAGAGTTCAACATGACAGGACAAATTTTTGCCTAGGAAATCACCCCAAAAGTCTAGGAGCAGCACTAATTGCAATAATAATAATAATAATAATAATAATAATAATAATAATACTGAAATCCTCTGAGGTAATTTTTACTACAATCAATACCTGATGAGAGAGATGTGGGACCAGTTGCATATGAAACAAGAGAGAGTGAGACTGATATAAGGTGGTGCCAGTGACAGCAGCAATGAAAAATAAATCAGACCACTAAATGGCATGGTTGACCAATGAGAACCAGGTATTTACAATCTATAAAACAGTAGGGCTTGCTAAATAACTGTAACATAAGTAACTTAATTATTGTACAAACATAAATGAACACAAGAGGTGTTCTGTTAGGTGATCGGGTTCAACATTTTTGCCTGGTGGATGATAAAATGTGAAATTTCCAATAGACTAGTCAATGTAATGATCTGAATATCACAGAAACCACCCACAACACCCTTGCATCTTGCTCGCAGTATGATCTTGGTAAGCACCAGTCACATTTTCTTCAGAAAATGTACAAATCTAATCAATCTTCAGTCCTGGCATCATTACCAATATGCGGTTAACCCTAACCAACTCATTTCAGGATGTTGAGAGGCACTATGGTGCAATTAGTCAAGGATGAGATGAGCTGTGTTTGATCCCTTGTGGTAGCATAGAGTTTCTGCTCCCTGTGAGTTGGTATAACATTTCCTCATAAATAATTGAACTAGGCTGCATGTTGGTGAGTCTCCTTAGTTCCCGTTGCATTCACGTCTACAGGGACTTTGGGTTGGCAGGAGGAATAAACATTTCAAACGGCTCATAGTTTCAATTTTGAATCTGGTTTCAGCGTCCGGTCAGAACGATGACCCTAAGGGCCAGCTCTCATGGAGAGCTCCAGGCTCTAACTTCACTGAAGACCCCTGCTTCAGACAGCGGCACTTTTAGGTCCCTTTCTCACAGTAGCAACAACATGAGCGGCCGATTCGAAAGCATCGAGGAGATTAAAGGATTTTCGAAACCCACGCACCCTCCTCGAAGACCTGTACGTGCAGTCCGACCCGTGAGTGCTCTGAGTGCCAGTGGCTCCTTCCTGCAGATCAACCACCTACAGGGAGAACTAGTGAGAAAGAGGAAGGTAGGTGCTGAGTCTGAGCTTAGGCCTCATGTTTCAGAACATTGTGAATGACATGTACGTTTGAAAATTAGATTGTAAATAAGTAATTTTCAGTGCAAGACCCCCCCCCACCCCCATATATATGTTGTCTTTTAGTTTTTTCTTTTTAAATTGCTAAAAAAAAAAAAAGAAAAGAAAATTCTGTCATCATTTTTGTTATAAATGTTAACTAATACAGTTGAGGTCAAAATTTTACATACACGTTGCAGAATCCACAAAACGGTAATTATTTTACCAAAATAAGAGGGATCATACAAAATGCATATTATTGTTTATTGACCTGAATAAGATATTTTACATAAAAGATGTTTACATATAGTCCGCAAGAGAAAATAATAGTTGAATTTATAGAAATGACTCTGTTCAAAAGTTTACCAACACTTGATTCTCAATGCTGTGTTGTTACTTGAATGATCCACAGCTGTTTTTTTTTTTTTAGTTGTCCATGTGTTCCTTGTTTGTCCCACATAGTTAAACTGCCCGCTGGCAGGTCCCACAGATTATTATTTTATTATTATTAATATATATATATATATATATATATATATATATATATATATATTTAGCATTTTTGTGTATTTGAACCGTTTTCAACAATGACTGTATGATCTTGAGATCTATCTTTTAACACTGAGGACAACTGAGAGTCTCATATGCACCTATTACAGAAGGTTTAAATGCTTACTGTTGCTTCAGAAGCAAAAACGATGCATTAAACTTTTTGAATTTGAAGATCATGCATTGTTTTTTTTCCTTCTGGAGCATCAGTGAGCAACCTTCTGTAATAGTCCCTCAGTTGTCCTCTGTGTGAAAAGATGGATATCAAAATTAGGGCAAACAATGGACTCAGTGAACAGCCAGTGTTGGGCAGTAACTAATTACTAATAATAATAATATTACTTTTTGCAGTAACTAGTAGTGTAATTAATTACTATTAAGATTTCAGTAATAATATTATATAAAACAGCTTAGTTACGTAGTTACATTTGATGCCTCACCCCGCTGATTAAAAATCCAACAATCAATTTATTTTCATAATTTTCACGACTCGCACATGCGTGTGATGTACTCAGTGCAGCAGGCAATCTTGGAATATGGAAGTGCGTACATTTAGCATATATAAATATTGCATTCTATTGATTATGTCAGGAAAAAAGATTATCTGAACACTGTTGTGTAAGTGTTTGTAATAACTTTTGATTGTGATCCAATGTAGATTTTGATCAAATGATGAGGCAAAAATAAGTTGTTAGTAACATTCTAGAAGAATTTTATGTGGACGTTAACTTCTGTGGGGCATGAAGAAAAAGTAATGTAACTAGTGTAACTAATTACTGTTGCCAGAAAGTAATAAGTAAAGTAACAATATTACTTTTGAAAGGAGTAACTAGTAATAAGTAATATATTACATTCTTTGAGTAACTAGCCCAACAGTGTGAACAACTATCATAAAAAAACAAAAAAACAGCTGTGGATTATTCTAGTAACAACACAGAATCAAGTGTATGTAAACTTTTGAACAGGGTAATTTTTATAAATTCAACTATTATTTTCTCCTGTGGACTATATATGTAGACATCTTTTATGTGAAATCTTATTCGGGCCAGTGCTAAATAAAAAATAACATGCATTTTGTATGATCCCTCTTATTTTGGTAAAATTATCATTATATTAAATATATCTTTAACTAAAATTAAAATTGAAAATGTGAAAATATACAAATACAAACTGATTTAAAATCATGCTAAAATAACACTGCATACAGTCCCTCATTACCACTGTATCTGTCTTGTTCAGGAATGTGAAGACTTAAAAAAGGAGAACAAGTATCTCTCTAATGAAATTCACATGGAAAGGATCATGATGAGGACTGAGAGTGAGCTCACCATGAGAAACCTGCGCAATCTCAACCAGGAGCTCCAGGCCCAAGTTAAAGAGGTGTGAACATTACACATCTGGAATCATAGACAATGTCGATTAGTCGATTTAGTCATTTGCATGTTCTTTAAAAATGTTTTTTTAAGGGTATCCGGAGCGGATGACTAATTCATTTAATTTTACCTCAGACCTAGCATGCGTTTTTTCGTGTCACTCAGTTTTTCTCAGAAATGTCAGAAGAGGAGGATGGTGTTGCAGCTTATTTATTAGTTTAAAGTGGGGAAACATCATGAAAGATTTTTAATGTTATCTACGTTTAATGACTAATAAAATTGTTTATCATCGCAGCGCTGGTTTGTTTACGTTAACCATGGAACCTCTGTTTTTGCTGATCCAAAAGCGAGTGAATTTGTATTTTCATTCAGCACGTCTGCTGCTTTTGTTCCCGTCAGTGTTGTAAATTTTAACGGTTTTGTGGAAAATAAACTCGAATAATAATGTATCCGGAATTATTAAAGTCTCCTCTTTTCTGTGTAATAATTAGTTGAAACAAAAGCTGCATCTCAGCCAGCAGAGGGCGACACTGTGTTCCAGGGCAGCTGAGGATGCTGATAGAGGACGAGCAGAGGCGGACAAGAGCAGGGCACTGGCTGAGGCCCGGGCACTGGACAGCAGGCAAGAAAAAGATGTCGCAGTGGCTGACAAAATACGGCTCAGTGAGGATCTACATATGTTGAAAAAAGAGGTACAGATACAATATCATACACTCAAATGCAAAATATTGCAAATGCACAATAATTCTATACATAGGTCCAGTGTATTCATTTGCATACTGTCATCCATAGCACAATGATGTCCAGCTGCTTTTGGCACAAGCTGAAAAGAATTACTTTGAGACCAAGCTAAAACTAGACAGGGTGTCAGGAGAAAAGCAGGCTCTCCAGGAGGAGAACAGAATAGTGGAGGACGAGAGGAACACGTTACGACACAAACTGAAGGAACTGACTGAGGAGAATGTGAAGATAATGGAAAAGTAAGCTCAAGAGCATTCAGTAATGCCATTTATCTTTGGTAATACAAGCATTGTGAAAGGATCCTGCCGTGACAAGACTCAGGCCATTATAAGGCAATAAAAACTAAATAGGAATAGTCTGGTTCATGAGGCTGTCTGTCACTGTCATCCTCTCTTTCTGTAGGGAGGTGAACTCCAGACGCAGAGCTCTGGTTTCTGAAGAGCAGAGAGAAAGGGCCAATAAAGCCCAGCAGGAAGCTGAGCAGGAAAGACATTTAGCTGAGCGGGAGAGGGAAGATCGCACCAGGGAGTGTCTCAGCTGGAGAGAGAAACACCAGACTCTGGCAGAAGTCATCAGAGCCCAGGAAGAACTTAAATCTCGGAGACAGACCAAAGCAGTATGTCCTCTTCAATGTAGGGTCTCTTTTTTTGTGCCCATCATGAAAATGTGTGTAAACAGATTTTTAGCATCACTTATTATAGCCATTTTTTTTCTTAACAAATTAACAAATATGGGGTAAAATAAATTTATATTTAATATATAAGTATATTATGTGTAACAGTTTTTGCATCACAAGAATGCATTCAATTGATCTGAAGTGAGAGTAAAGACATTTAAATAGGAAGTATTTTTATTCATGACTTTTGAACAGTCATACGCAGAATTGGTTCAAAGTTCGAGTTGGAAATGTTTTGAAAAAATTTCTTTGTATGTATGCAAATTGTATAATATCCAAGGTACATATTTCTAGTAATTGTGCAGTTAATTCTCATATTATATTTTCAGAAGGTTTTGGAATATTTGTCCTCTACCCAAAGCAAATTAAAAATAATTTAATTAGAAGGGTTATATTGACCTATTAAGATTTTGCTTACATCTACACTGTAAATATATATTTTTGCTATTTTATTAAATTTTTTGTCAGTGGTAAATCAATAACAATTACATTTTAACAATATTTTCAAGTGCAATTTATGAGGTGTGTTGTATTTTGAATCAAATTCTTCTTTGTATAAGGCAAAAGTTGATCATACCGATTTCAGAGTTAAAGATTTATTAGTCTGAATATACATTGAACCAGAAATAATCATAACATTTTAGTTGATAATTCAGTATACTTTATTTTTGACAAAACATCCCATGTTTCGGTAGTGACTGCACAGTTTAACTTGCAAAAAAAATCTACTAAAACAAAAATCTTTTTTTTTTGTTTATTTCCCCCAGATATGAGGATTATGTGTTCCCTTTTGTCAATACCAAAACAATGTTTGCACCAATTCTGTATAATGGCCCATATATATATATTTGAACTTTCTAAATTGATTGCACAATAACACATTCTTTCATCTCATTTCAGTGTCAAGCTAATATTAAGAGCTACTTCCTGTGCATGACTGAAAGCGACCAGAGGGTTAAGATCCTAAAAAATCAAGATGGCACACCAAGGAACTTCACGGTAAGGTTTCTTGTCTGTCATTCCTACACATTATTATCAAAATTAAGTGTAAACACTTATGATTTGTTACTAAATAATACTGTTAAACAACATGCAACCAACAGGAAGGAGACCCTGTGTACATCTCAACACCTGACCTCAACAGTGAGGATTCAGAAAGGAGTTCAGGGAGGTAAGTCTTACTTACAAATGCTAAATTTTGATTAGTAAATGTTATTGACTGTTAATTTAGCAATTTGTCTGTTCAGCAGGACAATGTTTAGGGTGGCTGCACCTCGAGTTGGACGGGACACCGGCCCAGCCCACTTTAGCGAGTTGTCACCAATGGCAGATACCCACGAATCGGGATTTTCAAGGAGAAACAGGAAAGTGGAATATTTCTGGATCCCCACTGATGAGGAATAAATATGAATTTCTTGTTTTTTGATACAGTGCCTTGCAAAAGTATTCATACCCCTTAATATGTTAAAGGAACACTCTGTGAAATGTACTTATTTCAATTTCTGTATTTTTAATAAATGTACAAAGTTGTGACAATTCTGTTTTAGCTTTGTCAACATGGTGTATGACGTGTAGATTGATGTGAAAAAAATAATTTAACATAAGGCAGCAATGCAAACATGAAGAAAAAAAAAACGAAGGGGTATGTATGCTTTTGCAAGGCACTGCGTATTGCCCAAACTGTATCCCTGTGTTTATTAAAAAAAAAAAAAGAAAATAATTGTATAAATGTACTCTGGCAAAATAGTTCACTAGAAAAGATTTAGCACAAAGGGAAGCTAATTCTCAGTGCATTTCTTACAAAAGATGTCAACAAACATTTCAGCTGATCAAGTTTTTCCTTTATTGTGAATTCAGCAATAGTGGTGATGAATACAGCACTAAACAGCCTTACAATGACATGATCATAAGCCATTTCCTTTCTGACAACAGGATTGCAGTTAACATGTCGGCAAACGTGCACAAGATAAACTTTGTCAAATATAGTTAAAACGCCTGTCAATAAAAGGTCATCTGAGAACCCCTTAGTGACAAGGGCAAAAGCCTTTCACCTCTTATGATTTTTAAGGATTTTTCTGATTTTTGTTGACATTTAATGACCCATTAAAAGGCAGGTTAAAATAATCCACTACTTTAAGATTGGAACAATTTGCAGCAGATCAGCAGGACCTGAAGGGCAACATTACTACTGCAATCATGCAGAGAATACATTTCCATTACCTTGTCAGAACACACTGCAGATAACATTAATGAAGTAAGGCTGGGGCAGCAGAGGCATTAAGTTGACACTAGTAGCTTGATTTCTGCATCTTAAATGGAAAGCACTTAAACTATTGAGATAATAGGTAGTGTGTTGTGCAAAATCAAACTACGCAGATGTTCTGGATCTTAAACTTTAGACATATCAGAAGCACTAAATAACGCTTACTCAGTAGGAGGTAGAAATGGAAACTGCTAACATATTACAGTGATTACAGTCTTACAGATGTTTAAATCATGCACAAGGGGTGTAGGATATTGCAACCGACCCAGAATAACACTAATAAAGCATCTACAGCGTAACCTACGAAGGCCATTCAACCAGGATCTCATGATTCATTTTAAATCAATCCCCAAGACAGACTGCAAACAAATCATTGCTAATAACAAGTTTCACTTCTGCTGAGATGCTGAAAGGCTTTCTGTCCTGTGTCTTGTGAAACAAAAAATTAAAACAGACAGGACATGTAAGGAAGATTAGACTACCACTTTTTCTACTGAAGAAGCATAGTGGTTCTGAAACTAAAGCAGTTAACAAGCCTGACGTTGGTTATGATGCCAGTAAACATTAGAGACGTTATGATAATGGTATTATTACGTCTTTCATTTAATTCATGAGCCTAGCAGCAGTGTACTGTAACTGGTCGAGAGTGAGCTACTGCAAAGAGTGTGGGAACCAAAAAGAAGACAGCAAGACACGTAGCAGGAAATTAATGTGTTGTAGAAGATTAGTCTGGTTCCTCAGTCGGCTTCCTCCTCGGATTCCTCTTCCTCAGCCGTCTCAAGCCAAGTCAGCCACTGGTTCACCTGAAAAGATTAAATACATGTAAATGTACATAGTTCTACTCCATTCCCATTTGTAGAGTGAACAGTAGTTAAACCTACCTGGAATAAGGCTTTTCCTTTTCCAGGAAATTCTTGGGAAATGTCTTCCTTCCATGCAAGGAAACCTTCCTCCTCAATGATCTCCATGTCATAAAAGTGGACAAAGTAGCGAAGCAACATACCTAAATTACAAAACAAACAAAAAAAAAAGTCTCAAACCTTGAATAAAATATTATTGCTATAAGCAGCTATTACAGGGGTTTAAGTGCTTAAAGCATTTAAGCACACAAAGAAAAAGAAAAAAAAACAAAAAAAAAACACACATCACATTATTTTGCAAGCCTGTAACCACCTAAATCAATAAGTAATAAGCATTTTTGGCAATCCAGGTAATTTACCATAGAAATATGATTTTTAACAATTAGGCCAATAGCGGCCATGTTTTTTTTGAGGTAAGCAAATGTCCTTACAGACACTTTGGACCAAGTGTTTTTCACACTTGACAGAACCATTTTTATGCCCCCCCCCTTCTTTTAGTGCCACTAAGTGGTCAATCTCTGCTATTTTTGTCCTGTGACCTCATATTAAGCTCTTACATAAGTTTTTACATAAGTTTGGTGAAGATATCTCATTCTGTTCAGGATAGTTATAGGCATTTTACTAAAGCTGCCCCACCCTTTTCGAAAGTTTTGGCGTCTTTGCGACTGAGTTTTTTTTTAAATTCACTCTCCAGAGAATCTTTCTACACTGGTTGGTTCCGATCAAGTGAAAAACCTATTTTGTATTTTTGATCGCTGTAGTGTCCCCGTCAGGAGGATTGGGGTGAGTGTTGGTGACATTGTCGGTGGTGTGAGTACTACCATCCCTCAAAGTTTCAAGTCTCTACAACTAATGGTTTGGTCTGCACAATCAGTTTTAAGTAGAGACTGGCCATGGGCATTCTAACAATTACAATAGGGTTTCAGCGCTATGCGCATAAACAGCCACAGCAGTTTACAATCAGAGTAATTTCTGTACCTTTTGGGAAAGCGTTGGCATTGCAGTGCACCTGCAGTGCAGACAGGGCACTGACTTGCAGATCAATGTGATCATGGAGGAACTTCTGCATGACTGGCTTGAAGGAGAGCAGCAGTTGCTTCTCCTGGTCCAGCTGCTCTTTAGAAGGCGAAGCCAGTTGCTCATCACCTTCATTCACACCAAGCTCAGCAAAGATATAGTGCAGGAAACTGTTTAAATGGAAAAACAGTAAGGATTGTTAACAACTTGCATATCTCCATTTATGAATGTAATGTACACTGAAAAGGCTGTACCTGGTCATAAGTATGTTGATGAAGCCCTTGTCAGTGTGGAGTTTGGGAGAAATGTTGTCTTTAATCCACTTGTAGATGGCCTGAGGGGAGGGGTCTGCCTTGATCTGCTTCAGCAGTTCCTTCTCCAGTTTCAGCAAGGGGAAAAGGAAACTTAAACCTTTCCCTTCCAGAACCTCCAGCATACGGTCTTTATTCTGGTCGATTTCTGAGGAACAAATATATCCAGTTAAATACAGCAATCATATTTAAAAGCAAAGGATCTCACGACTGGCCAAACAGAATCAACTACTTCAGAGTTGTGTGTAGGAAGGAGACATACCAGGAAGCATCTTCTGCATGTTGACCTTGCTCTGCTGGAAGAGATCTGTGAGCCACTCACGGTCCTTGAGCTTGGAAGCTTGCTGCAGGCATAGCAAGAAAAGAGGAAAGTGGTTGCCGTTCTCCAGCGGATGAGCCAGTTCTGCCACACTGACCAACTCAGCGATGATGGCCCGTGCTGCAAACTGCGCTAGGTATGACTTCACCAGAGGAATGTCGACCTCAATCTTAGGGCACTGATCTAAGACATTCAGCAGAGCCTGATGATAAAAACCATAATTATGGGAATTAGCAATGAAACACTAAATACAAATATTCTGATTGCTTAAGTGACAACAACAACAAGAAAGGTCACCTGCATGAAGTTTTCCCCAGTGATGAAGCCCTCAATACGCAGTGTATTAATAAGAGTGCTAGCCTGTTCCCGGTCCTCATCAGTCCTCTCCAGAGAACACAAGATGATTTTACTCAACATCTCTGGCAGAAAGTGTTTGGGAGCTTTCATCTCTTTCACACCACTGACAGCATCCTCCATGTTCTTACTGTTCAAATATTCAGTCACAATGTTCTCCTGTTGTAAACAAAATGAGTAAACCCTTAAAGTCTAACAGCCACGGAAGAAAACGGTTTGATCACAAAATGGTTGTACAAGGAAAATACCCACAGTCATTTTCAGCAGTTCCTCCTTAGAAGGTGCTGGTTTCTTAGTAGTCTTCTGAGGTTTCTCCTGGATCAGAGGCGGGTTTGTTTTCAGACCAAGTTGAGGAGGCTAAAAAGAACATGGAAATTACTGATTTTTTTTTCGATGCCATGTCATTGCATGAACAAATTTCAAAAGGCAAGTTCACTTCTAGAATAAATATTTCCTGATAATTTACTCACTTCCCTTGTCATGCAACATGTTCATGTCTTTCTTCAGTCAAAAAAAAAAAAAAAAGGTTTTTGAGGAAAACATTCCAAGATTTCTCTCTATATAATGCACTGATTCAAATTAGTATTTGTATCAGTCTGCGCACCTCACAACATGTTCTCGTTTAAACCAGCAGCATCTGGGGCTGGGGGGCGCAATCACAAAACATATTTCAAAGCCCAGCAGCAAAGTCCTGACTGCGTCACTGTGTTTACAGGCTGTTTTTAGGAAATATTTGCATTTATTCACATGCAAGTGGATTAGCTATTCATGTGGTAGACTGTCATGATTTGCAAGACACTACTGAATGATGCGCATCAGAGGAGATTTAGAAGTAGGTATACACAAAACCGACTGATAAAGTGGTGGGTACATGCTGTATGCCTTCCACTACACCACTGCCATGTGTCATGTATTTCTTTTGTTTGTTCGATCCGCTCTCTCATTGTTGAAGTTTAGCACAGCTCACCAGAACTAAGCAATGTTGGGGCATATTGAGCTCAGCTTGTGCTTTCAAGAGCTTTCTCAGGTTGTTATTCTTTTAATAATTTATTTGTTATTATTGTTAGCTCTTGGCAGAGCTAGTGCAAGATGAGCATTTGTGGTAAATTATATACTTTTTTTTTTTAGAAAATGACAGATCGTTTCATTGGATAACACCGTTATTTCACGGCTGGGATCATCGAGAGCCCTTTGAAGCTGCGCTGAAACTGCACTTTGGACGTTCAACCTATTGCCCACCACTGAAGTACATTATATGGAGAAAATTCCTGGAATGTTTTCCTCAACTTTTTTCATTTATTTGTGACTGAAGACAGACATGAACTGCTTGGATGACACTGGGGGTCAGTAAATTATCAGAAAATTGATTCCTAAAGTGAATTTCTCTTAATTAAGATTTACAATATTAATCTCCAATAAAGAGAGAGTTCAGCAAAGCTGAGAGAATTTTTTACCTGTCCAAGTGGTGGAGTCTGTGTCCGTGGAGGCTGAGCACTAGGAGGAATCATGGTGGGAATCTGAGGCTGCAGTTTTGGCACTTGGTTTTTATTCATGAGAAACGACTGAGCAGGTCTAAGGCTGATCTGTGAAAAACAAAACATTGTTAGGCTAGTGACAAAGATTTAAACGCTTTATACTACTGACAGGTCACACCCTCATATCTCATAATCGCAGTCAGCGGACTGGCTGGCAGTTTAAGAGTGAGGGATAGAAGAGAAGAGAACAGGAAGAGAGTAAGAACAGGAAGAAACAAAGAACAGACAAAGCACGAAAACTGCCATCCAGTGGAGTCCCTCAGAATAACGCGTCTTTTTATAATCACAGGGTGTAAGATATTTTGGTTTTACTCTGCACTTAAGTGTCTCTGGTTTACCTCGTCCGCATTGAGCTGCCCCTTTTTGAAGCGTGGAGGCATGTCCTTAGATTGAGCTTGCTGCTGGTTCGAATGGTTCTGGTTTTGATTGTGAAAATGCTGATTCTGTCCCTAAATATATATAGTTATTGAGTCTCATAATATTGGCTTTGAAAAAAAAAAAAAAAAAAAAAAAAAAATTATAGCTGTAAGTGCTGCAAAAACATTTATGCTTACCTGGTTAGACTTGATGAAAGGCTTCATAGCTAAGTCAAACTGTGACTGTGGTTGGGAAGCCATGTGTCCGCCGTGGCCATTGAAAAGAGGATTTGTACGATGACGTCCTAGGGTGGGGGAAAATCTGTCCTGGATCACACCTGGACCAGTCCCTATGCCACTACCTGCAAATATAAATACAATAAAGATAAAGATGTGGCACATTTATCAATAAACAAATACAACTGACAGGTGATACACTCACCTGGCATCTGACCAAACATATCGGCCAATCCCCCAAGAGTTTCTCTATCCAGTTTCATCCTGTTCGGCATGAAGGGGCCTTCTAGGAAGAAGTCCATTCTCATTCCCTGGTTCATGGGTGGAATAAAAACACCCAAATCCTTTAAAGAGGAAACAAAGACTTGTAATTAAAGGCACTTTACATAAAACTGAATCAGTTTGTAAAGGAAAAAAACCCATGCTGACTCACCTTCACTGCATCTTGACGAATCTGGTTAATCGTCTTTGGTCCGTTGTCGATGAATGCTTTGCGAGGAACCCAATTGTTCTCTCTCAGCTCCACGGTGTCCTGCAGTAGGAAACGAATCCTTGCAGGCAAATCCTTGTTGTTCATTAAGGATCGCATACGGCCAAAGTACTGATCCATTAAAGACTGCAAAAAGAGACAACAATGGAAGAGATGTTGACCACAAATTACACTTATGTAACTCAATGGCTGCATCATCCTCTTAAAACTGCTCTGCAAGAAAAAAAAGTTCTCTCAGTCCAAGATCTGTTGTGTTTACAAAAACAAGACTTAAAAGGTAGTATGGGTACTTTCCAATATGTCACCATGACATTATTCCAATCTGTCATGATCTGGTTCTTACAAACACAAAGCCAATTTCCAGCAAATTGACAAGGTAAATTTTTTTTTTCTAAAACTAATTTTTAGACAAGGTGAAATAAAGTACATTATTCCAGGATCAATTTCAAAAGAACAAGCCGCCGACAACCGCTTCATGGTTTAACTCATCCCTGACAATCCTACAAAGCCACAAATCAACTCTCAACACTTATAAATGTGCACTACAATCATATTTTGGTGAAAAATTGAAAAGATATGACTATGTACATTAAACTTATGTTTCACACTGCTGAATAACAATAGTGACCCTTTAATGGTTATGGGTTAGGTGGTACCTTGGCTTTTTCATGGTCGAGTCTGGGCCCCACAGTCCTCATTATCTGACAGAGACACTCCAGATCCTCTCCCATGTCCTTGAGCTGGACCCTCTTCTTCTTCTCCAAAAGCTACAAATAGTGTAGAGAGTCATCAAAATCACTGAGCCACCACTAACCAAAGCACATAATAGAGTGGAACTAATAGACTGATATACTGAGTGGAATACACACTGTTTTGATGCACTTATGAAGGATAGATTCATGGATGAGGTCAAGTTTGCCGAGTTCTCCAATGAATTTGATATTGCCAAGCATCTTGATCTTGGCAATGGCACGCTGCTCCTCCTCCTCAGATGTGAGAGGGTTGTCTTGTTTGTCATAGACTAAATGAAGAGACACAGATGAGTGTTAGAAACCTACAACACAACATAATGCGTTCGCGGATGTTTGTGGGGGAGTGACTTACTGTCAACATTTTTGGTGCGGTTTTCAAATTCATCTTGAAGCTTGGTAATTAGAAGTCTTCTGAAAGTCTGCAGAGAAATAGACAGTAAGGTGCACTATTAGAAAAATTAAACTACAGGGGGGCAATTCACTTGGTAAGCAATAACCTGTTTGGAAATTAATACACAGTTTTTTCAGATTCAACATCCCTTACGAAATGTGGTTATGCCATACAATTTATAATGGAAATCTGGTACTCACTGTGCTCTGCTTTTGTGATGACTGGATTTCAGGTGTTGGGCCATCAAAGTTTGGTGCATCCTCTGCCAAACGCAGACATAGCTGAGCATAGAGTGAGCTGTATTTGGGCTCTTCTAAGGCTTTGTCTACGATCTACAGGATGGATGACAGAATTAGTACGCAACCACAAGGACAAGGAGCTTCAGTAGAACAACAGTGAACTGCAGTCTGATGAGATGTACCCGTAATTTACTTGTCCTGTCAGCCGTTATACTGTGCTCGTACCGCGTTCTCTTCAAGTGCACGCACAAATGTGCCGGCGCGTGCTGTATTCGATCTATATTAAAGCACTGTATCATATTCAAAGCCAAATTAAACTGCAAGTATGCAATGTCGTAGCTATGTTGTCAGTTAAGACAATAATGTGCATGTATTTATTATTTATGAGTTACATCCGTATCAAGTTCAGAAGCCACAGTTTTTAAAGGAACAGCAGCCAAAATATCCTAATAACCAGCTGCTGTGATGTCTTTTAATCAAACAACAAAATTAAGGACAAATAACTTCTGTAGTTTTAAGATTTATCTTTATATAATTATTTAGATTTAGAATTGTATATAATTTAGTGTTTGAAAGCTTTAGGCTGTATGTTCTTGCTGAAAGGCTGAGGTAGCTAGCCTATATTACATTTTTATAACAGGTTTGTGTGAAGTTCACTTAAATTAGAAGTTATTTTTTAAAGTCTAATAAATATTAAAGATAGCCCTTAATTATACTGTAATGTTGAATGGTTATATTCAGTGGTTAAATATTAGGGGAAAAAAAAAATAAAAATCAGAGACAGTTGGAATCAGTGATGCTTGCCTTCAGTCATAAAAAATGGCATTAAACAAATATTAAAAATGTTATTTATAATGTTTCTACATTAAAGCATGAATGTGAAATTATTGCAACATAAAAGTATAATTAAAAAGTTTAAAGTCAGGTAGAATAAATCTGATTAATTTCAGGAAAAAATGTGCGATTAATTAGTTAATTTTTTTTTTTTTTTTTTAAATTGATTGACACCACCAAAATAAACAAAAACCAAACAAAATAAATTATATATAATACAAAAACTGGGGAGAAAAAAAAAATTCTTAGCAATGCATTCTACTAATCAAAAATAAAAAAAAATCTATCATTTTGACCCATGCAACGCATCTTTGGCTATTGCTACAAATATACCCGTGCTACTTGAGACTTGTTTTGTGGGTCCAGGGTCCCATATATGAAATGCACTGTTGTTGCTTTAATGGTCAGAATCATTTATCATCAAGCCTTTATTAACCACCTGGAGCTGTGTGGAGTACTTTTTATGATAAATGGATGCACTTCATTGGAATTTTATTAAACGATTTAATCTCAACTGCCATTCACTGCCATTATAAAGCGAAAGAGCCAGGACTTTATTCATTTTTTTATTTTATTTTTTTTTTAAATGTAGCTCTGATTGTATTTGTCTGAAATATTTTCAACGGCTTGAGAGTGAGTGAATCATGGGTAGTTTTCATTTTTGGGTGATCTATCCCTTAACTGCATTTCTTCTTGATTTGTAACATTTAAATGGATTCAAATCAAATTTATTATGAAACTTACCAGCAAGATGATTCCTTTGAGGACAAATTTAGAGTCTACGCCAACATTGAGAAGCTCAAGGCATAGCTTGTCAAACTTTTCAGGGGTCAGCTTATTAAGTATGCTAAAAGAGAGAATCAAGAGCAAAGAATAAACATCTTGCACTGGTTACAACAAAGACCGCCGTTTACCACACGTACAGATTTGTGCTTATCTGAGCTTGAGAGCGTCAGCTGACCCAACCACAAAAACATGCTCACAAGGCTCAGAGCACAAAGAACAAAAGAGCTCAAAAACAGAGGCTTCTTTAAACTCCATCACTGCTGAAGTGAATATTCATGCTCCTTAAGGACACTCACCCTCTCACTTTCCTAAATATTGCATCGTGATGTTCTTTTTCATTGGAGGAGTTGACATCTCGTCTAGTGCTTCGTGAAGGAACCCATCTCTGAACGCTAGGCCCTGGGGTTTTCCCCAGGTACTCGCTGAAGGGAAACAAAGCGGTTAGTCTCTCCAAAAGCATGTTACAAAGCTGGACCGTTCTTAAGTTTAATAAACCATACCTGTTACCGACAGTCTTGGGATAGTGCTGAGGTGCACCCCTACCTCCTCCTCCGCCCGAAGAAGCACTAGAATTATAAAAGCAATACTAGATTAAACAACTTCAGAAAGCCATTCGCACAACCACAAGACAATACATAACTGCAGTTGTGGAAACCATTTTAGAAAAGCAAAGCAGCAGAAAAAGGAAAAAGATGGACCAGTTAATACACCTTATGATTTTATCTTTAACGTGGTAAGTACCCCAATATCTGAGTGACTCCATTTTAAGACACCCATCAAAAAGAGTTCCCCCATCTCGATCAATTTTCAATCTTCAATTCAAACATCCGTTTAGAAATTCAGGCAAATGGTTTACCCCTCTGTCATGAGTTAAGTTAAATCGATTGTACTGTCCGCTTGCTCAAGGCGACTGGCGTGGCGTCAACGCAGATGCTCGGGTCTAAAACGCAACTGAACCAGCGTGCAATAGAGAGAAATGCCAGTCAATACACAATCTTCATGGTTTTTAAACTGAGAGTAGGTCTACACACAGATAATCTTGACCTGAAAAGCTTCAACATTGTGAAAATCCCATTTGGGTGCCTCAAAATGAAGCCTTTTGATGAACAATGAATGACATAAATATAGGCAATTTGTTATTATATTTTTAGAGTACAACTAAGCTATGTTTCTTCTACAGATGGATAACAGTTATGAAAGACTGGTAGCCAAATCCTGGCCAATGTATGATGTTTGATCTCACCTGAAACGAGAAGCACCCCCTTCTGCAATCACACTCTCCACTTTGGCGGCTTGACAACGAAGAATCTTCAAAAGAATAATAATCAAAGGGCGGGGTGGGGAAATCCGAACTGTATGAGAAAGAAACAAGAAAATCAGAAAAGTCAGGGAAACGCGAGAAAACACAATTGCCATGTTCACAAATGGCTGCGTAATACACACACTGGAGATACTAGTCTGATCAGATTTACGATTTCCTCTTCCTCTAAAGATGAAAAGGCCTACGTAGGAGATTAAGAATAGAAGTGATCAAAGATGGTTTAAAACGAATATATTTGATCGGAATCGAATTATTTAGTTCCTTCATGACAAAGAGGCCAAACCTTTAGCTTGCTAACACAGTAACGAGGCTAACAAAGAAAAACCAGCAAACACTGATTAACGGCTTTCAGTTTATTATTTTGAAAGCCTGAAAGACGACTACTTAATAACTAGAACGTAAACAGATTCAACATCTCAACATTTTCACTAGTATAACAGCTTTTGCGTAATAGCTAGCTCGCATGCTGTGTTTGGCGTTAATGTAACTTTAATATTTTCTACGATTCAGGACATAGAGAGAAGCCATAATAATCATATTTATCTAACGACTGACATGTATATCAATATTTTATATTAACAGTAAAGCAAGCAGAAACACTCTCAGGTGTTTGTTCTATAACGACGCCATTTTCTGCATTCACGCACATATAACAGCAGCCATTTTATCATTCGTTAAATAATAAAAAAAAAAAAAAAACCTACCTTTACTAAGGTAACCTCAGTTTTGATTTTGGTTTTGGTCTTCTAAAAGAGAAAAAAGACGAATATAAAAAGATGTTTTTGAGAGTATTGAGACGGTAACCAGTCAGACACGATTGCAGCTCACTATGGGTGAGATATGTTGTATCCGAACCTCCTCCTGCCTGACTGCTTGACGTCACACAGGAACTTGATTTGTATTTGTCAGGACTTTGTTGGCAGTAATTTTCCGTTATTATGAGTGAACCGCATTTTGGAAAGGCCTTCTAAATTTTTATTTATGTGTTTATTTTTAAAAATTGTAATTTGAATTTTAGAATCTTAAATTTGATGATAAACAAGAAGGCTGATCATAAACTAGAATTTAGTTTACATTTACCTGGATATTCACACTGCATCCAATCAATATGGAAGTTATTGTAGGCCTTCACTGATATGAGTGTATTTCAGAGTATAATGTATTTTGGACTCTGTAAGTCTTTTCTGATTTCATCCTATGAACTTTGAAATAAACAAACAATACATGGAGGCTATTCCATACCTCTTTATGGCAGTCATTTCATGCAGCTTGATGGATATATGTAAGCCTGGACCACAAAACCAATAATAAGGGCCTTTTTTTAAAAAAAAAATATAGAAATGTATACATTATCTGAAAGCTGAATAAGCTTTCCATTTATGTGTGATTTGTTAGGATAGGACAATATTTAGCAGAGATACTATTTGAATAAATACTGAGAAAATCGCCTTTAAAATTGTCTAAATGAAGTTCTTAGCAATACATATTACTAATAAAAAATTTGTAAAAAGTTATAAAAAAGTTTTGATATGTTTATGGTAGGAAATCCACAGAATATTTTTATGGAACATGATCTTTAGTTAATAATGATTTTGGGCATAAAAGAAAAATTGATTTTGACCCATACGATGTATTTTTTGCTACAAATATACCTGTGCTACTTCAGACTGCTTTTGTGGTCCAGGGTCACATATATTGTGCAGTTATTCTAGAATTCCTGTTTGAATTATTTAAACTAATATCAGTAATCTGATATAAATATGATACATCCAATATATGCATATCGTTTTGCATATCCATTACAGAGCTGTTTCCTTGAAACTTTGTTAAGTTATAGTCACAGAGCAGCGTAGCTGCAATGTTTCCTGAGTCTGCCGCTAAAATGATGAAAGGTTCATGTTGAAATCTGCTGACAATCTGGTATTCTGGGAAATATTGTTAAAATAGGAAGTTGTTACTGTGCCTTACAAACACAACAGGTTTAAATGAACATAATTCATTTCAGACTTCCAGTTTTTTTCAAAGTAAGCACAGTGAGGGACAGGGTAACTGAAGCATGAGTTTACATTAGGCCACATTAGGCCACTATTCTGAAACAACTTAAACATGTTGCAATATTGAATTAAAAGGGTAGTTTTTTAGCTAACCATAAGTGGTTTTAAAATTACATGACAATGTTCCTGCAAGAAAGACAAGAAAAAAAAAAAAGTTGTTGAGTGCAGAATAAACTCCTCCAATGGCACATTTGTGACCCTGGACCATAAACCCAGTCACAAGGGTCAATTCTTTAAAATCGAGAATTATATATCATCTTAAAGTTGAATAAATATGTTTTCCATTGATGGATAGGACAATATTTGGGGAGAAAACTATTTGAAACAATTTGAAAACCTAGAATCTGAGGGTGCAAAAAAATCTGAATATTGAGAAAATCACATTTAAAGTTGTTCAAATTAAGTTCTTAGCAATGCTAATTACTAATTAAACATTGAGATTTCATATATTTACGGTAGGAATTTTACACAATATCTTTATGGAACATGATCTTTACTTAATATCCTAATGATTTTTGGCATAAAAGAAAAATCTGTAATTTTACCCATACAATGTATTGTTGACTATTGCCACAAGTATACCCGTGCTGCTTATGACTGGTTTTGTGCTCCAGGGTCACAATTGAGAAAGAATTTGACAGTACTGTGACAGTGCCATAGATTTGACTGAATTTTGACTGCAGATGTGAGAAAAAGTCGGATTATGTAGGCTTGAGAAGAGAAACTGCTCATTGTCTCTACAGAGAGAACAAGGCCAGCAGCATCAAGCAAATAGGGACGCTTATATCATAAAGTGTGACTGAAAACCTGAAGATAAGAAACAGTGGACCAAGTGTGTCTGATCATGTGCGCTTAGACAGAATTGCCCACAGGCTTGTTATGGGCAACCAAGAGAGGTGGAAATACCCTGACTTTGATGGAATAGCTGGGTCAAGAGCAGCAATTATATATTTGCATCACATTAAAAAGGAACTGCTTATCTGAGTTTCATAAGATGCCATGGGTGGGAGTAATAACATGGTCACATGCTAATGAATGGATTGTGACATGCAATTTTAATCATTTTTGCAGGAAATGTGAAATTGAAAGTATTATACAGTATTATAGTATGTCTCTTCACACTGTAATTGTAGACAATAAAATACAGTGTAAACATATATTATGTAATATTGCAAAGTTCTTTAAATGTGACCCTGGACCACAAAACCAGTCAAAAATAAGCACTGGTTTGTAACAATAGCCAACGTATGGGTCAAAAATAATAGATTTTTCTTCTATGCCAAAAGTCATTAGGATATTAAGTAAAGATCATGTTCTATGAAAATATTTAATACATTTCCTACTGTAAATGTATCAAAACTTCATTTTTTATTAGTAATATGCATTGCTAAGAACTTCATTTGAAAAGCTTTATAAGTGATTTTCTCAATATTTAGATTTTTTGGACCCTCAGATTCCAGATTTTCAAATAGTTGTATCTCGGGCCAAATATTGTCCTATTCTAAACCATCAATGGAAAGCTTATTTATTCAGCTTTTAGATGATGTATAAATCTCGATTTAAAAAAATTGACCCTTATGACTGGTTTTGTGGTCCAGGGTCACAAATATCCATAAGTTCATAATGAAATCATCATTTGGATGTTTCTGAATAAAAATGAAAAAGAGACAAATGTCAGTCAAATCAAAGCATTTTAGCACAAATTAAATTTGGCTAACTGAATTTTAGTGATTTTACAAACAATATTATAAACAAAGTAATTTTTTTTTTTGTCTTTGTTTTACTCAAAACCAGTCTTAAGTAGCATGGGTATATTTGTACTAATAGCCAAAAATGACAGATTTTTCTTTTATGCCAAAAATCATGTTCCATGAAGATATTTTGTACATTTACCACTGTAAATATATCAAAATGTAATTTTCGATTAGTAATATGTATTGCTAAGAACTTAATTTGGAAAACTTTAAAGGCAATTTTCTCAATATTTAGATTTTTTTGCACCCTCAGATTCCAAATAGTTGTATCTCGGTCAAATATTGTCCTATCGTTATGCATGTACATTTTCATTTTCAAAAATCTGACCCTTATGATTGGTTTTGTGGTCCAAGGCCACATATTGAATTAATGGAATTAACAGGGCATTTTTTAGATATAAGTGATTTTTAAGTTACATGACAACTTTTCTGCAAGAAAGACAAAAGGAGTGCAGGATGAACTTCTCCAATGATAAAATTAAGAAAGAATTTGACATTAGTAACTGTGACAACGACATGAATTTGAATGAGTTTTGACTCCAGATGAGAGTAAAAGGATGGGAATCAGACAATGTAGGCTTGAGTAAAGAAATTGCTCATTGTCTCTACAGAGACAATCATCTTTTGGATCTTCTGAATAAAAATCAAAAAAGAGACAAATGTCAGTCAAATCAAAGCATTTTAGCACAAATTAAATTTGGCTAACTGAGTTTTAGTGATTTTACAAACAATATTATAAACATAAAGTATTTTTTTAGTTTCTTTGTTTGACTCAAAACCACAAAACCAGTCTTAAGTAGCACGGATATATTTATACTAATAGCCAAAAATGATCAATTTTTCTTTTATGCCAAAAATCATGTTCCATGAAGATATTTTGCACATTTCCTAACGTAAATATATCAAAACCTAATTTTTGATTAGTAATATGCATTGCTAAGAACTTTAAAAGATGATTTTCTCAATATTTAGATTTTTTTGCACCCTCAGATTCCAAACAGTTGTATCTCGGTCAAATATTGTACTATCATTATGCATATACATTATCATTTTAAAAAATTTAACCCTTATTACTGGTTTTGTGGTCCAAGGCCACATATTGAATTATTGGAGTTAACAGGGCATTTTTTTGATAACCGCAAGTGATTTTTAAGTTACATGACAACTTTTTTGCAAGAAAGACAAAAGGGGTGCAGGATAAACTTCTCCAGTGATAAAATTAAGAAAGTATTTGACATTAGTAACTGTGACAATGGCATGGATTTCAATGAGTTTTGACTCCAGATGAAAGTAAAATGATGGGAATCAGACAATGTAGGCTTGAGTAGAGAAACTGCTCATTGTCACTACAGAGACAATCATCTTTTGGATGTTTCTGAATGTTTCAAAAAAGAGACAAATGTAAGTCTAGTCAAAGTATTGTAGCACAAATTAAATTTGGCTAACTGAATTTTAGTGATTTTACGAACAATATTATAAACACACAGCAATTACATTGTAACTTAAAGAAAAAACATTTAGAAGTGTATTTTTTAAAGTAAGCTAGTGTTTAGAAAACTAGAAACATTTTTCCCCCGCTTTTGTGTTCTGAAGTGTTTGTGCCATAAATCAAATGAACAAAATCGTTATCCCAATATCTCATTAAACATTCTATCAACATAATTCATTCACGATTAAATTGCATTTCTGACTTTAGCCACTAAATGGCAGTAGAGACCAAGCCCAAAAAAACAATTGCCTCTGAAAATTAATCTATGAACAGTTAATTTGTACGTACAAAGCTGTATTAATCAAACTGTATATTATATAAAAACTCATTCAATCTCTTCATCTTTTGTGTGTACCATTAACTACTAGTTTCTTGAATTAATCTTATTTATTTATAATACACATGACCTTAAGGTTCAATTGTTTCAGAAAGAGACATTTGTTTGGTAAACATTCCGATTCTGTAAGTAATAATAGTATGTTCTACTGTAAACCATGAATGCACTGAGCATTAAAGTTTAATATTGTAAACCAAAGTCCTACAAGACCAAATCTTTGCACTTTGGGATTATTTAATTTTCTTTTGACACAAGGTGAAATACAATTCAGTAGTAATTAACCGATCTGATACAATCCAGACTAGATCACCTACACTTCCATTCATATATTACATACAGTACATATTTTTCTAATAAGCACAAAGAACATATTTCAATTTAGTATTTGAAATTGACAGCATGTAGCTATTACCTTGCGAGCCATCGAAGGTCAGACGTGAAGTGAAACAGACTACAGAGGAGCAGATTTAAATATGCCTGCCGCTTTTACAGATTAACCAATAATGCGTTGTCATCTATTTATTCCTTTTACTGGACTGTAAAAATTTCCATTAGCGCTATACGTATTGAAATTTCATATTACTAGGTGTCAGCTTGGGGGAACTGTTTTATCACAAATTTTAATGGCACCCCTTTGACCTCACCCAAAGATGGAGACTGGATATAAAGGTCATCATAGTATAGGTGCATCAAATCCATAATATTCAGGCTTGTAGTACAACAGCTTAGCTATGATTTCAGTTGCCTGAAATCCTGGATACAGTTACTATTATGCATAATGCCTATAAACAACTGTTTGCACAAGTGTGAACTTTAATACAGTGTGAAAATGTTAAGCTGCCCCGTAGAGTACACTCATCTCTCACGGCGCACTGCGTACCCTAGTTGTTCCTTTATAATTTGCCCTGTTCCGTTTCCTGAGAATGCAAATTCTTTAATCAGTATTTCAAAGGCCCACAAGCCAGTACCAAGCAAACCACAAACAAGTTTCTGAAACCGGGAATCGCCTTTCTCCGAAGAGAACGTTTCCATACAATCAAAGAACGTGCTTTCATCATGGGAACATGAAGATTCATGCACATTACCTCTAGTTTAAAACAATATGTTCAGAAAGTCCCTGATGTAATAATGTTCAAAGTCAAATCTAGTCTCTCGGGTGTCCCTCACAGTATGACTTTGCATTGTGTTTGTACTGCAGGCCCATTGAACTACGAAGGATACACACAGTGACAAAAATAAATTTACTTTGGTAACAGCCACTTGGTTTCTTGTTTACGTCCCACTGCTGTTTTGTCCTTCAACTGCGACATGATTTAGAAGTAATGATGTAAACTGAAGACACCTTATTTGTTTTCAGATGTGCTAACACAAGCACTTACATAGGAAAATGCGTTCAGTGTAACACAAATGGTCTCTGCCCCTTTTTTTTTTTTCTTTTACCAAAGGAGAAATAATTTGACACAATGTTGTAAAAGCAAAACAAGTTTTTCCAATAAGGATTTTTCTGAGTACAAAATGGTTGTTTTGCAAAGTATTGCATCAATTCAATGCAAAAACAGGACTGAATTATTAAAAAAACACAAAAGACCAACAAATATATATAACTTCTTGTAATGCCTTGGAGGATGAAACTAAAATGTGCGTTTTCTGCTGTTGTGTCTTGTTGGGACATTAAAATTTGATAAGGACTAAGCAAGAGAGCTTTTACAGTCAGTTTGCAAGTGCGAGTGCACATTTTTTGTGTGAACCTGAAAGACAAGTCACTCAGACCCAGATGACGGCAACAAAGATCTATTTCACATGTTTTCTCAAATATTCAAGGCTGGTCTTTTTTGACAACTGATCTCTGCACAGAATGTTTTCCTTGGGCTTTTTCCAGTGTTTGCACAAACCTTCTCCTTCTGTCTGCTTTCACTGTCATAAAGAAGAAATGAAACATTGGTCGCTGGGGACCCTCATATTTTTATCCAACGCTCAATCTGATTTGCCAAATCACAGTCACAGAGGTTGAATAAAAGGCTGAACCTTGGTGTGTTTTCTCCAGGTCCTGCCATAACAGTGCCAAAAACCTCAACAAGATGTGATGCATCCAATCATTTCCTTCCCCTCCTGAAGACGAGCGAAGTGGTCCTTGTGATAATTAAAAAGCCATCGCTAACAGGAATCTTCTGCCTCATTAAAACCCTTCAAGCTCATAGATTTTATCTGCTGGAGGGAATGAGCACCGGTAGGGTGGCAGCCAGAGGGCCGTGTTTCAAAGATGTGTTTCAGATGATAGCGTCACCTCCAAATTAGGAGATGAATTGTGAATTAAGTTTTCCAAAAGGTTGAATTTTGGCCTGTTTTAACATGATCACAGACCATTTAAATGATGAATACTAGAGCTGTACAAATGGAGGAAAATCTAGAAAGGGCAAGGACTAGTGGAACATTTAAAAAAAAAAAAAGAATCAATGTGTCAAGTTTAAACTGCTCTTAACTGTCACATATAAGTATATATTTTTTTGGTTAACAACATCATTGTAAAAATGTGCTATTCGTAATTGGCCATGATTCATTTATTTTGTGAGCAATTGATAAAATGAGTTGAATTCATAATTCAAAGGGACTTAAAGAGATAGTTTACCCAAAAATGAAAAATCTGTCATTAATTACTCACTCTCATGTCATTCCAAACCCATAAGACCTTTCATCATTTTCAGAGCACAAGTTAAGATAAACCCAGACAGCAACACAACTGAAATGTTCAAATGCCCCAGAAAAGTCGTAACAACATTATTAAAATAGTTCATGTGACATATGAAGCTATGGGAATACAAAAATAACAACTTGTTGAACAACTATTCAACAAGTTCTCCTCTGTGCGTTCAGAAGAGTACCGTGACACATGTGGAAGCAAGCACAGAAAGGGTACTATGAACGTGCGTGTGGATTTATGGTGAAAAGTAAAAATTGCAGAACAGAATTGCTCTTTTTGTTTTCTTTGCACATAAAAAGTATTCTCATAGTTTCATACTATTTTTTTTAATGATGTTCTTACTACCTTTCTGGGCCGTTTGAACGTTTTAGTTGCATTGCTGTCTTTGCAGGGTCAGAAAGCTCTCAGATTTCATTAAAAATATCTTAATTTGTGTTTAGAAAATGAATGGAAGTCTTATGGAAGAAAGGAACGACATGAGTGTGAGTATTTAATACCAATTTTGGGTGAACTATTCCTTTAATGTTGGAAAGTAGCCAAATTTCTGCGACAGAAGTTGTAACATTGTAACAGCTTGTGTCATGCATATCATATACAAAGATATTGTTCAGATATCTGAAATAATAATATCTTAAAATGATTCTTTATAGAGCACAGCAATAAAATGAAAAATTTATTGTAATATCTACTGATTTGTATTCAAATAGGACACACAAGGAAATGGAATTTTCTTTCATCCGCCTTCAAGATTATTATACAATTGGCATATATTTATTGGTACACATAGGAGTGTTAATATTCATGTCTGAGGTTCAAGGGAGATTCTTTATTTTACGCTGCAGACACGACGTACATAAAAGTCTGGGGGAAAAAAAACACAAAATCGGTTTTATCAGTGGAGAGTGTACTTTTTTTCTGGGAGTTTCTGCATTAGCACAATGACCCCAGGGCCTTTTATTTCCTGTATTGGAAATATCATCCTTTTAGATTTGCACATGAAAGGCCAGTACTCTCTCCGCAACAAAAAAGGCAAATTTTTTAACTTCAAAGAATTTAAATGATGAACAGAACTTTTGATAGGCTTTGTGATAACACATGAAAAACACTGTAATTCCAACACAGAGTAATTTCTTTAAGATTATGAAGTCCTTGATTTCCTCAGATGTTAAGGGCCACGCTTAAGATTTCACAAAGCTAAATGATTGCCGCACACAAGGTTTGCTTTTGATATTGCATTCACAATGATATGTATACACACATATGAATATCTTTCACTGCACCCTGTAATCTACATCTTTACAGCATTTAACCAACGCAACAACATAAAACCTCAATTCATGATTTATGAATTCATTAATCAAATACACCTGTGCAATCAAACCATGTGCAATTTTCACCACTATCAGATTTGTTGCAATAAAATCCTCTGAGGGACCCTTGAGGTATAATTTTAATCAACAAAATTGATGATGTGCAGTTTAGGGTCATTCTGTTCTGTTCTCATTATTTTTCAAAGAAATGCTTTATTGGATGAAACTCGAATTGCCACACGCCTCACATCCTTAAGAGAAATTTCTTTAATCTACATTTCTATCAGGACTCAATCATAAGCTCATTTTCCATTAAGCCACTATTATTTATTTTTTTCAGTTAAGATGAAGTCAAAGTCAAACTGCCACTGAACTTGATCTATAAATGTTGGTGTATTACCGTCAAGTTTGTTTTTCACAATGCTTTGTGACAGTAAAAGTCAATTTGGAGAACACAGTGGAAAACAGAATAAAACTTATGCCAGATCTAGTTTCTTTGCTGCCAACTTTGTTTCTGTTGTTCATGGCTCAGGTGCACATAACCAACAGAAAGTGAAATACAAACAGTTGCTAAATTTAACTGTAAGCTTGGGTTGAAAAGTCGTTTCAACTCGACACCCACAACCTTGACAGAAGAAAGGAGGCAGAAATAATGGATTCCAGGGGGAAATGATTGGAGGTTGTCCCATAAATCTGCAGCAAGAGAGCCGTTGAGGGCTGGCCATGCTGTGCACCAGCTCATTCTGATATTTCATGTCACGGCTTGAGCATTGCATACGACTCCCATGTTTGTGGGCGCCAAGGGTGTTAATTTTGGTTAATGTGGGTGTTTTTGACTCCTTCCCGTGCAATTGCAATCACCTGGACTTTACCATCTAATAATGTGGTGAAGCTTTCCTTCTAAAACATGTTTGTAAACAGCTTCATTTTAGCTAATCGCACAACTAAATCCATTCCATCCAGGCAATCCAATAAAACCACACACCTAACAGGGACTAAAACGCAGTTTGTTTTCTATTCCTTTTTCCTAAAGCTATATACATGTGTTTTTCTTTGTGAGGTCAGCAACTTCAGCAAATTGTTGTAAGAGCCGGAGGGCCATGCCTCAGGGATAACGTGAATGATCCCAGCCATAAGATTCAGTGATAGTTAAATGTTCCTGGTGTTCCAGCTCACAGAAGCTTCAGCTTTAAGCAATTAAGACACATTTAGTTCATAGAATAATTAAGATACATCATCTTTGCAGAAAAAAGTATGGTAATTCTCTAAGTGATGTTTTTTGCATACCTGCTCTTCTGTACAGCTTTTTTTTTTTTTTCCATTATTCAACAGAATGCATAATTCATTCCACTGAGATATAGCGAATAATCATGTTTTCACTAAATGAAGATACTGTCTTATATTTTCTTTTCTACTGCCAATTAATAAATTGTCCTTAATAAATATGTCTGATATTTCTACATCACATGCTGAACTTAAAATTTGAGAAAATCTATTGGCAAACTATATGTTACGCTACTTCTACTTAATAAAAACAAATGTCTGGTCTTATTGTACACAATTTAAGTAATATTAGAAGGAACGAACACTTTAATCATTTATTTATGCTCATAAAGGTTACATTTCTACGTTTTGAAAAGATTTGTGAAGGTTTATATTTTAATGCTAGGTGTCCCGAAGGATCAGAGACAGACAGGAAATAGTCTCTTTAACATTTGAAGTTTGCACAGAGACCTATTCATTTTAGACTAAATTCTATGGGAATTTGTGGCATTAGTACAAAAGGTGACTTCATAAACTTGAGTGACAAAAGCTGAAAGAAGACTCTAATACACTGGTCTCAAACTCAATTCCTGGGGGGCCACAGCTCTGCACAGTTTAGCTCCAACCCTAATCAAACACACCTGATCCAGCTAATCAAGGTCTTCAGGATTACTAGAAACTTCCAAGCAGGTGTGAGTTGGAGCTGGTTGGAGCTAAACTCTGCAGAGCTGCGGTCCTCCAGGAATTTTGAGACCTCTGCTCTAGTACAAAGAACAAATTTGCACACTTTGTAAATGAATAGTTCACCCAAAAATGAATATTTCCTGAAAGTTAACTCATCATCAGGCCATCCAAGATGAGTTTATTTCTCATTGGAACAGATTTGGAGAATTTTAGCAATACATCACTCGCTCACCAATGGATCCTCTGCGTTGAATGGGTGCCATTAGAATAAGAGTCCAAACAGCTGATAAAAAACATCACAATAATCTATACAACAAATTCTTCATTAAGGCATTTTAATTTAAACTGTTGCTTACAAGTACAACATTCACAATAACACTTCCTTCAGTGAAAAAGTCAATCCCCAGTTGTACTCCCACATAAAAATCCAATTTGTTTAAAACTGTTTTGGATTGTTTTTCGTTTGTAAATGGTGCTTGATCTGTGCATATTTCTTCTGATTCTCCTAAGAATTGTTGGATTACTGGTGGATTATTATGATTTTTTTATCAGCTGTTTGGACAGAGGATCTATTGGTGAGCAATTGATGTAATGCTAAATTTCTTCAAATCTGTTCCAATGAAGAAACAAACTAATCTTGGATGGATCTTGTAGTAAATTTTTACTTTTGAGAGAACTATTTCTTTAAGAGTTTGAGTAGTAATGGGCATCATGTAATGCCTAAAAATGCATTTTCAGTACACCAATATGAATTATAGTCAATATTTTAAATGATGTACAATGTAAACAAAACACCAGGCATTTACGGTTTTGTTGCTGTTGGTGATTCTTTTAATATTGAGTTGATTTATATATGCAATACTCTGTAAACTCCCCTCGAGCATTTTTAAAGAAAAGTCAATGCCTTTCCATAACACAAGTTTTTCTAAAGGCTAAACAACAAGATGAACATCGTGTCACACCTTTCTGTTTTTCTGTTTAATGTTGTATTTCCTTCCTCCCCACAATTCGCAGCAGCCCTCCAGCAATTGCAATACAGACCTGCAAGTGCGCAGGACAGTGATATAAAATCATTGCATAGAGGATTTATCATATCCATCTTACTCATTTATAATGACCCTGACCTACAACAACTCATAAAAACCTGTGATTTTTGAATTTTAATATTCACACAATATTGTTCACCATTATTTCCCATTAGATGAACCAGGCAAATTGCATAATCTCATATTCTGATAAATCATCCTCTGCGACATCTCAATCATTACAGCGCTATTCTCAGAAGATTGTGCATTGTTATTCATTTATCCTGTTGTGTTCAAATAAAGTCATCTGCTTGATAGAGCTTGGAGGGCATTATCAAAAGGAATGATGGGTTTGCAAATGAGTATGTATGTATGCGAGGAGAGAGCCCTGAGGGATCCACGAAAGCCTCCAGCTTGGTAGTTCATGGAATCTAAAAGAAGGCCATCCGCTCTTCTCTCTGCACAGAGGAGACAGTGAGAAAAGGGAGACATTTACAGGCAATATCCAGATACGCCGCAAAGATACATCTCGTTGTCATTACAAAAAACTTCAATGTATCAGGTAATATTCCAAACACACCCTTGACATTTCATATCTAGCGTGAGGATCTCAGAACAGACGTATGCGGGAGGAAATATCATGACATCGCACTCTGCCATTTTCTCCATCGTGCATGGTTGAGCCGTGTTAACCGAAGACAATTTGGCTGCCATAAAATATGCATGTGGGAAAGGTCAGAGGTTTGATAGTTAGACATTTGCTTCAAGGGTCACTTCCGTAAAGTTCTCTCTGTGATTGGCTCCATCCCACACACTCGCTATCCGAATCAATAAGGACAGTTACAACTGATAAAGGAGCTTGACATACTCTGAGGCCATATCACATGACCCCAATCAATAGTCTGGAATGCGTAATTCACCGCTGAACCACCCACCATGTTTTTCAATGATGGGAGAGATACTAGAGACTGAGATATATTGTATTTAACCAAGTGGAAGCAGAGGAAAGGAGAGAGAATGAATCATGTTAATAATTAACAATTATTAAATGGTACAAATGACTGCAATTAGTGAAAAATGAATGCACTAGACAAACAAGCTCATCAGCAGAAGCCCCAGTTTTACAGAGGTACACACTGAAAGACAGAGCCCTGTGAATTCAGGCTAAAATTTGCATCTCAACAAGACCCTTGATAAACCTGAGGAATAAAAGTGATTTATTTATATGATGATTTTTCAGATTGTATTCATTAATTGTTTGCTCACTGCAGTGAAAACACTTTCGCTGTTATGCATTATGTATGTACACTCTCTGGCAAGCTTGTGTTTGTATGATTTTAAGTGTTCCTTGACAGTAAACAATGAGGAAAATAAACGTTTCATTACTACATTTTATTCTTTCATAATATGCGTAAGGTTGGTTTTTTAATCTTATTAAAACACATACAGAACACATTCATCTTCGTTCAGTTAGCGTTGTATGAAAGCGCGTTTCTGCCACTGAATAAAAAATTAGAAAAGGTAATTACGACTTTTTAATCCCACAATTCTGACTTTTTTCACTACATTGTGAGATTGTGACGCAGAGTCAACTGGCTTGGGATCCATGTGCAACTTCATTCTCACAAACAGACAGGCTTAGGTCAATAGACAGCGTCAAACACAACATAGGCAAAACAGAATAGTCAGAGTCCAGGCAAAGGGGTCGAGACAGGCGGCGATCAAACAATAGAGTAATACGTATAGCAAGCAGGGTCAATAAGGCAGGCAGCGAGCAATCACAAGAGCAGTAACAATCCAGGTCAGCAACAGAATAACAATACAGGGAATAAACGCTCAGAAATTTGTGACAGAGATATAGCAGTGTTTGGGGTAACACATTACAATTAACGTCAGTTATGTAATGAGATTACGTTTTTCAAGAAACTAGTAAAGTAATGCTAGTTTAAAGAGTTACTTTTTGTTTCCTTTATGTATTTAATCCCATTTTATTAACCAATGTTTTTGCTGCTGACCTTTGTTGATCCAGTTCAACCTAATAAGCAAAACTTACTTTAGATTTACATTTTTCTCATTGCTGGAGAGCGTTCTCCTACAGTTTTATTGTACAGACATAAATGTACTTTTCCTTCAGCCTTAGGAATATTTATTTCACTTTTTGGTGTGAAAGGGCTTTTACATTTGGTAAAAATCAGACTTTTTATATTAAAAACAAACAAGCAAGACCTGCCCAGATTTAAAAAGCAACGCAAATTTTGACTTTTCACGCAATTTTGACTTTTTTTTCTCTCAGATTCGTGAGATATAACCTTGCAATTGCATGTTATAAAGTCCAATTTTGAGGGGAGAAAAGGGGACTGATGTTTTTTTTTAGAATTGGGAGATATAAACTCACAATTCTGAGAAATAAAGTCAGAATTGTGTGATATAAACTTACAGTTGGGAGTCTAAATCGCAAACAAAGTCAGAATTGCGAGATTCGAGTTTCAAGAAATATACAAACAAATATAGAAATAAAGTCGAAATTCTGAGAAAAAGGTCAGAATTTTAAGTTTATATCTTCTGACTTTAGAACTCACAAAAGCAAGTTCGTATCTCAGCTCAAAGAAAAAAAAAGTCAGAATTGCGAGATGTAAACTCACAATTGCGAGAAGAAAGTCAGAATTGTGAGATAGAAAGTTGCATTTAACTTTTTTATTAAGTGGCGGATACTGGCTTCCATAATGCTGTCTTCTGCTATAAAATAGTCTGCTATAAGACATTGTTGCACGGGTCACGCTTTTTCCGTTTTTCTGCTTCTATGTTCTGCACCATTTCTTGAGAACAGCATCATCTCATGTTCTTTTTCACATCTCATGTAAAGGGCTACATGCATGTTTTTACAAAATGCTCTGAGTTATTGTAAGCTCTTTATCTTCCTTTGTAAGTGCCTAACTGCAACCCTGCTGTTTGCTGTGACAAGTTTAAATAATTTTCTTTGTGTAATCAACTTTACGCAACATATGCTGTCTATTAATTGTATTGACCCAGAACATTATTTTCATGGAGCAGATGGAGTCACAGTTGTATATGTGATATGAATTCATGGATTAATTTTACAGTGTTTTAAATCTGCTAGACCAAATTAGTTCAAACTTAAACATACAAGAATCACCTTGAATAACGCCTTGATTTAAAAAATCAAAATAAAAATGTCACACATGTTCATGAATTATGCTTTAGTGTAAATAGAATCCTTTTTTACCCCAAGGATTGTTGAACAACACTTCAGAAAGAGAACACTGTTATGAATTATAGATAAGTGTCAAGAAGTGTACTTACCCCTAAAGTCTGGAAAAGAAGCAAACAGACGTGTGTGCATGTCTGCGAGTCTAACATCTGGAATGAAAGCAGTCATGGCCTCACCCTAGGTCTTAGTAAAAAAAAACAAACAAAAAAAAAAACCTGATGGGTGTTTTTGTTGCTTTGAATTATTTATGAGTTTTATTCCAATCTTGTCTTTTGAACGTAATCAAAGCAGGCTGTAATTATCTCCTGGAGAGGACCTTTCAACATAGATTCAGGGCTCTTACTGGGAATTTGCATTTATAATACTTTTCCCCATGCTTTAGTTGTCCTGACGAGTGGTGATTAGGTCTTACCTGCCAGATATCCCGGAGCGCAGGGATACAGAGAAATCAAATCAACTCATCAACAAATCATCCAGCCAATATCTTTACTGGACGTCTGCTGTGAACAACTTAACAGTGAGCAAAATCAGATTTTGTTACTCAGAAAATGATTTATGTTGCTTTCTAGATCGTTTTAAGCCTTATTTATGGGACAATAGATACAGTATATAGAATTGAGAGGGAGAAATGGAATCAAGACATGACCCAAGTCAGACTCAAACCTTGGTTCCTGTGAGTGTTACTAGCAAGTGCACTATGTTCAGTTGCGACTTTTGTTTCATGCAGTTAATGAACAATCACAAATATAAATAATTTCCATTGGTGTTAATGTAGCATTGTTGAAACCAGACTGTCATTTCCTTTCCTTTCCTTTCCTTTCCTTTCCTTAAAATAGGGATACAATATGTCCTCTTTTTTCCCAGGATTGGCTTTGGTTTTCTATTGACATGCTCTCTACAGTTCTCATACAGTATATATTTGCATTGCTTTGACTGTTCTCTGTAGATCCCACCTTGTGGCACAACTGGTTAATTGCTTACAATTCCTGCGCACTATTGGTTAAACTAGTTTTAAATCAAAATAACAAAACTTGGCAATTTGGAAAACCCTGGACGGTAACACTTTATTTTATGGTCTCTTAACTAATTGCTTATTAGCATGCATATTACTAAAATATTAACCATTTGTGACCTGATCCAGCAAAATGAGTCACAGTGACCGAAATTTCAAAACTGAGATTTTGATATCAGTTTAAAAGAGGAGACCATAAGCTTTAAAATGATATCCTAGTCAAAGTCATACACTGAATGGTTTTAAGGATATACTCATTTGAGTTATGGTTGACTGCCCTCTTTTTTTACCATTGAAAACAACGGTTGATTCATTCAGAAACAAAACGCAATTCATGTTGCTCAGAGATGCAAAATAGTGCTGTGGCTGTGTTTGGAATGATTTTTGTTGGCAAAATTAAGCAAAAACAGGAAATATGCTGTCTAAAACGTAAGTCTTTTAATATCAACTTCTTGTTTCTTGAACTGTTGTATAAAATCAATATCACATTTGTAGTCATGCTGATTTTTGAAGGAAAAAACGGCACTCTTCGTTAGGGATGTGCACAAATAGTCGAACATTCGACTATTCGGTCTGTAATTATTATTCGAATAATAAAAACACTATTCGAATTGTACTATGCTTTGATTTGCTGGCCGTAAATGCAGGGAATCCATGGCAATTCCTAAGCAGTTATAGCTAAATGCACTGCGTGGCGCTGTGGAGCGTGTTAACAAGTTGATAGTATTTGATCACAGTGTTGTCATCTGCCTCGGGAAGTTTGTATTTACTTTGATCAAAATGATCTTACTAAATGATCTGACAAAATTAAATTACTTTTGATCAATTTAATTAATGAAACTGATTTATCATAATATCACCATCACAATGAGAAATCACATGAAATCCAAACAGCAGTCGACTGAGGAAAGACAGCTGTCAATCACTGCATTCACGTCTGCAGGTAAGCGCAGCTGAACCCGAGTTTAAATGATCCTGAGACATATAAAGTTTCCTCGAGGGAGAGTGGTTTAATACAAACAAAACGCTAAACTGTTAGCACAGGTTATCTTGTCTTGTTCTTATTGTTAACATACTGAGGAACAAACTTTCACACGACCATGTGGATATTATTGTTTCTCTCAGAATTAACATGTAAACAATAAATATAGGCCGATTCGAGTCTCGAGTGTACCTTCTTTACTGTAATTGGCACGGTTTGCTTGATTTTTCCGTTTGCTTTGCTTGATCTTGATCTTGTTTTTATATAGCTAGATGTTTTTTGTTTACATGTTTTCAACCAAAATAAAACCTTGACTTGAGATATAACGTAACATTGTTGTAGAACGTTGTTGTGTAAGGGCTAATCACAAGCTTGTTCAGAAATCGTGACAAAAACTTGATAATTAAAAATAACGTAATTCTCTATAAACCTTATTTAAATAAACGAATATTCGAATTCGAATAATTTTGGAAAATGCCCATCCCTACTCTTCGTGTGATATTGTTTAACTAAATGAAATGATATAAATATATACACTTTCTGCTCCTATATCTTGAATTCTGTGATCATTATAAATGCATTTTCTAGACTGAATCATGCAATGAAAGAATGCACTCTAAATGCATAGGCTACTTACCTGATTTCATCACATAATGTAACGTTATGCGGGCACTCTTGTGTTTTGATCAGCATTTATGTCACTGTTTGTGTACTTTTCTAAGCTTTTTTGATTGGTTTTATACACTATTTAACACCATAGGCTATTTGGAGAGCAGAGATAGTGAAGTTTCAGGGGATACCTGGAATTTAGGGAAATGCTCAGAAGTGAGGAGAGGAGTTGAGAAAAGCAATGATCATTTCCAGCGAAATTAGTAAAACTTTAAGTCAATTTGAATAATCATTTAAATACATTTACTCAATTATCTGGACTATGAAACTTTGGGAGATTATTTTTGAATGTCTGTTCTTTGATATTAGCTAAAAAAAGAAAAATCATTACACATTATCGGCCCTTATCTCAAAATAGAACATTGCGACTTCCGACTCATTTTGCCAGTTTGGGTCACATTTATTAGTATAATTCTACATCCCTAATCCTACCCAATACCTAAACTTATAGGCCTACTAACTAGCCTATTAATAAGCAGCAAATTTGGAATTTATTGAGGGAAATGTTGTTGTTAATAGTCAATAAGTGCTCTTTTTTGATTAAGATGAGAAAATGATTTAAAAGAGTGTCTGTTATGCTGGACGTTTGAGTATTACTTTTGTTGCGAAGAGTGGAGCTAGCACACAGTTTGAGCGTGTGTTGAATGCTGTTCAAAAAGGAATTATTGTTGAAATGCCAGCATGTCTTCTTCCTGCTAATGTTACATATTACATTTGGCAAAAAATCCAAGAGCTTTCTGACCCTGCAAAGACACCAATGCAACAAACACGTTCAAGTCCCAGAAAGGTAGTAAGAACATCATTTAAAGTCATCAGTGGTTCAACCGTAATTTTATGAAGCTACAAGTATACTTTTTGTGCGCAAAGAAAACTAAGATAATGACATTATTCAACAGTTTCTTCTTTTTTGTGTCAGTCTCCACCGCTTGTCTATAAAGAGTTAGAAATCTCTCAAATTTAATCAAAAATATCTTAATTTGTGTTCTGAAGATGAACAAAGGTCTTATGGGTTTGGAATGACATGAGTCACAAGTTTATTCAATTTATTTAAATATCAAGGCAAGAAACAATTATATTAAAAACACTCGTGAGCACTGTGGCTTAGGAAGTGAAAACGGCATTGTACGGAAAAATGGAATGGTCACACTTGACACTGCTTTTTCATACTGGAATATGAAACTTTGCTGTGCTTGGGGAATAATTCAGAAACTTCTCCGAACAGATAAATATTTTTCATAAGCAGCGGAGTCATTTCTAATGCCTTTTTCTCCCCATGAGGGCAGTCAGTCTGTCTAAGGGTGTTAAACAGAGTTTGCACCTCGCTGGTGCTAAACAACGAAACATAATGGGAAATCACACTGTCTCTGAGAGATTTCTCAAGCCTCTGAGATAAGCCTCCTCCATAACAACAGATGCCATCCAATTGTTCTTAAGTTATTACAGAGAGCCTTGGAGCTCATCATTAAAACCACAAATTGTCTGTGCCAAATGTCATTATGTATGGCATTATAGCTAGTTGAAATAGTCAATTCTTGCTTGTTTTCTGTCAAATTCTTGTCAGTAGTGAAATCATGGCTTTTGTAATTACATACATTATTTCTTCCTCTGAAGACAGTAAGTGGCTAATATGTTGGTACACTTGTCAAAATATCATGCAAAATAGGTGACGTGCTTTGTTCTCTTGGTATATCAAAATCAGCAGCTTGTGCTGTAATTTAAACTATATTTATATTAGTTCCAGTAGATAAAAATATCTAATTGGATTATCATTACCTAAACTTCTCTCTTTAACAAGGTTATCCATCAAATGCAGTTTAATTACCTCAAAAGCAAACACTAAGAGGGCTGACTTGCAGCAACGTGATCAGAATGGTTAGCGTAGGCTAGCCGGTGTGTAACAGCGGAGATGTGAATGACACAACTGACTTCAATGTTTTATGGATGAGTTCCTCTAGGCTCCTAGGGAATATCTGTCTAAGCACAGCTCCTCAAGGATTGAATTAGTCTTTTGATCTACTAATTGATTTGGAAAGCTAAGAAAAAGAAACAGTGGAGTTTTCAGCTAGCAAGCATGTAAGAAATAAATCACTTCTGGCTGCTGGCTGTAAGAAGCTGTGGGGAAAATGCTATTCTTTTCACCTGTTTTTCAAACTGGTGTATGGATACTTCACATCCTCATTTCATTATGATGAATATTCAGAGTTTGTCATAATGATGTATGAATGTAATTTCCAGCACTCACTTTGTAAATGTTGTATGTTTGAGTTATGTACTGTTTGCTTACAATGTTTGGAATAACAAAACTCAGCCTGGCCTGACTCTTTAAAGAATAATTGACAATTTGCTGAATATGTACTCACCCTCAGGCCAACCAAGATGAATCTTCTGTTTAGATTGTCATTCAGACAGCACCCATTGGCAGCAGAGCATCCATTTGTGAGCAAGTAATGTAAAGCAAAATTTCTCCAAATCTGTTCTGATAAAGAAACAAGTTAATTTTCAGTATATTTCAGGTACTATTCATTTCTACTATGAAGTGTGAACTATTCAAGATACTGCTATTTACAAATGTATTTACTCTCAATGCACATAGGCCCATATTAAGCAGTATTAATCATTTTACAGGGCAGACTTTAAAAATTTGCATGCAGGTGACGACATATTGAAATGTGGATGGATGGAGCAGGTGAGTGTGTGATGATGACACAAAGCCCTAAGAGAACCAGAAGTGATTAATGAGGACAGAACACAACCCACACCAATCTTACACACCACACAGGCCAGAAAACTGGGTCACACTCAAATGTTCATATAATGCTGGTTGGGAACAGAAGTTGAGTAGAATACTTAAAGGGACATTTCACTGAAATTGATTCTTCTTTCATCATTTACTCACCCTTATGTCATTTAAACTTATTATAAGCATTCATTCTAAAGCATAAGGAATGCTTAGCTTGCCTGTAAATTCTGTGTATACACTGTGCAATTTGTTGAGTCAATTTAAAGTAATTTGTTACCTAGCTGCCTCAAAATTTATAGTTCAGTCAACTCAAAAAAAGTTTAGTCAACTTGAAATGTTACGTTTTACTAAGTGACAGCTTAGATATTTGAGTTGATTCAACTTAATATTTTAAGGCAGCTGAGTAACAAACACAGCTGTCAAGTTTAACATATTTTGTTTAGTCAACTCAAATATCTAAGTTGTCACTTAGTACAACTTAACATTTCAACTTGAATAAACTTATTTGAGTTGACTGAAATTAAAATTTTAAGGCAGCAGGGTAAAAAATTATTTTAAGTTGACTCAACAAATTGTGTTTTTTGTGTTTTTACAGTGTAGTTTTGTAAAACTCTTCTATCTATGCATTTTCACAGTAAAGTTGCTTTGGTTTTCTGTGTAAAGCTTCTTTGGAACAATTTTTGGCCCTGGACCACAAAACTAGTCTTAAGTAGTATAGGTGTATTTGAAGCAATAGCCAAAAATACATTGTATGTGTCAAACATATTTTTCTTTTATGCCAAAAGTCATACGAATATTAAGTAAAGATCATATTCCATGAAGATGTTTTGTAAATTTCCTAAATATAACAAAACTTAATTTTTGACTAGTAATTGCTAAAAACTTCATTTGAACAACCTCAAGCACCCTCAGATTACAGATTTTCTAATAGTTGTATCTCTGCCAAATATTGTCATATCCTAACAAACCATACATCAATGGAAAGTTTGAATTAAAAAAAAATTACCCTTATGACTGGTTTTGTGATCCAGGGTCACATATGTATTGTGTGAAGCACTATACTGAAAAAAATTGCTGAAAATCCTTGACCTAATTTTGGTGTTCATCTGTCCAAAATGACCAGCCGTTTAAAAAAAAAATTGTGAATCTCTCATTATGCTGTATCATCACCAAATACTGGATTCAGTCTTTTGTTAAATTATTTTCTTTTAATTAGTGTTTCTTTTTAGAACTGATTGGTTGTAGGCTTCATTGTTCTGAACTTATACAGCTCAGTGTTTGTGGATACTTTTGGCAATGTTTACTCAAAAAACTGCAGTGTATAAGCTCAGCTCAGTGAGGCCTACAGTAATAAGTACAAAACTTGTGCTAATTGAAAGAAAAAAAATGGAAAAAAATGTAAATGTTAATCCAATAATTGGTAATAATACAGCACAAAAAGTCATTTGTAAGCATTTTTTGTAGGCTGGTCATTTTTGTCAAGAAGTGTAAAAATGGTAGAGGGAAAAATCCAAAAAAGTACAAATATTCTTTTTTTTGGGGAGGAAGTTGTTATTCCCAGTGTGAGCAAAGTCAGTAAGCTTTAATCCAATGCGATAACATTAACTACAATTTTTGTGAGAAAGAAAATCCTCTCCTGGTCAAAATCACCGGAACACAACCTGAGGGCTACGTCTGCAAAATTTGGTTACATATCAAAAATCATACAACCTCTCTGGAAGGACATCCTGTTAGAAAAAACAGTGCAAAATGACTTGGTTGACTCAAAGCTGCGCCGCACACTGCATATTTCATGCATTAAGCACAAATTGCTAATTTTGGATGTCTCAGCTCAGTGAGTTCATGGTTTTGAAACTGTATTTAAATTCTGATCACATCAGGGATGCAATTAATCATTGCATGGTTTTAGGGTCAAACTGATGAATATTTAGTTATCTATATAAAATTGCCTTGACCTCTCTTGCCATAACTTTCATTTCATTATTCTAACTAGAGCAGAGGCTTACCTGATATCCCAGGCCGCCACCTTAAGAGGCATCTGCCTTCTCCGCGGATTCATAAATTAGATTCATTGCGCATAAAAAATGATCAGAGTTCTGCCAAGTCGCTTGATATGAATTCATCTTAATCTTATTTAGTTAAAGGCATCTATGTTCTAAACATTTTAAAGGTTGAATTTTCTATTTTTGGGACCCCGTGGATTGGAAATTGACTGTTTTGAAATTTGAACCTGAACTGGACAAAACTCACTGCTTTACTCGAGAGACAAACAGTCTTAGCGCTGCTGATATTTTAATGTCTCAGCAGGACTTGTCTACACAGCAGTCCTCTTGCAAGTATGCTAATAATCTACAGTACATTGTGTTTACAACTTTGCAATGTTTTAACATTTCAGAAGATAACATTGCCTCTTTTTTCCTTTTGCATCAGCCCAACACATTTTAGAATGCAAGCCATGCTGAGCTGCTAATAGACATCATGTTAATGCCACCCAATATTTTTTTAATCCTTAAGGAATAGTTTGCCCAAAAATGAAAATTCTGTCATCTTTTACTCACTCTCAAACCTGTATGAATTTCTTTCTTTTGCTGAACACAAAATAAGATATTTTGAATAATGTGAGTGACCATACATTCTCTTTGCCCAAGACATGTCCTCTTTTTGGAAAATGTGTGAAAATGTGGAAAATGTTCCGAAATCCTCAAAATATGGTCACCCTGAATGGGAACGTGAGACGACAGCAACGCATGGCATTCTGGGACTTTGGGACACGGACACAGTAGAGACTGGGTAGTAATGGAGGTAGATTTATAAAATTATATTGTACAGTTAAAAACACATTAGAATGGAGAACACTTGCTGTGATATGAACTTTTTCCTCTGGTGATTTGTATTTGTTGTCATTGTACGATATTTAGCATGTCCTAAAACATGGCGGCACCTACCCAGAACGCAATGGATAGTGACGTAGATTCCCATTTTCTATAGGTAACTAAACAGTAGATAGTAGCCTTTGACTTCCATAGCATGAAAGAAAATAGTAGGCTTACTATGGAATAGGACTGTCAGGATCCCTCGATTCAATTCAAGTACTCGATAATCCAGGAAACGTATTATTAGACCCAAGACCCAAGACTGTTTGACATAATAAACCCATTTAAAATCATAATGCTATATTGTGAATTCACAAACTTTACGATCCAATTAAATATTTATTATTTACATGCATGTAGGTTACGTACATGTGTCTCTGAGCGAATCCATTCACAGTAAATGCTGCTTTACACAAACCATTATTATTTACACATGCATTTTGCTGTGAGTTTGGGTTTATTATAACATTCATCTGGGAACATTTAATCAGATTTGTAAGGTAAAACATTTATAAACCTATGCAAACACAGGAGAATACATTAGTGTCTTTCTCAATCAGTCTATGCTCTCAATAATATGAAAACGTTAACTCTTGATCGCGATTTCAAAATAAAAGCTCAAACCCTCACTCTTAATTTACACGTTTTTATGTCCACATATTCAAGAAATGACAGTGGCTGCAGCATTTCTGTCAAATATGACAAAAATGTCAAATATTAAAGATTAAGTAGACATTTGAATTAAATGCTGTTTAGTCAATATTAAACAAGAATTAGATCACGCAGTAAAAGTGTAAAAACAATCGTCAGGCCGTTGGCGCCCTCTGCAGTAATTTGTTATAATGCATTATGTACATTTGTTCTATTGTGCATAATACATTATGTATTTTAACAGTTTTGTTAAATAAAACCATATTGCTTTATTATAACTAATTATTAGCTATTGCCTCATTGCTAATATATATGTATTTTAAGGCTACATTGTTTGCTTAGGTCTATTTTTACTGATTACTCAGTTACGAAAATAATAATTAGTGACAGCTCTACAATGGTATTTAATGGTTACCAGTTCTTTTAGTGTTCAGCAGAAGAAACTGTAGAAATTCTTAATGAATTATTTCCATGATAATGACCAGATGCACTTTATTTGATGTACTTCATATTATAATTCTGATATATCTGGTTCACACCAACTATAAAGATAACTATAACATATAGCGTCGTTAAAGTTTAGTATTATGAGTGTGCACTGCTATTATGTTGTCTGCCACTTTAAATACTTGAGCTCTTTAAAATGGGGTGGATTCTGATTACCTGTCAATCTTTCTGTCATTCATCAGCTGGAAAAATAAATCATTCTGAAAGTAATTCCATCGACATCACTTTTTTAGAGCGATTATTAAATCTTTATAGTTATCGTCGTTGGTGTGAATGGGCCTTAAGTGGCAGCGTTGGATGAACATTTTATGTTTCATCATTTCTTGATAGCCTGACATTTTCTGTTTCAAAATTGAGCTCTCTGTGCTTCGCTTCTTTCACTTTTTCATAGCCGAAATGGATCTATTCCCTTGGCACTTTGGAAAACCCATTTTTGCTGCAGCTTCATTGTCCTGAAATGATGTATTTTTAAAGAGACTGTCTTTAAAAGTTTTTCCTAACCATCAGTTTTTGAATAATAGTAAACCGCATGATGGCCCCAAACGTAGTGTGACTAGACCCTGAAAATGAAAATATGCATAGTAAGTGGGTTTCAGCTCATATATGTTAGATGGTTATTGATCGGAGATCGGCAATATAGAGCAATTACTCGCCACTGGACAAGCTGAAGCTTGATCTATAGCTCTGGTTTAACTGTGCCCGATCAATGCCTGTGCACAGCAGACACATACATCATAATATTCTGACATTCAAAAGTCACAGGGCAAGAATGGAGTGCCAGTCTCAGAGACTGATGATAAAGCAAATATTCACAAGCAAATATGTTGTGACAGCAATTTGACAAACACTTTTCAAAAATTGATCCTGCGTGTCTGTCTATTTCTCCAGAGAATACATATGCAGAGGAGACAAAAAAGGAGACCTGAGAATATCACATTTATGCAGTCACAGTTTAGTTTAATAGTGGGTGTTATTTTAGTAGCATTGAGAAATACTATTGTAGTTTTTATTAATATTTTGAATGAATTTTTATTTTTTAGTTTAATTAAAGTTTCAGTAAAAAAATGTGTTTTTGTAATTTTGTTATTTTTTGTCATGTCTATGTCTAGTTTTTAAATTCATTTTTATTTCATTTTTAGTTATTTTAATATATCAAAAATGACATGTAGCTAAAATAAAACGTTTTATTATATTTTTTTTCAGTTAATGTTAATAATAAATAAAATATTATAATTTTAGTTTTAGTGAACTATAATAACCCTCTTGTTACACACGCACGCACACACACACACACACACACACACACACACACACATGTTTGTGTACATTATCATTTAAACGATATGAAAATGTTATATATTATATATTATATATATTATTATTTTATTATAACATTTTTATATTATATAAATGACATTTGGGGTGCAAAATGTCCAGTAATCTTTTTTATTTAAATAGTTTATCTAAACATATGTCTGTGTAGTTTTTACAAAGTTTTATTTCAGATTTAGATATTTTAATACATCAGGTAAAAAACATGTAGCTGAAATTAAAAGTTTTTTTTTAAACTTTATTTCAGTTAATGTTTATTTCATTCAAGTATATGTTTTTAATTAAAAATTTTAATTTTAGTGTGTGTACAACATCATTTTAGATAAATATATGAAAATTCTCTACAACTATAAAATATAAATGATAATGTATGTAATTTTTAAGTACTCTGAACCCTTTTGAGATGTGCCTAATAAGCCTAACAGCCTTGTGTTTAGTTGCTCAAATGCTGCGAACCCAGTGATATGAAACAGGCATCTCAGCAAGACATTGATCGCAAGCAACAACTATCGGAAGCATCCCGTGTTCCCTCCCCCTCTATTCTTCTTATCTTCTCTTAATTGCCAACCGTCTTCCCAAATCATTATTCAACCCACTATTTAAAGAGCAGAGCAGACATGGATCAGATATGGTATCCTACGCACTCTGCCAGCTGCCATTCTATGTCATCACTTCCTGTGTACGCCCTGCTCTCATTAGAGCTCCAGCCTGCCATTGTCTCCTGCTGCTGATCCACAACAGCAAAATCAATACCCTTCCTGGAAAAGCTTGAAGGGTCCATTCTATATCTATCCCTTATTAGTGCAGCTACTGCCCATGACATTTACCATAAGACCTAGGTCCATGTCAACGACCCTCAACCTCGTCCCAACCCCCTGAAATCAACCACTTCTCACACTATTGCTCCAAAACTGTCACTGTTGCTATGGCAATGCCTGTTTCAAGATAATTGTTGTGTTGTGGAAACCAAAAGCACCCAAATAGTCTGCCTTGGAAATGGTGCAAGCACCTTTAGGAGCAGTTATTATTGTGAGGGACTTCAGGGTCTTAAAACATGGTCTGATGAAAATAATCATTTCATTGTTGGGTTATTAAAATGTAATATTATGGATCTAATGATAGCTGGCTTGGAAAACAATCTTTGAGAAAATTAGCATCTTTGACGACCTTCCCATGAGTAACTTGAACCTCAGTTGGAGTTGTAGAGAGCTGTAACCGAAAGATTAGTCTTTTGCAGACTGTGTTTTGGATTTTTTACACAGCATCTTCCAGTTCCCAACGCAATCCATTTTAAATTTTAAAATTCACATGAAAAGATCTCAAAACAGAGATCAGCCCAAACATAGACAGATGTAGACTTGAATCGAAAAGAAAAAGTGATCACAAGGAAGCACCACAAATACAGAGAAAAGAGCATTAAAAGCCCAGTTTAGTCAAAATTGAGTTATTTTTGGAATGTGATTTAGTCACAATCACGCTGTGGTTTCATACACTGGAATTTGAGAATATTCCTAGAGCCCTGCTTGGCGTCTGGTTATATGACAGGTGGAATATTGCACCCTCATGGTTTTGACCTTTCCAGCTTGGGATTGCTGTAATGCTTTTGACTTTGTGTCTATATATCTGCTGTATTCTTCTGGCATAATCACATATAGTGGTCGTTTGAATTCTGCACATGGGTGTCTCTGTTCACTGTGAGCTCTGTGAGACGATACTAATGATTTCCAACAATCAGAGAGGTGAGAACACTGGTATTTTTGCTGAGATCAAGCGTGAATTAGGAGCTGGCCTGTCTGGATTTCTGAGAATCTGCCATATGCTTTTCTCTGATAGGGATCTTAAAGGGCAGAACACTGCTGATTGGATCACTGGTCACTATAGTGAGTTTTTAAATAGATGCAATTAGTTTTTTTTTAACTCATGGTGATTATGTTCAAACCTAATGTGGTGAGCTATTTGGATGCCCCAGTGGGGTCTTGAAACTGGTTTTAACAACCCCCTTAAGTTCATTCATCAAATCATTACTGATAAAAAAAAATCCTATTGAAAATACGTGAAAAACGTATACGGACAAATATAAGTGATATTACGTACCTTGGTTGGATATCGTTTGAATTTTACTGATTCCGATTCCAATTCTGCTTATTGATTCTGATTCTTACCGATTCCTAATTCCAATTCCAATAAGATAAAAAAATCCATTCAAAAATTAAGTCAAACATTTAGATGTCAAACATATTTATTCTGTCTTTTGTCTATGGTTTTACCAAAATACCACAGAAAAAAAACAACTAGACTAATATAAATTTCAAACATGAAATTGTTAAAGACAAGTAATACAATAGGAGCAAACAAATCAATTAGCAATAGCATAAATAAATAAAAGTGAACAAATGTCAGGTACAGCAATTGAAATCAAAAGCTTAAACACTGTGAATAGTTTTCTTTTCATAAATAAAATATTAATTTATCCACATTAAATTTACGAAAAATATTCTGTCAGTTAATGATTTTCTTAGGCTCTTTGAATAACATTAATAACAGGCGGCACATTTAGTAGATGGCTCTTTAACACCGATCATAGATCTAAAAATACTGCTAGATCTATGGGAAGAATCTTCTGATCTTAAAGGGCAGAACACTGCTGATTGGAAATGTGATTTTTTTTGTTTAAACTCATTTTGATTATGTTCAAACTTAATGTGATGAGCTATTTGGATGCCCCAATGGGGTCCTGAAACTACTAAACCCTAAACCCCTTAAGTTAGGAAAATCATTACTGATAAAAATTCCTACCCAGGCTCATTAAAAATATGCGGAAAACGTATACAGAAATGTATAAGTGATATTATGTACCTTACTGCACTTTTTGCAGCAGTTTCAAAGTGAAACGTCCAGTGAGTGGCACTAAAACGGAGTGTACAGGGTTAATTCCTGTACAGTACTTGTTTTGCGCACCAACAAATCTATCTGTGTCCGCCGTTGTATGACTTGCAATAAACAATGACAAAAGAAAACGAGCATGGCTTCCAGCGCTTAAGTTAAAATACTGTGTGGAAAATAATAAAATAATGTGTGCTCTTATCATTTTGTGGACAAAATCCTGCGAATATCCCCCATCTGGAGCTGTATATATGCCATCTTCTGTTTTTAAATCAGCTAACCTTGCGACGCTTCATGTCATCTACCCTCTCATTAAACTATGGCAGGTGAGTTACTGCAAAAAGACAGTCATTGCGACATTGTAAAGTGATGAAACTGTGGCGCCATGTGCTTTTTATATTTTATTAGATAGTTCATTTGACTAGAAACACCAGAGACCGGAAATGTAAAGCACCGTTTAAGTCAGGCGAGACTTCCTTGTTCAAGAAAAAGATGAATACGTGACTGTAGCACGTTTTTATTTCGCTGGTACAGGTGAGTATGCTGCATTTTCAAATCTTGCAGCATGTTATAATTGTTTTGAAGTCCTGTACACTCTTAAAAATAAAGGTTCCAAAAGAGTGTTTTTGCAGTGATACCATAGAAGAACCATTTTGGCTCCTCAAAGAACCTTTCAGTGAACAGTTCCTAAAAAAAAAACATTTAAAATATAACCTTTTTTGACTATAAAGAACATTTTCTTCCAAGGTTCGATGGATGTTCAAGGTTATTCATAGAACCACTGATGCCAATAAAGAACTTTTATGTAAAAAATAATGTCCTCTTTTTCAAATCAAGCCATTCTCAGCTTCTTGTCAGCTTACTTTGTTTGTGAATGGAATGCACCTGCCGATTTACATATATGCGTCCACACGAGTCATCGGTGATCTAGCTTCACTTACAGCAAAAGTGAGTATATGTTTTTTTTAAATTAATCTTTACAAGCTTTTTGCCTTTCCTAATAACATGCTAGTTAGCAAGTTTTGTGGCTAAACGCGGCTAAATGCACTAAAGTAAACAATGGACCATTTTCACGTTTCCGGGTTTCTCGCAGCAGAACTCGTCATATTTGGGTTAACTTCTAGAGCAGAGTACCACAAATATATTTTTTCATTCGGATTTGCTCAGATAGCAAAAGAGAAACTCCACGAAAGTGTTTTCATGACTTTGAATAAAAGGGAAAAAATCGAGAGAGACTGATAACGGCAGTCAGAAGAGAGAACAGTGTCAAATTCACTGTCACTCCCATAGATGCGGCATTAGAAGCTTCCTCGCATTTGCATTAACTAGTGTTTTGTATTTTGATTAAAAGGTAATTTAATACAAATTATAGTGTTATAAATGTACATAAATTTTTTTTAAATAAAAATATAAAAAACTTTCGAGGATTTACGATGCTGATGACCGTTAAACGCGTCATCACAGTCTTGTGAAAAGGGTCCATGCTGGTCACTCCACAAAGAGAAGAGAGGGGCGGGGTGAGCAGGGCTCATTTGCATTTAAAGGGACATCCACTAGAATGAGTTGATTTTTTGCAGAGCTGATTTTGACATGGTAAAAGGGTGTTTTTTACACTACTATTGAGAATTTTTAACCGAAGTATATTATAGACCCTAAAGAATCATATTAACTTGGGCATCCAATGACCCATTTAATCAAAACTCTGGCCCTGTAAATCATATTTTGCGCGAAGGAATAAAAAAAAAGTTTTGCTGCCTCTAGTGTTCATTTCAACCGAAAACTGCAGAGATTCCTACGTATCTACCTTATTCTTCAACGTGGAAGTAATGCTGTGTTCCAGACAACTGGAAATTAAGATTTTTCCCACCTCCAACTTGGAAATAGTATCTGGAACATTGCTTGAAGTTGGATATTTGACCCGTGAACTGCAGGACGCGTCATTTGATGTCACTGCTTCAAACGAGTGTTAAGTTACCTTTTGTCAAGTTTAAAAACGCAAGACAGTTTATAAAGTTTATAAAATTAGTTTATAAAATTAAACCATTAAAGCATTAAAGCATTTTATGTTTTTTTCTTCTTCTGTTTTTGCCATAATTGACAGAAATATGTTAACGTGACGTGATTGACAGGAACTGGGACATTCCAACTCGGATGTTCCCTCGTCCGACCTTGTCTGGAACACAACATAAGCCTATGGGTGAAACTTACGGTTCATTAGCCGCTATAGGGACATAATTTTAGAAGAATAACAATGTGCAGTAAACGGTGAAACTGTTTGCACTACAAACCAGTGTGTTCATAATTAAGATAATACATTAAAATAAGACTCACCAATTTGAAATATTAAGCAGCAAAATTAACTGTTTTATAAAAACCAGAAACCAGACCAATAAAATCATGTGGATAGGTTCGCTTTTTGAGTTTTGCAGTAATGTGGGTAATTCTAACCAGTTCTATTTTGTTTGCTTTTTTTTGTTTAACATAAGTTTGGGTTTCAGATGAATTTAGGTTTCAGTTTAAGAATATCTGTGGATATTTTCTAACACTTAAGGTAAAAAAAATCCATTACAACTGAGATTGCAGTCATATTGGATAAATAATGGCTCAGCACAATGTTGACTATGAAAGAAGACATATTCATTCTGTTGGCTAAGCACTTTCCAATCACACAAATTCATGGCACACTGACTATTAGATAGCTCTTATGTTTTATGACATTGCAATAATTGTATCATCAAAGATTAATGTGCATGAATTAAGCTGTTTTGTGTATTGTGTTTGCCAAAATAGACTTTGTATTGGCTTGGATAATGTGTTGGTGGAGAATCAGTTTCATTTGTGTAGCGCAGCACATGCTGACACATTTTCCCCATAAGATTCATAATCTCATTGCGTGCTCTTTGGACAGAGTTATTTTGTGCTCTGTGATAGTGAAAACTGAAGTGGTAAGAAAATAAAAGAGATGTAAACGGCTAGTTGTTCATTGCTGTCAGATTCGTGGCTTTCTCATCTTGTACACTGTTTGTGAGCAATTCCCATTGAGCAGAATTCATAAAACAACAGTTTTATGTCGACTGTTTTTTCAAGGTTCCCCTGCAGTTGATCGATCTGTTCAAACACATTGCAGTTTTTATGCTTAAATTGCATTTTACTTGAGTCGGCTCTGAACAAGTCCCCTGTTGATGAATAAACAGTGGCTTTTCTTAAAAAAAAACACTTAACAGGTAAAGATGTTGAGATTTGTGTGCCTTAGTGAATTTACATCAAACCACATTTTAGGTTTATTCCCTTCTTTCGAACGACTTAGAAAGTCTTTGTTCAACAAATGCAGACAGTTTTAGGATCAGCCCTTATGAGGCACCTTTTCTAAAACATTTTTTAAAATAATATAATGTAATATCAATTTAGAAGTATGAAATTTGTATGAAAGTCTTTAAACTCACAGCAAGCTCAGTGGACAGTCATGTTTATAACCTCTGTCCTACATATTTGCCCTTCTCTGAAAACTTTAAAGTGTCCCTTCGAAAGCTGTCCTTTGAAGGCTGTTTAGAGGAAGAACATTGATTGACTGGGAGCTTTCAGAGTCTGTGAAGTAGAGCATGCAATGAGGCCTCAGATAATGTTGAGTTCATACAGCATTCAGGCATATTTTAAAGCCAGTTTTGCAATCTTCGGACAGCTCTTGTTGAGGGGCTATCAGCTCACTGCAGGCGAACGGATGCAAGCATCTTGCATAATATATTGAAATCCATCAATGCAAACATTGATATAAATGTTCCAAATAACTGGGAAAGATAAATGTAAGCATATGTCGCACACAATTTTAGCTTTTGCATTTGTGTCTTTGAATATGTGTGAATTTAAGCATATTGGATTGCAGCACTGCCATCTCATTTAGGATGATGTGGTTGTGTTGTAGCATTTCTTATTTGCCAGTCTGAATAGAAGTGTGTTAAATTAATAAATGTAACTGTTATGTTGGTACTAAAGGCACATTTTTTTTCCCCTAAGAATCTGTGTTATAATTGTGAGTTATTGATTCAAGTGTAGGTATTTCATGAGAACGGATGTTACCTACCATGAACAACCTTAATTGCTCAATTTTCTCTGTTGACCATTTGTATTTAAGTGCGTTCTGAAGCCTTGTGTTGCCTCTGTTTTCTCTGAGTGTATCGTAGGATTTGTTCTTTGTTTGTTTTTACGTATTACATCTAAGACCTTCATGATCAAATGAAATATAAATCTTTCAGAATGTATGTAAAAAAATGTATTATGATTATGCATTATGTTATATAAATGTTATATTGTTCTTTTGTATTGCTCGGTTGCAGTTCTACATCTAAAGAGCTGCGCATTTCAAAATGATTATGAACAAGGCTATTATTTAATACATTACACATCAGCTAGTTGTATGGATCCATTATCTACCTGTGTCCTGTAGCACTTGTCACTCGTACAGGACAATGCGATTTTCTGTGCTCCTCAGAGTCTTTTTTTGTTCCCATGGTACTGATGTTCACAAGAAACCCAGCATATGTCAATCTACTTTCGTAGGCACTCCTGAAACACTAATCGATTGTAACTTACACTGAGATAGAAATTCTTTTGGGTACTGGAAAATGTATAAGAGGCCTGAATAGTGGACTACACACGCCTCTGATTATTTGGACCTCTTTTATTTTATATTTTTAATTTATTTGTATTATTTTTGAGTGCTGACAAATAATAAACAAGAGTAATGAAAATGTACATTATTCTGTTCATTACAAACATCTGTACCTGTTAGCAACAATTTATGAGCTGAATTGTAAAGAAAGGTGTAAACACACACACACACACACACACACACACACACACACACACACACACACACACACACACACACCCTCAAGCCTGTTTGCTTGGGAAAAATGAAATATGAGGCACCTCTGTGAGTCATGGTAGTTTGGTTGGTGTGAGCTGAAGCTGTGAGGTATTTACAGGGGGGTCCACTGCAGTGATACAGAAAGCTATGACCTTTCCTTTAAGAACAGCCACTAAATCATTGTCTCTGTTGCAGAGTTTCTTAGCTGGCCGAGACAGAGTGGATGGCTATATCAAGGGATCTGCCTCGCTGCCTTTTGAAATCTTTTCGATTAATTGCAGGGGTGGTGGATGAAAGGCCAGTCACCTCTGTCTAAATAATCCTGGATAATGAAAATTCCCTGACAAAATCAGTATAGCAAGGGATAAAGATCCAGTGCCCTAGAGTCCATGCTCAGAGGTAAAATATATATTCAGAGAAGATTACATTTGTATTACTTACATATTCAGATCCATTAAGTAATTTCACTTCTACAAATACAAACATGTATCTCTAATGCTAATCAATCTGTTTCAGAACACCTAAAAACTGGATATTTGTTGTTCCACAAAAGAAATAGTCATTCAGGGGTGTGTTTCCGCACAACGACATAATTGGCATCTGTTGTTTGAACCACATTAGATGCTGTAAATGTTCATTTGAACTATGGTTTCGGAAAACACCAAAATCGTTTAACTATGTTGGTAACGACAGAACTTGTGGCCATAGTTGGCTAGCGATGCTTTTGGGAGACACACATCAGGTTGGAAAGACATGAGGGTAAGTAAATGGTAACTTTTTTAAGTTTTGGATAAACTACAGTTGCAGTCAAAAGTTTACATACACCTTGCAGAATCTGCAAAATGTTAATTATTTTACCAAAATAATAGGGCGATTTCCACAAGAGAGTATTTTAAAAATGACCCTGTTCAAAAGTTTACATACACTTGATTCTTAATACTGTGTTGTTACCTGAATGATCCACAGCTGTGTTTGTTGGGTTAGTTTTTTTATTTAATGATAGTTGTTCATGAGTCTCTTGTTTGTCTTGAACAGTTAAACTGCCCGGTGTTCTTCAGAAAAATCCGTCAGGTCCCACAAATTCTTTGGTTTTTCAGCATTTTTGTGTATTTAAATCCTTTCTAACAATGACAGTATGATTTTGAGATCCATCTTTTCACAATGAGGACAGGGATTCATATGCAACTATTACAGAAGGTTCAAATGCTATTATTGATCATTACATTATCTACCTTCAACAAAAACAGACATACCTTTTTTGTCAGATATGTATATTTAATGCTGATGTTTTTTTTGTTCTCCCCAATGTTAAAGTAATTGTTTCCCAATCTAATGTGACATGACTCATTGAATAGATTTAGAACATTTGGTTTATCCAAATAATCTATCACCAATAAGGTGATGTGTTTGGAATTTGAAGTCCATTTGATGACGATAATGGCACTGAATTTACACACCTTCAGAAAGAACAGCAACAGTTAAACTGACAGCTTTAATGTGGTTCTGTAAAAATATCCTGTTAAATTTACTGTAATAAAAAAAACTGGCAGCTGTGGTTGCCAGAAATTTACTGTAAACACTGCTGACTGTGTTTCATGTATTTGAGGATAGCATATTGGTGCATATATATTTTACAACTTAGCAGTATATTTTATTAAGTGATATAATGTTAATTATTAATTATTAAAGCACTTGAACTACCAAAATCTGATTTTTAGCTTAAAATGTTCTGATAACCAACATAATAATACATTTTTACAGAGTGGAGAGATGATGTCATTAATGCTCTTGTACACTGTAAAAAAAAGGGTTCATGGGTGCAGATTTTCTGCAAATTGATATGATTCTTTAGGGTTTTAATGAAAAGTCTATAACATACATTGGTTAAAATTTGTCACTGGTAGTGTAAAACAGCTCTGTTCACAGCGACCCGTTTTGTTGCATGTCTGTTTAAATGCTAATGAGCTCTGGTCACTACACCCCTTTCTTCCATGGGCTGACAAGCCATTCTCGGAGGCTGTTTGTGAAATCGTCCCCATAACCTTAAATAGGACACTATTTGAAGGGACAGCCATTTGTAGTGGTGTCTGAAACCATAGTGGACATTCTTGAGTGCACTTCCACAATGTACCTCAAATGTACTGTACAACTGATGTACACTCATAATACACTGTGAGAGTTGCACGTTCAATGAATAGTGGAATAATGAATGAGAGTATAGGGAGCGATTTTGGATACAGCCTGAGACTGTTCACTTTAGCTGCATTTAGCTGTGGAACGTGCTAACTAGCGCATTATTAGGAAAGGCGATTTGCAAAGATTCATAAAAAACTTTATACTCACTTCTTCTGTAGGTAAAGCTGGATCACAAATGATTCACGAAAACATAGACACACTTAGGTAGACCAGGGGGCCGCATTCCCTTCTTCAAAAACAAAAGTAATCCACTGCGTCTTAAGCGGCTCAGATGTCAGGAATAAATGACGACTGTTATTTTCACTATTACATCCAACATCAAAACACCTCAATTGCTGAAAAGACATTGTTGTCTACACCTGCTCCATCGTCGAAACAATGGTGAACAGTTTTCAGCTCACTCAGGTCTAAGGTGGGTCTAAGGTTAAACACCAGTGTCAATCAACAATCGTGGGAGCAGCCTGGGTCTGTGTGACATCACACAGCCAAGAATCTGAGAATGGCTTGATCTAAAAAAGTGGTTGTGATTTTTGAGGATTCAAAAAAAAAAACACTGGGTGGATTTTTATCATTATTGGGTGGTTGTGTACACACACTGCCAAGACAGATTTCAGTTAAAAAAAATATGTATTTTGCAATTTCGCATCTGATGACCCCTTTAAGTTTGAAATTTGAAGTTGAAGTGTGTGAACATTTTCACAATGTGAATCACTCTAAAGCAGTTTTTCTTAGTCAGAACACCAAAGCACACTTGAATTAATGCTATGAATGCATTTTTATCTATCATATTGGAGAAGAAAAGCAAAGGATTTTTTCTCTGTTATCAGTGACCCTTATGAAATACCTTTGCTTTATCATTAGCTGCATTAGCTTGAAAGCAGGTGAAGTCAACTGGCGAGGCACCTCGGCAAGCTTTTCTCATCAGAGCTGGATTCTCGGCTCACAGGCCTGTGGGGAGGTCTCTGACACACACCTTCTCCAGTCATGCCCTGTTAGTTCTGCCGTGAGGCGAAATAGAGGGAGACACATTGCATCGTCCAAGGGCCCCACATCCTCTCTGGCAGCAGGCGTTTTTTTTTCTTTTTTTTCTTTTGGAACTGTCAGGTTGGTTGAGCTGGGCAGCAGCGGTACCTGTCTTCCCCTCAGTTACGTCCCTCTCCGCCCTCATTGAGAATTCCGGTGCTCACCTGACAGGGCCTCAGCAGGGGCCTCCTGCCATCTGGCCTCATCTGCATGCTGGTACACCGGCAGCCAATGAAACTCTCTGGAAGAGCTGGGCTTTAATGTTGGTGTCTCCAGCGACTGACTCCGGTTATATCTCAGACAGCGGGGCTATAAGAGCTAAAGCGCTAAATTGCTGTCTGGAGATCCTCGACAGTTTTAAAAGGGAAAACCACTAAGACGCTCTGCAGAGACCTGCCGTCTTGGTAAAAATTAATTCCTGTCTAATCAAGCTAGCCAATAAAGCATATAAGCAGCTTAGCCAAGCCCTTTTTATTTTTTGGCTCTTAATGTAGTGGAGATATTATGTAAATAAATATTTCTAGTTGTTGTTCAGGGAATGGGCTAGTATGTGACTGTTTTGTTCTTTTCAGTGCTTTCAAAAAGTTTCCCGAAGTTTGAAAAGTGCAAGATCTGTAAATGCAGCACGGTGTGCTTGTATCTAGGCTGTATTTTAAGACATTTCAATGTTTTGTCAGAGTTTCATGACAGCTGTCACCATTTGGCAGAGACCCTATAATGAGTTGGTAGTGTTGTAAATGAATCCTTCTGGATTCAAAATTCGATGACTTCTCTAAAATGTAGATGTAATGCTATTTGAGCTAGTTTAAGTGAGCATAGTTTGCAGTTTTGAAAGGTACAGTATGTTTTCGCAAACCAATTAACTTTTTTTTTTTTTATCCCAGAAGATAGAGAAGATTTAGCCTGTTCATTTATTATATTTATTGCAGTTTAAGTTATATTCTAATTCAGTGACTTGGGAAATCAGTATTATGTTGTAAGTTAACTGCACATAATGAAAGTAAGCAGAAGTGTCTATTCACTTCTGAAATTTTTCAGTTTTTCAGGTACCATGGTATGCCTTAAAGCAGTGGTTTTCAATCCTGGTCCTGGGGACCCAAGGCTCTGCACATTTTGCATGTCTCCCTTATTTAACACACCTGATTCGGATCATCAGCTCATTAGGTGAGAGCTCCATCAGAGATTTTCTTATTATTGGGAGAGCAAAGCCAATAGAAAGCAAGCCTGCAACATTTAGCCAAAAAAGCGTAATTGTAAAGAGGCTGTTTTCTTTGAATGGATGTCAATGGAGGAGAGGCTATACTACACTAAATAAACCGTTTTTTAGAGGAAACAACTTGTCATTTAAAGAATCAGCAGCATAACGGTTAATCTTCAACATATTTTGCACTAAACAATACTTTTGGAACTATTGAACTATTTTTAGAGTTTACACTGGAATTTTTTTTTTAATAACTTTAAAAATAACTTAACTTTTTGACTTTTTGTGACAGGTGTGATTCAGCTTAGGGCACTTCTCATTCTTTCTTTTGGTATCTGTAAACGCAGACTGAGTGTCGCTCAGCTCAGACTGAAATTCAGTGATGTCAAGGCTGTAATGTGATTGGTTATCAAGGCACACGTGATCCAAGCTGACCGTTATGCTTTCTCCAATAGTAAGGAATACAGGCTCTCTCATCTTCCTATAGTAGTAGATAATCTCTGATGAGAGGGTCTGTATTCCTTACTATTGGAGAAAGCGTAACGGTGACTTCTCTTATAAAATGGCATTTTTTCAGTGTAAACTGTAAAAATAGTTAAATCCAAAAGTATTGTTTAGTGTAATACATGTTGAAAATTAGCTGATAGGTGGTTGATTCATTAAATGATAAGGTGTTTCCTCAAAAACAAAAAGCTCCATTGACATCCGTTCAAAGAAAACGGCCTCTGGTGTCCTTTCCCAAACTGGGAGCATTAGCTTTAGCCGTTACGCTTTTTTGGCTAAAGGTTGCAGGCTTGCATTCTTGTCTTTGGCTCCATGAGCAGAGTGTATCAGATATGAGAGACATATAAAATGTGCAGAGTAAAAAAACACTGCCTTAAAGTATCTTCTCTGAAGTACCATGTAAATATCAAGGTACATGAATATGATGGTTATTCAGTTTCATCGTATACAAATAGTCTTATAGTTACTATAGGCTACTTGTTTTTCCATTTTTAAAATAGTTCAAAATCAAATAGGTAACTGCAAAGTCATACTGTAGCACCATGTCAACACTGGATACAAGTGGTGCACTGCAATACGACAAACGACAGTAGAACCCATGATAATCAGTGATGCTGTATATACTCTAGTTGCTTTTGGACATTCTATTCATCAAAGGCTTCTGAAAAGGTGTTATATCTGCTTAAAATATTATGTAGAACAAGAGTTTCAACATTGATAATAATAAGAAATGTCTCTTAATTTTTCCTAAATGAACTCAAAACCAGACATTAGAATGGTTTCTGAAGGATCATGACATAGAAGACTGGATAATGGCTGCTGAAAATGATAAAATAATAGTATTTCACAATATTACTGTTTTTACTGTAATTTTGATCAATTAAATGCAGCAAAATTTTCAATGTTGTTTTTATAGTGTCTTACTCTTGCCTGCACAACAAAAGGTTTCTCCTCTTGATCTCCTATCTTTCTTCTGTTTTTTCTTCTTCTTTTATACCTTGAGTAGACATCGATTGATGCCATTATCGTCGCTCACTTGTGGAACGTAAAGACCGCAGAAGTCTCGGCTCCGCTGCTTGACTGAGCGTTAACCTGTGAGTTTGACCCAGTTTTCTGGCCTGTGCGCGTAAGGTTGGTGTGAGTTGCGTTCAGTCCTCATTAATCACTTCTGTTCCTCGCAGGGCTTTGTGTCATCATTACACACTCACCTGCTCCTTCTACGAGTGCTCTGGCACATTTGAATATTCCATTACCTATATGCAAATGCTCTGACTCTGCCCTAGGTTATGATTTATATGGGTTTGCAACAGACCTCCACACACATATTTCTACTTGTGAACAAATCCTCCAGGCAGAACGAGATCACCTGCCACATTAAGGTCTCCCCAAGTTATAGATTATTCATCTTACAGCTTGTGTTATGAACACATTGTGTGGCAGTGCAGATCAAAAGCATAGATGTGGTATAAGTGTGCACCTGATAAACTCAGAAGCAAATTAATGTTCTCACTGACACCCAATTGCCCGCAAACCAACCTGATTTATTTTCTTTGAGTATGAAAGCAGAATTCTGTTACTTATTCTTCACTTTCAAAATTGATTAAGAGACCAGAAAGACTAATTCAGTCCTCAAGGAGCTGTTCTTCCCATATTTGCCTGAAGGAGCATATTCATACAGTTCACAAGTCTGCTGTTGTTTTTATGACATGCTATACAATGGTGATGCTGAGTGTTCAGATCTTGTTGTAAATAAACTTTGAAACACAAATTAAGATATTTTTGATGAAATCTGAGAACTTTCTGGCCCTGCATAGGCAGCAACGCAATTGACATGTTTAAGGCCCAGAAAGGTAGTTATTTGTGTGCAAACAAACAAACAAACAAACAAACAAAAAAGACTTTATTCAACAATTTCTTCTCTTCCGTGTTAGTCTTCGATGCACATTAATATTTTTTTAGTACTGACCTGAATAAGATATTTCACATAAAAGATTATTGATTCTTAATACTGTGTTGTTACCTTGATGATCCACAGCTGTTTTTTTAGTGATAGCTGTTCATGAGTCCCTTGTTTGTCCTGAACAGTTAAACTTCCTGCTGTTCTTCAGAAAAATCTCCAGAAGGAGATCTCCAGATGGAAAGGGGGGTGAAAACTTTTTGAATTTAAAGATCAGGGTAAATTGAACTTATTTTGTTTTCTGGGAAACATGTAACTATCTTCTGAAGCCTCTGAAGGGCAGTACTAAATGATAAAATATGATATTTAGCCAAAATAAGAAAAATATTCACATTCTGTTCAAAAGTTTTCACCCCCAGCTCTTAAAGCATTATTTTTCCTTCTGGTACATCAGTGAGTGTTTAAACCTTCTGTAATAGTTGCATATGAGTCCCTCAGTTGTTCTCAGTGTGAAAAGATGGAACTCAAAATCATACAGTCTTTGTTGGAAAGGGTTAAAATACACAAAAAAGCTGGAAAACCAAAGAATTTGTGGGACCTGAAGGATTGTTCTGAAGAACAGCAGGCAGTTTAACTGTTCAGGACAAACAAGGGACTCATGAACAACTATCACAAAAAATAAAGAAATAAATAAACACATGGTAAGAACACATGATTAAGAATCAAGGGGATGCAAACTTTTGAACAGGGTAATTTTTTAATGAATTCAGCTATTATTTTCTTTTGTGAACTATATGTAAACATCTTTTATGTGAAATATCGTATTCAGGTCAGTACTAAATAAACAATAACATGCATTTTGTATGATCCCTCTTATTTAGGTAAAATAATTAACATTTTGCAGATTCTGAAAGGGGGATGTAAACTTTTGACCTTAACTGTATTCAAATTAAAATTTTAGTACTGTGGCAGCCTTACCTGAGGGGCAATTTAGAGCTTTAGAAACTGTGTGTAACTTGAATGGGATGACACAATCAGGATAGTATGACACTGTTTAGGCCATAGTATTTAATCCAATTAAGCGATTTAAACTAAAGGAAGTTACTGGGAGGCGAACAGAGTTCGCCTTTGAACAGTGAAACACCGCTCTCATTATACATTCTGGCCTTCTTTAACAGAGAAAGCGGAGAAATCAATATGGAATTAGACGAGAGCAGAGTTCTGAATTATTGAGGATTTTAAGCTCTGGATGCTTTGAATAATATTCTTCATTATTGCAAATTAACATTCACTTGTCTCATCCTTTCATTCCCGCTTTGTCGACTCTTATTCATTGTAGTGAACATTTTCTTAAAGAATTGCAATTTTCTGTCTTCACAGAAATGGTAGACGTCAGTGAACAACAAAGCAGCTGTGAGGTAAAGCATGAACTTGTTAATAGTTAATGTAGAAACCAATGCTCCAACATGATTCATTGCATCACTGTACATTAAAAGCTTTATGTGAGAAATTAGACAGTGAGAAACAGAATCCCATGTGTTATTTCAAGGCCCATATGATGTAAAGGTTAAATTGTAGCTGTAAGTATTTATAGATTTACTGGGCAGGTGATGCCCTTGTTGGTCTGGTTATAGTAAACTGGCAACAGATGCTACAAATGAAGTCAGAACAATAATAATTAAATTTTCTCTTGAGAAGAAACTCAAAAACAGCTATTAAAAAATGAAAAGACAAAGATGCAAATCAGTGGTCTGATACATTCGATCAAATTTTGCATACTGTTCTCTTGGAGATAATGACAGGCTGCTTTGGAACTATTAAATTGAGAACATTCAAAAATACAAATAAGTCATGTAAACAAAAGCTGAAAAGTTGAAGAGAGATCTTACTTGCACTTGATGTTTTTAGAGATAATTCATACAAAAAAAGAGTTAATCTGCAACCTTTTTAAATCTTTAATTAGATTTCATTTGATGCATGAATATCTGTTAACATCATATTCCAAAGTTTTAGTCAAAAACTGCTATTCTGTGGGCCTTATCATAAAACTTGAGCCCTGTAAATCATTAATAACTGTTCTCACATAAACTGCATTCAGTTGAATGGGACAATTTACATAAGAGAATTTTTAGCCATTTACACAGAAAATCATTGTGCTTGTGTTTGATGAATAACACCCTTTGACTTTGATATTTGCAATGCTAGGACTGAATTCATTATTGACTTTTTCAAACTACGATGTGTTTTCTGTCTACTCAGACTGAACCAACAATTATCATTGTATTTTTTCTCTGTTTTGTGTTTTTCAGATGCGATGCGTTTTTAGTCCTCTCTCTTACAATTTATGCCATCAGTTGGCTATTAATGCGTTCATACTGACTATTCAGCAACACAAAAGGGCAAAACAACCAAGCATTTATTTCTGAGACAGGCTAACCTCCCTGATAGTAAAAAACTATTGAAGAGCGCACAATGTATGGTATTAAGTGTTGCATTTGATTTGTTTTGAGTCACTTTCAACTGTGAAAGCGCTTTGGTATAATCAACAGAAGTCAGAAGGCAAATTTTCCATTGCGAAAGGAAAGGTAGTAGGTTTTGAGAGAATCTTAAGCCTTCTTGTCGTCTTTTCTGTCAATATATCATCCATCATCATTTTGATTTCCACTAGATTTAATTAGACCTAGATCATTTAACAAGCTATGTAATGGTTAACGGTTTTTGTTCACATTTTTGACTAAGATTATAATGACAATTAATGGCATTTCATTCAGTGCATTCCTAATTGCCTTGTATGCTATGGACATTCTCAGTTGGTAATATAAAGTAGTGAATTTCTTTTTCGCCCTCAAGGGAATCCATTACGACTGCAAATGAAGAGATGCTTTCAGCTATGAGTAAGACATAGGCTCAAAGAGAGAAAAAGCAAGAGATGCTTTTAATGCATTCACTACAAAAGAAGGCTTGATGGTTGACAGCAAAGTAGAGATTAATGTTGGCGATTTAGTGACCCACCAGAGCGGTGTGTCAGTCTGGTGGAATCCATCTGACCTTTTGCATTATCATGGGGATTCAGATAATGATTCTCAGCGGGGAGTCTGAAGTGTGCATTATGTGTGCCTCTCACTTTGTTAAAGAATATAATCAGTTCTTAGCACTAGGACACAAGATGAAAAACAGATGGATGAGGGAGTGAACTGTGAAGGGCAGAGGTAAATGTCTTTGACACACATTAACTGACAGAAGGTGCTCTCATCCATCCACTCAGATATAACCTGGACAGCATGACTGTATATAACTTGCGGTCAATGTGTCATGAAATGTGTAAAGATATGACATCAAAAGTGGCTCATCCAGTCAGATTTACTATTTTACTCTTTTGAGGCTCGTTTTTAACCTTTAAAGTTAACATAAGTCCTGCAGACATATTTGGAGGTTTAATTATATAATTAAATACTTATTCTGTGATACACTACCAGTCAAAACACTGGAATAAATACAATTATTGTTAAAATTATTTTTGAAAAAGTCTCTTATGCTCACCAAGGCTGCATTTATTTGATCAAAAATACAGTGAAAACAGTAATATTGTGAAAGATTTTTAAAATGTAATTTATTCCTGTGATTGTAAAGCAAAATTTTCAGTAGTATTATAAATATTTCTTTATTTATTTTTAAAGAAGTCACTTATGCTCAGCAAGGCTGCATTTATTTGATATAGTCAAAATAACAACAAATGTTGTGAAATATTAACTGTTTTCTATTTTTATATATTTTTAAAATGTAATTTATTCCTGTGATGGTAAAGCTGAATTTTCAGTACAATTATTATTATTTATTTATGTATTTGTTTGTTTGTTTGTTTATTATTATTTTAAAGAAATCACTTATGCTCATCAAGGCTGCATTTAATCAAAAATACAGTAAAAACAGTAATATTGTAAAATATTTTCAAAATAACAAGTTTATATTTTAAACTATTTTAAAAATATAATTTATTCTTGTGATTGTACAGCTGAGTTTTTAGTACAATTATTATTAGTATTATATATTTTTATTATTATTATCATTATATATATATATATATATTTTTTTTTTTAAAAAGTAACTTATGCTCACTAAGGCTGCATTTATTTGATCAAAAATACAGTAGCATTGTGAAATATTTAAAATAACAGTTTTATATTTTAATCTATTTTTAAAATGTAATTTATTCCTATGATGGCAACGCTGAATTTTTAGTACTACTGTATCATTTTTATTTATTTATTTTAATAGGTCTCTTATGCTCACCAAGTCTGCCTTTATTTGATCAAAAATACAGTAAAAACGATAATATTGTGAAATATTTAAAATAACGGATTTATATTTTAATCTTTTTAAAATGTAATTTATTTCTGTGATAGTAAAAATGAATTTTCAGCAGCCATTACTCCAGTTTTCAGTATCACATGATCCTTCAGAAATCGTTTGCTTATTATTTATATTATTATATTATATTATTAGTGGGGCTCAATTATTAATATTGTTCTTCTTGTAATATTGTTCTTCTTATTATAAACCATTGAAAACAGTTTTTGTAGGTTAATATTTTTGTTGAAACTGTGATTATTATTATTTTTTTTTTTTTCAATTTTGTGTTTTGATGAATAAAAAGTTAAAAAGAATAGCATATATTTGAAATGTTTGGTCATTTCACTGCATCCTTGTTTAATTAAAGTATTCATTTTATTTCTTATTTCACAGTTTCCACAAAAATATTAAGCAACACAACTGTTTTCAACATCGATAATAATAAGAAATGTTTCTAAATTATAGTTGCTGAAAATTTAGCAGCGCCATCACAGGAATAAATTACATTTTAAAATATATTAAAATTGAAAACAATTATTTTAGCATTAGCAACTGCTTTCAAAAACCATACAAATATATATATATATATATATATATATATATATATATTTCAAACTTGGTAGTGTGTAAGATTTGGTCATACCGCCCACCCCATTACAGGCATTCACACACATCAGCTCCATCATGATGTGCAGTTTAAAGTCTCTTACTGCAGTTTTAGGAAGGGGCACTCCCACTAATTGTGAAGTATTAGTTTCATGGCTGGGTGCCTATGCCCTTTGGTGGGGCTGATCACACCCACTCATAATGATGAGATGTAGAACACCCAGCAGTTGACCCGGAGCCATGCGTAATGTGGCGTGCTGTTGTTGTTCTCTCCGCTCTGAGCTTGAGGCAGTGGCACTGTGTCAGAAAACCAGCTTTCTCAGAATTTCAACATCAACTTTCGTTGACATTGCTTTTGGCTACATAAAACACCCAGAACAAAAGCATTTTCTCCATTCGCATACCTTGCCATTCTTATTAGAATCTCATTAGCATTTTCTCTCCCTTTTTTGAGGAGTTGCACACATGCAAGTCTTAGTCATCACTGAAGTATACGTGACTATAACATTCTGTAGCAGCTGTTTTGGATGGCCAAGCTCTAGTTTCTCAGTTCAGTTGACATTGAAAATGAGAATTCTGTCATTAATTGCTCACCCTCATGTCGTTCCAAACCCTTAAGACCTTTGTTCATCTTCAGACCACAATTTAGGTTATTTTTGATTAAATCCTAGAGTTTTCTGACAGCAACGCAACTGACATGTTTAAGGCCTAAAGGTAGTAAGGACATCACTAGAATAGTCCATGTGGCATCAGTGGTTCAACCTAAATTTTATGAACACTGCAAGAACACTTTTTGTGCACACACACACAAAAAAGACAAATTCAACATTTTCTTCTTTACCCTGGATACATCTTAGATGCAATGATCTTTGCCATTTTTCAGACCTATGATAGTCGTGTGCACTTACTTCTTGTTGGCCAAGACCACAAGTATGGGTTTTGGGACATGCTGTATATTCTGTCTGTACAAAAGAGATATTATACGTCTGAGAAATCGACCAAATTTGTTTCACTGATAATATTTCTCTTAAACCTAATATCTGAAACCAGATCATTGAGTCAGTGAGTTAAACTCATCTCCAAATCTGGAGCAGGCTGATTCATGAATGAATCATTTGAACCGGTTTGGTGAACTGAATCATTAATTTAAAAGATTCAACCAAAAAGGAGGAGTCAGATGAATCAGACATCACATGAAATGTCATGAACACACCAAGGAGAGCTAGAGTGGAAGAATTTCATTATGTTTCTCACACAGCTGTCATATAGCTTCAGAAGACTTACATGGTACAAATGTTGTATGAACCACTTTGATGATACTTTCATGGTGCTTTTATGTCCATTTTCAAGCTTGAAAGCCTCAGGCCAAATTCATCGTGATTGAATGGAAAGGAGTCTTTTTACAGTCAGTTCTTTTGTGTTCTGTAGTGGAAAGATAGACAGACATACTTGAAACCAAAATGTTAACTATTTCATCAAAATAAGAAGGTGCATACATAATGCATGTTATTGTTTATTAAGTACTGACCTGAATAAGATATTTCACATAAAAGATGTTTACAAGACAAAATAATAGTTACATTTATAAAAATGACCCCTTTCAAAAGTGAAAACTTTTTGAATTTGAAGATCAGGGTAAATGTAACTAATTTTGTCTTCTGGGAAACATGTAACTATCTTCTGATCTTCTGTAGTCTCTAAAGGGAAGTGCTAAATGAATATATATATATATATATATATATATATATATATATATATATATATATAGGCAAAATTCAGTGTGAAAAGATGGATCTCGAAATCATAAAGTCATTGTCGGAAAGGGTTCAAAAATGTTGGAAAAACAAAGAGTTTGTGGGACCTAAAGGATTTTTCTGAAGAACAGCGGGCAGTTTAACTGTTCAGGACAAACAAGGGACTCATGAACAACTATCACTAAGCAAAAAACACAGGTGTGGATCATTCAGGTAACAACACAGTATTAAGAATCAAGGTGATGTCAACTTTTAAACAGGGTCATTTTTATAAACTCAACTATTATTTTACTATATGTAAACATATTTTATGTGAAATACCCTATTTAGGTCAGTACTAGATACACAATAACATGCATTTTGTATGATCCATCTTATTTTGGTAAAATAATGAACATTTTGCAGATTCTGAAAGGGGGATGTAAACTTTTGACCTCAGCTGTATATTATTAAATATTTCTGATTCAACCAGACAGCAGATTAAACCAACAGAGTTATTTTTATGGGTCATAGGTGGGCCACAGATTACTCTGTGGGTAACAACATGGACATACAGTGCATGAAAACTATTTGGAATTAATGGATGACTTGCTATGATTACATTTTTGAAAACTTTTTTTGACTGGTATAGTAGGTACATTAAGTTTGCCAGGTCTGCGAAACAAGTTGCTATTCAAAACAAGCCCAAAACTAGTCTCTGTCAAACCACTTGTACAACAATAATAAAAAAACAACTTGCAGCAACAGTGTAAAAGTAGCCCAATTCCGTGGGGAAAAACTCTGACTTGGCAATACTGAGGTACATTATCTTGATGGGCGGTTTTATCATTTTAACACTATAGCTGCAATGTGAGCTCCAGTATGTTCTGACTGACTTTACATAGTGCAGCTGATGTTAGCTCATTGACCCCTATTAAAGACACCGATAGGCATAAACTGGTAATGCAGTTTGCATTAGTACTCTTTGCCTGCAAACAATATTTTATTAAGACATGTCAAATTACATTTACCTTAATTACAGTAACTGTTCATTAATATGTACAGCAAAACAGAAAGGCTACAACCTGACAGACTGCCAAGATTTCTTTCAGCGAACATTCCAATCTAGTCCAATCTATCTATCATCTTATAATGTAATGCCAGCCAATAGTGCACAGTATTGAGTAGAGAATCATGTAGTGATTTGCATTCAGCCATTTAACTACACACCAACATTCATCCTCCTTTAAATTGCTTTTCCTCATTATCATAGGAAGGAGAGAGATAATGTAAACACCTTGGCTCCTTTAATTAAATGCCAGTTTAATTAAGATGCTGATTCGCAGATAATACTTTTTGAGTCCAAATCAGAGTACAGGGCAAAGCAAATGAACCATCAGGAGGTCTAGACCTCCACACACTTCAAGTTGGGAAACACAGGCAGCATAACAATGACGAAACCTGGGCATTCCCATATTAAATTAGTAAAAATAAAAAAGAGCTGTAGTAAATCATTATGCAAAAAGTGAGAGAAAAAAAAAATCAACTGATTAATATGCATTACAGAAACAAAGTATTTTACAACAGCACCCCTGGAATACATTTTCAGATTTTCTAAAAAAGGGATAGTTCACCCAAAAATGAAAATTCTGTCATTAATTACTTACTTAGGACCAAAGTCCTTTGTTCTTCTTCAGAACACAAATTAGGATACATTGTGGTACTGTCATGAACATGCATCGAAGACTGACTCAGAAGAGAAGAAATTGTTGAATAAAGTTATTTTTGTTTTCTTTGCTCACAAAGAGACAGCATTATTTACTTGGGAGTCAATTGGACAGCCACAAAGCTCCCAACTTTCATTCAAAATTTTGCTGGCAGGGTCAGAAAGTGGATTTCATCAAAAATATCTTAATTTGTGTTCTAAAGATGAACAAAGGTCTTGTGAGTTTGAAACAACATGAAGGTGAGTAACTAATGACAGAATTTTTCTTTTTGGGTGAACTAACCCTTTAAACGTTTTAAAAAGTAGATTCTTAGTCTTCAGTGTCACGTGATTCTTTAGACGTTATTATGTTGATTTAGTGGTCTGCTACTGCTACTTAGTATTTTTGTGTATTTTTGTATACTCTTCAAAATGGCGCTACATTGACGCGATGAGACGAATTGATGAATAAAGTCATTATTTTTGTTTTCTTTGAGTACAAATTATTCTCGTAGCTTCGTAAAATTATGGTTGAACCACTGGTGGCAGATGGACTATTTTGATGACGTCTTTCATACTTTTCTGGGCCTTGACAGTGTTATTTACTTGGCAGTCAATGGGACAGCCTCAAAGCTCAGTTTTTCATTCAAAATATCTTAAATTGTGTTCCGAAGACAAACAAAGCTTTTACAGGTTTGGAACGGCATGGGGGTAAGTGATTAATGACACAATTTTCATTTTGGGGTGGAGAAACCCTTTAAAGCTGCAGTCCGTAAGTTTTGCCTCTTTGTCGCCATCTCTGTCTGAAAACCTGCAATTGCAGTTAATTGCGCAATTTTCTTTAATGCGTGGGTTGTGCTCTGGCACGGCTCCAGCGCGGATTAATCTAATGTTTTGGTAGCTGTCAGTCACCACACCGTTGTGGATATTCATTGTACTTAAGAATCACAGATTAACAGATTCAAATATATGGCCCAAATAAACATTTTCACCGGATATTGTCATCTTAGAGTAAGTAGCAAGTCTAAATCGTTTGTTCTGACCAACTGAGGAAAAACGCTATTACTGTTTATTACTGTTACACTTTGTTCTCAAATTGTTCATGTTAACAACATCAGCATTGCGTAACTACGTGTATGTATTGTGTATTAGCGTTTCTGTTTCTGTACAGTCTAATGTCTGATTGACATAAAATTCGAATTTCATATCAAGAAATTCTTTTAGGCGAAAAAGCAAATCATTCTTCCTTAGGACCGGTGTTCTCTTTAAAATACAAAACTTCCCGTCTCATCTCCACTGTCCTGTCAAGAAAAATTTAAACTCAATTTAAAAAACATTATTATAAGCTAACCGTTGTGAATCGGGCTAAAGTAAGGCGATAGTTTTGAACACTGGCTGGTTATGTACTTGCTCAGAAATTTATTTTGTAAAATTTTTAACCCAAAAAGTTATGGACTGCAGCTTTAAGCATGAGCAACTTTTTTATTTTTAGTTTAGTTTGGTTTAGTTTTATAATCTTATGCTTAAATGGCTAATTATTTATCTTATTTATCTTAGTGTCACTAAACACCGTTTTTAAAGCTGTTAACAAGAGTTTCATTGCCTAATTATATGTAGGATGTTAGGTTCAACGCTTTCTACACAGTCATTAAAAGGAGCACATTTTCCCTCTCTCAGTATGATTGCTGGTCACAGCGCTAATAGTAACTTCAGTAAGGAGTCAGATTATTATTTAAAACTTGGTGAACTGCTTTTTGCTCTTAAGTAATAGTTTGAAAGTGCAAGAAGTCATTAAAAGCCTGCCATTACAATTAGGTATGGTCTAATTCAAGAGAGCTATTACATTACTGGGCTACCATGACAACTTATCTGCCTTTCTCTTTGGCACACATATGGCCTCCACCTCGTTGATTAGATCTGGTGAGCTCTTCCAGGCCTGGTGGACGAGTGCAGCACTGCTGATTCTGAGAAAAGTCCAGTAAATGATAGATGATGGGTGCAATGGTGCCAGTGGCGGAAGTCAGCACGTACTGAGACGTGATTGGCCCTGTCAGGGCTGGAACGGCGCCCTGCTGAGAGACGTGTTAACTGATGTGTCAGGTATTTGCGTCCTGTCTACGAGCTCACATTAGTTCAGCCCCGTCACCCCCCAGAGCCATCCTAAGTCCAAAAAGACAACCCCCTCTGCAGTGCTTTTATGACATTAGCGATTGTGCCAGCATGCTGTCGGGTCTTTGTGGAGCTGCTGCTAGCGTATTGTGAGGAGACTTTAATAAAAATAAAAATGAAAACTGCGACAGAATGCCGCCAGGAGCAAACAAATAATGAGAGAGATTTTTTTTTATTTTTATTTTGTCTGGGGTGCTGGTGAAGTGTATGTTTACTGGAAGATTAGACTGTCCACTGTGATCTTGTATATCTCAGCATCTCGCTTCAGTGCTGGGAATGCACTCTGAATTCAAGCAGTTGTAACATTCTAAAAAAATACTGGCTTTAATTATTATTAATATTATTCCTGGAATCCAAGTTACTAATTTCAGTAATTTCATAATTTCAGAAAACATATTTCTTGATATTACCCACTGAATTTCTTTGAAATGCCTTTGTTATTTCATTCAATTCACCTCTCAAGTGGAGTTTTTCATTGATGGAGACATACTTTTAAATGAATCTGGAGGAAATGGCCTTAAGCCTTATCACAATGAGGAGAGAAAAGTAATTACTGCACAAAGACGGTGTAAAATAGATTATAGGACTTTCACAACACACATTTTATTCACAAAGACACAGTGTCTTGTCAATGTTCATACTGTAAGCTGCTGTAAAAGACTTACTTGTTGTCATTTTATGAAAACAGCTCGAAATGCTGACTAACGGGCAATTCAGCAACTAAAGGCTATCACTGACTTGAATGTCCAGCTTTAAGTAGGTCTGGGTATTGATATTGATTTTCCAATTAATTGAGATTTTCACTGGATCAATCCCCATACTGATTCCTTAATGTACAAGATTGATCTTTTACTCCATGCCTATTGAAAACGCATTTGTACAGTACATTTCTATTGCATTCTGTTGAATGAACTCACTAACTGCAAAACCCTGTTGTTAATTTCTTTCAGGACTGGCACTCCACAAAATCTTCAGTGCCGTGGTAAAATAAATCATATTTACATTTGCTGTGAATGTGAATTCGCAGATTGCATTAAAGGGGTCATCAGATGCCAAATTCACTTTTACATGTTGTTTGAACTGAAATGGGTCTTGGCAGTGTGTGTACACAACCACCCTATATTGATAAAAATACACCCAGTGTTTTTTTGTTTTTTTAATTCCCATAAATCATAACCACTTTCAGATCAAGCTTTTTACAGATTCTTGGCAGAGTGACATAGTTCTGCACAGGCCCCTCCCACGATTGTTGACTGACACAGCCGTTTTAGCATAGACCCGCCCTGAGTGAGCTGTGAACAGTCTGCCATTGTTTCGACACTGGAGCAGGGGTAGACAAGAATGGCCCCCTAAGCGATTGAGGTGTTTTGTTGTTGGATGTAATAATGAACATAGCCGTTGAAGACACAGAGGATTGTTTTTGTTTTTAAATGGGAATGCGCCCCCAAACTATAGTAATGGGTCTTTTTGCGCAAATCATTTGTGATCCAGCTTCACCTACAGAAGAAGTGAGTGTGTTTTTTTTTTTAATGAAGCTTTGCAAATCACCTTTTCTAATAATGTGCTAGTTCTACGACCAATGTGGCTCAAGTTAACAGTCCTAGAGAACTGCTCATAACCCCACGGAAGAGAGGGGTGGGGTGAGCAGAGCTCATTAGCATTTAAAGGGACATGCACGAAACACAGAAAAGGGTGTTGTTTTACACTACCATTGAAAAATTTGAAGCAAATGTGCATTCAATGACTCCTTAAATTGTAATAAGTACCCTGTGTGCCAAAAAAAAAAAAAAAAAATTTACTTTTTCAATCTTTTAATTGAGTTGTTTTCACAAACTCTATAACAATAAAAATCCAAGCACTCAACCACTAGTCAAATGACTCTTAAATGAGCCGGTTATTTTTGGTGAAATAAAGTTTAGCCTTTTTCCTGAAACAAATGACTTCAGTGAGCTGGTTCTTTTAATGAATAGTTTAATTTGAATTAGTTTGAAACATCTTCCTTCAGAATTCACAGCATTATCAAGTGATGTTGCCTTTATTTTTATTCAAAGCCGATTGTTTCAAAGCAGCCTTACCGTAATAAACAAGAAAATAGCAGAATCAGTTCTGGAAACTGTAATATAAAATATAAAAGTAATATAAAAGCAGTTCTAAAAGACAATAGTCTTATTTAGCTCAAATCAGTTCAGTGTTGGCTCTGTTCAGTTCAATAATAGTGTAAAGTTAATTCATTTTGAAAAGCTCAATTAAGCAATTCTACAAAAGGCAGCAATGTTGTTATTCAGCTTGAGTCAGTTAAATTTTTTTCTAAACCAAATCAAATTATATTAGATCATATTCATAAGCGAATTAGAAAGTGTATCGATACTGAGGATAGTTTACTATCTTAAAGGGACGGTTCACCCAAAAATTCTGTCATTAATTACTCACCCTCATGTCGTTCCAAACCCGAAAGACCTTTGTTTATCTTCGTAACACAAATTAAGATATTTTTGGTGAGATCCGAGAGCTTTCTGATCTATTTTAACAATGTCCTTACTACCTTTCTTGTCTTTGAAAATGTCAGTTTCGTTGCTGATTATGCAGGGTCAGAAAGCTCTTGGATTTTATCGAAAATATCTTAATTTGTTTTATAAAGATGAACAAAGGTCTTGCAGGTTTGTAGTAGTTAATGACAGAACTTTTGGTGATGCAGAACGATAATTGCTGGCGAGTGAAACTCAACTATTTCACACCAAAAGTGTTTTCATAGTGGCATAAAAGGATGCCAGTAAACATGGCACTGAAAGTCTGCTGAAACCTTCAATTCAAAAGGTCACAAGGTTTTATTAAAAACTCTGCATTTATGTTTGTTGACATTTAGACAAGCCTCCTTTAGAAAAGCTTCTAATCTGATGAGAGTTGATGTGCAATGGTGACTCAAGATCACGAGTAACATTCATGCATTGCTTTTTCTTGGGTTTGAAGTTGAACTGACAACAGATATCTTTTATCAACACATCATGACCACACTTTTCAATAGCAAATAAGAGTTATGTTTTGTTAATGTTTTTTTTTTCATCATATCACAGGAACTATGATATGCCGTAGTATTATGCAAATCCGTTCTCAAAAATCAGAGGAAATTACAGTAGCCAGTGACGCAAATAGAACATAAGCCTATGCCATTGTTTTAACAAGAAGTATGCAAGTAAATGTTTTTCTGCATTCTTCAGGCTAAACCCCCAGGCAAGATTTATATAAAGCAAGGTGCATGAGTAAGGCAGCAAAGATGGCAAGACCGCTCCAAGGGCATCTTCAAACACTGAATACTACCAACACTACTGCTGTTAATGCTGCTATTCTGTCTATAGATGTCTTACTGTTTTCCAACAAACTTGAATCTGTTTACAGCACCCCTTTGTTTAGAAAATATGGCTAACTTCAGGATAGTAGATGATAGGCCTACCACCCTCAACTAAAACAGACCCCTTTACTTTGTAAGCTAATCACAGCAGTGACATAAAGAACAAACAAACAAAAAAAAAAAACACTGGGTGGGTAAGTGAACATCTAGATGGCTCCTATAGAGTGTTTCATATGGCTGCCTACCATAGCTAATGCTTACTTGACCGCCACAGGCATAGCACAGTGCTATACCACATTCATCATGTTGACATTTCATGCCAAGTTACGCTATAAAATGCTAGCCGTACTTAATCCGTTCGTATATAATAATTTAACAATAGCTGTTAATGTTGGAGCAGTGGTTCATTGGGTAGTGCATGTGCTCATGGGATTGCAGGACTGCATTAGGTCCTAAGATCATGGTAACAATCCACTGAAGAAAAAATAAACTGCCTTATAACATTAAAAAAAATTATGTGAACAATAAAATTATGTTGGATATTAGTTTTTATGTCTATTTGTTGATTTGTAGACTCACTCAGTAATAATTTTAATATGTACTATATATATTTATTTATATGTTTATTTATTATGTTGTTGCTGGTGTTTTTATTATTTAGCTTAATAATTATTGTAATTCATGGAGTTACCTGAGTAACCTGTGGAATCATTCATTCTGAATTCTTAGCCTGTTGCTATTATGACAACCCTGTCCATATACAGTTGAAGTCGAAAGTTTACATACACCTTGCAGAATCTGCAAAATGTAAATTATTTTACCAAAATAAGAGGGATCATACAAAATGCTTGTCATTTTTTTATTTAGTATAGTATACTCATGGATGCAATTATTACAGAAGATTCAAACAATGCATTAAGAGCCGGGGGTGAAAACTTTTGAGCGGAATGAGGATGTGATGTTTTCTTATTTTGCCTATATATATATATATATATATATATATATATATATATATATTTTTTTTTTTTTTCATTTAGTAGAAGCTACAGAAGATACTTATATTTTCCTTCTAAAGCAGTGAGCTTTGAACCTTCTGTAATAGTTGCATATGAGTCCTTCAATTGTCCTCAGTGTGAAAAGATGGATCTCAAAATCATACAGTCATTGTTAGAAAAGGTTCAAATTCTGAAAACCCAAACAATCTGTAGGATCTGAAGAACAGAGGGCAGGTTTACTGTTCAGGAAAAATAAGGGACTCATGAACAACTATCACTAAAAAACAGCTGTAGATCATTCAGGAACAACATAGTATTAAGAATCAAAGTAAACTTTTGAAAAGGGTTGTTTTTATAAATTCAACTTCTTCTCCTGTGGAAAATGTATATATTGTATGTATAATATCTCACTCAGGTCAGTACTAAATATAAAATAACATGCATTTTGTATGATCCCTCTTACGGTGTATGTAAACTTTTGACTTCAACTTTACATCGTTTATCCCAGGTGACCTGTAGGATATCATGAATAATGAAGATATTTGAAATGTTTAATATATTTAATATAATGTTTAATACATGATAATAATTATTAAATTCAATAAAAAAAAAAAAAAAAATCAACATGGTGTTTGCTCCACCTCATAATGCTGCAAATTTAGCTTGACTTTCATTATTTTTTAATTTTGAACTGATTCAGATTTGCAAACTAATTCAGAAAATGTTTGATTTTAAATCATATATTGGATGGTACTGAATCATAAATGTGCCGTACATATTAAAATTGGGACCTATTTTGTAGTCCATTGCGGTAATGATGTCAAATAATACCCCCTAATTTCTGTAAAAGTGAGAATATTTTGTCTTCATGAAAAATACAAAAATGTGACACAAGTATTCAATCAGGCTTTGAACACTATACCCAGTCTTTGTGTGGGTCATGTCTCACAAAGCTCTCAAAGCTGTTCATAGCTGATAGAGGGATTTTAATTGCTTTCCGTGTGTTTAATTAGGTCTGTTTGTTTGGATTCAGCTTTGAGAAGACGAAACAAAAGATAGTGCTGGAATTCATCAGAAAGAAATGCCATTTTTCATGTTTAGGGGGGAAATGGGTGGTGGCTTTGGAATAACATGAAGGAAATGGCAATAGACAGTTTCCGTCTATCGCCATCAACCTTTCAAGGGCAAAACTCCCATCGTCAGAGAGCACAGGGGCCGCCAGAGCTGCTGTGTTGTCTTGCTTCCTAACTCTGCATGGAAGAAAACAATAGAGTTCAAAGTCAGCTATCATCCTGGGTGAGTCCCATCCATCATGCAAGAGCACATGTGACGTCCATTTTACTCCATTTCCTCTTGACTGAGCCCTGTCTGTGTACCAGTTTATATTAAGATGAGATCATGTTAGAACAGTAGTCCTCAACTGTTTTTTCCCCTCCAGATTTTGCACCAAGCTGGGACCCAAGAACACAAAATCTAATTTAAATGTATTTCCATGAACAGAATAGGGCCCAGTTATAAATTATAAATTATAAACAACAGCAGAAGTGTGATTTTTCCAGCTTAACACACAGGACAAACACTGCATTAATATTAGCCATATTACCAAGTGACAGATTAATTTGATGTCAACAACAAAAGATATCGGATATGGGTGAGCCTATTAATTTGGTATCTTCACGATGCACTTTTATATGGTTGCATTTTATTATTTGCATTAGTATTGTTTTTTTTGCTTCAGAACAGATACCAGTTGAGAACAACAGTGCTACAGCAGACTTTCACAGGATTTATTTCCATCAATATAGGCATAAAGAGATGCATAATAGGGCTATGTATGCTACTAGTAGTAAAGAATTAGGAAATGTGTAACATTTCAAAAGAGATGGTTTAAATCCTATAACAAAGCACAGCAATGAGAATAAGAGCTGAAAAATAAGCTTAATAATATCCGATTCTGTTGGCTAGGAGAGAAGCACATAAATGTGAATCACAGAAAAATATACCCAATTTCCCGTGTCTGTTTGTCTCTTCACTGTCCCTTTAGCAGGCCACATACACAGCAGGCAGAGCCAACACTGTCTGTTCCTTTTAACTTCAAAACACCTTACTTCAAAAAGAGAAAGAGTGAAAAGAAAAAAATTCATTTCAGGTCATTTCTGTAAAGATGCTGATACACATCTCTATTCTGAATCTCAGTGAGTCTGTCATGTGAAAAATAAAGAGAAGCAGAGGAAGTTTTGCTTTGATATCCGTAATATTCTTTGAATTTTGAGGAAGATAGCAAAAGAACTTGAGACAGTGCATGATGTTATGTAAATAATTGCTTATCCTCAGAACAGCCAAACTGTTGTATACATTTTAGTGTATACACTTTACCACAAGTGGCGGAAAAAACTAACAATGTGCTGAGAATTATTTAGGAATCAAAACGGCACAGTTGTGAGTATGATGGTTTTGTAACAGCAGTTCAGAATGTAAGATGTTAAATGAATCTGTTGAATGAATGATTAAATAACTCAAAGTCAGTCAACAAATCTGGGTTTTCAAATAAAGCAGTTAACTGATTAATTTAGTGACTCATTCATTTTCTTGCACGTTTTTGATCTAATCAGTTAAACTAGAGAATCAAATGACTCATTCACTTGTTTCTAATTGGTTAAATTTTTTTTTTCAATGACTCACTCACTTGTTTGTTCCTGATTGAACACATTTTTTTTTTTTTATTGCTGAATGAATGTTTTTTTGATGAATCAGTTGAATGAATGATTCAGTGACTCATTCATTTGATGCCTGTATGAATCATTTCTTCAAATGAATCTGTTGAATTAATCATTAAATAACTCACTCATAAAGACAGTCACTTGTTGTAATGATGTAACTTGCAGAACAAGTCAAATTTCCACCAAACCCCGCGGAAACTTGTTTTGTTCCTGATTAAACAAAAGTGCTGTATTTTTTTATTTCTGAATGAATAAGCATTTTTTGAATCATTACTTGTAAATGAATCTGTTTTTGAATAAAACTAGATTAACTTAGTTAACTGTTTTCTAATTGTTTGAATTAATTATTGAATGGCTCACTCAATTGGTGTCACGAGTGTCGTGTGGGGAGGACAAACGAGGAGTACAAGGTCGAGATCAGGAGCAAAACAAGTCTTTTAATAACTAAATCCACAATAATTCCACATAGGAGACAGGCAGGGAGACACGCACACAAAGACGAGAACGGACAACCAAACACTGAACAGAATCCAACTTAAATAGGGTGGTAACGAGACACAGACAGGTGAACGTGATTAACTAATAATGACATAATTAGGGGAGGGACAGGAACAAAACCAAATAAGGACAAAAAGGAAGTGGGAGAAACCAAACTAAAACAGGACTGAACCAACGGAATACACTACAAAAAGAGTCCCAAAACCTGACATAACTCCCCCCCTCCCGGAAGGCGCGACCTCGCGCCGAAAACAGAAACATGGGGGGGCTTGGGTGGGGGCTCAGGAGGGGGACGGACATCCGGGAGGAGGAGAACAAAGGGAGTCCAGGGAGGAGATGATGGAGGGAGGAGCCAGGGAGACGACAGGAGTGTCCAGGGTGGATCAGCAGGAGGGAGGAGCCAGGGAGACGACAGGAGTGTCCAGGGTGGATCAGCAGGAGGGAGGAGCCAGGGAGAAGACAGGAGGGAGCTGAAGCAGGAGGAGCCAGGGGGAACCCAGATCCCAGCCATGACGGTAGCCCACGGCGGAGCCGACGGAGGGAGGAGCCATGGTGGACCATCCCCAGACAACTGCCCTCGGATGATATCGTTTAACCCGGCAAGATAGAAAGCGCGGAGGCAGTCGTCTGGGTAATGAGAGTAGTGTGATAATACTAAGAAGTCCTTAGTATGGTCCTCGAGAGATCTTTCCTCCTGCTTCAGGAGGAGGAGGGCAACGGCGGGAATGTTCATAACGAAAGTAAAACAAACACACTGTACAAAACAGGAAACAAAACACAGGGGAGAAAAAAAGGCGGTTTTTGGTCCGTTCTTCTGTCGTGTGGGGAGGACAAACGAGGAGTACGAGGTCGAGATCAGGAGCAAAACAAGTCTTTTAATAACTAAATCCACAATAATTCCACATAGGAGACAGGCAGGGAGACATATATATATTGTTTTCTTTCTTTCTTTCTTTCTTTCTTTCTTTCTTTCTTTCTTTCTTTCTTTTTTTTCTGAACAAACAAGCATTTTGGACCAATCATTTGAATGATGACACTCATAAATACAGTTACTATGTAAGTTGCAGAACATTACAAATTTCCACCAAATGCAGCAGAAACACAGCAGAAACGTGTTTTGTTCCTGATTGAACAAAAATGTTTTTGAAAAAAATGATTCATTCAGTGACTCATTTGTTTTATTCCTATGTGAATCATTGTTTTTAAATGAATCTGTTAAATAAACGATTAAATAACTTACTCATTAAGACAGTCAGTTGTCGCAGCAATGTAACTTGCAGAGCAAGTCACATTTCCACCAAACACAACTTAAATGGAGCAAAAACTGACTGAACAAAAACATTGTCATTTTTACTCCTGAATGAATAAGCATTTTGGAACAAATTAGTTGAATGAATGATTAAATGACTCATTCGTTTTATTCCCAAATGAATCACTGTTTTTAAACAAATCTATTAAATGGCTCACTCATAAAGACAGTCACTTACTGTAACTTGCAAAAAGAGTCAGAACACACTGTTATTATGTTAAACTCAATATTGACAAAATTTTACAACAACAATTAAATAGCGATATGTGAGTAAAATATGGACTAAGATATGGGAGTATTGACTTCAGCACACCAATCAATTAGCTAAAATTGCAAAGAGTTTATCCAAGAGAGTAGAAACTTAATGACAACAGGGATTTCTGGCAATTAAGACAATTAGTTCATTTGATTTACATTGCTGCAGAGTGTGGCTTACTGCAGTGCACAGATGGGCATGCTGAATTGGCTTGAGCAACATGGAGTTGAGTCAAGGAACTCAGACAAACAAATATCTGGCATGAAATCCTGTCCCTGTTGGCAGGAGAGATAAAGTGAGACAAAATAATTTTGATAGTTAGCTTGTTGTTATAAGTGAGAATGTTGTGTGAGTTCACTTCAAAATGAATAAAGCAGCAGTGTATCCCATTAGAGACAAATGTGCAAGCAGCAAGATAAGTGTTTGGCTTACTTATTAAGCACTTTTGTCATCAAACCCTATTCACAGATGTTTTATCTTCATCATCCTCACCATATAGAATCTCCCAAAGATCTCCCCATATAGCATCTCTGTTTAATTAATGCAAGAGAATAAAACTCGATGCGCGCCTACTTGGCACTTAGCACGCGTTTGAACTCGGGGGCTGGGACTGATCCATATAATGACAAGCAAATGACGGTTCCAAGTCTCTCCACCACGATTCAATGCAAATGCATTCAGAGAGCATATCAACCTCAAAGGACAAGCGTAAACACTTTAAGAGCGTATCGATCTCCCCGTGTCACTGGATTTAATGGGCTTTGTGTTTCTGACCAAATCCTGAAAATTTCCACCTTCATCTTCAAGCCCGTCGAGAACAGGGTTAGATAAACCCGAATCGATGTGACCTAGCACACTCCGATTTTTTTAGACCTAGATAACGGTGATGATTCTGCGAACTCTGCGGTGTACCACGAAGAAGAAGTGATTCGCAGTAAAAACTATAACCTCTTTAAAGCAGTTAAGTGCCTATAAATGTTCTGCGGTTGTTCACAAGCTAAAACATCCAATAAGGCTGTGTTACAGCTCCCCCAATTAAATCCAGCATGAGATCTGTTTCACACTCTGTGACATTTTTAGAAAACACACACTGACAGACAGTAACATCAGTGAGGTGTCTTGATTGCTGTATAACTGTGATTAGAAAACAAGGTTTTCCTTGTAAAGCTGGTAAAAACACACTCCCCTCACTCTCTAAAAGGTGTGTTTTCACTGCATTACTAATTTAAAGCCTCACAGCTGCCCTGACTAGGTGAAAATGAAGATCTGCATCACTTACCTGCTTGTCAAAAGAACAACCCCATTTGTCAGGAAACAGTATATTATTAAGTAGTGAAGATTCCCTTCTGTGCAGTTCCTTGCGCAATACTTGCACAATATTATCACCTCAAAACACTTTTACCATATTGCGTGATTTGTAAACTACTATGTAGTCAAATCAATGCCACATATACTTGCAAAGGAATTGAAGTTTTGCAAACGAAAATAAAAGTATTGAGAAAAAATAAATGTGCTTTTTGCAAACAAAATTAAAGAATTGCAAAATAGAAATGAAACAGAGAAAAAGCTGATTTTGCAACACATATATCTTCCATGGCCATAGTAATTTATTTGCTTTTATTTTGTGTTTCAGTCAAGTGTGAGCACGCAATACAGTTTTTTCCCTTTGTGCTTCACGTTTCTGCGTGTTTCACTTTCTGGCATTGTTTTGACATGGGGGTGGAGTCAATTTTAAGCCAATTTCATATGTATAGCTTTTTCAATGTAGTAAGCTTGCTCTGTAGCTCCCCCGGTACTGCACTGCAGTTGCACAAAAGTGCTCCAAAAAGTGCTCCAAAAAGTGCTTATAGTTGTTTAAAAACAATGTAAAATGTCATGGTTGCTTCAGAAAATTAATTTTTATCTCACTATTGGTTAATTTTAGGGTATGATTCAGTGTAGGTTGTATGTTATTTTAAAATGCGATAAAACGTTAACTTTTTAGTGTCACTTAATTAGGCATTTGATTTTGCTGCCATGACATGTGTGTAAGGAGGGTGAGGCGGAAGCCGAAGTTGAATCCAGTTGCGGATGTTTATTGAAGTTGTTAAACAAAGCAGAGTCGTGATCCATAATCGTAGTCGTAAATACAGGCAATGGTTCGTTTAACAAGGTGAACAGTCCAACCGTGCAACACAACAAAAGGGTAAGGCGTAAATCAGTAGTCGAGAAATCCAGGCAGAGAGTCGAAATATGAACAAACAGTCCAATCCAGGCATCAAACAAAAGGGCAAGGCAAGATTCAGAAAACGAGAACAAACTATGGATCATACACAGGATATCAGGCAGAAATAGAGAATGCTCGGTAGTCAGGTGTTACGCTGGCAATACTTCGCAACAAGCCATGCGGCGGCCAAGCTAATATGGCCGCCAAACAGGAAGTGGGTTCAGAGTTCAGCAGAGGGAGTGCAACCAGTCAGTACTCAGGTGAGGGCTCCCTCTGCTGGTGTGGCGTTACAATGTGCATGAAACAATGTGAATACAATGGTTGTTATGGTAGTGTTTATCTGAATCAGAGAAAATTTTACTTGTATTTTAGCGCCACCAACTGGACATTTAATTTTAAAAAACAGCCATGAAATAAATATGATTTTTGCAAAAATGTCATTATATCATGGGTCTGGGGTGTGGATGCCTGTGTGTGTGTGTGTGTGTGTGTGTGTGTTATGTTTACATGTTTTTAAACTACACAAAAGTATTCTTAAAATTTGTAAATAAAACAGAGATTTTTAGAGTTTGTTTGATAAAAAATAAAATTTAAGTTTATCTTTATTCAGTGTTACTTGCCCTTTCTTTGCATTTCTTTGTGAATTTTACTTGGAATTTCTATATGAAAATTGTTTTTTTTACTTGTAATTAAGATGCATATTGTGACATAAATCCTCTATCCAGCTGTACTTCTGTGCAAAGCGACGCCTGTGAGGAATCAATACGAGCTGCATATCTCAACTAAAATTGCCCTCTAGTGGGATACACTCACCACTGTAGATTTTACGTTCTTAGAGATTTATAATGTATTCATTAGCTTTCTAAATATGCTGGGAAATCCTGCCCAGACAGGCTTATACACACACACATACCCTTGGGACCATGAGCTCATTGGGTTTGTTGTCAGAGTATGTTGTGGACTACAGAGCATCAATGACAAACTCCTAGATGATGTACAGTAGAGTGGTAAAACCTCTTGGATGGTACTGTTATAGCACATATTCACACTCCTTTCAATGGTTTCCCTTTGGGATCATTTCTTTCTGGTTCTTTGACTCTGTCAAGGTTGCTGGTGATGTGTTGAAAGGGCTTTTCAACCTCTGCGTCTTGTTAATTTTAGTAGCAGTTTGTATTTTCCTTTTGAGTTGTAGACATGTCTGTACCTGAACTTTATAGCTACACTGTTTTGTAGAACATTCTGGAGTATAAAGTCAATCTTTTTCTATATAAAAACACATAAACTATGAGCTCATCATGAAGCAGTGTCATCTTTCAGGGAGTGCTTATAGTTTTAGCTGTATTACAGGACAAAAGGAGTAAATTGAATAAACTTTACACTTCACACTGTACTAGAGTGATTTGCTATAGTGAGATAACCATGCATGTGAGACAAATAGAATGCAAACATCAAGTTTAACTTGTTAATGTTGAGTCATAGATGATTATGATGTCATGGATAGCTGTACTCGTTAAGTTAATCTGTAAAAATTAGGACACTGCTATTTTTTATTTTAAAGAAATTAATTTTTCTACACTTTTTGTAGAAAGAATTTTCACATACTTACTTTCACATATTTTTATAGTATCAGCCTCTCTATTTTGGTCTTAAGGAACGTTTCCAGAGCAGTTTTGTACATGTCTGGTTGTGTGCGTTTTAGTTATTGGATGCCAAAGAATTTGTCCTTTGCCTTCCACTCACTCTATAATTTGTCGGAACTGCACAAATAGGCCAATTATCGTCATACCCGTGATTCCAACACAACCTTTGACCCCAACCTTCCCGACACCCACTCCCTGCTGTGCGTGACGCTCACAAAAATACGGAGTGAAGAGGGAGCAGGACATTCTGCTAGCAATGTGGTCACACTCATTAAAAATCTAGTCTTAATCAACATTAGACTAATTTGAAGTGTGTGGCGTAACTAAAGGGTACAATCAGATGATGAACATGCTTTTCCAAACTAAACTTTGGTTATTTCAACCATTTGAGTATTTGGTTTACATAACTGAAAAGCAAATTGCAAATTCAGTAGAATGGCAATGGAAATAACACTATCCAGACAGGGGTTACAGATCATTATATTTAGCTTGAAATTGCATGACTAAATAAAACATACCTGTGTTAAAAAAAAATAGAAATAGTGAAAAAAACATCCTACAAATAACACATCGTTCTGAAGCAGAAAAAGAAAATGTTATACAAATAACAAACTTAAAAAAATACAAACTTTCTTCTCTATTTAAAACCCCTAATCAGAACTGGGTTTATATACTCATGGGACAACGCTGCTTTGAACATGGTCTCATAGGAGAATACATGCCATTTTTTTTACTTCCCTGACTGTTCTTAAGCAAGTAGAGGTTCAAACAGATTTTTTTGAACCTCTATAAACCAAATCAAGACAACATCAAACAAACAAACAGCAAAGTTTTGCTGAAAAACTCTTGAATGTGGAATTGGAAAGTGGCTTTGAAGCCGATAAAAGATTGTCACAGAAAGACTGTTTATTTTCACAAACTGATAAAATGAGAGAAATTATTTAGGGCAAACCATACTTTCCATATTAAAATGAGGGGCTATTCAAACAGAACGCGTCTTTGCGTCTAAAAACGCGAGACGCAGCGCTCTGGAATGGTTTTAAAAAAAAGCGCAGCACAGAACGCGAGGGTCTCGAGACGCTCTTTTGAGACGTGATGCAATAACGACAATAAGGGGCATTTTCAGTATATATATATATATATATATATATATATATATATATTCAGTGACAGATATTTCTCTCCAAGCTCCTTTTTTAGGGAACAAGTTGTGATAATCGCTTGAAGAAATGTATCCGGGGGAAAATTCAGGGTATCCGTACACAGCCACTATGAGCGCCTCCTGCGCCTTGTTGCCGTCAAATAAAACAGTTGTCATGCCAACTTGCTAATATGTAAACAGAAACTCGCAATGCTTGCCCCGCCTCCGAGTTCTTCTGATTGGTCCACTGCTTTGGAACTGACATTGATGAGCTGCGCTGTGTGTAAAGCACAAGCGGCAACCTCCCGCTCTAGCTCTTGAAACAATACGGAAGTGACTGAAGCTGCAGCTCATCAGCTGGCCGCTTGAGGCTGGCTCCAAAAGGGAGCAAATCCCCATAGACTCTCGTGTTAAAATGTTCAACTTTATAACAGATAAAAACATGTTTACAGCCTGGTACAAAAAGTGGTTTTGGTTTTTACAGCTAGTTTTGCCCTTCATGACAACTCTGAGGGGGGTGAATTTTTTTCTAACTCACCCGTTTAAATTATATTAAGCATTATAATTCTGCATAATTAAGGGCGTGGTCACTTGAGTGACAGGTGTCAGGCAGCCGTCACATTACCTCAGCTTATTCCAGCAGTTGAACTTGGCATCTCAGCCGTGTTATTGCATTTGTTTTTTCTTTGGGTGTTACTTTATCAGGATTATTTTAATAAATTTAAAAACCAGACATCTTAACTCCACCCACGTCCCACCTCTTTGTCCATTTTCCTGGAGTGACGCGCTTCCAAAATGGCGCCGACAGGCCCTGCCCAACTTTTGCTTCAAAAACGCTCTTCAGAAACCTACGGGTGGCGTCACTGACACTACGTCCATGTTTTTTTACAGTCTATGGTAAAGCGCTGCAAAAGACGCGAGACGTGAGTGTAACGTGTTTACATAGAAAAACAATGGAAAAGTAGCGCATTGGAATGGAAAAACGCATTCTGTGTGATTGGCCCCTATCACACCGAACGCGCTTTTTATGTCTGAAAATGCGAAGCGCACAGCACTGCCTTTTTTTGGTGACTTTTAAAAAAAGAGCAGTGCCCAGCGTTTTTTTATGTTGCTAGGAAACCGTCAAACCATCAAAACATTCGATTGGACAATGAAAAAAACACAATGACGTTGCTTTTTTTTCAACTTCAGACACTCCTGCAAAAACGCAAGATGCCGGGGGCACATAAACAGCGCGCAGAACGCTCACTACTAAAAAAGGTGCGTCGCATTGCACAAAACGCGTTCTGTCTTAACGGGGTTAGGTTGTTTCTGAATTACGTACTTGAATTTGAACTTTACTGTTCACTGTTGTAGAACGTTCTTTAGGTGTGGAGTATGAAAGTACTTTACTCTGGTGTTGTTAAAGTCCCAATGAAATCAAAATCAAAAGATTGTTTGGCTTAGTATAAATATGTTAGCTTTAAGGTTATCTATAAGCTAGTGTGCTCCACAATAAAGACATAATTTGCATTTAAAAGATATACGTGTTCAAAACTTACAGTCCCTAACTTCCACAATTGTGGATCAATGATTTTGATGACGTCACTATAAATAGACGTTGAAGATGCGTCTGAAATCAGTTACTTGTTCACAGAACAGGTATTTTCTGTATGGTAAATGGCATGTAGTTCACTACATAAGGAATAGGGAATGATTCAGACAGTGTAAATATGCTTTCTGTTGGGGCAAATGAAGTCTGGTTTCTCGCTTTGTCCTGACACAGCTCCAGAGACACGATAGCACAGAGTGGATCATATGCGTGAATTGGCAATTGTGAACGAAACGCAATTGGCTATTTTAAAAAAGTTAATTCTGATTTAGTTGAAATTACACCAACACAAAGAATAACGTTGTGTGTTTCAAAGCACTTCAGTGGACCTTTAAATAAGTACAGTTTAGCAACAATGTACAATTTTCTCTTACCTAAAGTGGTTAAACTTTAAAAGCATTTGCAAAGCAAACTTTCTAGCATTTGTTCTAGAATCTGACAGCTTTTCTGCACCTGTGGCCTTATGGGATAGCAGTGGTTGCACACTTCAGAATCTCAACAGATGCAGTGTGTCAGCAAGGTAATGTTTGTCTGTTTTGTAAATTCTGCATATTCTGATCCTTCTCATTTCTTGTTATCTGTTTGCATATTATATAGAGAATAAATAAACATCTTTTAATCAAAATTGACCTTTGACCTATCTTTTAGAGGACAGGCTATTTTTGTCCGATAAGCTCATTAGTTTAAACTCATTAGTTGAATCATACACACATGCAGTACATTCTTCATGTAGTCGGCTGTGTCCTTGATGTGCCCAGACTCTAGAGACATTCGGTTCAGTTGAACTATTGAGTCTTAGGTTTTAGGGAGCATGATTAAGGTTCCTCATTCAAAGAGGTCTTTGATTCACACTGATGACAATGTGATAGCCTGTGGAAATGAATAGCTCGGGCCAAGAATAAAACTGATCTGTTGATTAGATATTTTGGTGGACGCATTCCAAATGAGGCTGTAAAGGAAAAAAAAGACAGGACTTTGCAAGGGTGGCCAGTACATTTTGAGATTCACCTGTTGAAATGTGATAGTCCCGAGGCAGAGGGTGAGACACTCAACTCAATCTGTGTAATCAAATTTGAGTTTTCAGTTTTGGTACATTATTCCTATAATGATTTTAGAGTATGACAATGTTTATTATATTACAGAGAAGGTTATCAAGTGCTGTGATCTTATAATGCATTATCATGATGAGGTCATTATGCAAATGAATTGTTCCAATGTACTGTAATATTTTAAAACGCTATGAGTAGACAAAAATCCACTTGTACTAAATATAACCATTTGCCTTTTCTTTATGGCAGTGTATTAATGAGATTAACAATTAGATGCACTGTAGTCTCGTGTAGCCGGACCTATGACTAGACTGTCCAAATTCTGGGCATGAACCGCCCACATAGACAGGAAAAGAGGTTTTATTGTTCACACATGTCATTTAAGGGTAAGATTATCTGAGATATATTGAACCACAGTAGTTTGGAAAAACTCAACAGTACTCTTAAGTATTAAAGTCTAAACCTCAAAAGTATTTAAATAATGCTTCAAACATTTCTTTGAAAGAGATTTAATGTCAATAACCTTGCAAATTTTGCCAAATCCAATGATCATTTCATTCTGTGCTTGCTGTTATAAATGAATAGTTCAGACAGAGATGAAAATTTGCTGAAGGTCTTTTCACCCTCAGGCCATCCAAGATGTAGATAGATTTTCTTTTTTATCAGAACAGATTTGGAGAACTTTAGCATTACATCTACTGCTCACCAATGGATCAACTGGAGTCAGAATGTTCAGAGTGTTCAAACAGCTGATAAAAACACATTATTCCACAAGTAATTACACCTGAATTAGAAGAGATATGCACAGATAAAGCACTTTTACAAGTAAAAACAGTCCATAACAGTTGGATTTTAATGGGAGAGGACAGTAGGGGATGGATTTTTCACTCGAGGAAGTGTTATTATAGACTCACATTTTGTCCAGAAGCGATGGTTTAATGTTAAAACATCTTAATGATAGATTTATTTCTTATAAACATTCAGATTTTCCTTGCCTAATATTAATTGATGTGTTTGGATTATTGTGATGCTTTTATCAGCTGTTTGGACTCTCATTCTAATGGCACCCATTCACTGCAAAAGATCCATTGATGATTAAGTGATATAATGCTGAATTTGTTGTGATAAAAAAAGTCATTCATCTACATCCCAGATGGCCTAAGGGTTAGAAAGTTTTCAGCATTTTTTCTTTTTTGGTGAACTATTCTTTCACCCTTTGCCTGGGGATGTTGTTGTCTAATGGTTAGAGTCTCTGATTTGTAACCAAAAGGTTGTGGGGTTTGAGTCTCTGGCTACACGTCACATCCTTTCCTGAGACCTTGTAAACAACAACTTTGATGTGCCATAACTTCCTTCAGTTAAACAAATTAAAAACAGAAGTATTTGCGTTTGGCAGAAAACATGAAATCCTGAATGAATAATGAATTCCTTCAAGTCAAGAATCTTGGTCTCAGTTTGGAATGAGATCGTACTTTCAGTAGCCATTTCAAAGCACAGCTAACCCAGCCTAGCATTTAAAAATATAACAAAATTGGAAGCTTTATAAACAAGACTGAGAAAAAGTAAATCACTAGCAGGGTGGAATGCTGCAACAGCCTTTCCAAAAAGACCATTAGACATCTGCAGTTCACGAAATACTGCTGCCAGCCAGGATTCTGAAAAAAAAAGTAAGAAAAAATATAAATATGTAAACAATATATAAGTATACTTATATGTAAAACATATCAGAAATTAAAATATATTCTAAATACAAGTATACAAATATATAAATATATGTTTCTAAAATACTTTACCGTTGTAGCCTACATGAATGTGCTTGCTGTGTTAAATGAATAGCTCACTAAGAAATTCAAATTTGCTAAACATTTTCTCACCCTCAGGATGTAGATGGTTTTTTATCAGAACAGATTTGGAGAAATTTTACATTACATCTATTGCTCACCAGTGGATCAACTGCAGTGAATGGGTGCCATCAGAATGAGTGTTGCACAGATAAAGCACCTTTTACAAGGGAAAACAGTCTATAACAGTTGGATTTTAATGTGACAGTAGGGGATCGACTTTTTCACTGGAGGAGGCATTTTTATAGAATCCAGAAGCGATGGTTTAATGTTAAAATACCTTAATGATAGATTTGTCTCTTATAAACACACAGATTATCATTTTTTAATATGACATTAATTGATGGATTGCAGCCATATTGATTGTTTTTGGAATATGGTGACTTTTTTATTAGCTGTTTGGACTCTCATTCTGATGGCACCCATTTGCTGCAGAAGATCCATTGATGATTAAGTTTTGCTTTCTCATTTTATGCCCCCTGATACTTTTAAATGTCTTTTGCAATGTTTTAAAGGAGTCTTGTATTTGTTTCGCTCGATCTTTTATCAATTGTTTTGTATGAGTATTTTGTTTTGTATCTAGTTCTTTGTGCAACTTTATGTGCTGCTGTCTTGACCAGGTCTCCAGGTCTCCAAATCTCTCTAAGTGGGATTCTCCTGGCTAAATAAAGGATACAAAAAAAGGTAATGCTAAATTTCTTCTGATAAAAAAACAGTCATCCAAGTTTTCAGAAATGTTTTTTGGGGGGTGGGGGTGAACTGTTCCTTCACCCTTTGGGGTAGTCGTGGCCTAGACCGCCTGAGTGAATGTTCAGCGCTCACTTCCACCTTCAATACCGCAAATGAGGTGCTACCCTTGAGCAAGACACCGAACCCCTAACTGCTTCCCGGGCGCTGCCATACTTGGCCACATGTCATGTCCTTTTCTTTCCTTTCCTTGAACTGAGGCTTCACAACTTTGATGTGCCATAACTTCCTCTAGTTAATACAAAGACAAAACAGAAGTATTTGCATTTGACATAAAACATGAAATACCCAAGGTAAATTCCTTCAAGTCAGGAATCTTGCTGTCATTTTGGAATGAGAATAGCTACTCATACAGACTGCTGTCATTTAAGAAATATAATACAATTAGAAGATTTATATCTAAACAAGACTGAGAAAAAAATAAATCACCAGCAGGGTGGACTGGTGCAACGGACTCCTTATTCAGCCTTCCCAAAAAGACCTTTAGACATCTGCATTTCTCAAAATACTGATGGCAGCCAGGATTCTAAACAGAAAAAAAGGATTCTGAACAGAAAAAAAAAATCTAAATATGAAAAAAAAAATGTAAACAACATATATAAATTAAAATATATTGTAAATACAAGCATTCAAATATGTAAATATGTGTTTCTAAAATACTTCGATTTGCCGTTGTAGCCTATATGAATGTGCTCGCCTTTGCCTCACCTTTGTAATTAACAGCAAGCATGCTGTCATGTCACTGGCTGAGACGATCTAACAGTCTGTTGTTTTCAGCATTTCGCTGTCTTTCTAGTAGGCTCATCACATTGGGTAAGTGCTCTAGGCTGCCTCGGGTCGCACCACGATCGAGCATCTCGGCGGCTGCGCTCAGATCCTCAGTCGGCATGAGAGGAAGGACACGGCGGCTGCGGAGAACCGACTGCGCCGCGATAATTACAACCAGATTTATACCAATGTAGTCAACAGCACCGGCATCCGAGTTGTTTGTTTCAATTAACACGGGGCAGACAACGTGGCTGGAAAGGGAGTCTGCAAGACGTCAGACTATCTAGTGAGCTGCCTACATAGACAGCTTTTTGGACATCATACCGCGTTCGTGCGCGCTCCGGGCAGCATTCATTCACTGTCGCTGTCCACACACACATGTACAGTATGTGTGAACGTGCGGAGAAGTTGAAGATGCCACTCTGAATCATCTGTTCGCTTGGATCGACGGTAAGAGCACGTATTTATTATGGGGGAATTCAAATACTGTTACCAACTTGATTTTGTTAGGAAGCATATAGGGGCTCGCACCTGTGCATTCAGCCTCTTCCTATCAAAACAATCTTCTACATTCTCCGTCGTTTTGCACGGGTCTGTGTTGTGTTTCATGCCTAAAGCCTGAAAGTTGTCAGATGTCTTTTCCTCTGAACGGCGTTGACATCTGGGGTATTTTAAGAGAAATAATAGGTGACTCAACTGGCATAAAGTAAGGACAGATATAACCTACATGTGTCATATTGCCCTTAAGGCATTGAAAGCTTGGTATGGCTGTAATGGGTGAGATTTATTTAAAGAATGTGAACTTTATAGAACATTGTGACTCTGTATTCTGTTGATTTGTGTCCCTTGTTTGTCTTAAATGCTGAAAAGTGCTTTTTCTTCTTGTAGAAATTGAATGTAGTTTCTGTCATGGATGTTTTAGACGGTTCCAGACAAACATCTGGCACGGAATGATGTGCATGTGGCTTAACAGGGGCTTAACTTTCACGTGGGTTAGTTTAAGATCTCACTGAAGAAGTTAAAATGACTGCAATTTGGGAAGTTGTTTTTTAGATGCCCTAGATATTTAAATTAGGGGGCAAAAACATTTAACATATTTCATGATATTCTATTCTCTAGTTATAGTTTTTGTTCCGGAGTGACCTGTATAGTTGCCATGAAGGTGGAGAATGTAAATTATGAAATGTTTTTTGATCAAAGATGTGTATAAAAAAATTATATATAAAATAATACTTCTAAACTTCTAAAGCTCATTTCTAACACTTGGTGCACAATGATATAATTAAAATAAACTGATTCAAACTGATTTTCAGCTCTTATTATACATGCAGTGATGTATGATAATGATCATATTAATTAAGACTATGCATAGAATATGTACTTTTTAAAGTTCATTTGTCACACTGCAAAACTATTCTAGTGAACTAGTGAAAGCTAAACAGTGATTTTAAATGGTGGCTGGATTTTAACTTAAAATCTTGATGTTGCATAAAAATAAATATATGGAGATTTAAGTCTATATGTGAGCCACCCAATTAATCTTGAAAAGTATGAGCAGTTTTAAACGATGAACCTGGCTTTCGCAGTATCATATGTAGTTAATGCCCTGTCATAACCTCAGAGCAGCATCTGTTAGACTTTGAGCCATTTGGACCAGTAGTTCCTCCCCTAGTGGGGTAAATCATTCATTGCAACAGATACATTCACACTGTGAAGGCTTTCTATATTTGATCAAATTCATGAGATCTTGTATCAGGTGTCAGGTATTCTTTTTATTAAAAGTTCAGTGCTTTTATAGTCTACATTCAATACTTTTATATTAAATTACGCTGCAAGATGTAAGATAAGCGGTTATTGCGAAATTATTAGTTGAATTTTGACCTTTATATCTCCTCATAAAAAGCTGTAATGTTTATTAAGATGTTATGATTAGTTAGAAAACCTCAGCACTGTGATAAATGGATATCATTAAAGGAACAGATGGGGCTTGCGAGACATGTCTTCTCCTGTCTCCCTATTCTGTCCTCAGTACTTTTGACCTGTGGGCAATATTACCGATTCAGACATAAAGCAGCACTCCATACACTTTAGATTGGGAACCAGCTCCCATGTTTAATGCATCTCTACCCTCCTAGACTGTTGAACGTGGAGAAGTGTCTCAGAGAGAGAGAACATTTCTAATGAGAATAGTATTTTAGATGCAGTAAAGCCCTTTTGTGAGAGGGAAAGTCTCGGAGAGACTGAGATTAAATAAAAGAAGGGTTTACAGAGGGAGCGAATCCCTCCGTATATTTTACTTAGCTCAGTATAGCACACTTTTGACTATCAAATCTATAAAGCCTTCATTACATAGCGATGTTCTGTACCCTGTTTTATTTGAATAATGTACCCAGTTTTAATTGCTGAATTTAACAGCAGTTTATTAAAAGTTCGCAAATTCAGTTTTATTTTTACTATATTCTGCATTTTCTAATAATATCCTGGATTCAATAATCAAAAGCATATGTAATTAATTGATTATATAATATATATATATATATATTTTATTATTTATTTTCAGAAATACAGTGCATTATATTTTTCTGCTAAATAAATTCTGGTAAATATTCTGTAAAGTAGTAGTACTATTATTACATAACTAAGTAATATATTTCTGTCACAGTTTCTTCAAATTAAACTGACCTTTATTTTGACAGGCTGCTGTGAAGACCTTTGTTTCTGTTTGTATATGATATGACGTTAGTTTTTCTCACGAGAAACGGTGAAATGCTCATGAAGTGACTCTCAGAGCGGTTCTAGAGATTATGTTTATGTGTTCATGTACTCATATATTGAGGCGGCAAAGGCTGTAAACACCACAAGCATCACGCGTTTTTCAGTATGTGTGTATAAACGAAACGTGCGTCTGCGCCATTCATTCACACAGAGACAAGCAGCACATATAGGTTTATATTTAAATAGTATATTTGTGGCTTAAAATTCACAGACACTAGTCTTCTAGTCAGACCCCCTTCTAATGACCAGGTTTGACTACTTTTAGTAATTTCCATGAGTACTAATTTTAATGTTTAAGCATATAATGATATTCTAGAGAATTGTGTCCTTCTAATTTTATAGCAGAAGTTTGGACAGGTCCCTTTTTTATTCTAACATGACAATGCCTCTGTGTATAAGGCAAGGTTCATAGAGAAATGTTTGATTCAGTCAGTGTGGAAGAACTTGACTGGTCTGCATAAAGCCAAGTTTTAATCCCAGCTGAACACCTCTGGTGTGACTTTAAATGCAGACCTTGAGCCAAAAACTCAGACCAAACACCAGTGGCTTGTGCATATGGGTACAGTCATTTTAGACACCTTTTCAAAACTGAAGCAACAGAGATGAAAATAAAATGTTTAAATACATGAATTATGATTCCATCTTTGTTGCTGCAGTTTTGGAAGTGCCTTTTTCTGTTCTAAAGAAGGGGGTGTCCCAATACTTTTGTCCATATAGTGTATATACAAGTCATTGGTGTTTGGTGATGAGTTTTTGGCTCAAGGTCTGCATTCAAAGTCACACCAGAGGTGTGGCTTATGCACACCAGTCAAGTTCTTCCACACTGACTGAATCAAACATTTCTCTATGAACCTTGCCTTATACACAGAGGCATTGGCATGTTAGAATAAAAATGGTCCAGTCCAAACTTTTGCAATAAACACAATTTCTATGCTTAAATATTAAGATTAGGAAGGAAATTACTAAAGTAGTCATACCTGATCATTAGAAGGGTGTCCCAATACTTTTGGCAATATAATGTATTTGGTTAAATTTTATTTTTGACACTGGGTGACCAAAATTCTGTGTCAATTCAACATCTAATGTCAATATAAATTTGATGTCCAATATTGGTTTTCCCATGGAATTGGGCTACTTTAAGACAGTTGCCATGGGTTGTTTTTCATGTCAGTAGGTTGAAGCGATATAAATAACATGACATTTAGCCCCTGTAATGCGGATTTTACTAGGGGACCCCCTCAGAAACGCGATTGGGCTAGCTTTGAGTAGCAATTGGTTGGGTTTGTTGTGAAAACCTGTTTTCAACGTCAACTGACGTTGATATTTTATTGTTTTTAGGTTGTGTAACCAAAATTCAACGTTACATGAATGTCAAATTGACGTTGAATACTGATGTCAACCCAATTTATATTCTTAACCAAAATGCAACGTCTGTCTGACGTTGGGGTCCAATGTCAACCTGATGTCATATTGACGTCCCGTTCCTGCTGGGCTATATCTTGTTTTGATTAAAGTGTACTGACCTACTTTTGATTTATTCATCCCAAATTGGCCAAAGTCTCTGCTCAACGTCTGCGTTTTCCGCATCGCAGAAATCATAGGGCCCTAGGTGTAACTGCAAGTCTATTTTGTCCAATATCTGGAAAACTAGAAGTATTAGACGTAGCTGGAACTTGTAGATTATTCATGGCAATGTAACATTCAAAGCCTTTTGAGGAAAAAATAAGCCATGTATATTTCATATGCACTTCTGTGTTAAACTCAGGGCCTGTGGTGTAGTTTTTAGATTTAAACCTTTAATCATAGTGAATCAGAACAGTTAGCTATCAGGATGCTTTTATATTGCTACCACTACTTATTTTTTCTAAAAGGAAAAGTTGCAAAGTCCAGAAATTGTGTATGATTACCTTATAGCAAAGTTCAACACTAATTGTACCGGTGGGAATCCTGAGGGAGTTTTAATAAACTGCTTTCCACACAGTAAGGGGGACCCGCAGCAGCACTTGGCATTAGTGTTTCTCCAAAGGCTTAAGCTGCAACATCCCGCTTATCAACTCATGAGTGTCTTTTCATGAGTGAGTGAGCCAAGTCAGATATAAGGCGCGTGGGTCGGCATTATTCAACAGACAATTACACGCATTCCAAAAGCTAGAATCCCAACATCCAGCCGTGATCCTGCTGAGGTAAATGGTAATTAGCTGTCCTATTTTAATCCACTATAGATGTGCTCTGACATGAGGATGCCAGGCTTTGACTGCAGTAGAGGATTAAGGTGCCCGTGAATAAGTGTAGCAGGTGGGAAAGGTGTGTCAACGTTATCTCACCCCGCTCTCGCGTGTATCCACAGTTTTCATCGCTGTTCTAGCGCTGACCTCTGTTTGGACACTTCAGTGCTAAGAACGCTCACCCTGAACAGCTGTTATCCTGTGAATTAAGGAATGGTCACACAGGCTTTAAGCATGCTAAGTTTCCCTACAACGATTAATGGCCACAACTGGTGTTTAAAATAAATTATAAATCACTAGTAATAATAATAATAATTTAAATGTGAAATTTAGCAACATGATATTATGCCATGCTTTAGGGCTTCTGTTTTAAATACAGTCAAGCCTAAATTTAAACTGTGTCAGAACAAATTCATCTTGATAATGTCTACTAACAATACTTTGTTGACCAATTACCAAGCAATGTTTAATTTTGTTTAGTCTGTGGTGTAAACACTTAAGCAAAACACGGTCAGATCAAAGTGTCTGAATAATTTGTGGTCCTAAATTTTTATCAGTTTTACTGATAGTCCACTGTATGAATTAAGAATTTTGGGGTATAATATGTCACAGTTTTCTTTATTTTGCTATCCTCACTTACATAAATTAACAATAGTGTTCTACACCCACTAGTAAAAAAAAAAAAAAAGATTATATCTGGTGTCTGAATAATTTTAAAGTATGTAATTATTATTAACATCGTTATTAATATTATAAATTATATTTATAATTTAATAATGGTAATACTATTTGTAATAGCATTTCTGATTAGCATTATTATTAGAAATAAAATAATAATCAATTTATATGACAAAACGATAAAATATCTGCAGTTTTTTTCTGCAGCAATTATCAGCAACAGTATTTGATGTTATGATTTTGTTTTAACTTATATAATAACTTATTTAATAATATATCACAACAACTAAGAATGCAATAATTGTTATCAATGTTGTTAGTGCTGTTTTTATTCTTAATTATTAGTGCTGTCAAATCGATTCGCAATTAATCGCAAATTTGTTTTACATAATATGTGTATATTTATATGCAGGTAAAAATATACACACGTACATGTATATTTAATGTATATTAATAATATGTAATATTAATATTTATATAGAATATAAATCATATATAGATATGTATGTATTTACACATGTAAATATTTTGCAAATATATACATGTATGTGTCTGTATTTATACATACAGTATGCACACATATTATGTAAACACAAACCTTTATTTTAGATGCAATTAATCAGCGTTGATCAATTTGACAGCAGTATTAATAATAGAATATTTGTGATAATTATAATACATATAATGATAAAAATAAGATAAAAATACATTCATTCTACTACTAATAATTGATAATTTACATTATTGATCATTTAAAATGGGTAAATATAGCACCTATTCTATTTTCTCACAATGTTGCATGTCTTGCATCTTTACAATGTATATTCTTTGTATTGAGCCAAAGAGGTCAATGTTTTACATTTACAATGTTTCACACGTTTACATCCTCTCATGGCCAGGCTGTTTCGCTATACAGATCAGAGTTCACCAAACACGGCAAAATATGAAAATTCTACGCGTGAGCTTGCATTTTCCGCTCTTCATCATTTGCATGCATAAAAGAAAGAGAGCGGAGCACAAAGTCCAGTATGGCCACAACTTTATACACTTACAGACCACGAATGCAATTTATTATTCAACGAGGCCTGTTTTAAACCTGGATTCGAACTGTTTTCTGTTTAAGAGTGTGATTTAACAAGGTTAAGGTGTTGCTTGGGTGCATCGAGTTCAGTTGAAAGACTACTGATGTGATGCATGTGCAGGCGCTAATTGTGTCTGTCTTCCACTCTGTGAAAGGTGAAATTACTCTCAGGACAGGTGAATTTAATTTTCCTCGCATGGGGAGGAAGAAGCAGGGTTTTGGCTCGCTGGTTTTGATGAATGCAGGCTGCGAGAGGGCGAGGAACAGGCAGAGTCACTGTATAGTCATAAGAGGAAGAAAGTGGGAGGAATCTAGGCCATCTGTTAGAGTTAGCAAGTGATATTTTGTAGGCAACAATGACGTCGCTCAACCACACAAACAGGCTTTGTTGTGAAATCTGACGCCAAAGCCTGATTTGTTAGTGTCAGAGAGGTGCTTTGGCTTTCTTTCTGCTTTAGATTTGAAAGACAAAGCTCATATTTAAGCCAAGTTTTGTCCAAAGAAATATTCAAGCATAAAATCAGAAGCTTACAACGTATGACAGATGGATAACTATTGCTTTTGAATAAACAAGTCCTATTTTAATCGATATGGGCCCTCTGGGAAGCTTTGGATTGTTGCACCAGCCGTGCATAAGTTACAATTTAGCCTAGTTGTGGTTGCACCATTAAACTTAGTTCAGTAATAATGGTTGATAGACCGATTGGATTAAAAGCGACTGATTTCAGTCATATAGTATTTGATCATATTATGCTTGTTTACATTTTATGAGACAGCACTGTGAATGAATAAATGACTTCTATGGTGATACCAATCTAAACAGTGCACTTTCTCCTCTAAATGAAAATAAATAGACGTCAGCTTCTCCAGTATTTGTTTATTGCCCCGATTAATTTTAGACACAGCTCCTGAATATTTATTATTTACATATTTAACAGCATCAATATTTAAACAGACTTTTGTTTGCATATTTGAAGGCTGCCTATTGGATAAAATAGCATTACTGTTTTTAGAGCTTATGACCTGCTAACTAGGTCTTGCTGTAGAAACAAATGGCGCAGGCAAATTATATATACAGTTAGCTTGTTCTTTAGTTGTTTTGTTCTGTGTGATTGTGTTATACAATGTTATTGCTTCTTGAGCATGGGTAATAATTAAAACCTTGATTATTGCGTTAATCATAATTATCTTGTTTTCAGAGTTAAATGCCAACACAAGGGGCAATTATTAAGTGATGGTAATGTTTATTTTATTTGCGTAAGAGAATGAATCGTTTTGCACATTAAGGGCTCTTGATTAGATAAAATGAGATCATATGAGTTAGATTAGAAGTCAGATACTCTCGGCTGTAAAGTTAGACAATGAAGACATAAGCGAGGTTGGTGGTTGAATTTAACTTGAGCACATGTTCACTGATAATAAATTGTGGTATTTTATGCAAGGCTGAGTGCTACAGAAAAATGGCAGGAGAAAATGTTTTATTAAAATGTATTTTTTATTAAACCAGTTTATTTTTTATTAGCGCTTTCATGTGTGGTTTGTAGTATGTGCTGCAAAGGAAAGAGACGGCCAGTTGTTTTGGTCAAGCGCTGTAGTGTCTTGCTTTAGGTGACTCATTGTATCTGACTCATCAGTGTGACTTATTTTGTGCTGCTCATTTGAGTGACAAGACATGACGTCCCTCTGTTATTGGCTCGTTCGCTACAGCAGCTTAATATCAAATCAACAATCCTTGGTAAGTGGGTTATATGCACACAACTATTTGCATTGATATACTGTTTGTTACGATTTTTACATTTTTTATACATAAATATGCAGTTTTGGTAACACTTTACAATAATTTTGATAACACTTTAGATTAGAAAACCCATATTCACTATTAACTAAGTGTTTTCCCTCAATAAACTCGTAATTTGCTGCTTATGAATAGTTAGTTATCAGGTTTAGGTGTAGGGTAGGGTTAAGGGCTCTAAAATATTGTCATGCAGGCATTAATATCTGCTTTATAAGTACTAATAAACAAACAATATGCTAGTATGCTAATTTGCAACTAGTTAATAGTGAACAGTGTTCCCTAACATAAAGTGTTACCATATATATATATATATATATATATATATATATATATTTACAATAAGTCTATCAGGCCATCTATGTAGCCTATATGAGTTTGTTTCATCATTGGAACAGATTTTGAGAAATTTAGCATTACATCACTTGCTCATTAATGGATCCTCTGCAGTGCGTGGGTGCCGTCAGAATAAGAGTCAAAATACCAGTTCATAATACATAATAAAGCTTCCTCTAGTGGAAAAAGTCCATCCCGTGTTATCATATGACATTTAAATCCAGCTTGTTTAGAATAGTGACTTATTTAAACTGTTTTTGCTTGCAAATGGTGCTCGAGATAACTTTTTCAATAGGTAAAATATTACAGATAGAGGATTTTTAGATGGGAGTTGCGTTTGATTTTAAAAGTGCCTGAATTATGGATGAGTTTATTACAAACATGCAGCTTTTCTTGTCACAAAGTTTTAATTGATAGACTGGAGTCATGAAGATTTCTTGTGGATTATTGTGCTGTTTTTATCTGCTGTTTGGACTCTTATTCTGACGGCACCCATTCACTGCAGTGTATCCATTGGTGAGCAAGTGATGAAATGCTACATTTCTCCAAATGTGTTATGATGAAGAAACAAATTTATCTACATCTTAGATGTCCTGAGGGTGATTTGAGGATGAGTAAAAAAAATGAAGCAAAAGTATTCCTCAAAATTTGTCACGCACAGAATGTCACAGTGCGAAAAACGCAGAAAATCTAACCTTAAATGAAGGATGACCGTTTCGTAGGCAGTGTGTAAACAGGATTGACACAACGTGATGTATTTATTTTGTAATATTTCGGACTTAAAAGGGGTCAACGGATGCCCATTTTCCACAAGCTGATATGATTCTTTTTAGGTCTTAAATGAAAATTCTAAAACAACACTTTGGTTAAAAATTCTCAATTGTCAAAAACACCTCTGTTCACAGCGAGCTGTTTCGGTGCATGTCTCTTTAAATGCTAATGAGCTCTGCTCACCCCGCCCTTTTCTGCCGTAGATTGTGGGCCACATTCCTTTTAAAAACAAAAGTCATCCTCTGAATCTTCAGTGGCTCAGATGTCAGGAGTAAATGATAACGGCTATGTTCATTACTACATCCAACAACAAAACACATCAAACGATTCTTGTCTGCCCCTGCTCCGGCATCGAAACAATGGCGGGCAGTTTACAGCTCATTCAGGGTGGGTCGAAGGTAAGACAGCAGTGTCAATCAACAATTGTGGGAGCGGCCTTGGTCTGTGTGAAGTCACACAGCCAAGAATCTGAGAATGGCTTGATTTGATTAAGGGGTTATGATTTATAGGGATTTAAAAGAAAACACTGGATAGATTTTTTTATCATTATAGGGTGAATGTGTACACACACTGTCAACACACAAGTTTAAACAACACGTATAAGTGAATTTAGCATGCGATGACCCCTTTAAAGCTTTTTTTATTTCAACTTTCATCCAAGATTTGGTATTATTGATGTCTTGTTTTATCTCAAACATGTCCAAAACTTACAATAAGTGTTTACCTTTTTGTCACTCATGTATACTGCTTGCTACTGTCTGTTTATCTTGTTCCAGTTTCAAGTTGATTTTGCTTTCAGTACAGTCTGCGACATGTAAAGGCTTTTATTTGCATGATCAGGAAAAATGTATTCAGACTACAAAAGGTAGGCCATTACTGAGCACATTAATTCCATGCATTACTCTTTCCAGCCTTCAGGGGTTTTGGGTATTGGCACTCACATGAAAGGAAGAGATGAGCATGCTCAGAAGAGCTCTCTCATTTCCAACCTTCCTGCATCCTAACATGTGTGCCTTTAGGTAACAGTCTGCAGAAGAGACACAACATATCCTCGAGATGTTCTTTCTTTTTCAGTAAAACTGCTCATCTTGTCAGTGCTAAAACCAGTAGCCATATTATGTAGGCTAATGTAATGAAAAACACTAGTATTTCATTTGTCGCACAGAGATGTTTCATTACTATTTCATTGCTATTTCATTACCTTCACAATAACAAGTTGATGCACGCGGATCTGGAGCAGAGAGATGTTCCGAGCGATGGGGACAGTGGAGATTGTAATGTCTGGTAATAGGCAGCCTGTCAGCTCGAAGCCGTCTTCTCAACTCAAAGGAAGCACGCAAAAGTTCTCCATGAAATATGCATCAATCGAAGTGAACGAAAGAACAAAGGCAAAACTGTGTGTTTGTTGTGGTGGGTGGGATATTGGAAACGGTTATTTATTGAAGAGCCAGCTCTCTGGCAACAGCTGTTTAGATCGCACCGCTTCGGAAATAAACGCATAATCATCCGCACTGGTGAAATGACAGATGAGAGGCAGGATGCATGTTACCTGAAATGGCAGAGAATCCATGTGCCTCCTTCAAGACAGATGTATTTATTATTTATTTATTTTCTTCTTCTTCTTCTTCTTCTTTTTTAATGCAAAATCACAGTTCAAACGTTTGGGGTCAGCAAGTTTTACTTTTTTTCCTTTTCTTAAAAAAACAATCTAAAATACTGTTATTCAGACATTATGCATTCAATTTTTAAAAAATTACAGTAAAGACAGTTAACATTTTTACTAGCACTATTTTAAGATACTATTTTTCAATTTTACATATGTAACATATAGTAGCATTTATTTTTATTTTAGCACATTGAGAATATGAAAAGACAATTTTGTATTTTTTATTTTTTGATTATTAAACCCATTTCTCTCACTCAGTATAAATGGCTCTTTTATGCATTAAAATATAAAGCTGCCTTCACATTTGGGTGCCCTTGACTTCAAAAACAAACGCAAGTTTCTACTTTTAGCAGCAACCTTTTAGGTATGTGTACCACCAAGATTTTATTTCATTTTATTTTATTTTATTTTATTTTATTTATTTTTTTTTTACTGTTTTGATTGATTGTAGTTTACATGCCAAACTACCCTTATCTTCATGTAGTTTTGAGTTGTATGAAAATCTGTGGAGATAAACTCACTGGATACGTAAACTTCACACACACAAACTGCTTGTCTACTTAATGTAGTTGAGTCTCGTTTTGCAAATCTTTAATATTTCTTGTTCAAATTGGCCCTTCAATTCAAAAGGGTTGCTGACCCCTGTTCTAGACACACATTTGCCAGTGCTTAAATGAATCCTGTGAATTATTGATAACAATTAAGTGCTAGTGTTCAGAGTCCCATCAGGGTTAATTATAAAATCTGCAGGGGCCAGATGAGCACTGTATCTTTAAGACCACATGATGTTCTATATAGTAGGAAAAGCCAGCGAAGAGCAGGGTTTACACACATGTCAGAAAGACAGAAAGAGTGCATATTAGAGAGAAAGACGGGGGAGAGAGACCGAGAGAAGAGTGTCTGCTCGCTTCAGCAGGCCATTGCCATTATGATGAATGTTTGCTGCACTTTTTTGTGAGCCAATTATCTGCTCCTGTGTGAGTCATGGAGATCATTTAGGCAGGTGGGGAGCTCCACGCACACACTCACACAATCATACAGGAGAGGATATAGACTGTAAGCATTCATGTGCCTGCATTCTGACCATTTTTCACATATTATCCCTGCTCTTTTACTCCATCAGTCTTTTTGATGCACAAACCACAGCTCTTGGAAAGACTTGCCTCTCTCTTGTTCTCTGTGATGGGAGGAATGTTATGGGTTTCCTGTGTGTTCACAGTTCAGGCTGTGATGCTGTTAATCTCTGAATGGGAAATCTCCCCCTTCTCGCTTCATACACCCTCTCTTCTATTCTCTTTCTCTGTACTGTTTACTTAATGCAGCAGTTTATATATATATATAGTATTTGTATTTTGTTTTTCATGTAACGTATTTATGGTTAGGTATGTAATCCTCCATAGACGTGACATCCAACGTGACTGACTGAAAGGAAACTATAATAACTCTCTGCCAAATAATTTTAAAAGCTAATGTTTTAGACAGAGAGATTTTTTTTTGCTGTGGTGAATAACTCCCAAGTGTGGTGATTAATACTAGGTGGTATTTTGTACAAATGTAGAGTGACATGAGTATAATTTCACTTTGAAAAAAAACAGTTGAGGTCAAAAGTTTACACCCCCCTTTCAGAATCTGCAAAATGTGGAGGGATCATACAAAATGCATGTTATTGTTTATTTAGTACTGGCCTGAATATGATATTTCACAGTAAAAGTTTTTTCCTTCTGGAGCATCAGTGAGTGTTTAAACCTTCTGTAATAGTTGCATGAGTCCCTCAGTTGTCCTCAATGTGAAAAGATGGATCTCAAAATCAATCAGTCATTGTTGGAAATGGTTTAAATACACAAAAATGCTGAAAAAAACAAATAATTTGTGGGACCTGAAGGACTTTTTGTTCAGGACAAACAAGGGACTCATGAATAACTATCACTAAACACACACACACACACACAGCTGTGGATCATTCAGTTAAGAACACAGTATTAAGAATCAAGGAGGTGTAAACTTTTGAACAGGATCATTTTTATAAATTCAACTATTATTTTCTCTTCTGGACTATGTAAACATCTTTTATGTGAAATATCTTATTCAGGTCAGTACTAAATAACATGCATTTTGTTTGATCCCTCTTATTTTGATAAAATAATTAACATTTTGCAGATTCTGAGAGGGGAATGCAAACTTTTGACCTCAACTGTAAGATGCACATTGTTCACAGTGTTCAAAGTAACACACAAGTGACAATACAAGCTAGATTATTGAAATTTTTTTTTTGCAATGTCAATCCATTTCATAAAACAGTATGAACAATATGAAAATTGTTTTGTTACTTTCATCCTGCGTTACTTTCGCCTTGTTTTTTTCCCTTCTATGATTAGGTATGTATACGTGGTGTAACACACATGGAATAGTCCTCATTTAGATAATTATCTTTTTAAAGTTTTCATAAGTTTACTAGGTACTCTTAAGCTTCAGGTTGTATGTTTTTAGGTGTGTGGTGGTCCGAAGCTGGATCAGGGTATAGCTGATGGCTGTTATCGGAAATCTGGAGAGATTGATGACACCCAGGGCAAAGCACTGTCTGCGGGGCAGGCCACCACCATAAATCAGTGAGAAGTGGGTTACGCCAGGTCAGCTTTTCTCCACCTGCCACAATTTTCACACATCTCTATTTTACACAGTCTGTTAACATACAGTACGCAGTGAATGCTTAAGACTGGCTGGACGATAAAGCTCAAACATATACAGTGTCCTCCTTATTTGCAATGCAGAAGCTCTTTTCATTCTTTTTTATTCATTAGCCACTGTAGGTTAATAACTTAAAAATAACAAAGTGCAGTAAACAGTAAAACCATTTGTACTACAAACCAGTGCGTTTGTGATTATGATCATGAATTAAAATAATATGATAAGAAATGCTAGTTTGCAATATATCAGGCTGCATAATGAGCTGCTTCTACAGCTAAAAATAGCTGGAAGCAAATGACACCAGAAGCCTTCAAGCTACAAATGGCACATTTTTACATTAAAATGAGGTGGATATGTGTATTTTCTTTCAACCTTTTGAGAGTATTCAGTATGTATGTCAATATTAGTATACTTTTTCCTGAAGTGGCACAAAAGGATTATTTTCCCTTTTCAACATCATTTCAGAATGCACTGAAATGGAAAAAACTGCTTTAAAAATAATCAAGGCATGTTTTCCTAGTAAGACTTCACTAATGAACACAAAGAAGAATGTTTAAACATGTTCCATTATGTGCACCAATATAAAAATGAACAGCTAAATGTATTTTTGCTGAAATAGTTTAATATATGAAAATAGCATACATCTTTTTACTGAATTGGATAGTTTAAACTGATTCATTAAAAAAAAAAAAATTGGGGGGTTTTCTACATCATTCTTTGGGCCGTAGATATTTTAAGACTCATATTTTTTTTAACATTTCTATACATTAGGTAACCATTTCCCCCCTGTACAAAGACATGCGTTTTGCAGAAGGGAGTGCAGGGAGTCTTGTTTTCTCCTAATTGGACAGCAGGCAGAATGTCTTTGCTGGATATGTGAGGAATAGTGCTGATCCCCTGGGTTTGTGAGGTCCAGTGTAGCCGATAGTTTGCTTTCTCTAGTGCTGCTAGTTAGACGATGCAGGACTTCACATTCATTATATATTAAAGGCACAGGAACCCTCTGCTGGTCTGTTTTGCTAACATGCTCTTAAGTAGTTGTCCCAATGGTCGCCCCGGGAATCCTAAATTTGTACAAAACCTCATCTCGTAAAATATGCAGTGCCACAATGTACTGTGCCACTCTGTACTAATGTGCGTTATAATTATACTAACTCGTCTGTTATTGGACTTTATAGATTTGGAAATCTTCATACTAACTGTTTCTGCAGCTTTCAGGGAAACTGCAATTTCATGCACCATTGGCCATCCATCACGTCTAATTTTAATGGACACACTTTTCTATACGCTCTTGTGCAAATGGCTTTTCGGCGTTGAGCGCTAACTAATGTGTATTTTTCAGGCTGTGTACATCTGCTGTGAAATGTAACTGTTGTGTGGGTGGGTGCGGGGTATAGGGGGCTAAGACATCTCATAGACAGGTTGATATTTGTCTTTCTGTATAACGGAAAACAGCACAGAGAGTGAAGAGAGCAATGACCTTTCAGAGTGAAATGCTAATTTATCTGCGGTATAAAAAGCTTGTACGGTTGCTGAATGCTGAACATGTAAATGTTAGTGGTTCCCACTGACTGGGGCTGTTTACATGTGGATTAGGTACAGTTCAGTGGCCACTAAGCGCATATTTGCCTTAGCCTCTGGTGTTATTTTTCATTTATTGGTGGGTACAGAATATAAATTGCACATAAACTCCTTGGGTCAGGATATATGCTTTCTGAAAATGGCTTTTTATCCACCCATTTTCCATATAGCCTTTATAAACAGTTTCTATACACTGCAGTCATCTTTTCTCTTCATCCATCCATCCATTTTCTGTCTGTCTATCTATCTATATGTTCGTCTGTCCGTCCATCCATCCATCCATCCATCAATTGTCTGTCTGTCTGTGTGTCTGTCTGTCCATCTATCCATCATCTGTCTGTCTGTCCATCCATTCATCCATCATCCGTCTGTTCATCCATCCATCGTCTGTCTGTCTGTCCATCTGTCCATTCTCTGTCTGTCTATCTATCCATCCATCCATCCGTCCATCTGTCTGTCTGTCTGTCCATCATCTGTCTAACTGTTTGTCTGTCCATCCATCTATCCATCCATCGTCTGTCTGTCTGTCTGTCTGTCTGTCCATCTGTACATCCGTCCATCTGTCCATCATCTGTCTATCTGTCTGTCCATCCATCCATTCTCTGTCTGTCTATCTATCTGTCAGTCCAATCATCCATCCATCCATCCATCCATCCATCGTCTGTCCATCTATCCATCCATCCATCCATCCATCCATCTGTCTGTCTGTCTGTCCGTCTGTCCATCATCTGTCTATCTGTTTGTCTGTCCATCCATCTATCCATCTATCCATCTATCATCCATCCATTGTCTGTCTGTCTATCCATCTGTTCGTCCATCTGTCCATCCATCTATCCATCCATCGTCTGTCCGTCTGTCCTTCTGTACATCCATCCATTGTCTGTCCATCATCTGTCTGTCTGTTTGTCTGTCCATCATCTATCCATCCATCCATTGTCTGTCTGTCTATCTATCTGTTCATCCATCCATCCATCGTCTGTCTGTCTGTCTGTCCATCTGTACATCCGTCCATTGTCTGTCTATCTGTCCGTCCATCGATCGATCAATCCATCATCCATTGTCTGTCCGTCTGTCCGTCCATCCATCCATCCATCCATCCATCCATCCATCCATCCATCGTCTGTCCATTCATCCATCCATTCATCTGTCTGACCGTCCGTCCATCCATCCATCCATCTATCCATCCGTCCGTCCATCCGTCCATCTCATCCAAGTTTTAAAGAAATGTGTTGATTTTTTAATTCTACTTTTATACTCTCTCATATTTTTCTTTACAGTCATATTTTTGCCTCTGTTTATTTAATGAAACAAGTTCAGTAATAATTTTTGTGTAATAGTTTTAATTTTGCTGTATGGATAATAGCTAGATCGACATGGTGTGCTGATTGAAATCAAAGCGCAACATTAATATATTGAAACTCATCATTGCGTGAATTTAATTATTGTATGAACAGCCATTCTACAGCTCTATTTTATGCATGAATAAGGCTCAGTTTCTTTGAAACAAATCTTGTTGTTTGTTAGGTGATTCTTTTGGGGCAAGTACATAGCAGTGTAACTCCCAGCTGGATAACCTCAGTTCACCCTGTCTACACAAGTTTTCACAGAGGTGTGTGTATGTGAGGAAAACACTTTGTAAGTGTCTACAGAATTGCACTTGCGGGTTAAAAGTGGTAGGAAATGAAAAATTGTGTGTTTTTAAGCTTTTACGTTCACCAAGCTTGCAGATCAATAGACCTGGATTTTTATCAGGTTGTACAATGCATTTGCTGATGTGTAATATATCAGCTGAAACAACCAGCCAATTTCGTTCTCAGCAAACACAGTTTTCATGAGAGGAATATTACCAATATTGATCCCACTTTCTTGGCCATTTGCAAAATAAAGTTTTTATCTATTGATCTGTTTGGTGGCTTGTAGAAGTTCAAGATTCACACCTTGTGGGAGACTAGTGTTTTAAAAAATCTTTTTCTTCACATATTTGTATTCTGTATTCTGAGACTGCAGCATTACAAAACGCCACTACATTTGGCTACAAACTTCTCTACAGAATGTGTAGTGCTTTCTTTCGCTCTGTTCCATCTACTGTCTGGTGTACGAGGCTACAGAATTAATGGGCGGGGAATGGGAGGGCCTAGGTGGACCAGAGAGATTAGCTGTAAAATTGACACTGACAAATCTCATACATTATAGCTTCATGGGAGGCAGCCATCGCCACAGGAAGTGTTGGAGGAATTGAGAAGAAAAGCGATTCACTCTATAAAAGGCCTAAAGTGTCCTTTATTAACAGCCGGTTTTGTGGTGACACACACCAAACCTCACCACTCCAAATATACTGTACTGACAAAAGTTCCTGTTTTCTCTTTTCTCACATTCATTTTCAACTCACTGAGTCGCATTTGTGGCAAATAATGTTATGGTTTCACAGGTAACACGCGTACACATCTTTATGAAAACAAGGCAGCATTATTCATATGAGTCATGGCTGCTAAATAAAGCAAATGGGCGAAAGTGTTTTGTTTCTCCATGGATTTGGCTTCTGTTTTTCTCCTGTTTGTGCTTATTATTTTAAACCAGCCTGTTTGGGATTTCAAATCTTCTTATTGCGTTCTCTAAATTGGTCTTTGGTGTTTGATGTTTGCAGAGGGTGTTTTAAAGCTCAAATTATTCAATTATTGAAATTAATGGAGAAAATAGGGGAGATTACTAAACTGGAGAGCAATAGCCTTATGTGACTGAACTCATTTCAGCATTCAGGGTTTTGTTTAAACTTGATTGCTTTCAAGTCCGTGAAATTTATAGAAGCTGCAAGCTTTTAAATAATTCTTTAGTAGAAAGCGAATGAAAACACCATAGATTTGTAGTGGAATCCTGGACTAATTGTAAAAGTGGTATGATTTGTAAGGTCATGGTTGGAGTCAGAAGTTTACTCGTCGTATTACCTTGACAGTTATAATGTTTTGTATGTGTGTGCGTGTGTGTGTTTGTGTGTACTGGGAGTGTAATAAATGAATAATATACAGTTGAAGACAAAATGATTAGCCCCTTATAAAATATTTCATAATTTTTCAAATAACTCCCAAGTGTTGTTTAACAGAAAGACAATTTTACACAGCGTTTTTAAACATAATACTTTATTCAGGAAGCTTTTAGGGTTTGTAATACAAATAGAAATAAATGTATAACCAAGAATTTTAATAAGTCTACTGGTCAAAATTATTAGCCTTCTGATGTTAATAGTCAATAGTGTATCCCTTTTGCTTGATAACAGCCTTTAGTCATTTGCTGTAGTTCTCAACAAGTTTCAAGCATGTCTCCTGAGGAATGACAGCCCATTCTTCCTTAGCAATTCTCTCAAGCTCCTCCAGATTTGTTAGTCTTCTGGCACAAACTCTGGACTTTAGTGTGCCCCACAGATTTTCTATTGGATTCAAGTCTGGTCAAGTCAGTTCATTCCTGTGCAGGGCTCCAGTGACTGTCTTCGTTGAGACATCAATTCCAGACTTGGCTAGGTCATTCACTAGTGTCTTGGCAGTTGTTCTTGGGTCTTTAAAAACCTCTCTCACTAGTTTTCTTTCCAAAGTTTTTGAAATCTTTCACTTCCTGCCTCTGCCCGTCTTGTTCTCCACTGTGTTGGTCTCTTTAAACTTCTTGATAATGCATCTCACTGCAGTTCTTAACATTTGAAAACGAGCATTAACAATTCTTTCTCTCAATTCCAACTAATTTCTTTTGTCTTGATGATGACAGTGCATATTATTTTACTAGTTGTTTCGCAAGATGCTAATCCTCAGCTTAAAGAGCAATTTAAAGGCTTAACTAGGTTAATTAGGTTAATTTGGCAAGTCATTGGACAACAGTGGTTTGTTCTATAGCTAATCAAACTAATAATTTCTTAAGGGGCATAATAATATTGACCTTAGCAGTTTTTTATTTTTTTTTTAAATTCTTTTATTCAAGCAACTATAAGAAATCAGACTTTCTCTAGAAGTAAAAAAAGGGAAATAATGTGAAAACATTCTCTTGCTCTTGGGCTAAACAGACGAAATTTGTACCAACCCGGAAGTAAGATTTTCGACAAAGAAATTCTCTGTCATTTGTCCAAATTATTATTTTTTTTTAACTTTGGCCATGTTTAGCATGAAAATCCAACTCTTTAACACTGTAAACAACTCTGAATATATGAAACACCATTGTACCCCCCCCCCCCTTTAAAACTATAAGGAATTTGATATATTTAGCAAAATGCTCATCTCTATAGTTCATTTTCTAGCTGAGTAACGCTTTTATGGTCACCAAATATGTTATTTTCTGAGGTAAATGTGAATGTGTTCACTAAAACACTTCAATATGTGAAGAATGCAAAGCAGAAATGAATGATTTTGAGTACTGATGAGTGATGAAATGACTCACATAAATGAATCACATGAACTAGACCCTAAAACACATTCATACTTAAGATGCAAAGAAGGGTCTTGAAACCTTGTCGTATGACAAGTAATAAATGCATTAAAAGTCATCACAGTATTCACTATGGCTTTCTATCTTCAGTAAATCTTTGAGAATAAATCATGAATATTCAATGTATCACCCAGCCTTACTTTGGTAGTCAGCCCTATTGACCTGCATAGTATGTAGCTGCCTTATATGCTGGTACTCCATCCGTAATGAATGGAGATATATTCTGCATTTCTTTCATTTCTGAAGTCATAGCCACAGGGTATTACCTCGCAGGTTTAAAAAAGTGCTTATAATTATCCGCTTATTGATTTGAGCCCTGTTGCTGAAGCTTTAATAGATACAGCATGTAGACTATATGAAACTTAATTGATGCGGCACACAATTATTGCCATTTCATGAGCAGGAGATGGATTAGATGCAGCAGGATCTTGAATTTACCCAATGAAATAAACTCGGTTAATGGTTGCCGCTCTCATCTCCGCATGTGTGTGTGTTTTTCATGCCTAGGGCTCCTTATGCTCAGCTGATGAGAAAAAGATGTATGATTGTCCCATCTGATGAGAATTTTACATAATTGCAGTTCAACTGTGTTCCTGCCCAACCCCCATATTCATCTACATTGCTAATTTGATTGAAAGCTTGTGTTTTCTTATGATGCACCCAATTACAGAGTGTGGGTTCACCAATACTCGTTAGCTTGTGTATCTTCCTGTTTTGTGTGGTTTGGTAAATGATGGTACATTCCTGTTCTCAAGTCCTTGTGATAATGATGGATAACACCCTTTTCCATGGACCATTAATAGGATAAAGCTCTTGATGGTTCATCAACAACATGTGCTGTTAAATATTCTTGTCAAATGTAATGTTCTTAAAATATAACTCATTATCACTCTTGGCATCTCCAGAGTTTCTCAGCTCGGTTTCGCACCCTTCCAAGGTTTGTGAAGTAGGATCTTTGCCATGTTAACTATTTAGTGTCACATTGCACCGTGTTAAGAGTTGGGAATTTATTCAGTATTACATTTAGCCTTTTTAATGGGTGAATTGATTTGTTCTTCTTGCCTTGAGTATTCAGATTTCAGTGGACATGAAAAACAAAGTGGATGTATACATTTTTATAGCTATTTTGCTCAGAGCATTTCCCAAATCACATATTCCACCCATATTGTAATGTACACTACCAGCAAAGCATAACATATCTTTACTGAGTTTTTACAAAGTTTTTCCAGAAACACAACACAATTCCCCAAAACTTACCCCAGACAGGAACAAGAAGATTTTTTATGTTTTTAAGAATTCTCTTCTGCTCACCAAGCCTGCATTTATTTGATCCAAAATACAGCAAAACATATGTTTACTATTTAAAATAACTTTTTTCTATTTGAATATATTTTAAAATGTAATTTATTCCTGTGATCAGTGCTACATTTTCAGCATCATTACTCCAGTCTTCAGTGTCACATGATCCTTCAGAAATCATTTTAATATGCTGATTTGCTGTTAAATTTTTTGTTGTTATTATAAGTATTATTAATATTTAAAACAGTTGAGTATTTTTTTTTAGGATTCTTTGATGAACAGAAAAATCCAAAGATCAGCATTTATCTGAAATAAAAAGCTTTTGTATTTTAGGAAATCATAGAAATGTGAAAATGTTTGTGATTTTTTTTTGTGACTGGAGTAATGATGCTAACAATTCAGCTTGTAAAAATCACAGGAATAGATTACATTTTAAAATATATTCGAAAATATATTTTTGTTTCATTTGTTTCCTTTCGTATTCATGTATGAGTTACGCATATCTTTATTTTAACTTCATGTCAGATAATACACTCGTGTAAAAGATTGGCATCAGACTTTTTTTAAAGAAACTAATTCAGCAAGGATGCATTATATTGAGCAACACAACTGTTTTGAGCACTAAATCAGCATATTAGAACGATTTCTGAAGCATCGTGCGACACTAAAGACTACAGTAATGACTGCTAGAAATTCAGCCATGACAGGAATGAAAACTTGAAAACAGCTGTTTTGGTGAGCATGAGACAAAACATCTTACTGATCCCAAACTTTTTGGATGGTGGAATCCTGATTTAAACATGAGATGTCAGGAATGAATTTCTTACAGAACAGACTAATTTCTATAAAACTCCTCTATCTGAAGAAGCGGACAGAGTGAAGCTGTCATTAAGTATTTATGAGACAGATGATGAAAAATGAAGGATATATTAAAGTTGATGTTAATGGGATTAGGGTCAACAAATCACTGGAATTCCCTCATGCTTCAGACACTGATATAGAGAGATTCCAGATATTCCATTGGTAACTTGATGTATAACCTCTTAAAATGTTAAACACTTACTGTATCTTTTGCACCTGAACACTTTTTTTTATCTTTAAAATAAAACAGACAGAGAAACCATATGTGTGTGTGAGCAGGCAGTGGCTCTGTGAAAGACCGGCGTGAGTATGAAGGCTGGCAGACTGAATGAGGTCTGACATGAGGAGACCGCAGCCTGGAATCTTGCTAAAAGTCTGGCACTGGATGAAATAACCAGAGAGAGTTGATTTGGAAGCTTTCTAGTTTTGCTGTAGCATCAAATGCAAAAACAGCCCTGAATTTTAACTCTACTGTTTATCACTTCCTCTTGTTCAGTACAGTTGGGTCCAAAGTCTCAGGCCTCTAGTGACTTGCTTCAGTTTAGCAGTTTTCAATTTTTTTTTCTTTTATAACAAATTAGATGATAAGCATAGTAATTTGAGTGAAATTTGAAAATGCCATGGTTTTTAGAATGACAGCAGCACTTGAGCTGAAAAGAACTCTACAAGTTAAGCCTAATGATCCATGTTATCCAGCATTATTTGAGAATGTTACAAAGAGCATGTGCTTTAGTGGAACAAGAAAATTGCTTCTGTACTCGCTTTGTACAAAGACATTCACATAGTCAGTATCACAAATTTGCCTATTTTATTAGTGACACACAAATAGTCCAGAATCTTAAAGGGGACATCGGATGCAAAAAACACTTTTACATGTGTGTTAGCAGTGTGTGGACACAATGATAAAAGTCCATTAAGTCCTCCGTCTGATGTCATATTGCTCAGGCACCACCCACGACTGCTCACGGACTGTCCTTTATTTGCATATTTCCGCCCTCAGCCATTTTCTTCACTCTCGAGCAGCTGTAACGGCAACAATATCTCGTAAGCAATGCAGCTGTTTTGCGGTGGATTAGTTTTGTTTTTGGTGGTAACACACAGAATACACAACAAAATTTAAGAGAGGGGCGGAGTGTGCAGTAGCTCATTATCATTTAAAGAGACATGCACCAAAACTGCTTGCTGTAAACAGAGCTGTTTTTGACAAGATAAAAATAGTATTGTTTTACACAACTATTGAGGAATTTTATTTTGCAGACATTTCATGAAGACCTTAAAGAATCATACCAACTTGTGGAAAATGGGCATCTGTTTGCTCTCTAGCACTATAAAATAGGTAGGTACCACTGAGCTATATAATGACTGGATCGCTAATTGCGTTTTAAACTACCGTTAGACATGATTTACTGTAATGATTTACCAACATTATCGTTTCCATGTGAGTAAAATGTTCTATATGTTGAATTAATTATTAATTTAACTAACAAATCATTGCCTGTGTAATGATTCATCACAACGACTAGGATCCATCAGTAGCTTTATTTGTATCGTAGTCGTATAGGCTGGGGTCAGTACACAAACACAGCAATAAAGCAGAACAGGCAGAATCGTAGTCATGAATGAGTAAATGGTCAAGGCGGGCAGCATAAACATTGGTAATCCAAAAAACAACAGCAAAAGTCCAAGGGGCAGGCAGCAAGAGTTCATAAGGCAAAAAGAGGCAGGGTCACAACAAAAGACAGTCCAAGATATAGAAAAACACTCAGAAATGTTCACCGTGGCAAAACAAGACTTCGCAAGGAGTCTGTGTGGCAAAACGCTATAAATAGCTGGGTTAACGAGGGTCAGGTTTCAGAGGTTGTCAGTACCAGGTACGGGGCTTATGGGAAATGTAGTGCAGGGGAAATAATCAAAACTCCGGTGATGGACCCTATGGTGGCCCGAGGAGGGAGCTGCGGAAATGCTCTCTTCAAAATGAATACCGTTAACAAAATTATTGTTGAAACATGCAGTTAGCCTACTGTACGAATAAAAACACTATAACAAAATTACATAAAGGTGAATTAAGGTATATGTATACAAAGCATATATCTTCATTCAGATTTCTTAATGAGCATTTGTTCATAACTTTGAGAGAACCTTGCCAGAACTTTAGCCCAAGTTCTAAGTTTTTTTTTTCCTGTTAGCTGGAGTGATGGGAATCACAGATGTGCAGTTGTTTAAAGATTTATTTTTTAATGTATTATTTATTTGGGGCTGTTCACAAAGTTAAATACCAAGGTTGTGTGCCATTTAAAATGCTTTGTAAATTCCAATTCAACTAGAAAATCAAGATTTGTCAAAAAGCTGAATGTTGGCTTGAAAAAGGTTTGTCTATAAAGTCCCAACGTTTGACAGTTTTAGACCTTATGGACAGACAACCACCGTACAATCATAAAACTTAATTCAGTCCTCTTTAATCCCCAAAATCCTAAACAGTCTCAACTATTAAGCCGTTTTAATTTTTTGAGCAGTATGATGTCATATTGCTCAGGCCCCACCCACGACTGCTGACGCACTTTTCTGTATTTGCATATTTCTACCCTCAGCCAGCTGTACGCTGTCCACAATTTTCTCTGTGCTCGATCAGCTGTAACGACAGTGTCTCATAAACAATGCAGATGTTTTGCAATGGTAACACACCACTGAATACACACAAAAAAATTGAAATTTAAAGAGACGTGCAGTTAGCCTACTGTACGAAATAAAAACACTATAACAAAATTACATAAAGGCGAATTAAGGTATATGTATACAAAGCATATATCTTCATTCAGATTTCTTAATGAGCACTTTGTCATTTGTAAACATATATTGAATGTCTGATGTTTATCATGTTCATCTGATGTACGTGACTGCAATGTAGACTATATTCATTAACAATGTTTTTGTGTAACATTTTGAGAACATTTTTTTTTATCGAATGTTAGAACATTAATAGATTATTGTTCTGTTAGTGATTGCAAGAACGTCCCCTATGTGTCAGTCTGTTTGTCTTTGGCCTTTTACAAATTAAATTTGCATTTCTCAAATTGACAGTATTAGTATTAGAAGCTCTTAACTAAATGAGTGTTGGAGAAAAATTAGGTGGCATGTATGTAGGGAAAAGAAAAGAGTCCCTAGAGGAACTTAAAGGAATGGCTGTTAAATGATGGCCTCTTTTTAGACAAACGGCTGCTCAGTCATCCAGGACAGTGGACCCTCGGGGGAATAAAGAAATGTGATGCATATTATAGCCGCATGGGAATGCAGCGTCCACACCGGCTCTGCCTGGTTTAACACTTCGCCCAGCTCTGGAGGACTCTGTTGATGGATATACCCTCAGCCCGAAGAATATACACCAGGAGGGCTTATGCATGGTTCTCGGTCTAGGCGAGCATGAGACAGTCTGCTCAATCGCAGTGGCACCAGCAGTTCCTGGCTGGTGACATGAAAACATTGTCCCCAGGCAATGCCTTAGACGGAATACATTAACGGGGTCTGTTATTTCCTCGGTAATATGGCAGATATCACAAATCTTCTGTAGCTCGCGCTGCATAAATTATTGTCGCGATACTTTTTGTTGTCACTCAGTTTTCTTGACACAACAACCTCTTTTTCTTTGTCTTCCTGACAGTGTGGCGCTTCTCTGTGCTGTTGGTATAATTTGTCAACCCACCAGGGCCTCCTGTAAATCATTTGTGGTGTTTATCAGCTCACTTTCTGAAAGGGCTTATTGAGTGCTCACACGAGCACCTCAACAGTGTGATTGTTAATTACACACAGGGGTGCGTTCAAATGCATTTCACAGCAAGGTCAGCAACTGTTGGGACATGCAAATCCCGTCTTCACATCAATAGCGATGAAGTGGTATTGATTTGAAACATTTGTTTTCATTTTAAAATATTTAACCTTACTCACCCTCATTTCGCTCCAAACCTGTAAGACCTTTGTTCGTCTTTGGAACAAAAATTAAGATATTTTTGATTAAATCCGAGAGCTTTCTGACCCTGCATAGACAGCAACGTGACTACCATGTTCAAGGCCAAGAAAGGTAGAAAGGTACTAAATACCCTGAACAGAAAGCTTTCGGATTTCATCAAAAATATCTTAATTTGTGTTCCGAAGATGAACGAAGGTCTTAATGGTTTCATATGGATTACATAATCTGAAAATATTTGTTTTCTATTTGAACTGGTTCATGTAAAAATAGACATTTCACTCCTATATTCCTATATTCCACCTATATTTTTCATGTCTGTAAGACAAGTACAGTCTTTCAAAGTTTCACGCTCAAGTTCACAGAGACAGAGCCATCAGAAAGTGCATCCTGTTTGCTTTGATTATTTTACAAAATCACAATGTTTTGTTGTTATTGTGAGTGCACACGAATAAACAGAGTATTCACAGATACGAAAGATGTATTACTCTTATCTGTATGACTAAAAATGAAGGAGTGTTTTAAGAGCAAGTAACTCTTGACTTAGCCACTTCTTCCTAATAATTTCTGTGGAATTATTTTTTCCATTATTTCTTCTCGTCGACTAACAGTTAGTTGACTATTAGGGGGCAGCCTTAATATAAATACTGTTTTTTTTTTTTTTTTGTCATAGCATTTTGAGAACATTTTTATAGAATTTTGAGACATTAATAGAGCGTTTATTCAGAAAACTCTGGAAGAACATTTCTTCTGAAGATTTGTTCATAATTTTGAGAGAACCTTGCCAGAACTTTAGGCCAAGTTCTAAGGTTTCAGAATCACAGAGGTGCAGTTGTTTTAATATTTATTCTTAATTTATTATTATTTTTTTTATTTTGGTGTTGTTATTGTGAATACACACTAATAAACATAGAGTATTCACAGATTCGAAAGATGTATTACTCTTATCTGTATGACCAAAGATGATGGCGTATTTTAAGAGCAAGTGACCCTTGACTTAGCCACTTCCTGTGGAATTATTTTTCTGCAACTAAGCTACTAATAAAATGATGGTCGACCAAGCCTCTTCTCGTCAACTAGCAGTTAGTTGACTGTTTGGGGGCAGCCTTAATATAAATACATTTTTGTTGTTGTTGTTGTTGTTGTTGTTGCTGTTGTTTTGTCATAGCATTTTGAGAACATTTTTATAGAATGTTAAAACATTAATAGAGCGTTTGTTCAGAAAATTCTGAAAGAACAATTCTTCAGAACATTTGTTCCTAACTTTGAGAGAACCTTGCCAGAATATTAGGCCAAGTTCTGAGATTTCAGAATCACAGAGGTGCAGATGTTAAATATTTATTCTTAATTTATTATTTATTTTTTATTTTAGTGTTGTTCAAAGTGTTCAAGTGGGTGTTTTTAAACACAAGAAAAAAAAACAAGAGAGGGGGTGGAAAATGTAAAAAAAAAAAAAAAAAAAAAAGTATATAAAATATTAAATGTTTTTGGCACAGAATTACTTTTTAACATTACAAGTGGACTTCAGTATAAAAAGTTTAAATAACAAACCAAAGACCTTTTTTAAAGAGAATATACTTGACTAGACTCATCTGTACTTGGTAGTTTCGAATTTCATAAACTTATGGTACAGGTTATAATCAGAGCTTGACCCCACAGCACAGTCTCCCTGCCTTTTGTCTCACCTCCTCCCCATAAAACCAGCAGTATCCAAAAAGTGGGCAGTCAGTGTATCAGCTCTTTAACACACACTCTAACTGTAACCTCATCCACAAACTGTTATTGGCACATAACTGAGTTTCCATACAGTTCTCCCACACAAAACTCCAGTCATTTTTCAGTTTAGTCATCACATCGCTCCCTCTCTGCACTTCACACATAAGTTATTTAAAATGTTTATGTGTATATTAACACTCCATGATGTACTTTAGAAGTTGCTCATTTTAAATTGTGTTCTTGGGATGCCATCAGCCAATCAGTGTTGTTGTCATGACATTTTCCTGCAGCTCCAGAGGGATTGCATGGCATTTGTAAATAATTGGGTTATTCATAATGTTAACACTTATTTATTATTTTATTTATTTATTTGTATTTATTTAAATAGATGTTTTATTGTACTTATTCATTAATTTGTTAATTAATTTTTCTTACTGTAATTTATTTAATTGCAAATAATAATAATTATAAGAAGAAGAAGAAATTGTAGTAATAATAATAATAATAATAATAATAATTATTATTATTATTTCATATAACAGTAATTGTATTATTTCTAATAACATTAGCACTTTATTTATTTATTTTTTTACTACTAATAATACTACTAATACTAGTAACAATACATGTATTGTTATTATTATTATTTTTAAATAATAATCTAATTTCATTCATTTCATAATTTAATTCATTATAATATTAACACTTGTTTATTATTTTCTTCTTCTTCTTCTTCTTATTCAGTAATTATATATTTAATTCATAATATTACTGCTTGTTTATTATGATTATTATGATTATTATTATTCAGTAATTATATATTTCATTATTCACAATAATATTAATACTTGTTTATTTTTATTATTATTATTATTATTATTATTATATTATTATTATCATTATTTTTAATAGTTATATGATGATTGAATTGTTGATTATATTAACACATTTTTATATTTAATTTAATTTATATTATTAATTACCTATTTTATTGAAAATAATGATTATTTATCTATTTGTTTAAGTGTTTTATTTATTTTTAATTTATTGTAATAATAATTATTATAGTTATTATTTTTATTTTATTTATTGGTTTGCTGTAAATAATAATAATAATACATATGCAATTATTAAATAATTTGTTAATTTAATTAGTCTTATTGTAATTTATTTTATTGTAAATTATTATTATTATTTAATATAACTAGTTGTATTATTCATAGTTTGCATACATTGTTTATTTACTAACACTGCTACTAATACTACTAATAAAAGTAATAATACATGTATTATTATTATTATTATTATTAAATAACACTATATTTTATTATTCATAATAATATTAACACTTATTATTATTATATTATTATTATTACTTTTTAATAATTATATAATAATTAAATTATTCATATTAACTTTTATTTATGTATGTATATTCATTAATTTATAAAATAATGATTATTAATCCATTTATTCATTTAATGTTTTATTCATTTTTAATGAAGCATAATTATAATTATATTATTGTATTTTATTTCATTTATTGTATCGTTCACTTATTTGAATTTATTTTATTGTAAATAATAATCATCATCTTCATCATCTTAATACTTATTGTTTAATATAACAGTAATTTTATTATCATTAATAATATTAGCACTTTATTTATTTATTTATTTCCTAGCCTGTATTCAAGTGAACATTTTCGTAGTCAGTCTTATCCCACTTGTGTGAGTCCCTAGTTCTCATCTCAAATCGACAAGGATCAGTATCTCTCCGTCCGTCTCGGTCCCGTTGGGCCTGTTGGTGTCACTGCACGGCTCATTGGCCGCTCCGTTGCACAGACGCACACGTAACACAACCTCCCCTGCACCTCTTTATATCTGACTGTGGGGTGATTGAAACAGAAGTGGGGCCGTGTCAGGGCCCCAGTCACCATGTAATTGAATTCTTCCATGTTTCCGGGAGCTGACCAAAGTGCTAGAAAGAAGGTAAATAGACAAAGCTTTGCTCCTCCGTACACACAACAAATCGAGACTTGCGGCTGTTTGTGGAAAGCTAAGCAAAGATTGTGGGAAGGGACTTGTCCGGACAGCACTTTTCTTTTTTTTTTGGTGCTGCAAGTTCTTTCTTTTTTCAACGTTCAGCATGTATGCACACAAATATAATTCTGAGCCTAAAGGGTTTGCGTTCGCATAAGGAGAAGCGCAGACAAACAGAAGTCGGGGTTGAGCAGAAGTCTGACTGTCTGCTTCAGACGGCTCGCTGTAGGAACGCGTTCCGACTTCCTCCCACCCACCACGTCTCTACATGTTCAATTTGGCGACCGTTGCTTAGTGACAGTTTGCTGCTGGCCCCCCGCTATGTGGTTTTTGTGTCTTCACCGAGGTGAGTCCACAGATCTCCAGACTCAAGATAGGGAGCTGAAAAAGTAGCCGTCTGTAATTTATCTAAGGTTATTTTGTGATTCAGATATACTGCTCTGGAAGCAGTCGAGCGTTAAATTGCTTTCCTCTGGGAGCAGGTCGCATTGAGGGGTCGACAAAGCAGAGAGATTTCTCTCTCTATCACTTCTCCTTTCTCTATTGCCCTTTCTCTAGTACTCTTCCTCTCTGTCTCTCGCCATCTCTCTCTCTCTCTCTCGACATGGTAGGAGCGAGAGAATGTTTCTTTGAGAACTCATCGCAATGGCAGATATGCTGTAATTAGGACGGGTAATTGCAGGCGCAGTATGGCGGGTCGCGGGAGACACGGTGAGCTCTCAAAGGTCATAATAAACGGGGGGAGTGGGTCATCACGGGGAGATGGGAACCACTCTCGCTTTTCAAAATGAGACTCGTGGAGGAGTAATGGTGTGTGAGGCCGATGAGAGAAAATGACATAAATACAGATAGCTACCTGCATTCAGAAAACACACTCTCACACGCTGCCTGTCTAGTAAGAGGTAATAGGAATGTAAAAGTGATCGAGCAGAAGCGAGAGTGAATGTGTGAGAGAGTTTCCGCTGCCTGCGTGAGAACAGCCTGTCTGTAAAATATATAGTGTCATTGCTGATTGGATGGAATATGCTGAACGAATAAAGAAATCAAATTCGTTTTAACAGCTACTTTGAAATTGCAGCTTGTCAAGCTAAAAGCTAAAGCTTTAAAAAATAATTGAATGATATGGTCAAGCTGAAGTAGAAGTAAAACGAAAAGTACAGCTATCTGGTAATATAATGTATAATTAAATCAACCATATTTTTTTCATTTTTTTATGCTTTCGAATTGTATATTTTTTAATGTTTTTGGAATAAGTCTCTAATGTTCACCAAAGACTACATTAATTTGTGGAAAAAGTATACACACACACACACACACACACACACACACACATACATACATGCAGTATCAGTCAAAAGTTTTTGAACAGTAGGATTTTTAATGTTTTTTTTTAAGAATTATCTTCTGCTCACCCAGCCTGCATTTATTTTATCCAAAATACAGCAAAATCAGTAATATTTTGACTATTTAAAATAACTGCTTTCTATTGGAATATATTTTAAAATGTAATTTATTCCTATGATCAAAGCTAAATTTTCAGCATCATTACTCCAGTCTTCAGTGTCACATGATCCTTTAGAAATCATGCTAATATGCTGATTTGCGGTTCAAAAAATTATTATTATTATTATTATAATTTACAACATTCCAAAATTCTGCTGTTTTCAACATAATAATAATAATAATAATATTAATAAATGTTTTTTGAGCAGCAAATCATAATATTAGAATGATTTCCAAAGGTGACTGGGGTGATTATACTGGAAATAAAGCTTTGAAATCACACAAATAAATTACATTTTAAAATATATTCGGTAACACTTTATTTTGATAGTCCACTTTAGATATTCTACTAACAGTAATTAACTTTGCAACAAAATGTCAACTAGCAGTTAGTAGAGTATTAGAAGACTGTCTGCTTAATATCTTCTAACACTTTCTTCGTCAACTTATTCAACTAACCCTAAACCTACCCTAAACTAACCCTAAAGTCTACTCTGAGAGTTAGTGGACATGTAGTTGCAAATAATGAGATTTAGTTGATATGTAGTTGACAAGTAGTTGACATGTAGCTACAAATTTACTTACAGTTAGTAGAATGTCTAAAGTGGACTATCAAAATAAAGTGTAACCATATATTCACATAGAAAACAGTTATTTTAAATAGTAAAAATATTTCAAAATGTTACTGTATTTGCTGAACTTTGAATCAAATAAATGCAGGCCTGGTGAGCAGAAATGACTTCTTTAAAAACATTAAAAATATAATTTTTCAAAAACTATTGACTGGTAGTTTATTTCTAATATATATATATCTTACTGACCCCAAACATTTCTTTCTTTCTTGAAAATAAATAAATATATGTATGCTAGTTTGGCTATATCTCTTAAAATAGTATTATAAAAGCAACAATTTCAAAAACTAAATTGGAAAAGTTAATAGCATCGCTACGTTTTAGTTATTTACCTCCCCAACATTTTTTTTTTATTTTTTCATTCATCCATTTATTTTTTTATGTTGAGTGGTTTGATTGCTTTGGGAGCCCCATAGTAATATGTATGGATCAATACGCATGTATAAACCTTAATGAATAGTATAAATGAATACAAGATCAGAGAATATACTGATATTACACTGACGACCAACAACAGAAATGTATCAAATTCAGTCTCATGGATAATTTTTTAAGTTGCCAAATTAAATCTTTGACATTCGTGCAGAGACTGTTAAACCACCAGCACTGAAAAAATAAGAGGAAGGAGAGAAAATAAAGAAAAGAAAGGGCTACAGAAGAAAAAATAGTCAGCTATACTTGTCTTAGGCCTGCAGAAGCCGACTGAAGTTGGTGCCTCTGGGGTTTTTAGGCTAAGCTGCTCCCCCTTTCCCCTACATAGCCTGTAGTGTTTTCATAGTGCTGTAGTGCAGCATGTGTTCTTCCCCTAAGAGCTCTCAAAACTCTCCAAGAAAAGCAGAGCTGAGTCTGGAGAACTGTAAATATCGAGCTTACTAGGCGATCCTACTGATTCACCATCAGAATGCGTGTGGCTGGAATAACAGCAAAATAGTAGCAGAAGGGAAAACAAGGTCTTCGGCAGTGCACTGGGGCCCGAGCTCAGTCTGAAACGATCCAGCAAAATGACAGGCAAACTTGCTTGGTGTAATTTAAGATTTTATTTAGGTCGTGAGAGTGATTGACTATATTTTCAGAGCACAAGTGTAATGGAAAGTTTAATTGTCTTGGCATTAGGGTTAAAGCCAAGCCATTAGAGTGTATCATATGTCAGCTTGTAAAAGAGCCAGTGTTCATTCTGGAGTGACCTTCAGCTGGGCCGAACGATGGCAGGCAGATAAAAGATTGATTCACACTGGTGATGGGAACAACATCATGTACATCTGTGTAAACACCAGTATTCAGTGCTAAAACAATGCAGACTCTAGCCAGCAAATTGATCTAGCATATGTGCTTATACAGATGAGATGTAAGAAAGTACTGTAAAATGCATTTGAATACATTTGCTTTGAACCAGATGTGAATCAATACATGAGACAAGCTACAAAGCTTGAATTCATTTTGATGGCTTAATCTTTATTTCCTAATGGGAATGTTTGTTATATCTTCTTGTATTGGGTAACATTAGGGCTAAAGGTGGAACATCCATGTATTGACTTTGTGGTAAATTAAGATGAATCCATAAAACAGAAAGTACCTTTTCTCTGGGTAAGAGGAACATCCCATTGCTTAATGGTTTCCCGATCCTATTGATATGCAAACAACATGGCTTTTCAAGTGCCCAGCTAAAGAGTGCAAATTTTTCGTCCTCGAGGCTCAAATACCTAACCGTATGTGTCCACTGACGCGGAGATGAGCAGGTGCTTTGTATTCTTTCTCTATGGGGAGCTAAGCAGTAGGGGACTGTGGGAGTGGAGCAGACAGCGAGAGCATCCAAAAGTGCAAAAGTTGTTCGCCATTTTTTCTATGTTCGAGTAGCTATAGCGACAACGTCTCAAGTGTTTTGTATTTGGATGTAAAAGTGAACATAAGAGTCTCTCAACATCAGAGCCACTGAGGACGGGAAGAGAGAAAAAACAGAAGAGAGGGGCGGGGTAAGCAGTAGCTTATTATTATTTAAAGAGACATGCACTGAAACGGGTCACTGTGAACAGAGCTGTTTTTGACAAGGTAACAAAGACGTTTCATGAAGCTTGTGAAAAATGTCATCTGATGTCCTCTTTAAAAATGTGTTTCAGAATCTGCCATTAGTGAAAATTCACAGGAATAAATAACATTTTAAAGTGTATAAAACAGAAAATCAACCTGGTCTAATGACAAAAACCTAAATACGTACCGCCATGTACTTTTTGTGACATACACGATGAGAAAAGTCCACTAGGTGGCGCTAAAGAGTGTTTATTTTTTCCCCCCGAAACAGATGAATGTACATATGGTGCGTTTTATGTGACGATGATATACCCGTTAATACCCAATAATATGAACAAAAGCAAATGTGACATAAAAACGCAATGGCAAGCGTGCCACTTTAACTTGTTTTTCGATTTTTCAGCTTTTTCATTGTGTGTTATGTTTTTCACAGGATTTGATTCCAAGGATTTCACTTCCTAAGTCCAGTTACATTACGGCTGAGCTACTGAGCAAACTTGTTACGCCTGCGAAGCAAAACATATGGATCTGTAATCGTAACTGTGTATGAAAACGACTACAAGTGCTCGCTGTTTTACCATCTCTAATGTTCATTTCTGTTGAAAGCTGCAGTGATATGTACTTATTGGTACGTATTTTGCATCTTGCGCAAAATTTCCCAGAGGTACGTTTTCGTCATGAGACCAGGTAGCAAAAAATAGTTATTTTAAAATTGTAAAAATATTTAACAGCATTAATATTTATATATTAGTATACATACAGTAATATTGATATATATAAGTATTTGTGTTATACATAGTGTATATTACAATATTACAGTCATACACTACATTGAAGACAATTTGAGCAGATTTTCAGTACACGCAGAGTAATTATTTTCTCATTTTTCTCATGTATCATTTGAACTGTACAGTAATTATTAATTTAGATGTTAGCTGAAGATTATTTGTTCTGAGTGCACATCAAAAACAAATCTGTTGTGATTTTTATTGGTTTACTAAGATGAGAATGCGTTCTGTTTTGCCCACTGCTCATCACAATAGATCAGATTTCACGCTGTGAATGGACACCTAATGGATTGAGGACTGGAATAAGGCCAGTTTGGGATCCCTGGGCTCTTCCCTTTCCCAGCATGACCAGTCTGAATCGAGTTCATTTGAGAAAACACAAGACATTTTTATGTATCTCCTCCATTTTAATGAGGGGTCCCTTAAGAAACAGATGGCGCATTAGTGGAGACAAACTCTCGCTGACATTGGTGGATTTCAAACAAACAACACCACGTGGCTCGAGCGGTGTGGTGCTCTCTCTGCAGATTATATATAGTCCATATTGTTTCATGAGCAACACTGGAATTTCCCCTTTTATTATTAAATGGACACAGCATTTTGTGGCCCCCGAGGAGGAGTGCAATATGAATGCGAAGAGGAGAATTTACAGCTGGCTCTGACTCTTTGTAATGCTGGCAGTAAAGATGCTGACTGGTTTGCTTTGAGCCTCACTTTATGTTAACCCTCAAAGGTACATCCAAAATGTGCACATGCATGGCTTCTTTCGGACAGACTTAGTGCATTTGCAAAAGTCCACATTTTTATGTCACATTTTATTCCATACTCATTATTTTGACATTATCAGAGTTACATGATGTAATTTCATACTTTTTTTTTTGTTTGTTTGAGCTCCACACTTAATTTTGCTTGTTCACCTTATATTGCAACATGGAAGTAAGCTATTTTCTTTGAATTGAGGGTTGAACGGATCGTAGTTGATCCGTGATCCGTACGAACCAGGCCCTATTGTTCGGCATGGCATGGATTAATTGCAGAATAACCATAATAGAGTGAAAGTTTTTCATTTGTACTTATTTACTTCACACATTCAAGCGATTTAAACCATTCCAGCGTAAGAAGAAGCGAAAGAGAACTCTATTCAGTACTCGCACAATGTTTTCTTCACACAACTAAGTAACTGAAAGTGAGGAAGCCTCACACTATTCAAGAGACCTTTCCAAGGTGGTTACGTATGGATGTGCATTCCAGAGCAAGACAAGCATTTGGCTCCCATTGAAGTCCACTTTATACAGAGAAAAATCCTGGATCCTTAATTTATTTTCGACTCTGGAAAGAAAGACATGAGCATCTTAGATGACATGGGTGTGAGTAAATAATCAGGACATTTTTATTCTGGAAGTGAACTAATGCTTTAAATCAGGGATCCTTAAATCTGGCCCACAAAATCCACTTTCCTGCACTTTCCATCATGAACATGCTAATCAATGTCTTTAAGACCATTAGAAAATCACAGGTAGGTGAGTTTGATCAGGGTTGGAGCTAAACTCAGCAGCACATTGGCCCTCCAGGGTAAGATTTGAGGAACGCTGCTTTAAATCATTAATTCACAACAATTTAAAATTCAACATGCCATTTTTTGTTGCGGTGCTTTTAAGACTTCAATGTAAACACCTGAAATAAGAGACTTTGTTGAAAAACTTATTTCAACTGTTTGTTTTTTAATGTTGAGATCCTTCAAAAGGAAATACAGAACTGCACATAGCCAGGAACAGCATGAGGTTAGTTGAGAATAATTGCATTTTTGATAATAGTATCTGTCTTCTGTTACTTCACTGTGACTGGGTAGGCCAATTTTCTAAACACCTCATAGACATGTAGCACGAAAGTTGCGAAAGTTTGTAATGAGCTATTTTCACAGCTTAGTTTCAAAGATCTGAAAGAGACAGTCTATTTTTATATCACAGAGAACTCTTTTTTTATTTCAACAGATGAAAGAAAATGTGATATTTTTTCATGATATGACTCCTTTAAAGTTTTTAAACTTCTTGCATACAATCATAGAATTGTTAAGGCATCTTTGTTATACAGTGCATGGTACTATTCCAGCTTAAACCTGCATTGTTTCCTTTCCCTGCGTACCTAAATGGAGGTTGACAGCTGTGTGCGGTTAGTCAGGCAAGAGCGCAGCCCGAGTTGGTGCGTAATGACGGTAATTAGCAAGATGAGCAGTGACATGTTTAGCGGATGCTCTGCGGTAGGTGTGCGAACACTTGAATGTGGAGTACAGTGAGTTGCCCCCAGCTGCGGCAAGGGAGCTCAATCAGCGAAATCGCTCTTGGCCCTATTGTACTATTTCATCCATTTCCAATGAGTCAGCCGCATACACTAATGCCATCCTATATATAAATTCCCCACCTGCTTACAAAATTCACCCCATTACATCCTCGTAATGTTAATCGGGGACCTCCAAGAGGATGTTTCCCACATGAAATCGAATTAGTATTTCTTATGTTTTAACTGTCGCAGCGGTGTAGCCGTCAAGGACGAGGATTGGAAATATTGATGTAGCTGACTCTGGTTGTACATATGTGCTGGCTTGATAAATGGGCCAAAAGAATTGTGCTGAACTGTAACAAACTGAACCGTAATTGTTATTCCGCACAGCATCTGTTATGCGCTCTGCTGATCGTAGTAATATGTGATGGAGTAACTGGGCGCTTTGGTTGTAAAGCACCCCGCACAGGTGCACGTCCCGCATCAGGAGCCGTGCGAAATAGATCAACCGCAGACCAACACAGCTGAGGCAACCTCTAGTTTCCTTGGAGCGTCCACAGCTGGTTTAGTCAAGAACAGCTTTATCTCTGAGCAGAGTCAGGGAAAACTTGTTCTGAAGAGCACGGATCCGAATGTTTTATAGGATGAGTTGCTTGGGGCCAGAATACTAAATTTAAGCGCATTAGGTCACCGGAATAGCCACATAAAGCAACGAACAAATAAATTTAAGGTTATGGTGATTCTGCTTTTTCATGCTCTGCTGAGAGCCTATTGATTTTCAAAGAGCATTTTTTATAGGCCTCTCGCAGTCTTGCAGGCAGGCGGCAGCGCTACAACCTGTGCATCAGAAAACACAGAAGCATTATGCTGAAGATTGAATGTTGGTCATTTCGATGTAGCATTTCATGCTGCTGGTTCTCAATTGGGGTCAGGGCTTTCTTCCTTGGGGTTGCAGTTGGCAGGGATAAAATGCAACTGGCCATATAATCTTGCATTGTTTGAATAGCAAAATACAGACATGTACACTACCAGTCAAAAGTTTGGACACACCCTCAAGTTTCTTATGCTTATCAAGGCTGTTTTCACTTGATCAAAAAAACCATTATCAGATCATGTCACATGATCCTTCAGAAATCATTCTAATATGCTGATTTTTTATCAGTGCTGGAAACAGTTGCGCTGCTTAATATATATATATTTTTTGGAACCTGTGATACTTTTTTCAGGTTTTTTTATCAGTAAAAGGTTAAAAAACAACAACATTTATTTAAAATACAAAGGTTTTATAATAATATACACTACTGTTTAAAAGTTTGGGGTCAGTAAATTTTTATTCTTTCTTTTTTTTTAAAGAAATTAATACTTTTATTCACCAAGAATGTGTTAAATTAATAAAAAGTGATGGCATAAATTTACATTGTTAGAAACGTAAAAAAAAAAAAAAATTATATATAGAAAAAATTGTATTTTTAATAAATGCTGTTCTTTTTAACTTGTTGTTCACCTAAGAATCCTGAAAAAAGAATCACAGGTTGCAATAAAATATTTGGCAGCACAACTGTTTCCAACATTAATAATTCTATTAATAAATCAGCATATTAGAATGATTTCTGAAGGATCACATGATACTTTTGATTGGTAGTGTATGTAATTATTTACAGTTTATTATTATGTAATTTTATGTATATATAAAATATAAAATTTTAAGAAAAATGACAATTTAAAATAACAGTTTATATATATATATATATATATATATATATACAGAATATTAAAATGTATTTCTGTGATGGAAAAACTACATTTTCAGCAGTCATTACATCAGTCTTTAGTGTTACATGATCACTCAGAAATCATTCTAATATGTAATCTTATTTGTAGCAATAGCTAACAATAACGTATGCGTCAAAATGATAGATTTTTCTTCTATGCCAAAAATCATTAGGATATTAAGTAAAGGTCATGCTCCAGGAAGATATTTTTGATTAGTAATATGCATTGCTAAGAACTTCATTTAGACAACTTTTGATTTTCTCAATATTTAGATTTTTTTGCACCCTCAGATTCCAGATTTTCAAATAGTAGTATATCGGCCAAATATTGTCCTATCCTAACAAACCATACATTAATGGAAAGCTTATTTGTCAGCTTTCAGATAATTTATAAACCTCAATCTCCAAAAATTGACCCTTGTGACTGATTTTGTGGTCCAGGTCAGATAGGCTAATTTGGTTCTCAAGAAATATCTCTTACTAGCATCTAGAATGTGGAAACAAAAGCCAAGTATGAATCTTGTCAAGTTAGAGTTTTTAAAGCATTTTACATTTATTCCAAAATAACAATTTACAATATATTTTATTTGTGAACTTATGTTCAGCTAACCTTTTTAATATTTAACTTTAAAGTATTTTTAAATTTTTCAAATCGTCAGTCATCAAAAACTCACTAAAAACTTCCATAGATCATTTTTAATGCCATTTTAAGTCTTATTTTGATGTAACTAAGTGGTTAGATCTAAGTGTATGATTTGTTTATTCATTAACACCATTATACTGTTTATTCAACTGATTCACGAATAAGCAAACACAAGAGAGGGGATTTATCGCATGAACCAATCATAGCCAAACATAACGAGTCATATCCAAGCATATTGTGATAGAGGCATTGCCTCCTCTCTTGTGACTTTCCCCCATTCATTCTCAATTACCCCCCACCAAACCCACCACATGCTTTAAGGGGGTCTGTTAAAACTTAATGGGCTCAGGAAAGTGAAAGAGACGCAGGCTTCCTATGTATCTTTACCTGCTGGTGTCGCTGTTGGACAGTGTTTATTTTGAAAAACTAGTGATTTATACACTTTTCAATGTTATATTTGTAATATTGGTTTTGTTTTATTTTTGTACTACACATTGTTTTCTCTACCAATATTTTGAGGCACTGCCTCTCTTGCTGCTTTGGAAGAAACACTCCTGGTATATAATTATAAATATTATAATCTGTGACCCTGTACCACAAAACCCATCATAATTTTACATTTTACAGATTTAAACATCATCTGAAGCTGAATAAATATGCAACTATTTGAAAGTCTGGAATCTGAGGGTGCAAAAAATCTAAATATTGAGAAAAGTGCATTTTAAAGTTCTTACCAATGCATATTACTAATTCAATTTAGACATATTTATGGTAGGAAATTTACTAAATATCTTCATGGAACATGATCTTTACTTAATATCCTAATGATTTTTAGCATGAAAGAAAAGTCTATAATTTTGACCCATGCAATGTATTTTTGACTATTGCCCCAAATATACCTGTGCTACTTATGACTAGTTTTGTGGTCCAGGGTCACATATGTGTATATTATTATTGAAATATAATGACTTCAGAAGGTCCTTTCTGATTCTCAAGGATCCAGTGGCGTGAAGTAGCTACATTTTAATCATGTCTATTCCTATCTGTATACGCAGCCACACACTTTGCGGTTCAGATCCAACCCTCGCGTAAAGGTAAAGTTCTGTTCTGATATGAGAGGGACTCGGACGCTCGATGGTTATTAAAGTACAGAGATAGGCGCTCTGCTCATTCAGCCCCTGCCGGAGCGCATGAGCGATGTGAGGATGAGTTGGCTAGTACTGGATTAAAGATCCTATCGCCATCAGAGGCAAAGCATAAAAAATGATTGGCCAGATAGCCGATGATGCCTTTCCAGCCCGAGATAGGGAGTGTGGAACAGTTTATAATGGAGCATAGGAACATGTGTGAGCAACAAGGAACAAGGTGGGTAGCTGATCCTGCAATCAGAAAACATCAGGTCTATTCATACCCACTTAAATTTTTGAGTCAAATATATTTTTGGAGCGCCACTCGTGACTCTTTTTTTTTTGCTTTTATCAATACAATAATACGATTCAGTTGATGTCATGTCAGCTGAAATTTTGTTTGTTTTATTAATTAAGAAATCATTACACTTAAAATTTTTTATTTAATTTTTTTTATTAAATTTTTTACTGTTGCCATTTTGTTATGCATGAGATTTAGTAGCTATCACATTAAAAATTAATTTAATTTAATTTAATTTAATTTAATTTAATTTAATTTAATTCATTTTTTTATTTTATTTTATTTTATTTTATTTTATTTTAGTATTTTATTTTATTTTATTTTATTTTACTTTACTTTACTTTACTTTACTTAAATAGGATTCACTGGTTTATTGCTTGGTTTATTAAATAAGACATTACTCTTATTTAAGGATGTTTTGGTAATTTATTTATTTATTTTATTTTTTACATAGGATTCACTGCCTGTCACATCCGAAATTTACCTTGGTTTATTAAGTAAGACATTACTCTAATATAAGGATGTTGTTATTTAATTTTAATTTATTTATTTTATTTTATAATTTAATTTTATTGTTCTATTTACATAGGATTCACTGGCTGTCATGTCAGAAATTTAGCTTGGTTTATCAAATAAGGAATTATTCTTATTTAAGAATGTTGTTTTTTATGTTATGTTATGTTATGTTATGTTTATTAAATAAGAAATTACTCTTATGTTTTTATAATTTAATTTAATTTAATTTTCATATGGTTTATTGCTTGGTTTATTAAATAAGACATTACTCTTATTTAAGGATGTTTTGTTAATTTATTTAATTTTAGATATTTTGATATTGTCTTATCTTGGACGTCAACAACTGTTTTGAAAGATGATTTTAATGCTTAAGTATTTAATTTAATTTAATGTTAAATTTATTTTGTCTTTTTTGTTGTTGTTGTTGTTGTTGTTGTTGTTGTCTTATTACGGACATCATCAACTGTCACTTGTACCTCCTCAAAAAAAAAAAAAAAAAAAAAGTGCCTGCAGTTTCTTTTTTTTAATGTCAGTTCACAAGGAAGATGCTTTTTTGTCTTTAATAGTTAATCGTCATCTTTTAAAATGTTTTGAACCTTTAATTATTCATTATCAAATGTCAAATGAGGCAGCTTTTTGCCATTTTACAGCCATTTGAAAGTGCTAATTGATTGTGCCTTTCACTGTTTGAAACAGTGAGATGTCAAGGACTGGACATTATCATATGCACTCCCTCTTACAAAGGTGAGATGAGATGTGAGAGGAAAATAAGGGTTGAAACGGCACGTCTGCACGGAGGAGGCCTGCCAGAACCTTTTAGCCTGGCACTCGTCCCTCTCATACTACGCTGATATACTTGTCACCAGAGGAAACAGTGCTGTAAGGCAAGCGTGTGTGCGTGTTTATGTGTCTTTTGTGTGTGTGTGTATTCTCTCAGAGCGGTTTTGACCGAGCGACTGTACAAGTTGATCGGCTTCAGTGAAGTGCCGTTCACAGTAGTTCCCATGCTGATCCATTGTTGTTGTCAATTAGGCATTGATCTGTCTTTTCAGTCCTCAAAAATCAAAGCCATTTCAGGAAGAGGCTCATCTGCTCTAATAGTTAGCTTTATGATTAGTAATTTTATCGCCCAGCAATTTTTGTTCTATGTGCTTGCCGGGTGGAAACTGCCCATTAAAAAGAGCCTCAGTCATTGTAGCTTGGAGATGTTAGGAATAACAGTGCGAATTAATCCACAAGTCAGTGCAGTTGTGTAATCCACTCGCTATGTTAATTACTCGCTATTTTCCTTGGAAAAGGGATTTATGGGAAGGGTCATTTAATGGATCAGAGCGATGGACCTGTTTTAGTTGGTGTGTTTGTGGTCCATCACTGACACTGTCAGTTTCACCTCAGTTCTTAAAGGGATAGTTCACCCGAAAATGAAAATTCTGTCATTAATTACTCACTCTCATGTCGTTCCAAACCTGTAAGACCATTGTTCATCTTTGGAAAACAAATTAAGACATTTTTGATTAAATCCAAGAGCTTTCAGATCCCACATAGACAGCATATCTCAGTGCTTGATTGGTTGTAAGGCATTAAGATAGTAAGATATTATAAACATTAACATGGTTTTCTGAAAAGCTGCTTTGAAACAATGAAACAATGTGTATTGTAAACACACTACACAAATAAATTTGACTTGACTTGATTTACATGCTTGTCAGAATACTGAAATATTAATCTTACTGCAATTCCCTATCCCCATACAATTTAGCACAAGCTCCATATTTTTTTTTTTTTTTTTTTTCTCAATGAAACATTTGTTGGATGAAAGTTTAAGTGCAAGAGTGCAATTCTGCTTTGCCAAATAACAGCTTTTAAAAAGACATCATCCTGGAGAGTCATTTAATATGTGACTGCAATGAATTGATAGTAAGAACCAAATCAAATGCAAATCATAGTGCATTTGCAATTACACAAGAACTGAAAGTTCAAATGTTGTAATGAATATTCAAATACATTTAGGGAAGAAACAGCCTCTGAAATGCAGCAATTTATATTTCATTACATACAGTACTATAAAAAAAATGGAATAAGTGTTCTTTTCTGTGTGGATTTTTTCAAATGTTTTTGAAAGCAGTTTCTTATGTTTACCAAGGTTGCATTTATTTTATTAAAAATAGAGTGAAAGCTAAAACTTTGAAATATTATTACAATTTAAAATAGCTTTCTTATTTTATTATATTTTATTATAGTTTATTCATGTGATGGCAAAAATGAATATTCGCAGCCATTATCCTTCAGAAATAATTTTTATTATTGTCATTATTATTTATACTGGTTGTTATTATTATCATTATTATCAGTGTTGAACTACACTATTTTTAAAAGAGGATTTATTCGAAACAGTATAATGTTAAACAATTTTTCCTATTTAAAATAGTTGTTTTAAATATAAATATAAATATAAATATATTTTAAAATGTAATTTATTCTTGTGATTTCAAAGCTGTATTTTTAGCATCATTATTCCAGTCACATGACCCTTTAGAAATCATTCTAATATTCTGATTTGCTGATCAAAATTTATGCATTTATTATTATTATTATTATTGAAAACAACTGAGTAGTTTTTTTTTTTTTCAGATTTACAGAGAGCATTTATCTGAATCTTTTGTAACATTATGACACCTTTATCATCACTTTTGATCAATTTAAAGCACCTTTGCTAAATAAAAGTATTACTTTCTAGTATTAATTTAAAAAGTATGAATTCTAAAGGATCATGTGACACTGAAGACTAGTAGAGTAGTAATGCTGAAAACTTATTTTTCACAGGGGAAAAAAACATTTTAAAATAGATATATTTAAATAGAGAGCAGTTATTTTAAATAGTAAAAATATTTCACAATATTACTGTTTTTGCTATATTTTGGATCAAATAAATGCAAGCTTGGTGAGCAGAAGATACTTCAAAAACAGAAAACAGTTTTAAACCGTTTTAAGTGTATTTTCTGTATCACTGCAGCATTGGTGAGCATAAGAGTTTTTAATCCATAATTATTCTAAACCTTTGACTCTAAGCATATATTTTATTGCAAGCAAGTACAGTATATAAAAAGAAGCCTTGTCAATTTGTAAGACTTTCACAGAGCCTTTCTCTTCATATATCTATGTGTCTGTATGTACTGCTAATGTATTTCAAGGCCAAGTGGTGTATAATATTAAGCTGCTCTTTACTTACAGTAACAGTTGCAAGGGATTTCGCTCAGCTTTCCTGGGCAGCAAAGACGTGATAGATGTGAACTCTTCTCACAGTTTTCTCTACACTAAAAACAACAAGTAGTTGGGCTACAGATACACATGCACTCAAACAGGAAGTCTCTCATGATTGGGGCCTTTCGCGCCCACATTAGATGTTTGCTACGCGCAGAGGGAGAAGGCAGACGACTCGCATTTGTTCATGCAGGCATGAGGCCCGACAGTAAATGGAGCTCATAATGGCTAGAACATGTTTGGAAGGGCATCTAATGAGGAAGCCCATTAGGTATTAATAGTATTTTAAAGGCCTGGGGAGAGGGATCAGGAGGGATAGGCAAGTCTTATTGGATACCAGACAGGAACCGAGGCACATTTTAGGTTTATTTGAAATTATGAAAGGTGCAATTACAGTAAAAGTAAATATTAGTTCATTCCGGATTAAATGTTTTCGATTGACCAGATTTATCTTAATACCGCAGAACACACAAAATCAAATTACTTCTCCATTATCATTCCCGAGATGAAATCCACCTTTTAAGGTTGATTCATCTAAATCCAGATTAATCAGACAGCAGAAGCGGCGTTTCTCTCAGATAGGTGTCACAGTCAGTGGTCCCTTTTAGTCTTCCATACTGCCTGCATCCTTTGAAGCTGCATTAGCTTTTACCCAAGATACTGGAGGTTTTTTTTATAGCAGCTGGAGCGGTGAGTCGAGGTCATAGGTTTGGCTCTTTCTTTGCTGTAGAAGGGGAAAGAGGGGTTTCTGGATTCATCCCCCTCTTTTACTTCCCACAAGGCTCAAAGGATGCTGGGAAATGATTAAAGACAGGATTCAGATGAAAGTGCCCACTGAAGGTAATAGACTGTACACTGGCAGCACTGTGGGATGTGCTTTAGAACAGTTTCATTTTGTTTGATGTTAATGGAATGTATCACAATGGTTGAACGTATATAGCAGGCTTGTGTACTATTTAGAATTGAATTGAGAATGCTTTTTAGATTCTTGAGTTTGAATTGATGTAGCAAGCAGGCGGCAGAAATTTGAATTTGAATGCAAGTAAAATGAACTAACGTTCAAAGTAATTCATTTAACTGTATTTTCCCATCTCTTTACATTTTTTTGAAAGTGTTCACTTCGTTAAAATGTCATCTATTTTAATTTATTTTATAATGCCATTAAATTCTGTGATGGCAAAGCTGAATTTTCAACAGACATTATTTCAGTCTTCACTTCAGTGTCCTTTTTCATTCCTTTTTTAAAATAGACTGTCAACCAATTTACTGCCTCCTTGCTGAGTAAAAGTGTTAAAGGGTTAGTTTACCCACAAATGAAAATTCTGTCATTAATTATAGAGTTTGTTCAAGATGCTTAAAGTGTGTGAAGCACTTGAATTTGACTTTTTGAAATTTAAGGCCTGGAAAACCCTTGAAAATAGCAATATTTTTGAAGAGTTACTTGGAAAGTGCTTGAATTATTGAAAGACAGAGTATCTATAAAATATGTGGGTTTTTTTTTCAGTAAGCACATATATTTAAATGCAAAATTCACACAATTCAAAAAACGCTGCTACAATACTTTTTTCTCTTATTTCAGTTAATGTTATAAAACTACCGAGCTAAGTCAGTCGTAGTATTGACAATGTTGTGTAAACATGGCTGAAGGCGCAATAAGAGAGACAGGTGAACCAAATCTTCGATTGATTCAAACTCATGATCATTAATTTTAAGCGAATCACTAACAAAAGCCAGATTGAATAAAACATTAAAATATTTAGAATTTCATCATCACTTGTAATGCTTTTAAAAAGCACATGGTGATGGGTGAAACTGAGCTTTTTGAAACTCTGAATCGGTTAAACCAATGTGTTGTCAAATGATTCACTGTTTCGAAGCACTCCAATCGGATCGCAAATCATTAGTTTCATTTCGGGACGAGTTTGCGAATTATTTAACTTAGAATGGGACTTCAAATCATGTATCGTAATTCATTTGATTCAGATCGGGACTTCAGAGCGGGTTCACAAATCATTTAACTTAGATTGGGATTTCAAATCGCGTCTCGCAAATCATTCGATCCAGATTGAGACTTGGGAGTGGGTTTGTGAATCATTTAACTTAGATTGGGATTTCAAATCGCATATCGTGAATCATTTGATTCAGATCAGGACTTTGCAGTGGGTTTGCGAGTCATTTAACTTAGATTGGGATTTCAAATCGCATATCGTGAATTGTTTGATTCAGGTCGGGACTTTGGAGCAGGTTCACAAATCATTTAACTTAGATTGGGATTTCAAATTGCATATCGTGAATAATTTGATTCAGAACGGGTCGAATTATGAATAATTTAGCTTAGATTGGGATTTCAAATCGCATATTGTGAATCATTTGATTCAGGTCAGGACTTCGGAGTGGGTTTGCAAATCATTTAACTTAGATTGGGACTTCACATCGCATATCACAAATCATTTGATTCCGTTCAGAACTTCGAGCGCGTATGGTTCCGATCAGGATTTCAGGGCTGTTTAAACAGTATAAAATATGAATTAAGGCAGTATAATTATGAAAACATTACAAAGAAATAAGAAAGAAAATATACACAAATACAAATCTTTTAAGAAAACTAAACGTGGCTTTACTATAGTAAAAGTGTAGTATACTTTAGTATTGCATGTGCTTCACTTTGTTTGCCATTTTGTTTTATTAGTATATTTTTATTCATCTATTTATCTTTTTTAGAATTTGAAAGAGAAGACTTTGTTTAATAAGTGATATCTCTGATTGAAGTCCTTGAAAATCCAAAAAGTAGTGCTTGAAAAGTCCTTGAAAGTTCTGGAATTTCATTTTACAGTGTCTGTACAAACCCTGTAATGACTCACCTTCATATTGAACTCATATTACCTTTGTTCATCTTAACAACACAAATTAAGATATTTTTGTATGAAATCCGAGACTCTGCATATCAACGCAACTACCACGTTCAAGGCCCAGAAAGGTAGTAAAGACATTGTTAAACTAATGTGACATCAGTGGTTCAACCTTAATTTTATGAAGCTACGAGAATACTTTTTGCTTTCATGCACCCAAGGACTGTTAAAAGTAAATAATTCTTACACATTTACATTTCATCCCCCTATCTTTTTATCTAGGCATTCCTCATTTTTTTAGATATGTGCCGAGGGGTCAAATTTATCATTGCGACCAGCTTTGAAACTAACAAAATCACAAACAAATGAAAGGAGGGATCGATCGCAAGTGTCTCCCAGAATGATGAACTGGCACTTCTGCTAAAAATCAATGGTTTTTCTCTCCACAGGTCTGACGGTATGATCGTGACTTAGTGCGAGCTCTCGTTGGCCTTATAAACCCACCCTCCCTCCACCTTCTTTTCTCACATTATGAATTTTAACCACAATGTTTGTCTTATATTTCTCTTTCCATCTCAAATGCATGCCAGTTTGATTTGTGCCGAAATCCCCCAGCAGTAATAGCACATAGGACAAGCCATATAAGTGAATGCAGCTGGATGTATTTACAGTCATATTGACTTTGCCTGCCTTTATCTGTCTTGCTTTGTGTGGCACTTGCTTATTGGCTGCATGTCTTAGAATACAATCGATCTGCTATATATGTTGCATCTCTGTGGGCAAGCCTTTATTAACAGAATCTATAAAACAGACACATGGCATTCCCACAGTGTGCTCAGATGTCCAGAATCTCTTTTCATAGCATTTATAATTCATGTGTAACCCTCTAACCTCAACCTCAATCTCACATGAATACGTTATCGACTTTGCATCTTCATTATAGATTAACATGTTTTCTAATTCTATGTACAAATGTGATTGCATCTGAAATGAAAGACACATCATGATAATTTATTAAGTTTATGGATTGGGTATTTTTGTGGGAGACATAAGAAAGGGTCAGTGCGGTTTGAAGCTGACAAATAATGGTTCTAAGACGATAACAGATAACATTATGCACCTTTTTCTTTTGTACGCACTTTAGTAAAGTTCAGCGTTCTGTAAAAGGCTTTTTCTTTTCCTCCTTCCAAAGGAAATCAGCCTTAGTCCCAATTTGACAGCAGACCTATCTCTGATTTTTGTATTTGTGTGTGTGTGCACACGAGAGAATTGAAAGAGAGAGAGTGAGAGTCTGTAATGACGGTTTGCCTGTCAGTTATGTGAGATAGAGGGAAATCTTTGACAGCTTGAGAAAGTTCCTTCAGTTTCATCAGTGGTGGGAGAGCATGCTGTCACAAGGAAATCTACAGGCTGAAACAGGTATCCATCACAGAGAGAGAGAGAGAGAAAAAGAGCGAGACATGTGAAAATGCTATTTCCTATCTAAAACAATAGCAGAGGACACAAGAAAGGATTCTCTGTTCATCTGTAATCTTCCAAACATCCTTGTTTTATAGAGTTTTCAGGGAGCAAATTTGCAAAAGGAAACAAAGTTCTGTTTATATATGGCAGATATGCAGTTCTGGTTTTGTCATAAAAGCGGCAAAGTTCTTGAAAGGCTAACCGGCAAATTGGAACTCAGAACAAACATAATTATTAGAAATGCTTGGTTTTGTCTGAAGCAGTATGGAGGAGTACCAACGCATTAGCTCTGCTAACTTTACATTTTTCAGAGTGACAGTATCTCAGATATTTTCAAAATAGTGAAACTTTTTCAGTAACAAGCTACCTTTTCCGACAAGTAGCAGTGTAAAGCAACCAAATGCTAAATTGCTGTTATTTGTTTTTTTTTTTACTGTCACAATGTAGGCTATATAGCTGTTTAGTGTGTAGTCCTAAAACACGGAAGATACATTGTTTAGCTCTGGTAACATTTACAAATGATATCGCTCACTTAAAGTGATAGTCCACCCACGGGGCAGCCGTGGCCTAATGGTTAGGGAGTCTGACTTGTAACCAAGAGGTTGCGAGTTCGAGTCCCAGGTCCGGCAGGGATTGACGGTGGGGGGAGTGAATATCCAGCGCTCTCTCCATCGTCAATACCACGACTGAGGTGAGACCCTTGAGCAAGGCACCGAACCCCCAACTGCTCCCCGGGCGCCGCAGCAATGCAATGGCTGCCCACTGCTCCGGGTGTATGTTCACGGTGTGTGTGTGTTCACTACTGTGTGTGCACTTGGATGGGTTAAATGCAGAGCACAAATTCCTAGTATGGGTCACCATACTTGGCCTCACGTCTCGTCACTCACTTGAAAATGATTTTGTGTGTGTGCGTTGTGTTATTTTTTGTGTTGTGTTGGATGTACACTCTTAAAAATAAACTTTCCAAAAGGGTGTTTTTGCAGTGATGCCATAGAAGAACCATTTTTGGTTCCCCGAAGAACCTTTCAGTGAACAGTTCTTTAACATTTAGATCTAAAGAACATTTTTTGACTATAAAGAACCTTTTCTGCATTTGAATGTTCAATGTTTGTCATGGAACCATCAATTAGATGAGTTTGTTTCTTCATCGGAAGAGATATAGAGAAATTTAGCTTTACATCACTTACTCACCAATGGATTCTCTACAGTGAATGGGTGCCATCAGAATGAGAGTTCAGACAGCCTATAAAAGCATCACAGTAATTCACAATATATGAACAAAACTCCAGTGCATGTTTGTAAGAAACAAATTTGTTTAATAAACATATTTGTTGGATACTCTTCTGGACCGTTAATGCTTGTTAATGGTGTTCTATCTGTGCATTTTTTTTCTTACAACTTTTTCACAGGGAGCAAACAATGTTATGGATGGAGGACTCACAATTTAGAAGGAAGCATCATTTTAAAGCTAAAAATTTTAATGATGGGTTTGTTTATTATAAACATGCAACGTTTAGTTTCAAAAGACATTTAGTGATGGACTGGAGTCGTGTGGATTACTTGTGACCTTTTTATCAGCTGTTTTGACTCTCATTCTGACGGCACCCATTCACTGCTAATGATCCATTGGTGAGCAAGTGATGTAATACTTAATTTCTGATTAAGAAATAAACTAAACTACATCTTGGATGGTCTGAGGGTTAGTACATTTTTAGCAAGTTGCGATTTTTGGTTGTTTAACCAACTTTGTTAGAAGCCATAATTGTCAAAAGAGTAGTTTTTGTCTTGGTTGTTTGCCACTGGTCTGAAGAAATCACATTGAATAGTGCCATCATGAACAACATGTATGAATATGGAATATGGAGTTACTGTACATATTATTATAGAAAGAAGTATTACTTTTTTCCAAAGTTGCAATTTTTCTTAGTCGGTTGAAAATAATAAAACCATCTCCCTCTAGGGTAATGTAAACAGAGAGCTCATAAAAAAAGTGATTTAAAGTACTTCTCGAAAAGGAATGGATAGGATGATATTGTCCTTACTACACACTGGGCAAATATCCATATGGATTTACAAATTCCCTGAAGCAAGGTCCAAAGCTAATTAAAGCCATACAGTGTGAAAACAAATCAGGGGAAAATGAGTGTGTAAACAGAGGTCAGTGCTGCTTTATCAAACAAAGACAGTTAATTGGGTCAGAACCGTTCTGCTAACAAGTCACACAAGTTTTTCTCTTCTTGAACTCAATGTGAGGCTATATACAGTGCAATGGGAACTGCACGTATTTCTTACGTACCGCAGAATGTTTCAAAAATAGACTACACTGTATTTGAAACTACTGTGGAAATATCCCAAAGCCAGTGACTATCAAAAAGACTTTCTCTTTCAAATCCTGAGGCATTTTAAGGCATCTTGGAGTAGGTGCGCTTCTGATGCATAGGCAGTCCAAATGATAATGTTACCTCATAGCTTGTTTTAGCCTAATTCTATAACATGCATCTTTCATGGAGAAGATAATCTTAGAATGCTCAGTGAAAATATGAACCTAAGATAATACACGAGTCAAGAGAAAAGCAGATCATAAATAAACCGTTCAAAAGTTTGCAGTCTGTATGTTTTTTTTAAAGTGCCTCTATTTCGAATATTGCCTTTCATGCACTGTGTGATGTAGCTGTATGTGAATGTAAAGTTATTGGCTCCCAAAAGAAAGAATCGACTCACAACAGCCTGAACGAGTTGTTAGTAATTCAAATCTTACTTCCTGCCATTGTTCTACGTTGGCTGGTTGGCTGGTACAACTGCTTCTCTAATCTCGAGGAGTTCAACACAGGTTTCACAAAATGTTTGCTCTTGAAAGTTACTCAGTACCTAGTTTATTTCGACCAGCTGGCTCCACTGAATCACAGCCTGTAAGTATGATAAATAATACGTTTATATTTTCTATAGAGCGTAAACGTGGGTGTATTGTTTCTGACACACGCTGTACACGGTAGACCAATCACAATAGACTGGGCCATCTGACCAATTAGAGCAGTGTAGGATCATGGAAAGGAGGGGTTTAGAGAGACTGAATCTTTGAACTGCTTTAAACGAGTCGTTTGAAAATCGCTGGGAAATTATGTGATATTAAATGCATATTTTGTGAAAACTGAAGTGTTGTTTGACCTTGCATGCATGTAAACATATTGTAGGAGATGCCCTAAACAATATTAGGAACCTTAAAAATGGCATAATTGAGGCACTTTAATGTTTTTGAAAGAAGTCTCTTTTGCTCATCAAGACTACATTCATTTACAACTGAGGTCAAAATGTTAATTATTTTACCAAAATAAGAGGGATCATACAAAATGCATGATATTTTTATTTAGTCCTGACCTGAATAAGATATTTTACATAAAAGATGTTTACATAAATAATAGTTGATTTTATAAACATTACCATGTTCAAAAGTTTACATACCATTGTAGGGCCCTATGAAATCCATTTAATTTTCCAGTTTTATTTTTTTCCAGATTTTTCCATTTTAATTTTTCTGGACTCCTTTTTAATGGTTAAATAAAATTGTTTTAATGAAAAAAGCATGTCTAATTAATTAACATCATGAAACGTATACAATTTAACATCAATTTATTAAAATATTGTATTTTAGTGTTACCAAATTCTGGGTTTAGCATGTTTAATTATTTGAAACAAGTTTTAGTTATTCTTACAATAGCCTTGTGAATTTTTATTCACTCAGAAATTCTGTGTTGTGTATTTATATTAACAGAAGGCATACAAAATATTTTATCTTTTAATTAATGAAAATTAACCAAATTTTATTTTTGGCAAGTAAAGGCTATTAAAATTGGAGGGTTTGTTTTGTTTTGTTTTGTTTTGTTTGTTTAATGATAGTTGTTCATGAGTCCCTTGTTTGTTGTGAACAGTTAAACTGACCAAATTCTTCTTTGGTTTTTCAGCATTTTTTGTGTATTTGAACCTTTTCCAACAATGACTTTATGATTTTGAGATCCATCTTTTCACACTGAGGACAGCTGAGGAACTCATATGCAACTATTGCAGAAGGTTCAAATGCTCACTGATGCTCCAGAAAGAAAAACGATGCATTAAGAAACTTTTGAATAGAATGAAGATGTGTGCATTGTTCTCATTTTGCCAAAATATAATTTTTTTTAGTACTGCCCTTCAGAAGCTACAGAAGATACTTAGATGTTTCCCAGAAAACAAAATAAGTTACATTTACCCTGATCCTCAAAATTTTGTGTGTGTTTTCTTTTGAATCATCAGTAAGCGTTTGAACCTTCTGTAATAGTTGCATATGAGTCCCTCAGTTGTATGAAAAGATGGATATCAAAATCATAAATTCGTTGTTGGAAAGGGTTCAAATACGCAAAAATACTGAAAAACCATAGAATTTGTGGGACCTGAAGGATTTTTCTGTTCAGAACAAAAGGGACTCATGAACAACTATCACTAAACAAAACAAAAAAACACAGCTGTGGATCATTCAGGTAACAACACAATATTGAACAGGGTCATTTTTTTATAAATTCAACTATTATTTTCTCTTATGGACTACATGTAAACATCTTTTATGTGACATTTCGTATTCAGATATTTCAATATATCTTATTGTTATATCATTTTCAGAAGCCATTACTCAAGGCTTCAGTGTGATCCTACAGAAATCATTTTAATATGCTGATTTTCTGCATATTAAAATATGCAGAAAAAATTCTTCTTCTTATTAAACTGTATAATATTTTATGGAAAGTGTGATGCATTTTTTCAAAACTCTTTGATGAATAGGAAGTTCAAAAGAGCAGCATTTATTTGAAATAAAAATATTTTATAACATTATAAATGCCTCTACTTTTGACCAACCTAATGCATCCTTGCTGAATAATTTCTTTAAAAAAGTACCATAAAAACTGTTTAGAGCAATAATAATGTGTGTGTGTGTGTGTGTGTGTGTGTGTGTGTGTGTGTGCGCCTCTATTTATGCTGCTCAGAGTATCACATCACTAATAACTCTATTAAAATCAATTGTGTGTTGAGTCTTCTGTGCAGAGTCATTCCAAATGGCTCTCTTATGAGGTTCCATGATGGTTAAGATGCTGTGTTAGACGGCCGCTCACTATGTTTTCAATCTGTGATTAAGCATAAAATGAATAGCTCTTCATATCCACTTACATTTAACTAAAAAAAATCATTAATTTCTATAGCCTTTCTATGTCTTATTAATCACTTAGAAAGCAATAGACTAATTCAGAACATACTCACTAAATGAGATATACTGTAAATTGTAGCTTAATGATCAGCACCATGGACAGCTCCCTTCTCACTCACATCATTGTCTTACATTACAATCGGTTTTACTGATATAATAAATCATTACAAGCTCACACACACAATGAAGTATAAATATCCTTTGTGTTAAACGTGTTACTCTTCACATCGTTATCACATTCTCAAGTTCAGCTATATGTCCTGGCTGGTGGGAGGGTGCTGTACATTTACCTGGATGAGCCGTCATTGTTTAAAAACACCGCTCACTTCTCGTGCTCTTATTCACAGTTCGGCTTGTCTGTGGAGCCAGCAGTAGCGCTTTAAATGAGGAACTCTGACCGTGCAGCTCAGGGTTATCTGTGCCTCTCAGCAATCAGCTCCGCGACCTTATTTCCCAGCGCTGGCACACATTTACTCTCGCCGTGGCTATTGTATAGACTCCCTCAATCTCTATTATAGGCCGACATATGTTGTTGTGTTTTTCTGCTAACATGTGCGCGGATTCTTTTTGAGATCAAACCCTGAAGGTCGCGTCGCGTTGTTTCTGCTCTGATTGGCATGTAGGAATACAGCTTGTGAGGTTTATATACTTCTTGTAGGGATCTGTTTTATAGAGATTTATATGGAGTTCAGAAGGCTGTGAATGGATTGTTTTTTTTCACAGGCTAGAAAAACACATGGGCTTTGTTGCAAAATACAGTGAGCTGTTATGCTGCCTGCTGCTTACAATGGAAGTTATATTCTAAGACAACATCCAAATGACATTGAACCTGTAAAATATTTATATACACATATATTTGTTTGTTTGTAGTTGGTTGGTTTGGTTAATGGTTTATTTATTTTTTATTAATTTATTTAAAAATAAATAAATAAATAAATAAATGGGAAAAAAGCCTGCTAAAAAGTAAGCGGTCACTTATAAGCATGTAACTGTAGCGCACACATATATTGAGTAAAATAATAATTGTTATAAATACACAAAGCTATTTCAATTCAAATATTGCATTTCTAATTACTTATAGGTATATTTATGAATTATAAATAAATGTAACATTTCTTTTGTGCAGCATCTTGAATCATTTGTTTGTTTGTTTTTGTTTTATTTTGTTGTATATTTTATTTTATTTCTGATTTTATTTTATGTTTTTTCTTCCATTTTTATTTGATTGTATTTTAGGTGATGTCCCTAATTTTTATTTTGTTTTATTTTTTAAATGTAATTAAATTAATTTTTTATTTCATTTAATTACATTTTTATTAAATTTAGTTGTTTTAATTTAATTTTAGATAACTGCAATGTTTTTTATTAAATTTTTTTATTGAATGTAATTTTATTTTGTTATTTTGTTTTAGATGATGCAATGCTTTATTTTCTATTTAATTTTTAATTTAATTTCAGATGATGCAATGCTTTATTTTTTTATTTTGTTTTATTTTAGATGATGCAATGCTTTATTTTTATTTTATTTATTTTTTATTTATACAGATTTTTTATTAAATATTTTTAAATGTAATTAAATAAAATTTTTACATTTAATTAAATTTCATTTTTATTCAATTAATTGTTTTAATTTAATTTAATGTGATTTAGATAATTGCAATGTTTTTTATTTATTTTATTTTTTATTTAATGTAATTTTATTTTAATTTTGTTATTTTTTTGTTTTGTTTTATTTTAGATGATGTGATGCTTTTATTTTATTTTTATTTTTTGCTTGCTGTATTAATTTGAAACATTGCTTTTTGCACACTATAGAGTAAAAAAGTAGGAATATTCGGATGCAGAGTACATTCTCAAACAAAGCAGTGTTGTCAAATGCTTAATGCAGGATTTAGAGACTGTCGGAAGACAGATGCTCTGAGAATGCCTAAAAATATGTGCCTGTAACCCTGGACTCTTGTCACGGCTGTCCTGTCTTCATTCAAGAAATATAGATGATTTGATTTGCTGGCATGCTGATTGTTGTGATTGCGTAACCTCATATATATTTTCCCTGTAAAACAGTGCTTTGTTTATAAGCTCTCCATATGGTTGGTAGAATCCGTAATCCATTATAAAAATGTAATCCCACAATGTATTTGCCAATACGGATGCATAATCCATGAGTTCTCACTGGAATTTTTGCATCGCATTCTTGTCCATGCATGCAAATGGACAAGTTCTCGTCACTGGTGTGGTAATATATGTGCATAATGATGGCCGGTCCACTTTCATCTCAGCACATGAAGCCCAACAGTGGAGTCACAGCTGCTCAGCTTATTAGCTCATTGAATTAGACCAATCATGAGCCAAATGGAGGAAAGACCGGACACAGTACCATGCAATGCTTATAAATCAGCCTTACTCTCTAATAGAACATGGCTATTTCAGCTCTTCTTATTACCCAGATGATCATGGCACAGTGAAGGTCTTCACGGAAATTTAGGGTAAGATTTACTGAGGAAAAAAGGGGAAATTGGCAACAGTCTCCAAGGAAGGAAGCTCCTTTAAAAGGAGGCCAGCTTTCTTTAAGGTGTTTTATCTCAAGTCCTTTGCGGGCGGTCGGCGACCGACAGAGCAAGCGGTCATCGAAAAGGGTTGTAGTGCTTATCCCGACTCTCTACATGCCTGGTGCCGGCTAAAGCCACCCTTTTGTCTCACCACTGACTGAGAACACACCATTAACAGAGCCACAGCTTGACAAGAAAAATGAAGAGAGCTATTTTCTGTGGCCTCGAGTGCCAGGCTGAATAATGAGCAGACATTCTTTCTCTCTTCCCCCTCCACGGATTCACTCCTCCTTGTGAAGACCCAGTCAGAGAAGAGTGTTTCTGTCTCTTCCCCCCTTTTTTTTCCTTCTCGCTCTCTCTTCCTGTGCCCTGATCTGTGACTTCTTTTCCTAGGAAACCAGGGCAGGAACAGACTGTGTGTGCACATCACATCCAAGATCTTTGAGAGGTGAATTAGATAAATGTCTAGTGTTGTCTGATTTATGGATTTGAGGACGAGATGTTTTGCATCCAGAATGTCACAAACACTCATACTGGAATCAAAGTAGGTGTCTAATAAAATACGATTCATGTTTAGTGCGTTGTTTAGTTTTCAAATGGAAAAGAAAGGTCACAAATGAGATATCTTTATTATCTCAAATGTTTCTCATAGACAGCAAGACATTGAATGGAGAACACACAGAACATGCAGTCCACAGCATGCACATCACCACCAACTTCTTATGCAGGGGCCAAAAGGGTCATCCCTTAGGCCTTCATCTGGACATCTTGCAATCTCAGTGAAATTGGGAAATGAGGCCAGTTCAATAGAGTTTGTCATAAAATTAAAGAAATTAGCACCAGGTGCCAGATTAACATCAATAACTTGGAGGTATCTGTATTTGTTCTCTAATTTGGATCAGAGTTCTTTTTCAAATATCTCAGTTTTTATACTGTCCGTTAGAATATAATTAATTTATGAAAAACTGTTTTTCTACCCCTGTTAGGATAACTTCAAATATGGCTAAACAGTGACCTTGAAATTTAGGAAATTGCAGGTGTTCTCTAATTTAGATCTTCACTGTATGTATGCACTGTATATACAGGGGTGAAAACTTTTTGAATTTGAAGATCAGGGTAAATGTAACTTATTTTGTCGTTTGGGAAACATGTAACTTTTTAATTTTATTTATCTTCTGTAGCCTCTGAATGGCAATATTAAATGGAAAAAATATGATATTTAGGCAAAATAAGACAAAAGTACACATCTCCTTTCTGTTCAAAAGTTTTCACCCCCCAGGTCTTAATGCATCGTTTGTCCTTCTGGAACATCAGTGAGCATTTGAACCTTCTGTAATAGTTGCATAGGACTCCCTCAGTTGTCCTCATTGTGAAAATCATGCAGTCATTGTTGGAAAAGGGTTAAAATGCACAAAAATGCTGAAAAGCCAAAGAGTTTGTGGAACCTGAAGGATTTTTCTGAAGAACAGGACAAACAAGGGACTCATGAACAAATATCACTAAACAAAAAACAGTTGTGAATCATTCAGATAACAACACAGTATTAAGAATAAAGTGGATGTAAACAGGTTCATTTTTATGAATTCAGCTATTATTTTCTCTTGTGGACTACATGTAAACATCTTTTATGTGAAATATCTTATTCAGGTCAGTACTAAATAAAACATTTTTCTGATTCTAAAAGGGGGGTGTAAACTTTTGACCTCCACTGTATATATAAACTTTTTATATATAAAATATGTTCAATATTACAATTAGTATCAGATATTTATTTGTGAATGCTGGCTCATTTCCAACGATCTTTGCAATCCATTACATATAATAATAATCTTTTTTTATACTATACATTTTCTAATTTTAAGATGTCTAAATTATTTTTAAATTATTGATTTTGTGCTATTATTTTTAGTGCTTTTTTCCCCAAAATCTAGTTTTTTTTTTTTTCAGACATTTATTAGTTATCAGCTATAACATGACAAATAATTTTCACCTTGAAGGGATAGTTTACCCCAAAATGACACATACTAGCAAAAATTCTGTCATTAATTACTCACCCTCATGTTGTTCCAAACCCGTAAGACCTTTGTTTATCTTCAGAACACAAATTAAGATATTTTTGATGAAATACTAAGATATTTCAGATGATTATAGTTTCGATAATGGCAGAAGAATTGTTAAATAATATTGTTATTTTTGTTTTCATGTAGCTTCGTAAAATTATAGTTGAACCACTGATGTCACATGAACTATTTTAACTATGTCCTTACTATGTTTCTGGACCTTGAACGTGTCCATTGTGTTTCTGTCTATGCAGGGACAGAAAGCTCTTGGATTTCATCAAAAATATCTTAATTTGTGTTCTGAAGATGCACTAAGGGTTTTACGGGTTTGACACGACATGAGGGTGAGTAAATAATGACAGAAGTTTGATTTTTGGGTCAACTATCTTTTTAATGGTATCTGCCAGAATTTTAATATTAGTTCATCCTTACTCTGCCTTCAAAATGAATATCAACAATTGAATCATTCTCCTAAGGCATATGAGAAGAAACATCTGGGATGCAGTTAATACTTCAAATAAAAAAAAAAAAGATTTCCATTAAGTGAATGAGCAATATTATTATCCTCTGGGTGTATTGATGGTGTCTAGCTAGAATATAAGCACTCCAAAGGTTACAACACACAAGCTGACGCACACCGACACACTAACAGAAAGAAAAGAGCATTAGTCAGATCCTATATTCTCGAAGTGGCTGTGTTCCCTGCAGACACCTCTTCCCCTACCCCTGAGTGCTAATAAAATGACGTGAGGACCCGTCTGCTGTGCAGGCAGCGTGAATTCACAGCCAGAGAGCAACCGATGAACCGCCATTGGTGTTTTTTCCTCACTGTCTTCGTGTACAGATGTCTGAGTGTGTTCAAATGCGAATTTACTTTTGCGTCTGTGACTCGTGAATGCAGCTGTTCATCTCTTTCTCCTGTGTAAACATGTTAATATTTGTCTCCGAATGACTTGGGATACGAGCTTGCGCACGTCAGGGAAAGGCAACTGCGGCAGTAATAGTTCAGCTTGGGCATGGGGTTTGTGATATATGGTTATGGCCATTCATTGAGTGCCAATTAGGCCTCCTCAGTGTTTGAGCACTATGGAATCCCATAATGCTCTACTCTCCAGAGCACCCACGGCTGCCTCCTCCAATGAATAAAGAACAGGAAATAGAAATCTCAACAGGAGGATTTGGTAGCTCATGTTTACTCTCTCGTCACAGCAACAGCAAATGAGCAATGTTCTTCTCTTCTGTTTGTTTCTCATAGATAGCAAGCCATTTTCTATGGATCCACTGATCGGCATCTTCTCAAACCACAAGGCTCGTTCCTACAAGCACATCTGAGTCCTGCAAGCAGGTAATTTGTGTTTAATTTAAATTTTTGTTCTTGCTTTCCGTTTTGAATTGGAGTCCGAACGTGTTTGCTGTTAATCACACCGCAACCTTTCTGCTTTAATCTGCCATTGTGATTTGCAAAAGAAGAGGTGAGAAAAGACCAGAGGATCTGCTGTTATGCAGAATCAAGCACAGGCTTTTATCCTTTCAAACGCCGGCAACAATTGTAAGACAGTCTGACCTCTTTTCTGATGCTGATTAGCGTGGTATTTGAGCTGACATTAAACATGGTGCAGTAATTATGCTAAAAGGTAACCGAGAGGTAAATGCAGGGAAAAGAGGCTCTTCGTTCTGATACACTTTATAAACTCTGCGGTCGGGTTAAGTGGTGGACTCGTCAGATACGCAGCGGTTTCCAGATAAGGTATTAGCATTAAAGTAAGAAATCTCTATCTATAGCAGCCATTAAGTTTTCCATAAAAGCAGTTTTGTGAGATCCGGTCTCACAGCGTTATTTCAAAACTTTGCATCAAGTTCAATGGTGCAGTAAACGGCTCAATACCCGGAGCAATTCATTAGCAGTAAATGTGCCGTTATAGCCTGCGTTTTAAAGGGAGTTGCTAAAATAATCGAGTTTATGCTGTGAACTAAAAGATGAAATATTAAGTTTAACAAAATGACTGTTAGTTTAGCTTTTTTCTTTTGAGGGGCCCTGTGGCAGTCCTGGTTCAGAAAAGGCATCAAAATCAAAGAACGAAAGAAATAAAAAGTGCTTTAACAGCGTAGTAGTTTCTTAGTGCTATACTGCATACACTACCTGTCATAAGTTTTTGAACAGTAAGACTTTTTATGTTTTTAAAGAAGTCTTTTCTGCTCACCAAACCTGTATTTATTTAATCCAAAGTATTTAAAAATGTAATTTATTCCTGTGAGTTCAAAGCAGAATTTTTAGCATCATTACTCCAGTCACACTTTCCTTCAGAAATCATTCTAATATGCTTAAAACAGCTGAGTAGATTTTATTCAGGTTTCTTTGATAAATAGTAAGTTCAGAAGAACAGCATTTATCTGAAATAGAAATCTTTTGTAACATTATAAATGCCTTTATGATCAATTGAAAGCATCCTTGTTAAATATAAGTATTAATTACTATAATTTCTTTCCCAAAATGTATTATTATTACATATTAAAAGCATTACACTAGCAACGGAAGGGAACACACATACTAGCAGAATGTATAAGCTGAATTTAATATTGCCTTAGATAAAAGTATATGCTTAAATGCATAATGCGTGACTCAAATCTCAAAAAACTTTCAGTATGACTATGCTTTAAACTTCTAGACATTAACAATTTCACTATACTTTTAGCGAACAAAGACAGATTTCAAAACACGCATACATGCATGCAGCAGGCTGCAAATGAGAACGAGCTGTGGTGGGCTAATGAATGATAGGCACTTGAAACGGTGAGGAACGATGGTACAGATGTACAGCTGGCAGAGGCAAACACCGATGTGAGTGAACATTAAAGATTCATTCAAACAGCTGTTCCTTATCCAGGACAGCACGATCCGCCACCATGTGCTCTGATTCTGAAACAGAAGAGTGCAGGAAGCAGGGGTGAAAATTTGACTAAAGCTCAGGGTATTACACAAGCAGCAGAGTCAGCCGAGAGATCTGTCTTCTCACTGTCTTCAGTGATTGAAGGGTTTACCTCATACTGGAAAACATGAAATCCATGGATTGAGAGTTGAAAACGATGACAGCGGCATTTCAAGATTTTGTGCTTCAATCTGACACACAGTAAAGTTCAGGCTAAAAGTTAGAGTGAACTGAGGATGAACAGACACATCATATTTGTGACTATTTGTACCTCTCTACAGTTTTTCCTCTCCTTGCTTTATAGTTTCAATTAGCCAGATGTTTGCTTTGGAAAAAGTCCAGTAAAATACAGCTCCTTAATTATCATTGCGTAATGCTAACGAAGTGACTCTGAGGACTAATTCTCTGATGTCTTCTGTTCTAAATGCTCAAGAGTGTTATTAATCTTTATATATATACATATATATATATATAAAGGTGCTGTTCTTTAGTAATTTACTACACTCTTTATGAAGATGTTGGGTTAAATACAACCCAGCGCTGGGTGAAATGTAGACAAACTCAGCGCCTGTTTTTTTTTGGTTAGATAAAATGTTTAACCCACTTTCTGGGTAGTTATTTAACTCAACTATTGTTTAAAAATTACTATATGACTAGCTTAAATTGAAGCCAAAATAGGTTGTAAATGAAAAATCAGACACATAATTACTAGAGTCATTAGCAATAATCAAAAAGTAATAATAAGCAATTTAAAACATATGTATTATTTAATTATTATTTATGTAACTTGTTTAAAAAAAAGTTTATTTACTGGAAATATTAATAAATGTGACCTTAGACCACAAAAACAGTCATAAAGGGTACATTTTTTTTTCTCAATAATATTTGGCCGATTTACAACTATTTTAAAATCTGGAATCTGAGGGTGCAAAAAAAAATAAAAAAATCTAAATATTGCGAAAATCACCTTTAAATTTGTCCAAATGAAGTTCTTAGCAATGCATATTACTAATCAACAATTAAGTTTTGATACATTTAAAGTAGGAAATATATATATCTTCAAAATATCTTCATGGAACATGATCTTTACTTAATATCCTAATGTTTTTTTGGCATAAAAGAAAAATCTATAATTTTGACCCATACAATGTATTTTTGGCTATTGCTACAAATATACCTGTGCTACTTCATACTAGTTTTGTGGTCCAGGGTCACAAATGTTAATTTGTAAAACATATTCTTGGGTCATTTTATGGCAAAAACTAAAATAATAATAATACTACCCTAGTTTGGGTTAAACATTTAATATTTATCCATTTTATGTTATTTTATACCCCTTGTCTTTTATTCAATAGACGAAAAGAGTTGGCAACTCCAAAAAATCTCTTCTTTTTTCCCCCCACACAAGTAAGTCATATGTTTAGGGTCAGTAAATATGATAGAATTTCCTTGTAGTATCATGAATGGAAATATCGAATCTGTTGTGAATGCTAATTTTTGATATTCTAGCTAGAAATGTTCTCAAAAATATTGACAGATATGCTTTTTAAAAAACTTTTTTCAACTGTGTATGCATGCAGCTATGCCAATATAACTTTCTTCAGAATGACTGAAAGTATGAACCAACTTGAAAATACAAGTAGATAACAGTCAACAGTCAGTTCATAAAAAAATCAAACAGCTTTTATGTGGTTACTTCCTTTCAAAGTAGTCTAAGATTGCTCTCTATTCCATTTATTGTGCTCTGAGGCATTTGCTACAATGAATGAGCACGATAAATGTATGGCTGCCAAACAAATTTGAGTTCCATTTCATTATTTGTTTATTAATTGTATTTTTTTTATTAGTATCACTTACTGTACATAGAATACATTAGAGTAGTCATCTCATTCAGAGCAGCATGTTTCCATTTGCTAGCAGTTAGATAAAACAGTAGAAGTAGTGTATGTAAAATTCAACTTCTCATCCTCTTCTTCATCTTTTCAAACTCATGTCATTTAAAATAATATTTGTTTCTGTGAGACATTTAGCACAATGCTTAGATTACAGGTTTGCAACAATGAAAGCTCCCAAATTAAATGTTATTTATAGAGTGTTATTATTGACAGAAAATCTTGCCCTTTTGAGCAGCACGAGGATGAGTCAATGATGGCATTTTCATTTTTGGGTGATCTATTCCTTTAATGGTCTTGCAGAGTAACGTTTGCCCTCACAAAATTACAAAATGACAAATTCAGCATTGTGCGTCATCTGAAACAATATGCCCCTTTTTGCCAACATAAAACTGACTCTCTGATGGCTTTTCTCACTTTAGCGGATATAATAATTTCCAGGATGAGATATTTTGTCCTTTATGCCTAGACCTTGGTGAAAGGAAAAGGCTGTTATCTGTCAGCGACACAAAACACGTACCTCCCTTGCAGAATCCCAGCCACGCAAAATAATCAGCCAAACAGGAGAGCTACTCCCGCTGGAAATCACGGTAATAAGCCCACCGTCCCCTTTCGAAATAACAGCTGGTTATGTTTTTCTAATGGAGAAGCGCCATCACAAGCCGTCGCTTCTCGTTCATCAGCAGCTGTTAGCTGTGACTGGAGGTGCTGAGAGAAATCGGCATAATATTTGTGTGCTGTGTGCAGAACCAGATCTTCTAGAGATGAGAGCTGTGTAGAGTTAAGGCTGTGACCCTGCAGAAATGATGCTCCTGTCTCGTCACCCTCACACCTGGATTTTGAGACGAGGGCAAGGGGTCTGGGTCGGCTTAATAGTGACAACTCTCATGCTGATGACTCTGAGGTGATACATGTGATACGTACCATCTGCCGAGGGGTCAGTCTGCCCTGACAGGGCCTGCTTGAAACATGAACGTGTGTCTGCATGTGTCAGACCGAACGCTTGCATCCCTCAGGCTAATTTGGGACTGATGGAAGACAGACATATTCTCTTCTGCCATTTCTTCTCTATGTAGCTCAGACAATAATATATGCTGTTGTGTTGTTATTTTTGTCTGCAGCACACACATAGACGTCACTGAATATGTTAAAGAGATAGTTCACCAATAAATGTAAAATTCTGTCATCATTTACTCACCCTCATAGTGCACATCCCTAGTATATACTAAAATGTATTTGAAATGTATATATATGCTACACATACATTGACATGTTTATGTACTTGTATTTTTGCTATACTAAACTTCACGTCTGCTAAATTGGAACTGAAACAGGAACTAATTTTGTACTTAATGCACTTTAATTGTGCGGAAGTGATATTGAACAATCATTCATGTAAAAAAAAAGGTTGAAAAAATAAATAAATAAACCTGAAGGGGGGCAAGGATGTTGTAAATAGTAATAGTAAATCATCTTTACTATTATTTATTACAGCTCCATAGCTAATGTCCTTTAGGGTTAAAAAAACAAATAATCTGTGGTTTCAGTATCATCACAAAATATACATTTGTTAGAATCAAAATCAAATTTAAGTGTTAAGTACTCACTGGATGGATATATCCCATTTAAAATTTTTAAATTAATTTCTTTCATTTTGGGAGATGAAAGAAATGTTAAGTATTTAGTTCTGAGAATAAAAATGGTATCTTTTTGGAAATTATAAGAAATTGAATTCCTGTAAACTATGATAGGATAAGAAATATTGTTAAACATATTTCTAATACATTTGTTTGAAAATTGACCTTCTCAAAATTCACAGCCTTCAGTTAACAGTGGAGGTAAACATAAGGTCATAGGGTTAGAATAAAAGAGAGTTTCTTTGATTTGACCAATAACAGAGTTAGAGATAGCTTTAACAACAAATTCAAATATAAAATATTTAATACAGAAATTCTCATATGATATAATACCACTATTCTCCATTAAATGGGCCACCGACCAAATACCTTTCTCCATCCAATCCTTGTCATACAATAATTTGTTGTATGATAATGTATCTATTATTCCATAGGAGTATATATTATTATGCTGAAGTGGTGCATTTTTTCAAATGATTTGCGATAAAAACCTTAAAGTCCCGTTCTGAATCAAATGATTCACGATACACACTTCACAGCCCGGTTCTGAATCAAATGATTCACAATATGCGTTTTCAAGTCCCGTTTTAAATCAAATGATTCGCGGTACGTGCTTTGATGTCCCGTTCTGAATCAAATGCTTCGCGATCCACTTGGAGCACTTCGAAACAGTGAATCATTTTGCGTCGCAGTTGTTTGCTGATTCGGAGATTCAAAAAGCTCCGTTGATAGGCTACTGTGATCTTTGCTTGCTTTCTCTATAAGAATTTATTCGTTGTTTGAAATGAAATCAGTACAATTAATAGGCATAACTTAAAAATGTTTTTATTAAATTGTGATCACGTTAGACACAGTTTCCGTCGTATTAAAAACATTTCATGACATGACACTCATTATCTGGTACTTGCCTATAATGACGTGTATATAACATACCTGTCAACCCTCCTGTTTATACATTTTCCTGTATTTATCCCATATTTGTAATCTTTCTATAAAAAATCCCACTATTCACTATTGTTATGTGTGGAATATTGTTTCTGTGTGACCCTGGACCACAAAACCAGCCTTAAGCAGCATGGGTATACATCTTTAAAATTATGTATAAATCTCAACTTAAAAAAAGACCCTGATGACTGGTTTAGTGGTCCAGGGTCACAAATGATGACAGAATGTTCATTTAATATGACTGGCAATATTAAACCCTTAATCTGTTGTGAATGCAAAATGTTTACATATCAGAACATTCTAACTGGAACTGTTCTCAGAAATGCTTCTTTTTGATCCATAATGTACATTACTGTAGCTGCATACCAATCTCATTTTCTGCAGAGTGTACAAGTCAGCTTGACTGTATTAGCTCAAAGTGTACAATGAAGTTTGCTTTCCTCTTGGGGTAATTTGAGAAACTGCAGGGTGTCTGTCTGCACAATTAAAACTTGGACAAAAGTTAATAAGCAAATTTGTTTTAGTGTATTATCAATGGGACGCTAGTGAAGTCAAACCAGAGAAGCTCTGCTCTCATAAATTATTACATTGTTTAGCATTTCGTAAGGATCCAAATGCAATGGTGTAGACCAGTGGTAAAACAACCTCCATCCCACTATAGGCCAGTTTTAGCGCGAACATCCTAACAAGAGCTTTGTCTGACCTCATTGATGTTGTGCAGCGAGTTTGACTCAGCTGTGCTGATGTCATCGAGTTTTCCTCAAACAAAGAAGTACGAAGAAGACAGGAGGAGACAGCAGAGACAATAAGAAACAAAGAAATCCCACATGGCGTCATTTCACTTTTCAAACCGATGAGCCTTGCTCACTGCCCTCTGCTTGGAAAGAGTCAGAGAAAGAGCGAGATTAATGCAGATCATCTGTCATCACCTGGCAGCTGATCAAAAGATCTCATTGGCAGACAGCATTCGAAAATCCACTGGAGCTTCTTTTTTCTCACTTAGAGCTGTAGAGGCAGTTTCTCTGACACACATGCACTGGGTATTGGCTTTAGGCGTGTAGGGAGAAGGGAGAGAGGCGTGAAATGGCACTGGCATTCCTTGGAAAATTAAAAGCAGAAACAGAGTGATGTTGAGACACACTTATGTTTTGAGACATGAGGGAATACGGTTTGTGGCATGCCGAATGTGGGTCCCAGAGCAGGGGATTTGGGCGGAATTTGAGCGGGGTACAAGGGTAGGGAGAAGAAGGAGAGAAAATCGTATTCTTCAGAAGAACGAGCGAGAGACTCTTGTTCTTTGTTGCGAAAGCTGCACCCCAAGGCTTGTTGCTGTGCTGATGGAGAGAAAGCAGGTCCCTGTGTTGTTGTGTTGTGCTCCTGCGTTTTCACTCTTTTTTTGTCTTGTTATGCATTTATTTTCAATTTTCACCTTGTGAAGAGAATTGCCTAAGCATTTTCCAGGTCACAATTAAAAGTGTGTTTCACAGTTCAGTGAATCTTTTGACAGGCAGGTATTTAACATAATTGCCAATTCAGAAATCAGCTCTGGCATCCTTGAATGTTTGGTTTTAAGAACTAATGCTATGCCGCAAACTCAAATATAGCAGCATTATGCATACAACTGTTACAGTAAACTGTTTCTGTTTGCATATGGTAAAAAAAAAAATCCCTGTAGGAATAGTTCCCCCAGAAATAATCATTCTGTCATCATGATGTTCCAAACCAGAATGGAATACATAAAAAAAACTTCACATTGGCTTAAGAAAAGCACCATAAAAGTGGTCAGTACGACTGTTGTATTTCAAGTACACTAAAAGCAGAACGAAACAGCACTACTCATTTGAACCGTGCCACACAGACTGTTTATTTCATTTCGATATTCATGACGATTTTTTTTTACCATGGTATTGAGGTGTTATATGTGTGTATTAATTTTGGTTATCATACTAAATGTATGCTACTATGGAAGATCAGTGGTTAATTTTAATAAAACAGTCAGAATAAGTAAATTAATAATGAAATTAATAATTATATACTTTTTAACCTCAAATGCTTGTCTTGTCTAGTTTTGCATGTACTCTGTGCACTCCAGTTCAAGACGGTTAGGGTAGGTTGAAAAACTCCCATCTCATTTTCTCCCCCAATTTCAAAATCGCCCTACATCGCTGTTTTACCTTTTTATAAAGGGCGTTTGATCTTTTTTTGCATGTTCACTTTGTAAACACTGAGTGGGTACTTCTGCAGCGACGTAGGTCGATTAGGTCGATTAATATATTAAGATATTTATTTTGTTAAGGAAATCTGACTGAAACTGAAGTGTTTGTCATGTTAAAGAGTAGTTTAAAACCACAGTCTACAACTTTCACTTAGGAGCAAAAATCTTCCTTTAAACTTAAAAGAAATAAAGATTTGAAAGCAATAATTAACGATATTGATTGATATGAAAAACTTTTTTTTTGGGAAATATCGCCCAGCACTAATTTCAAGTCTTCTGAAGTCATATGACAGTTTTGTGTGAAGAATCAAATGAAAAACGCCTTGGCTGTGACTCAGAATTCACATTTGGCACAGCTTTGAGAAAGTGACATATGGTTATGAAAACCAAATTATGTCAGTGACATCCAAAATTTAGTTTGCTCCCCACAAAACTATCAAAACTGTCTTTTTGTGTGGCGGTTTATAGTTCTTATTAAGCACATATCAATGCCTTATTCTGCCATGAATCTCTAGATGCGCAAGCTGAATGGGTCCTTAATGCAAACTAATGATATTCAAAGCATTAAACTACTTGGTACAAGCTGATTGGTTCATGTTGCATATGCAGCCAATGAGCTTGCTGCTTTACATTTAAATGGCAGGTTAGTATTCACTAGAGCCATTTACAGTGCGCTTTCAAAGTTGAAACGCTCCACTTCCCCAGCTCCACCTGTATGGCAGCAGTGTCTTAAATACTTACAGTAGCGTATTGGTATATGTATTGGCAGTAACAAGTTCCTGTGCTTTACAGGATGTAAGTTTACTGAGGCAAAAGTCGTAGCTAATAGTTAGTTAATAGTGAGACTAAACTAAAGTGTGACCAGAAATAATGGAAAAAAATAAATAGAGCAATATTTTATACATAAATAAACAGTTCTGAATGCCATGAGGGTTTGCAAATAATCTCAGAATTCATGACATTTTTGGTTGAACTGCTTCTTTATCTCATTTTGGCACACTTAAATATTTTCCCTTTCGTTTCTTTTGAGCGTATTTGCTTAATGCGTGTACTTTACAAATCGAGCCCATCTCAGAGGAAACACTGTTTGAAGTCATTTGGCCTAACCTTACACTGACATTCAAATCTGTATGCTGGAAAATGCAGACACCTGACCGGCGAGAGTGCTTCGCATGATGCGTCTGCACCCCTTCTCACCTCTATCTGCAAAAGTAATTATGGCAAACCACCGAGCGACGGCACACTGGATTGGAGAGAAGGCAGCCAATAAAGGTCATGAAAATAAACACATCTCTCTTGTTATGGAGGAGAGGGTACAGATTCCAGTGGAGTGCCGATGCTCAAGGTAAGGAATTCGCCTTTACCTCGCCGGTCCCCCAGCAGATGCTGTTCCTCTGCGCAAAGCCCTAAAATTCCCCTGAGATGAGACATGACATGAAGCGAGAGACAGAGCTTCAGCGAGGATCACGGGGTGAGAGGAAGGTTGCTGAGACATTGTAGAAAGAGCATGGAAGCAAGTGAGAGGTGAAAAAGGGAGAGAGTGAATGTGTGTGTATTTTTGTGTGTGTTAGGGGTGAGAAAAGAGACAAACTGTCAGATTTGGTTGAACAAAAGCTGTATAGGGATGTGCAGCAATGAAACGAGTAGCCCTACAAATTATAATAATGATTGTTTAATCAGAATAGTGATTTAATTTAGATGATTTAATAAGGAGTTTCCTACATTCATTTTATTACTTGATTAAAGCAGTGTTTCTCAACCCCAGGGGTCCACAGACACCTAGCGTTTTGCGGTGTAATTGCAAGGGGTCTGGAGAACAATTTTTTGATACCATAAATGTCTCAAAAGTATTAATACAGTATTTCTTAACCTGGGGACCTCAGCAAACTTCCAAGGGAGCTGCAAGATGACTTAAAAGTATTTTAATATTAACTTTATCATGTACACCATGAACACTGACATCATATTTATTAATTTAATGTTCTCGCCTCAATAACTCTTGTTTTTAATGAAGAAAATCGTTCTTGAAACATCTGGAATCAAAATGAATCACAGTTAAATGGTCCTCTAAATGGTCATCTAAAAAAATGTGCTCCAATTAAAAAGAATATATATATTTTTATTATTTTTTTGACCCCTTGCATTTAAAATATTAGATTTACATTTATGCATTTAGCAGTTGCTTTTATCCAACATAATTTACAATAGAGGCCGCAAAATTATCACAAAACCAACAATATTCATAGTATACAGTGCCAGGATTATTAGAAAGCTGCATTAGGAAACAAGCTAGAGCAGAAGGGAAATGCAAAAATAAATAAATAAAAATAAATTGCCTAGTTTTTAAAGGGATAATTCAACCAAAAATGAAATTTATGTCATTAATTACTCACCCTCATTTCTTTCCAAACCTGTAAGACCTTTGTTCATCTTTGGAACATAAATTAAGAAATTTTTGATTAAATCCGAGAGCTTTCTGACCCTCCATAGACAGCAATGTAACTGAAATGTTAAAAAGGCCCAGAAATGTAGTAAGGACATTGTTAAAATAATCCATGTGACATCAGTGATTCAACCTTAATTTTATGAAGCTACAAGCTACTTTTTGTGCAAATTGTTGAAAATAAACTTTAACCACTGATGTCACATGGACTAATTTAATGATGTCCTTACTACCTTTCTTGGCCTTGAACGTGGAAGTTACGTTGCTGTTTATGCAGGGTCAGAAAGCTCTCGTATTTCATCAAAAATAGCTTAATTGGAGTTCCGAAGATGAACAAAGGTGTAATGGGTTTGGAACTACATGAGGGTGAGTAATTAATGAAAGAATTCTTACCTGAACTGTCACTTTAAGGTTGTAGAATGGTTAAGTGTTTGTGGAGAAATGTCTTCAGCTGCTTTTTAAAAGTTGTGATGGTCTCAGCAGATCAGCTAGAGTTTGGCAGTTCATTCCTTCAGACAGGGTGAAGGTTTTGGAAAGTGACTTGGTGCCTCATTGTGAAGGCTCAGCAGGGTGCCACTCATTCAGTGACTGTAACTGGAGGGAGCAGACACTTGCATTGAGGTAAGGGGGTGCAGTTCCAGTGGCAGCTCTGAAAGCCAGTGTCAAAGCCTTAAATTTGATTTTGGCAGCGACTGTAGAGTAAATCAGGAGAGGTGTGACGTGGGTCCTCTTTGACTGATTGAAGCCCAGACATGCTGCTGTGTTCTGGATCATCTGCAGAGGCTTAGTCATGCTGACCGGAAGGCTGGCCAATAGAGATCAGCACATATCAGATGTTTTTTATATATATTTTAAATTGACAGCTTGAAGTGTCCAAAAAAGTCATATGTTGTAATATACTAATACTTATATGGCATATGTATTATGACATATGACAAAATTCAGCATAATTGACCAACGGTGGGATCTTTTGCACAGGGTTTGCTGTAGAATTGAATTTGATTTGTTTCAAATTGGCTTTAATAAGCATATTCTGCTTTACAATTAATGAATGAATGAAAAATGAAGGGAATACAGAATTTTTTTTTTAAATGTTAAGAATCATTTTCGTCTTTTATTAGCTGAAAACTTTTCTTCATTGTGTTGATCATTTTAGAAGAGGATTTTGGTTTTGCGAGCACACAGTCACAGTGAGTCTGTCTCTGCTCTGACCTCTGGCATCTACTGGATGTTGACCTCCAGAGTGTGGGGATTGACCGGGCGGGCTGCCCAATACCATCCGGCTGCTGGCTGGCCCTTGCCCAAGGAGACTCGATCCAACGGATTATCCACCAAAGCTCCAGTGCCGGCCAGCCCTTCAGACGCACTGACTGGAAAAAAACAGCCTTTTCTTGCTATGGGCCAGTCTTAAGGGATTGATTGTTTAAATGAAGTGCTCCCGGGGGTGAGCCTTTGGAAAGTAGGGTTCATAGACTGATAGAAGACACAAATTTAGCCAACTGCTTAAGAAGGGTTATTAACAACTGGAGGTTCCGGAATACATCCATCAACCGGTAGTTTTAAAGTAACCAATAAAGCATTAGTTAAGCCTCAAATTAAAATTCTGTAATTTTCTCACCTGTATATTATGCTGCAGCCAAACAAATCTAATATAAACATGTGATTTCTTTCCCAGCTGTTTACCTTCACAGACATAACTGACTGTTTTTGTAACTCCTTTGTGTTTTTAACATAAAATTGTGTGTATTTGACAGTTTAAGCGCAATAAGACATGAAAGAAAACTTAGTTTAGTACTGACATGTATATCAGAAGTTTCAACTAATATACACTACCAGTCAAAAGTTTGGACACACCTTCTCGTTTAATGTTTTTTAAAGAAGTTTCTTATGCTTATCAAGGCTGTTTTCACTAGATCAAAAATACAGAAAAAAAAAAATTATATTGTGAAATATTATTACAATGTAAATCAGTGTTTCTATATTAATATACATTAAAATTTAATTTATATCTGTAATTAAAGTTGGATTTCCAAAATGATTACTCCACTCTTTAGTGTCACATGATCCTTCAAAAATCTTTCTAATATGCTGATTTATTATCAGTGCTGGAAACAGTTGTGCTGCTTAATATTTTTTTGGAACTGGTGATAGACAAAATAGACATTTTCAAAATTATATAATATGTGATCAGAGGGGTATTTTGAGCTGAAACTTCACAGACACATTCTGGGGACACCTGAGACTTATATTACATATTGTAAAAAGCGGCATAATCTGTCTTCCTTATTTTGGCCTTATTTCAGTGACTTCAACATTTTTATTTTTCACTAACCACGCATAAATGTTGTTTTCTCAAAAACACAATCATGTACATACATGCTGCTCACATATTATTGTAGCCCAGTTTGTACTGAATACAGTGTTATCAGACTTTAGCCAGTAATATGTTTTTAAGATACTGAAAAAAGCACAAATTTTAGGGCATGTCAAAAGTTCTAAAGGGCTCCAAAACACCCTCAGACCCCAGAGGGTTAAAACCTGTATGACTTTTTTTATTCTGTAGAAAGCAAAAGGAGATATTTTTATATGTTAGTGTTATTTTGGACTCCTCTGACAAAAACAGTTTGAATATTCTTCTTGATGTCTTTTATGTTCTACAGAAGAAAGAAAGTCAAACAGGTTTGGAACAAAATGAGGATGAGTACAGTACATGATGACAGTATATTCATTTTTGGGTAAATATCCCTTTAAAGATGCTTCAGTATTTTGTGGGAATAAATAAATCCCTGTACTAGTTACTTCTATGTCTAGATAGGTTTGCTGGTCAGGAGTGATGAGTTTATTAAGATTTGGAGAGAGAATTGCATTTTAATTGGTTTTGTACAAAGTATTAATATTTAATTTAGATTAAATGTACTTAGTTTTTGCAGAAAGGTGAAAAGGGCCCTCCAGAAAGTATTAGCTTGAGACTCCTTAGGGATTTTTAATGAGCTACCCAGACCACACTAAAACACGAATGCCTATCAATCTATAAATTATATCAATTACGGCTACAAAATTTGCATTTCAAAATCTGTTTTCAATAGCACATTTACAATCTTCCTCAGATGTGCAAAGCAGCTGATGCTAATAGATTCTGAAGTATATCTAATTAAGATAATGAGAGCTTTGATGTCCCATGTCAGAAAGTACAACTCCACAGCTGAGCAACTATATACATAAAAAAAAGCGGCCCACGAAAACAAGTCCTTGTGCAGCTCTTGAACTAAGTTTCTTCAGGGAAAGGTTTGTTTCAGAGAAAGAGGTCATGACTACAGCTCCTCTCCATATTCATTTGACCTCTCTTTTTTTATATCCGACTGGGAGAGCGCTGCTACTGTACAATGAATATGCAATAGCCCTCTCTCACACGCTGCACTGTCCTTCATGGATGATAAACAGACTGCAGAAATTCATTTACATTTGTATTGACAAGAGATTTCTCCAATTTAATCACCTTATTTTCTCATTTGTAGCTTTCCTCAAAGTCAGCCTACTTTCCACAGTTTTTTTTCTTCCAAGCCTGCCCATTTCCATTTAAATTGAATAGGACACACGTCTTAATGTGACAGATATTTTTTTAAATGGCCATGATGGCTTGAACAAATCTCGGCATCATTGGAAGTTCAGCAGAAATGCTGGCGCCACACTTTTTCTATTTGCTTTGTAATCCAAGCGGGTTAATGTGTTTTCAATGAGCTGAATTGGAATTTCTTGTCTATGTAATGACATATTTGCCTGAATGTGTCTTGGAACTCAAGTGTGGCAGTACCATTAAAGTATGTAATTTCTGAATCATTAGCATAGTGACTGTTTTCAAGCAGGTTTCTCCTGAACGCACACCCTGGATTCCATTGGTCAAGCCTAACAGATAGCCACGCCCCCAACTCATGCCATTGGCTGAGCCACTGTTGCTATGTTCCCTGCTGTGTTTACACATTTATGGCAAATGAATCTACAAATGGAATATTTACAGTACAGTTATCTGCACCTGAAATGAGAGATAGTATTGTAATGTTGGAAAAGAATTACACACTTAGCTGTAACCGTGAAATTACTACATTTATAAACCGTTTAGAAAAAGATTACAAACATTTTTGAAGTACTCACAGTAGAAAACCCGGAATGCCTTAGAGACCTTGATGTTTAATGTAACTTACATGTTTGCCTGTTAATATATTAATATAGGCTTACATATGCATGTTAGTTTTATCAGCCAAGACATTAGTTACATTACCAGTAATTACATAATAATGAAATATTATTACTATTTAAAATAACTGTTTTATATTTTAGTTTAAAATGTTATTTATTCCTGTGATGGCAAAGCTGAATTTTCAGGAGCCATTACTCCAGTCTTCAGTGTCACAAGATCCTTCAGAAATCACACATACATTTACCATTTAAATAACGTTTATGTATTTTACACTACACTGATATGAAGAAAAAAGCAGTTAGGACACACTGTTCAAAGTGTACATACAATACACAGGTAGTCAGCATTCACTAGACTGGACCTCCAAGTACGGCTGAGACCATCCGCATGTGTTTTTGAGGGTGACAGAGCTTTTATCGTTCCTAAATGTGCCAAAATTAGTCGGAGGGAGAAAAAGGAAGCTGCCTAGCTTTTGAAGAATTAATAAGGCTGTCTCATTTAAATGTGCACAGCGTCTGAGACAGCCTCTGAAAGTCCCAGTTTTACATTTTCTTGACAGTGCCTTTGATGAGCGCTGATAACGTACAGCAGCTCCCAGGGAGCCCACATCTTATAATAAAGAGTTTGGCGGCGGAGACGAACTCCGCTGATCCAAGCTATGCATTATTATGTGTCTTCCTAGCAGAAAGCAGCTCCCATTTATGCCTCCCACTATTTTTACACTGTTATTATGGCTTAACATTATCCGATTGTTCATATGCCAGCCTATAAGTACAAACTGCTTTTGTTCTGAAGGAACGGTTTATGTGAGCGATGGTATTTAATGCCTGTTTGGTATCTGGCTTATACGTTTAAGATTCACCATATTAGCACCATCTTCTGTGCAGTCAGTTTAGAAAAACATCCTAAGCTCCTTTCCTTAAAGCGTATGCTGGGAGATGAGCAATCACCTCTTTTTAGAGTAGCAGGTCAATAAAGAGTTTAAAGGGGTTTTCTGCTTTTTGTGATTGGCTTATCCTCTATCCTCTCCACTCAAATTGCAAACCAGCTCATATATCAGATGCACATGGACTAGGTAGGCCTGTGACCCATTTTTGAAACACAGCCTTGGGCCACGCTATGCATGGATAACATGTATGTTCTCACCTAGGTTACTAAAAGTGTGACATTGATGAGGAGAGAGTGTGAGAATGGAGTAAAATCCCAAAGGCTGGATATTTACAGCCAAGGGTCAGGAATGTATTAGTGCCTTTGCTGGTAGATGCCGTAATTACACCATCATGACTTGCCTGTTGACGGCCGTTCAAAAATAACATGTATTCTGACTAATTATTATTTTTTTTTTATGTTATAGTACATATTTACCAGTGACTGCTAAATTAAAGAAATAGTTCAACCAAATTGTTCACACTCAAGTCATATGTACAACGTTTCAGTACACATGTCAGAAAACCAAGATGGATGTCTCCATGGTTAGTAATACCAGTCACAATAAAAAAATATAAAAAGCAGTATTTTGCACTGATAATGCCAACGTTTTATTTTTACAGGTGGTTGGATAGTACTGTGTTCACCATTGTGTATTTCCTAGTTGCTTATACAAGTATTTTCAGATGTAATTACAGATGAGGTCAAAAGTTTACATACACCTTGCAAAATCTGCGAACTGTTAATTATTTTACCAAAACAGGAGGGATCAAACAAAATGCATGTTATGTTTTATTTAGTACTGACCTGAATAAGATATTTCACATGAAAGACGTTCACATATAGTACACAAGAGTAAATAATAGTTGAATTTATAAAAATGACCCTGTTCAGAAATTTACATACACTTGATTCTCAATACTGTGTTGTGACCTGAATGATCCACAATTGTGTTTTTGTTTAGTTTTTGCTTAGTTGATCATGAGTTCCTTAATGAGTCATGTAAATGTAACTTATTTAGTCTTCTGGGAAACATGTAAGTATCTTCTGTAGCTTCTGAAGGGCTTGAAAACAAAATATGATATTTAGGCAAAATAAGAAAAAATGCACACTTCTTCATTCTGTTCAAAAGTTTACACCCCTGGCTCTTAATGCATCATGTTTCCTTCTAAAGCATCAGAGAGCATTTGAACCCTCTGTAATAGTTGCATGTGAGTCTCAGTCTCTGTTCTCAGTGTGAAAAGACGGATCTCAAAATCATACAGTCATTGTTGGAAAGGGTTAAAATACACAAAAATACTAAAAACAGAAACAAAGAATTTGTAGGACCTGAAGAATTTTTCTGACAAGCAGTAAGCGGTTTAACTGTTCAGGACAAACAAGGGACTTATGAACAACTATCACTAAACAAAAAACACAGCTGTGGATGATTAAGGTAACAAAACAGTATTAGGAATTAAGCGTGTGTAGAGCGGGGTTATTTTTATAAATTCAACTATTATTTACTTTTGTGGACTATATGTAAACGTCTTTTATGTGAAATACCTTCAGGTCAGTACTAAATAAAAAATAATAATTTTGCTAGGATGATATAATATGTGTGTAAACATTTGACTGGTTTATTGGATTTTGACCCTTTGCCAGGAGCAAATCATAATGCCTAATCTGCCATTTTGTCATACAAACAAACCAGACAGGAGAGTAGATTAATATCAGTGGACTTGAACTTGGAAAATAGAGTGTACTGTCGTCTTTCTGTGGTTGAAACGATATCTTCTGATGTTCATTCCTGTTTATTTTGTGCTATAACTAGTAAAGAGGAAGAGATGAACAGTTCACGTGCCGCTTGAATTGAGTTGCTGCAGTGATCTGTCACGACACATTAAAGAGCCACAAAATGGTATTTATTGTTTGAGTTTCTTACAAAAAAGGACAAAGTTTGAAACTGAGACTGCTTTATACCAAAAGTAACCTGCTCTGTCTTGTCTATTTGCACATTGTCAGTTTCCTCTTTGCTCCGAAATGTATTTTTCACTGTGTGAGAACATGATGTGTGGTGTGAGAGCGGCATGGCTAGTCTGACGTCCAGTAGAAACAGTAACATTTGTTTCCTATGGCACTCATTTGTGACCACAAAGACCTAAGATGTGAAAGATGTGACACTTTTTCACATCAATTATTTTTTGTGTTCATAAAGCAAGGGCAAGTAGACCACCTCAGGCTAAAGTGAGTCATGATGCTTCTGGTTGTGTATATCTGGTGATCATGCATCAGTGAGCAGCTGCCTTTGAGATGGGTAAAAAATTTGTTAAGATAGTTTTCTCTATATATTTTTGACCTCCATGGTCACAGTGTCTTTAAAGGAGGCTGCAGCGAAGACGACAGGGCAAGAACCCACTAGCAGCTCAGTCAGCAGAAGGCAATCAAGTGTATAACAGCAAGCACCACGTTAAATGCGAGAGCTGCCCATAGTGATCAATGTTAAATTACCCTTCCTTTTTTCAGAATCTCAACGATCATGCTTGAAGTATTAGGCTGTTTGGATTATTGGGATAGGATATTTGTCCTCAACACCGGCTGGGGTAAGTGGAGGTAAATGATAAATGTAACTATATCAGTGTTGTACAGGGGTAAACATATTCAGAGAAATAGGTTTTCACCACTATTGGGGGTTGAAATGAATTTTCATTCAACGTTCTTATGCTTCCCAGGCAAAGAGCTAAAAATAAATGTGAGACTTTGTGGAGAGGGGGAGTTGGAAATGAATTTCAAATGCGGCAGTAGTGGAAAAGAGTGTACGTGTGTGTGAGGATCTCACATTTCTCTTTCAGACTGTGCTGTAGTCTATGAGCTTTGGATCCATCCACAGAGTGTTCGGCTAGCATTTCATACAGTCTGCAATTTCTGTCTTGCTAAGGTTGTGTCTTTCATTCGGCAACCTGTCTATTCCCCTCCATTTCTTATCTATACCGTTCCGGGTTATATTTCACTGATGTTGTTTTCCTGAAGTCCTTGACAAACATTGGTTTATTTCCCAACAGATGCTGCAGTTCATTCCCCTTCCCCTTGCCAAAGAATCATCATTGCTTCAACCTCGCTCCCAGGACTTTTGAATTATAAAAACTGGCATTTAAAGCAAAAAATCTCTTGGACTTCAGATATTGTACTGTACAGATGGCCATTACTCCAATTAGCATGCTAAATACTCACACAAACCGACAACTTCTCTCCACGCTAAGAGTGCCCAGTGTGGCATTCGATCTCCCTATGCAATCATCACAACTGCTCTTTGATGTAGCTAAAGGGATCAACAGTGTGACGCAAGGCCTCTTTTTGAACCAGCACTTCCCTGGAGTGCTAATGAAACAGCAGGTCTGCTCCACCCCGCCGAACCCTCCGTGGGAGCTCTTTTTGTATGGTTCCGGGGCTGTGGTGGAATCTAAACCGAAGTGACACTTATAGGCAGGGCCAAATGGAGAGATGGAGGAACGGGCTCTCACAGGGAGAGGGAAACCTTTTGAATAGGTAGATTGACAGGCAGCGAGCTCTGTGGAGATGGAAAGTGCGTGTACTTCTTTTGTGGCGGCAAGGGTCAGGAGTAAAGCGTTGCAGCGTCGGCAGAATGGCAGCGGTTAGAAGTGACACACTGTCAAGCGTCTTGCTACACCTCGGTGCCGAGAGCAAACACAGCTGGTACCTCACGCAGGATGCTAATTCCTGGAAATGCGGGCCTTTGTTCCCAGTGTTTGTTTTTATTTGGATGGCATGTTTGACTTGAACACCAAATGGCAGGGTGGAATTGCAACCACTTTCACTACTGCATTCACAAACAGGCATTACAGAAAACACATATGACTTTCTACATTCATTTCGTATAGTGTGTCATTTTTGTCTTGCAGTAATCAAGCAAAATGCTTGGTTGTAGCTGACGGAAATTTTAATAAATAGGGTATATAAGACTTTCTCAAACTTACATTGAGCTAGATGTTAATTCTAATATTTTTTATCATATTTCATCTTATATTTTGATATTTACATGCACCAACAATCTTTAGGGGCCAAGCACTGAAACTGTGATGCATTCTTTTTCTTCCCGCTCTGGAAGTCTATGGCAGCCCATAGAAGTTGTTTTGATTTGGCGCATTAATAGAGGACAGTCTCAACATTAACCATAGCAACTTTGGAGTCTCTAACTCAAACTCTCTAGCTCCACCACTTGTCCACCACTTTTTTTTAGGCTAATAACTTCTGAACCGTAAGTCACAGAAGAAAAATGGACACCAAAATTCAAAAATCGTAAGGTTTAGGTTTTTTTTTTCTATTTTTAATTGTTTGAAAAACCTACTTTTTCAAACTCATCCTAGACGGTTTTCACCAAAATTGGCTCGGATCATCTTCACACCATGCTGGCAAAAAGTTATGGAATTCAAGTTGATTAGCCAAACAGTTCTCGAATAATGTGCGAACAAATTCTACGAAAAGCATGCAAAAATGGATGTGAGGCTATATCTCTGCAACGGTTTGGTGTTTTGAGACCAAACTTGGTGTGTGTTATAACAAGCATGACCTGAGGCTACCTGCAGCGTTTCAGCGCAGTGCCACCTAGTGGTCAGGAGATACAAAAAATGGCTATTTTTGCTTATAACAACAATGGTCTCTTTAGATTTGGTGCACCATGCCGATTCGAACCATACCCAATTTTTCCATGTCAGCCATTTTGGGCGTCGGCCATTTTAAATTTTGTTGTAAAATGCTATATTTTATGAACGCATTGATGTATCGTTACGAAACTTGGTATGTGTCTTCGACACCATGCCCTGACAGTACTCAAAAAGTTTGGAGGCAGCGCCACCTTGTGGTCAAAAGTTATAAATAAATAAAAAAAAAATGCTAACTTTTAATAGTAATAACTTTTGTTTACAGTAGTCTATTGTAATGAAACTTGATATATTCCTTGGGTCATGCCGAGAACATCAATACCAATTATGCCATAATTGAATTAAGTTCCTGTCCGCCATTTTGATTTATGTTGAAAACCTACTTTTTCGAACTCATCCTAGACTGTTACTCCAATTTTCAGTAAATTTGACTCATTTTCTGACCATGCTGACAAAAAATTGATTTTGTGTCGATGCACAGTAGAAAACAGTTTTCGTTTTGGGCATCAACAAATTTGCTGGAAAGATGCCAAACTGCATCTGAGGCTGTATTTCTGCAAAGCTCACACTGACCAAACCACAAGAATTTGGTCACAGTGCCACCTATTGGTCTAGAGTACTAAATAATTCATTAACCATTATTTATAAAATGTCCAAAAATGCTAATAACTTTTGATTGCATTAGCCTATTGTACTGACACTGGTCTCAAAATATTACTTGGGTCAGGCCGACAACATAGATAACTAGATAAATTATGCCATAGTCAGTCAAACTTTCTGTCCGCCATATTGATTTATGTTTCTAACTTCTTCCTTGACCGTTGCTTTGATTTTTCACCAAAATCGAGTCAGATCATCTTTAGACTTTGCTGACAAAAAAGTTATGGATTTCATGATGATAGACAAAACTGTTTTTGTATAGTGATGCAACAAATTTGAGGCATGATGCCAGACTACGTCTGAGGCTGTATCTCTGCAAAGCTTTGACATATTGACACCAAACTTTGTATATGCAATTATTTGATTGATAACAGTGCCACAGATTGGTCAAAAGTGATAAGCCATTAAATCATATTACCAGAGGTTGTATTTATGATTTTTTTTTAGCTATTTCACTTACAATCATCCTAAACTTGCTTCAGTTACTCATTGTTGCAGTTGGTCAGGTGCTCCATGCCATGCTTAGCTCCTAATTTTGCCTCTGGTGTGCTTGGCCCTGTAATTGCTGCTTGCAGCTGTATTTTCCATATTTGTTATGAATCAATATTGGTTATTTAATTGTGCATTCCCATTTCCCAATTTCTAGATTTTTAGATTTTAGATCAGTCTTTAAAAGAACTACTGTATTGACCCGATTATAAGCTGACCCTGGTTATAAGACGATCCCCCTATTTCAAGATGTACCTTTTGGAAAAATGATGTTTGAAAACCAAATCTTGTGTTTTATTGAATTGTTTTCATATTGCATATTTTTCCTTTTTTAGTTTTTGTTTTGAAAGTAGGGTAGACTGGGTACAGTTGGTACAGGGGTACAGTTGAAACACCTTAAATAACTTGCATGCGCAATAAGTCTGATATGTGATATTTTCTTCACACATGCGTATTAGCGCCCTCTTTGAGCGTGGCAAATTTGAAGTATGTGCGCTTCTCCAGTCTAAAGATATCGGCAAAAGTTTTTACTTCACCACATCTCTTCCACATTGAATAGCTTCTTATCCTTACATGACTGTTAAAGTTAACTTACATTTTCTTAAACCTTAATCTGTGCACTACAAACTGACATATTGCATGACTTTGTGTTATGCAAGGTCATCGTAAAATCTACAGAAATGTTCGAGGTGGTCAGCAGGGTACAGTTGAGACACAATGTATCAATTGTACCCGCCCTAGAATCCTATTGCAAAAACTGCAAATGAAAAATCACTTCTTTTCAGTCCCTAGTTTTGGTGTGGTGAAGGAAAAAGTAAAAAGTGTACTATTTTAAAATCCTTTACAGATGAAGTTTGGTTCCATCAGGCTTACATGACAGTCAAGACTCATGCTGCTGTAAAAATAATTCAGTTTTAAGAATAATTTCTTGTTAAATGTAATCTTAACCACACATTTTTCAGTATGAAACCATATATATACATGAATCTATTTTGAATTGTCTATAAACTTTAATATGTGACCCTGGACTACAAAAACCAGTAGCATGAGTATATTTGTAGCAATAGCCAACAATACATTGTATGGGTCAAAATAACACATTAGGATATTAACCAAAGGTCATGTTCCATGAAAATATTTACTACTGTATATACATCAAGACTTAATTTTTGATAAGTAATATGCATTGCTAAGAACTTTATTTGGACAACTTTAAAGGCAATTTTCAAAATATTTTGATTTGCAGATTCCAGATTTTTTTTTTCCTATCCTAGCCATACATCAATGGGAAGTTTATTTATTCAGCTTTCAGATTATGCATAAATCTCAATTTCGAAAAATTGACTTATTTTGTGATCCAGAGTCATATATTAGGATTTTTGGCTATAGCATGAAAAAGTTGGTTTATTAGTTTAATTGTAATTTTGTTGATAAGAGAAGACGACTTTTGTGTTGATTTATGTGTATTATATCAATACATTGGCTATATGATGAGAACATAAAAAGTACTGCATGTCAGGAATCACCCCTATAGATTCCAGTTTTGCCTGAAGGTATGACCACAATTTTTACATGTAATAAAAACATCATGCAGTTATTCATTTATCTAGACAGCTTTATTTGTCTGGGACCCCAGCCAAAGCCATTACGAATCATGAAAGCATTGTTTTTTTTTTTTTTTGTATTTCCACTCATTTAACATTTGGTTATTGATGCCCACAGAGTGGTGTAATACAAACCCATCGCTTTATGCCACATAATCAGTTCTCCACTGAGATTAATTACTGTGGATGTCCTGATTAATTAAGCATGGAAGGGAAGAATGGTTGTTTGGAAGCAACAATTCAAGGTCAATTATTTGAAATAATTGTGCTGAGAATGACCCAGTGATCGTTAAAGAAACTGTGGGTAAAAAAAAAAAAGAGAGATATTGTTGGAACAACAATGATTCTTGCAGGTTTGTGTTCCTGTAGTGCAGTGGGTAAAGCATTATAGTGTCAAAGCCACAGTCACTGGTTAAATTCCCAGGGAAGGAGCATACTGAGACAAAATAGGTTTGGAAATGTATATACTGTTAGGATAAACACACAATGCAATAAAAAGCAATTAATGATGCACAAGACACTGGAAATATCTCTTAAAGTGACAGAGTAATACTTGTAAATCTTCTTTCTACGTACTTTTTGATCATTTTTATTTCATATCAGTAGCCATGGCAGGGTAGTGCACTATTTTAGAACAGAATTTTGAATGACTTTTACATTTTTACTATATTCACAAATTTAAATTGAGGGAGCAAAAGTTAAATTCAAATGAATTTAAATACATATTTTTTAAATTAAATCTTCGTCAAGACAGAACACCCAGAACGCTGGCTGTCATGATGCTCTGCTTCGTAGACTGACATGGAAGAGAAGATAAAGTTGTTATTTTAGTTTTCTTCGCACACAAAAAGTAGTCTCGTAGCTTCATTAAATTACGGTGATCCACTGATGTCTCATGGACTATTTTAACAATTTCCTTACTACCTTTCTGGGCCTTGAACGTGTCAGTTGTGTGGCTGTCTATACAGGGATAGAAAGCTCTCGGATTTCCTCAAAAATATCTTAATTTGTGTTCTGAATATGAACAAAGGTCTTACAGATTTGAAACGATATGAGGGTGAGTAATTAATGACCAAGGTAATAATCCAAGGTAGAAAAACACTTTGTTTCCCTAAATGCCTTACTTGTATCAAATTTCTGTAAATTTTAATTCAGTATATCCTTTTCCTGTCATTCCACTGTAATTCAAATTCACACTCATGAACTAAAATGGAGCTAGCTCAATTCTGAATTTTGCCCAAGCGTGGCTCATGCAATTTCCTCATCCCATTTTTGATGTGTTACACCCTAATGGCAGACGCAAATGCATTCATAAAATCCGGCATTGAAAGACAAGTCTGCCACAGTGAAGAATGAGTCATTTAGATTTACAAAGCATAGCTAAATACGATCACTGTTTGCAGCGAGCATGTGTACTCATGCGCTTCTGTGTATTGTCCCTGTGTGACAGACACTGTGTGAGAGGGCATGGACCTGTCAGTGCTCAATGCTGTTATCAGTCCAGCTGCCACCAAATAATATTTTCATTCAAATGACAAAATCCATTACCCGAACCTGGGGCTCTAGCGAGAACATTTAATAGCACAATTAAACTCCAACTGCCTAGTATCTATTGAGCAATTAACCTTTGATAAACCAATTAATGTTTAGCGTTTGATGACAGAAGTTGGGCCTGAAGGAGTCATATTGGAGTTTAATGGAACGACTCCCAGTCCGAGATTAGCTATAAAGTTGTCGGAATTCCTTGTTTTCTGCTATATTGATTCTTTTGTGCTGAGCCATCGCTCAGCTTTGCAGATAAAAAAGGGGAAATTAGCAGAAAGCAAGCGGGAGAACAGAGGAGCTGTCAGTTATTATAAAGCCGAGTTCGATGAATTATTGATAGCAGTGTGAACATGTCTCCAGACACTGCTTGATTATTTCCTACATGATGTGCAAATGCTAGTTTCCTTTGATGTTTGTTGCTTCATTTTCTCTGGCAACTTCCTCTCAAAGACGCTAGCTCTCAGGTCACTATGGAGACCGTCATCACACAAACACAGGCAGACCTGCTGAAATACTGGCTCTCCAGCTGCCATTCTTTAATGTGGTTGTTGTGGCTATAAAATAAGTATAAACACGTCAAGAGGATTTACCACCTGTCTGGAGGGCTGGTTAATGTGCGTTTTCTGAGATCCCAAGGGATCTCGACAGAGGAAACGGGTTGATATCTGCTCTTTCTTTCGTGCTACGGTTGAACGTTGTCACGTTGTCATCGCAGGTGCACCGCGGGTCATTGTCGGCCTGTCATTTATCATCAGTAACGTGACTCAGACAAACCGGACAGTGCCTGATCCCGTTCCCCATTAGCAAAGCTCTACGCGTGAATTTATCTTCTCTTAGTCTCCAGCAATATCATTTTCCCCAGCTTGACAGCCCTCAAGCCTCCCGAATGCAATAATAAAGAATTGATTATATTCTTTATGGAGCGCAGAGGGCCCAAATGTGTTTTGTGTTCCTTCTCCTATCAGCTGTAATGAAAAAGGGAAAAAAAAAAAAAAAAAAAAACAGAGGTGAGTTGATGAATGTTTGGATTGCGAATAGTTTGCGAAAGCTTTACATTACCACCGAATACCATCTGTCTTCTTGCTGAAATATCCTCGGTGACAGGCAGCAAGGCAATAGGCTTGCGGACGGTGGATTTTGTCGCTTATCGATAAAAACAGAATAGGAAAACATACAGTAGTCTACGGTTTGCGCTGTAGCATATAATGAATTGAGAGTCTGGCTGAAAATGTGTTATTGTGGAAGGCCTCTCACGTATTGATGTAGGTTTTAATTTCCTGCTCTCCCCACGTTTGCCATTAGCATCTGAGACGATACAAGCGTTTAATGAAAAACACCCCCCTCCCTCCTCCAGACTAAACTGTCACGGCAAAATAATGAAGCACACAAAGCACCAGGAAACTAATAAACCTCGTATTTCTTTTGACATCAACATGAAATCATATGAAAATAATACTTGCGAGAAAAGACTCTCACTCTCGTGAGTGTTGTATTTCAGAGCGAGGAAACAAAAACACTGATACGGTGAGGCAATGATAGGCCTGTGTTATGCATGAAATGAGCTTAATTTTACCCTGGTGTGGGATATTTTATCAGACCTAATGAACAACGGCTGTCATGTGCGTCAGCCACCTCAGTGCTTTAAGATGACATATCATCACTTAAATCATTAGCGGTGAGATTTGAGGAGGTGGTGTGAATTATGATATTTTGCCAGTTCGTCATAATCATCACACACTAGAACATTTGTCATCAAAACCCATCCCATGAAAATCCATGAACCGTTTTTATAATTTATGCCTGTTCATTTTTAATAATCCATCAGTCCTTGAGAACAAATTGAGAAACCTGATTTGGATTTAGTGAGGTGCAATAAATTCAAATGGACTGGGGTATGATATATGTTTTGAGATCTTGTTAATTTGAAGGTAGTCCTTCATGCAGAGCAGACGTTGTGTAGAATCAATAATCGGCGTATGTCAAGTCGTTGAGTGATGTGCATTTGAATGAATTGGATTATGGCATGAATCAGAGAGACGACAATGTGGTTTCACGTTGTCATTGCAAATAAAATTAACGAGGTTTCAATGGACGTCATCGCGGCATGTTCTGTCAAATGATTACCTCACATTTACGTAAGTACATCTAACAGTGCCAATTTGCATATTCAGCATGAGGAAGCTCTACGAAAACATGTGAAGGGAAATTAAATCAGCTGCTATAAAAAAAATAACATGAGTTTAAGATGGATGTTGCTGTCAGCGATATCTGATATTTACACAATTAGATTATGTTTTTGTGACAAAATGCAAATTCCTCTTGTGCCAACATGCAATGGCTAAGAGCTCCCACTCAACATCTTTGCAATCTGGCAGGCTGTCCTGCTTAGGGAACGCTTTTCTGAGCTGTTTAAATCTACCATGTCCTGTTTGGCCAGAAACTCATTATGGACCACCATCTGCAAGTGATGAACAAAATCCAGATTCTCATCTCCTGGCACCCTCCCATAGTCCTCTGGGATGGGGAAAGAGTTTAGGCAGACCAAGCTGTGTCTTTTCAATGTGGCTTCAGATCTTTTGTACCAAAGATATGGCATGTTTGCATTATGCATTCTGAAACCGGTAGCGGCTGACGCCATAAATTACAAATTCTGCCCATGTAAGGTTTTTAAGAAGCTCTCGTGGAACAAGCTGGAAGCTGTGAAGTCGACACTGTTATGCATGCATCGTCATCTGCTTCATACACAGCAACTTACTACACAGCAACTCAAATCCAAAGATAATGTCCCAAACATGTATTTTCATTGGTCAGTTTTGGTGACTGTGTGATATAATTGTATGTTTTTTGTCCCCTTGGACGGTTGCGCTTAGCTGGTGGAACTCGTGGGATTGGACCGCAGAGAGGGACTGGAGGGGAGGATTCCCCTCAGCAGATAAGCAGGATTTGTGTCTGGGAAACTGGAGATTGCAGGCCTGTCTCTCTGAGAATTACAACAGCCACTCAATGCAGCCCTTCCTCAAACCTTTGTACGGATCCGAGAGACTCGCGGCACTGACACATCCTAGCGCTGTTATCACAGGCATTGGCTTGGGTCAGCCGTGTTTTTCGTGTTATTCTTGTTTTCTTGTAGAAAGGACACAAGAGTCTGTTTAGAATTTTGTCATTTTGATCTATAATTTAAATGGTTTAATTTTTAGAATTTATAATATAAAATACATAATTTATTCAGAAATTCAGATAAAAGATTTATCAACATAAAATAGAACACCACTTTCATTGTTGTAGAAAGCTTCTGAAAAAAATCGCAAAGTCTTACATGCTTTGATTATTTATTACTGTTTTTCCATGGCATAGAGACTTATAGCAATGAATTATATTACACAATATACAAAATATGCTATACAGATGTTATACAGACAGTAAATTGCACGCATTTTGACTAGCATGAAACTTTAAAGGTTTTGTTTTGCCTCTAAATAATGTCATATGTTCAGACTGGGTAAAAATATTGATTTCTCGACTCAATTCTCAATTCTCATTTTTACAAAACAATGTAAATTCTTAAATAATCTATTAGTCTAGATTGTTTTCAGTTAATGAATGGAATATTGTACCATGACTCCCATCCAATAAATCACAATAAGCTTTGTGCTTTGTTACTTTTGATATGAAAGTCACAGTTTTGAAATTCTGTCCATTTTATTACAATATTCATACAATGAATGGTGTTTTAGCTGTTTAATGTAGTGTGGCAGATCGCTGTAGCACCCCAGTTCAAGAGAAGCATCAGTTAACAGTTAACATTAACTGATTATCTCCTCCACTTTAATACAAGTTTTAGCTCAAAATAAACATGAAAGGTAGGTTAAAAGAAAGAGTACAAACTTAATCGCTCAGTCAGTGTTTAACCGTGGAAAGACATTAGTATAACAGCATATATACACCCCTCACATTTCAGCAACCATTTTAGTATATCTTCTTAAGGGACAATACTATAGAAATAAAACTTGGATATATTTTAGATGTGCAGCGTGTATAGAAGTATAGATTTACTGTCCCCTGAAAATTACTCAACATACAGCCATTATTGTCAGAATAGCTGGCAACAAAAGTGAATACACCCTAAGTGAACTTGTCCAAAGTGTCAATATTTTGTGTTAGCACCATTGTTATCTAGCGCTGCCTTAATCATTCTGGGCATGATATTGACCAGAGCTGCACAGGTTGTTGCTGGGATCCTTCCACTCCTCTATAATGACATCACAGAGCTGCACAAGGTGCTTCTCCACCTTCCGCCTGAGGAAGCAACATAAGTGTTTAATAGGATTCAGGTCTGGAGACATTCTGGGCCACCCCATCACCTTCAGCTTCCTCAGCAAGGCAGCTGTCATCTTGGCGGTGTGTTTGGGGTCATTATCATGTTGGAAAACTGCCGTTCGGCCTTGTTTCTGAAGGGAATGCATCATGTTCTGCTTCAGAATGTACAGTACATAATGGAATCCATGTTTCCCTCAATGAACTGCAGCTCCACAGTACAAGCAGCACTCATGCAGCCCCAGATCATGATGCTACCGCCACCATGCTTGACTGTAGGCAAGACACAATTTTCTTGGTACTCCTCACCAGGGCATCGCCACACATGCTGGACACCATCTGAGCCAAACAAGTTTCTCTTAGTCTCATCAGACCACAGGACATGGTTCCAGTAATTCATGCTTTTGGACATGTTGTCTTCAGCAAACTGTTTGCGGTTTTCTTGTGAGCCATCTTTACAAGAGACTTCCTTCTGGTATGGCGGCCATGCAAACTGACATGTTGCAGTGTGCGGCGTATGGTCTGAGCACAGACAAGCTAACCTTCTACTTCTGCAACCTTTAAAGCAAGGTTCTGCACCTGACGCACAGAACGAGTACTCAATTTCGTTGATTGACCCTTGCAAGGCCTGTTCTGAATGGAACCCATCTTGGAAAACCTCTGTATGACCCTGACCACTGTAGTGTAACTCAATTTCAGGGTGTTACTGAACCTCTAATAGCCTTGGCTATCTTTGTGCGTGGGCAACAATTCTAATTTTAAAATCCTCAAAGAGTTATTTGCCATGAGGTGCCATGTTGAACATGGAGTAGTCAGTATGAGAGAATTGTACTTAAAGCACCAAATTTGAACTGCTCTAATACAAGATACACAACTTTGTATTGTCCTGTCAAGCAGACAAAAACATAAACATGATGAATAGGACATGTGGCTTTGCATGGTTAAACAACATATTGATGTTATCAGGGTCACTTAGGGTATACTCATTTTTGTTGCCAGCTATTTTGACAATAATGGCTGTATGTTGAGTTATTTTCAGAGGACAGTAAATCTATACTGCTATACAAGCTGCACATTGACTATTCTAAAATATATCCAAGTTTCATTTCTATAGTATTGCCCTTTGAGAAGATATACTAAAATGGTTGCTGAAATGTGAGGGGTGTACTCACTTTTGTGAGATACTGTATATATAATTTTCCATCCTAAAAGCATTGTAAGCTCATTGTGTTTTTTTTATATGTTTCTGAATTAAGTAATCCAGTGATTTAATTATCATGATGTGATGTGTCTTTTTGTATTTGTTGTGGACAAAAAAAAAACAACCTTTGTCAACAGACATTTTCAGATGAGATTGCAACTGTTTGGAAACACACATGAATTGGCCACCGGTGCAATAGAGGGCCGGCAGTCTCTCGGCTGAATGGAGTTTGCTGAGGGCCTTTTTTACATTGAGCAGAGTTGTCTTGAGGCAGAGAGGATGTGACAGGGTGCATTAACTTGATCTGTCTCTGTTCTGAAGGATTAAATGGCTATCCTTATACATTAGCCTTGAGCTAAATGGCCATCAGCCCTCTCACATATTGTTCAGTCCTCACTGTCAGCATCACACGCGTGCATGAACTCCACGCCCGGTAAGCATTCATGGTTTGTTTCTGGACGGATTAAAAAAGAAACAGCTTTCCACACTGTAAATCGATTGTGCCGTGCGAGCGGTAAGACCCTCTTAGATGCTGAGGGGGGCGACCGGATCGATCCCGCTCCCTCCGCTCGACGAAAACAGGGAGACACAAATCTAAATTGAAGTCCCGGGTGATTTACAAAAAGGGAAAAGAAAATGAATCACTGCAGATGTCAGGGGGAACACAGAGATATAATTCAATTACCTAAGTGTGGAATGACATTTGATTTAATCTGAACTATTAATGCCAGTGAGGTCAAGCCAAAAGAAAGGGCACTTGTCTAGTTAGTCGCAATTAGAGTGTAAATCTCAAATGTCTGTAAGGCGGGGGGAAATGTCATTTGCGGAATAACTGGCTAATAACGTGGTTCCCCTCACCTTTGAGTAACCAGGCGGCACGGAGTGAATCTAAATCATGCAAGACTAACAGTAGAGTCATTCGAGAAATTTGTCCGCCTTTTGTCATGGTTGGATAAGAATTAGTGGGAGAGCTCGATGAGTCGGTACAGAGCGCCGAGCACCCACTAATCCTTGTGAACAAATACAGGGAATTAGAAATCTTGGCAAGAGCTTAGAGAGATGCTATATGCGCATTGTCATGTCGTTCCCTTTTCGCCTAATCATCCGTGTCACTTCAGGCATCTTAAAGTGGCAGATCGCTTATAACATCTGAGTTTAGATTAAGATTTATGTTCTGGATGATGCGCTGCAGCTAAATAGCAGCCACAGCATCCTACAAAATTCCAGAGGACGTTCAAATAGCTATACATTTGATTTTATTGATTATGCGGCGGTATGTTTTGCAAAGCAGAACCCATATTAGGCAGCTTTTATCTGCTGGCATAAGGCTCAATCAGACACACTTTTACTGCCACCTCAAAGGGGCCTCCATGCATGTTATTGTCTTCTATTTTAAGTGACTGCCCACTGGGTGGTGCAGAGAGTGAAATGAGAAGAAGTTTGGAGTCGTCAGGCTCCTGCAGCGCTGACAGTGCGGGTGTGACTGATATTGTATAGTATCTGTCTGTCCAGGAAAACTTTTCTCCCTTATGCTCGCACACAAACACAAACTAACATACCCCCAAATGCCAGATCTGTCACAAGTTATGGCTGCTCTCTCCACCAAGATGAAATATCAAACTGATCATGACAACTTCTTTAATGTTAGTTAGTTATAATTGGCTGTAAACAAACATATCAGGGCTGCATTTGCCTTATTTTTCTTAGCGTTTATACATTTCATGAATTATGCATGATTAGATTCTTGTTTAGTCATCTTCAGGCTTGTTATTGCCATCTTCTCTACTACCAAATAGCCAGAAATTGGAATTCACTTCAGCCAATGATGTGTTGAGTCTTTGTCAGTTGACATTTTGTGTCTGATTTCTGCATTCTACATGCATTAGTCACAGCTAATTATGGGTTGCGTGTAGGAATAGTAACAAATGATTGCAGTTCCTTAAAGGTTCCATTAATGAATAAATAAAATTTAATTTTGATATTGTTATATGTTAAGGAGGTCATAGGAAAAAAAAATATACCAAAAATATACATAAAATATATATATATATATATATATATATATATATATATAACAGCTTATGATATCAATATATATATATGAAGAGTTCAGTTGCAATACCCCCTAAAAGTCATCTTGGTCAAAAATGAGATAATGATACTGAGTGAATAGGGCTGTGAATTTTTGGGTAAACAGTGAATAGATTTGATTCATGAACAATATTTGCACATTCAGAACAATTCGATTAGAGATGATTCACAATAAAATTCGATGCAATTCGATTATTAACGATTCAATTCTGCATATTTTAAGTGTATTCACAGGGTTATTTAAATGCTTCCCCTAAATTCTTTATATGCTTAGTCGGGGGGCAAATGACATTGCAGCCTAATGGAGTCAGAGAGTGAATGCAAAAAATAAATTAATTAAAACATGTTTGTCCACTGTTAGATGTTAATTTAATGATGCTATGGTTTGAAATATAGCATATGTAGAAAATAACTCTACTGAAAAGTAATATTTTTAAAATACATTTATTTCAAACCAGGTATAGTTCAAATCTATTAACATATTTACTAATATATCCCTCAAGACTGATATAAAAATTATAATTAAACTTTATTTTAATTTCTTAATATTAAGCCTAAAATGTGTTTCAATATCACTATTGCATTATCTGAATGAAAAGGTCTTTAAATTGTATCTGAAAAATACTTGCATTAGTTCCACTTTAGCACAATCAAATATACTTCAGTTCATCTTTAGCTGGACTTCAGCACTATACTTTCAATTTAGCACACTTTATGCCAGTTTAGCATAGGATACTAAAAGTACAATTGCACAGTATTTTTTATTCAGAACATAAATATGTACATTTATACATAGCATGAAATAAATATATAGAATATAAGAACAATATAAAGAAATATGTTGTTTTTTATTAGCCTATGTATGCCAAGATTTTAAAAATGCTTTAAAAGTAGGCATTTTATGTCACACCTTTGCGTGATGTCAGCTTCTTTATCTTATTTTCATAAAATAAAATGCTACAGCATTTGAATGCAACTTTCATGCATGTGACAGATAACATTAAACCTTGCGCTCTTATTTTAAGGTTGCTGCTAATGCGGCTTTCAACTGTTCAGGTAATGCCAATGGTATGACTGAGAGTTTAAAAGTAAAACTACTTCTAGCAGTACTGGCCAGAATACTAAGGAGATCACACACTGGCTGCTCAAGCCTCAAAAACATGTCGACGAGGGCATGCGCGCGCCGTCCAGTGGCAGGCAGTGAATGAAGCGCGTGAAGGAGAGATGTGAGGAAACAACAATGCTGTTCAAGGTCTCTTTATATATTTTGAAATCACTGTAGAAATTGCAATTCATTTGAGTGTTTTAAATCGATTAATAGCCAAAATCAACGCTTCACGCATATGCATCGTCAGGTTTTGTAATCGATGCATCGAGAAAACGAGTGAATCGTTACACCCCTATTAGTGAATGCTCTTGACACATATTATACGTCCATCAAATACTTTTACTTCGAGCTTGCTAAAATCTCAGCCTCAGCCCAATCAGAAGTACCGGTACTTAGGTAGAAACCTATACATTAGAGCCTCATAATTTTTTTTTTTTTTTTTTGGATTAGAGGATCGAATATAAAAATTCATAATACTAATGTCTATAGAGGATCCTCATAATACCCAAAAACCCAATGACCCTTATTTCGAGGACAGATTTGTAGCCAGAATTGAGCTAAATGTAACAAAACCTCTAAAAACCTCCTTTTGGAGACATTATCATTTGTTAAAATGTATAAATCAAGTTTTTTTATTGTAAAAATGCAGGAAGCTGGAATACATTGCATGACTGAACAGATTTTTTAAAAAACACTAGGCATCATACACTTTGCCAACTTGCACTGAATGACTGAGGATCACATTTTTTAAAGTCATTCTGAACACAACAAATGGCTGCAGAAACGTGTGGCATTGCTAGTTGCTGTTTGACAAATGAAAACTATAAGTGTTCTAAAATTGGCTCAAAATATCAAAAATGCTTGATATCATCCATCTGGATGGAATCCCAATTTAAAGCTAAAAATATGTGATTTTCTGTGAAATCTGTCAACTCTGTATCTGCAGTCTAGCTTTGACAAAATTCTGGGCAAAAAGTTTCCAGTGCTTTCCAGCCTTTAGGCTATAAGCTAGGATATGTTTATAACAGGTTATAACAAGCTGTATATAAAAACAAGAAATGTCTCCATTTAGAGTAAACGTAGGGTAGACCAGGTACAGTTGGTACAAGGGTACAGTTGAGACACCTCAATAACTTCTATGCGCAACAAGTCTGATCTGTGATATTTGCTTTGCTCATGCATATTAGCACCCTCTTCGATCATGGGAAATTTGATAATATGCATATCCGAAGCAAATATCATAGATCAGACTTGTTGCGCTGTGAAGTTATTTAAGGTGTCTCAACTGTACCCCTGTACCAACTGTACCTGGTCTACCCTACTACTCCAAGTAAAGGTGTGTGTGTGTGTGTGTGTGTGTGTGTGTGTGTGTGCACCTGGTATATATCACGTTATGGGGACCAAATGTCACATTTGTGAGGTCCCCATGAGAAAACAGGCTTATAAATCATACAGAATGAGTTTTTTTGAGAAAGTAAAAGTGTGCACTGTCTTCTGTGAGGGCTAGGTTTAGGTGGAAGGTAGGTGTAGGGTGATAGAAAATACAGTTTGTACAGTATAAAAAACATTACGCTTATGGAATGTCCCCATAAAACATGGAAACACAACGTGTGTGTGTGTGTGTCCGAATGTTTATATCATTGAATAAAAACATGAAATATTTTACAAAAACCTGCTGAAAGACAAAAAGCCCATTAAACTTTTGTGAACAAGCTACAAATGTAACAAGTACTAATAAATTGTTTAATAAAGAAAGTTCACTGTTGTTCTTGTTAGACTGCACTGTTCCAGTTAGGCAAAGGAGGTCACTTTCTTTATTAAACTATTTATTAGTACTTGTTTATAGTTCATGTTTTGTTATTTATTTATTATTGATATTACTGGTATTTTTTTATTTTTGTTTAATTTATTTGTTATCTCCCAACCTCATGTTGTTGCTTAAAGGTTGTGTATTTTATCCTGTATGGTGATGGACCTTGACATCAGTTTGATAAATAATGTAACCTCCTTGAGTAAATAAAATCTAAATGTTATAAACATTATAATGTGGTTAAAAAAAATGGAACAGACTTTGACAGAATATTGGATGTGCTGTATGTCTGATTAGAAGAAACCATTGGTGTTAGTCATTAGCTTAGGAATCGTTCCTCGCTGTTGCATGTTTTCGATTCACTGAAAAGAGCCAGCTCATAAGAATTTTTAGCTTGAGAATCAGAATTTACTGATAGTACTGTATGTTTCATTCTGGATAGTAATGCTTTCGAAAGTGGTTTAGTATGGTTTTCCTTCCTCACTGAAGAAACATGAAGGAACGCAAACCTTTTAGTTTGCAGAATTCAGAATAAGAACTGGTTCCTATGGAAGCCCATTTTCGCCACTGAATAAAAAATAAAAAAGATAATTTGCAACTTTTTATCTCACAATTCTTTTTGTTTCTCAGAATTGCATAAACTCGCAATTGCGAGTCATAAAGTGAGAATTGCAAGATAAAAACGTGCAATTCTGTCTTTTTTTCTCGCAAATGTTTGTATCTCACAATTCTGACATTTTTTTTCTCGCAATTCCAAGTTTATATCTCTCAATTCTGACTTCTCAGAATTACATGATATAAACTTGCAATTGCGAGTTACAAAGTGAGAATTGCTATAAAAACGTGCAGTTGTGAGTTATAAAGTGAGTATTGTGTGATACAAACTCGCAATTGCGAAAAAGACTTTTTAAGTTTATATCTTGCAATTCTGACTTTTTTCTCAGAAACTCGCAATTTTTAGTTGTGAAGTTCGTGTGAAGAATCGCGAGATAAAAACATTAAATTCTGTCTTTTTTTCTTGCAAATGTTAAACTAAACTAAAGTCAGTATTGCGTGATGCAAACTCGCAATTGCAAGAAAGAAAGACTTTTTTCAGTTTATATCTTACAAGTGTGACTTTTTTTCTTAGAATTGCAAATTTCTGCAATTGTGAGTTAGTGAGTTATGAGAACTTGCAATTCTGAGAACATATTAGTATTTTATTCTCATCAGAACTGGACTTTATAACTCACTATTGCAAGTTTATATCTCACAATTCTGAGAAAAGGTCATAATTGCGAGATTCACATTTGTAAGAAAAAAGTCAGAATTGTGAGTTTTTATCTCGCATTTCTGACTTTATAATTTGCAAGTTTCTATCATGCAATTCTGAGAAAAAAGGTCATTAATGTGAGATATAAACTCAGAATTGTGAGAAAAAATTGCAAGATACAAACTCACATTTGAGTAAAAAAAAAAGTCAAAATTGGGAGTTTGTATTATGCAATTCTGAGAAGAAAGTCAGAATTGCGAGATGTGAGCTTTTAATAGTGAGAAAAAAAAAGTATGAATTATGAGATAAAAACTCGCTGTTCGCTTTTAAAATTTTCATGAAGTAGCGGAAGCAGGCTTTCTTAGATTCCTGGTTCACAACCGTTAGTTAAGAAAAGTCTTGGATGCAAATTTTTTTGCTGGACAGCCAAGATATCTGCATTAAATCCATGCAGATTGCTCTCTCTGTTATATACTGTACATATATAAATTAACTAGGGTTCACTCTTCTTTTTTAACCAAATACTGAAGCAACCATCCTTCTCAGACAAATAAAGATTCAGACATTATGAATCACATATTTTGGCCAAAACGAATCATGTTCTAATACAGTGCTTTAATGTGAAATTTGTTGCTGTTTTTAGACAGAAACCTTAGTGGGAAATGTAATCACTGTTCTGTGTATTGTATATCAATCTTTGTAATCTATTATATCTCCTCAGCCTATGTAAATATTTGAATATACATGACCACAATCACTGATATATGGAAGACAGAAAATTCTCTCAAAAATGGTATATTCTCTGGATCCGAATAACAATAGTTCCACTGCACTGAAAATCTCCAGTATCTTTTCTTTTGATGTTCCTCTCTGTAAATCCCATCATTAGGCATTGATTCATGCCATGAATCATAGTGACAATACGCAGCCACATCCACCCTCTCTTAAGGCTGGGAGGCGTTATGACAGTGCATACAAAGGGAGAGATGGAGGTCATTCTCACTCATCCTGAACACAGCACAATACTCGCTGATGCGTTCACAATCTATTCCAGAAATAAAGCAACAAGACAAACTGAAAGCCACTGTTATGTGCCCCCTGTGAGGCCTAGTAGCAAAGCTGTCAGTCAGTGAGGCGGTTAGAGATTCAGCCTTATGGTTTGCACAGGGCTCAAAGGGGGCTTTATAGACGACACCGAGCAAGAAGAGCACCAGGAATTTTGAAAAGTGAAAAGCAAAAGTATGGTGACGTCTGGCACAATGCATGATTCATGTGAACATGTTTGGAATCAATTAAGCGCAGACTCATAACTTGCACACATAAAAATATACCCATTTGCTTGCATAGTTTATTTAATGACAAACAATATATTCAGAATCAAAATTTAATTTAAAGATACAGACAGTATATGTTTCACAATACATCTATGAGTTCTCATCCCTGTTATTATGAAGTACGAACGAAAAAAAATGGATAGTCTGCACTAATCATCCATAAACATGAATAAACATGATCTGATTTGCATTAATAAAGTGTGAAGCATGAGTGTACTGAAGAAATGAAAAAATAAATAACAACACATTGTTTAAAATTAATATTCAACTAGTCATTTAGCCAAATTAAGTATGTGATAATAGATTACAATACTTCACTGCATTACTTAATATCGTTTTATTTATTTTTTATTCATCATTTATTATTTATGCACAAACAGATGGGACTTGTTTCGAATGTCAGAATAAAAGAATAGTTTACCCCAAAATGAAAATTAATCAGTGTCATTACTTACTCACCCTTAGAAGCAGTGACATTTGACGAGATATGCTGAACATAGCTGAAAGTTAGTGAATAATGACTTACACTTGACAGACATTGCCACTTTTTGGCATTTTATATAAAAAAACCTGCAAATTGGTTTTGAAACGACATAAGATTGAATAAATAATGCCAGAATTTTCTTTTTTTGGATGAACTACTCCTTTAATAGCACCAATCATAAGCCAATGCCCTCTATCAAAATCATTTTCCTCTCTATAAATGGAGGTTAAAGACTTCACTCCCAGTGCATTCATGTTCATCAGTTTAAGCACTAGCGTTAAGAACTACATTGTATGGGTCATAAAGGAAATAGGCTAGACTGGGCTTCACTAATGACTGGAGTTGTTTAGTCCATCTGTTCTGAATTCCTCTGGGCGGCTGTTGATTGTAGGGTGAACAAGAGCTTTGAAGAAAATGTGATGAAATAATGCCATGAGTGACGGCCTGATTGACTGTAATCATTCCCAGGTTGAGCCCTCCACCTCCTGTTGTCGTCGCCTCATGATCTCCTGTAGTTCTGTATCCCCACGGCCCCTCTGAGAAAACGAAAGACATTCAGGCCCACTTTTGGACTGTGTTTGAATGTTTAAACTGCACAAATTCAGTAGTATAGCTCTGTGACAGACCTCTATTTGAGCTTTCTGCACAGTGATCTGACTGAAGACACGGGAACCCTCATCCCCGCACACGGCTTTCAGCTCCTCCTTACTGAGGGAAAATAGTTGAGCCCCGTTCAGAATACCAAGACATTCTACCACCCTGGAACGTGGGGAGAATATTGCATCATTTTCTACTTCTTACTTTTTCATTTCATGAGGAATAAAATTTTATTTGATCGTCTGAAATAAACTGCTTCATTTACAATGAAAATATTCCAGGTCAAATTCACTAAACAGGTGCGCAACTTTCTTGATACAGTTTCCAGGCACTAAACGAGCTGAAATATTGGTGATTTTTTATTCTTTTCAGCACATTCTGCATTCTACACTGTATAAAAAGCAACTACATAAATTTATGTTTACAAATCCCCTTTTGAGTCTCAAATATTAAGACATTTTCTTTTACATCAAAATTACATCAAGTCCATGTCAGTCCAACAGAATTCCCCCAATTGTTGTCCAAACTAATCAGAATTTTATATTGCTGAAATGTTAAGGATTTGTAAGTTCCCAGCATGCTTTGCAGCATGATTGAATGATGTGGTTAGTGTTTTGGGATTATTGTTTTTCTGTTTGCTGTTTGCTCACTCATGATTCAAAATTTGTTGAACAAGAAATCTGGTGTTGTCTTGATGAATGTACTGGCTGAATGAGACATTTGTATTTAGTGAATGAACAAATTTAAATTGACAAATCATAATAGTGTTACTGACTATAAGTATTATAGTTGAGATGCATCAAGTTGCCTTGGATTTAACTTTAGCCAAGTTATTGTCAATTTATTTTTTCAGTATGTGTAAATTGGGTTCATAATTATGGAAGCCTGTTTCCGCCACTGAATAAAAAACAAAAAAAGGTAATTGCGACTTTTTATACTAGTTTATATCTAACAATTTTGAGGGGGAAAAGCCAAAATTGTGAGATATAAACTTGCAATTGCAAGTTATAAAATAAGTATTCCATGATAAAAGCTTGCAATTCTGAGAGTCAAGAAATAAAGTCGCATTTCTGAGAAATATAGTCAGAATTGCGATATTTAAAGTCAGAATTTTTTTTTGCATCAGAAGTGAGAAAAGTTTATAACTTGTGATTCTGAGTTTATAACAAGCAACTGCAAGTTATTATTTCAAGCAATTGTGAGTTTATATCCTGCTATTCTGACTTTATGACTCGCAATTGTGAGTTTATATTACACAATTCGAAGGGAAAAAAGTTGGAATTGCAAGAAAAGTCAGAATTGTTTGATATAAACTCGCATTTGCAAGAAAAACAGTCAGAATTGCGAGTTTTTATTTTATACATTTGTGAGTGTATGTCCCACTCTTCTGACTTTTTACGCAATGGTGAGTTTGTCATGCAATTCTGAGAAAAAAGTCAGAATTGTGAGTTTATATTTTAGTCAGCATTGCGTGAAATAAGCTCGCAATTCTGAGAAATAATGTTGCAATTCCGAGTTTATTTCTTAATTTATATTACCTAATTTTGAGGAAAAAAAAATCTGAATTGTGAGATGTAATGTATCGCAATAGTGAGATAAAAACTTGCAGTAACGTTTTTATTCAATGCCAGAAATGGGCTTCCATACATTATAGATTGCACCATGTTCATAGAACTATTTGCCAGCTGTAGTTTACATTAAAGCCAGTGGTAAAAGTTAAAAATTAAATTAAAATTAAAAATAGATGTTTGCAAGATAATGTGACCCTTACAACCTTCTTATACTGTACATATTATTATGTATGTTTACAGTACATCTTTATTGTAGTCCCCCTGGAGCAACCTGGGGGTAAGTACCTTCCTCAAGGGTACTTGGTTCATCGCCTGTGGGGTTTAAACTTGTAACCTCAGTTAACAGCCCATATGTTCAACCACTAGGTTACACCACCCATTTATATCACTAAAAGTGTCACATGTCACAGCTCACATGTCACTTACGGTCTAGAGAATCCCTTTGCATTGAGCCAAGCGTGGACCTCAAAGGGCTGGGATTCATATGTGATGGGCATGGACGAACTTGAACGCTCCACCCGAAAGTTTCGAGCTGTGGGCTGGGCCTTATTGTCGGTTATTCTCTTCAGCAATTCATCATTTACCTCTTTCTGTTGGTCGCGGTCTACAGAAATAGACAGAAGAAGCGAGAGATAGAGAAACAAGCACTGGGACAGAGACACAGTGAATAAGATCGCCCAAGACAGGAGCAATGAGCTCTGGTGGGAATCTGCAATCTATGTACATAAGAGCGCTCTCACACCAAATTCATTTCCCACTTCTCTGCATTTTTTCGGCAGACTCTCCCCACTCTCCATCTCACAGCAAATACAGCGAGCAGATAAGAGGTACGTACTATCTTTATCCCTGGAGGATTTATTCATCTCCAAAACCTCGGCGTGATTTACAGGGCCAGCGGAGGTACCTTTGTAAGGATTCACAGTCTGCAGAGATAGAACAAAAGCCAGGGAAAAACAGAGGGGCAGAAAAAGAAAGAGTCAACACCTGCCATGTAGAGTGGGAAAATATGTGTGCACTTTCCATGAATAGGGTACAAAAAAGAGCCTGAAAGTCTTTTTTAAAAAATGCTCTTTTTCCACAAGTAGTTGGTGAAAGAAAGTGCTTAACCTTCAGAAAATGGTCTGATATATTATATTAACCTATTTCTGTTCATTTTCCATGAGGTGTGCAATTTTTTCAACCAAGTAAGCAAAACTGGGACCTGTCTAAATACAGCTTAAAATGTAATTTTCTAGCACTAAACATGTAAAACAATAAATAAATATTATATATATATATATATATATATATATATATACACATTTACATACACCTTGCAGAATCTTGATTATTTGTTGATTATTTGACCAAAATATGAGGGATCATACAATATGTATGTTATTTTTTATTTAGTACTGACCTGAATAAGATATTTCACATAAAATATGTTTACATTTAGTCCACAGTACAAAATAATAGTGAAGTTTTGTTGTTGTTGTTTTGTTTGTTTGTTTGTTTGTTTGTTTAGTGATAGTTGTTCATGAATCCCATGATTTCCCATGAGTTTGTCCTAAACAGTTAAATTGCCCACTGTTCTTCAGAAAACCCTTCAGGTCCCACAAATTTGTTGATTTTTCAGCATTTTTGTGTGTTTGAACTCTTTCCAACAATGACTATGATTTTGAGATTCATCTTTTCACACTGTTGACAACTGAGGGACTCATATGCAGCTATTACATATAGGTTCAAACGCTCACTGATGCTTCAGAAGGAAAAACAATGCATTAAGAGCCGGGGGTGTAAACTTTTGAACAGAGTAAAGATGTGTACAGTTTTCTTATTTTGACTGAATATCTTTTTTTTTTTTTTTACTTTTAGTACTGCCCTTCAGAAGCTACAGAAAATACTTACATGTTTTCTTCAAAAGTTTTCACCCCCGGCTCTTAATGAACATTTTACAAATTCTGCAAGGTGTATGTCAACTTTTGACAAACTAAATGAGCTGAAATAGTGTTATATTTAGGGTGATATTTAAATGAAGTCTGATGAACGTTTTTAAATGAACGTTTTATAAACAAGGCTCAGTTCGATTTTTTGATACTGAAAGATGGAGCGGTCCCAGCTATAAAAGGTCATGATTCAGAACTGCAGGTAGTAAGTGAAACGGCATCAAATGTCTGTGTCAATCGGAGCACGAGTGCTCGTCAAACTTAGCTCCGCCCATGGTGCGCCCCTCACAGCTTCATTTTCATCCGGGTTAAATTCAGTATCGCATGATCTATTTGCAAGTCTATTTGCCAGTTGTTGTTTACGTTAAAGCCAGTGGTAAAAATTATATTTTCAAATAGGTGATAATATAGAGGTTGGCCAGATCATAGTATGAGCCCAACAACATTCTCAGTGACTCTCAATCTAACTTTAAAAAAAAAAAATTCTGTGTCATTTTATAGCACTAAACATATAATGTTTAAAGGAAAAGTAATAAGACACTAAAGTATACCATATTCATGAAATTTGCCTTGTATAATGCAAATAATAAACCAGACTGTTTGATGAACAGTGTTACAGTGAGGTTTTTTTTGCACTGCAAGCTAACCTGGCTGTTGAATAGAGCAGCACGGTTGTACTGTTGCTCTCCTGGTTTGACCTCTTCTAGCACATTACACGGCACATAGCCCGACTGACCGCTGCGGTTCCTCAGCAGCCGCCACTGTTTATTGTTTTCCAAGACCTAGAAGCACATGAGATTCATGTCTACTATTAGTACTGAGTGTGCATGGAGCAGTTTTTTTTTTCTGGGACAAATCTATTCTTCAGACTCTGTCCATTCAACATGTTTTCTAATTGTAACTAAAAGGTTTTGGTGCAGCGGTTGTGTGATACTATGTCCCAAAGATGCATCCCACCATTGGGATCCTAGAATGAAATCCCAGTGATACCAGGCTCAGGCCGGGCATGTCTAGAAACACGATTATCCGTGTTTCCAGATGGATTAGCCAATTGGGGGTAATCCCTCTTGATCACTTCAGTAGTTCTCATGTAAATAGAGTGCCTCGGGGCTGGAGGCTGTTCTGAGAGGAATGGCAGACATCTGAAAGTGACAGGTTGAAAGGACGCCTTCCTACATGCTTGACTTCAGCTTTCTAAATTGTTGTGGGTATTGTGCATTTGCAAGGGCTTACACTCTTAAACACAAAGGCTCTTTAATGGAATTTATGGTTCCATGAAGAACAACGTCCTTGGAACCTTTCCATTCTACAGAAAGGTTCTTTATAGTGGAAAAAATGTTCTTCACACTAAAGGAAAATATTTTTTTTTTTAGGAAATGTTCACTGAAAGGCTCTTGGGGGGGTCAAAAATGGCTCTTCTGTGGCATTGCGCTCTTTATTTTCACCTTATATAGTTCACCCAAAAAATTAAATTTGCTTAAAATGTACTTTCAGGCCTTTCGAGATATAAATGAGTCTATAAGTAAACAAAACAACTGCAGTCCATCAACTAACTATCTTGTGAAGTGAAAAACTGCATCTTTGTAAGAAACAAATACATCATTAGGGCATATTAACTGTCACTTTAGCCCAAAATACTTATTGTACTTGTATTGAGTCCATAATAACATTTTCTCCACCCACTGTTAGACTGTGCTTGACACTACATGTTTCTCTCCTGATACAGACAAAACAACATTAGGAATATTATGGATATATAACAAACATTTGAAATTAAAAACGTCCTGATGGATTTGTTTCTTACAAACATGCAGCTTTTCTCATCACAAGAAGTGAATTGATGGACTGGAGTTGTGTCAAATTTGTGATGCTCTAATTTTGACGGCACCCATTCACTGTAGAACATCCACTGGTGAGTAAGTGATAAAATCTGCAAATCTGTTCCACTGAAGAAACAAACTTATCTATATCTTGGATTGGTGAGTACATTTTTAGCAAATTGTGTCATTAATTACCTACCATCATGTCATTCCAAACCCATAAGATCTTCTGAACACAATTAAGATATTTATGATGAAATCCGAGAGCTTTCTGACCCTGCTGACAGCAACGCAACCACCATGTTCAAGTCCCAGAAAGGTAGTACTCTTGTGAACGCACGTCAAAGACTGACATCAAAGGTAAGAAATTGTTGAATAAAGTCATTATTTATTTATTTTTTTCTTTTCTGCACACAAAAGTATTTGTGTAGCTTCGTAAAATTAAAAATAGTCACATGTAGTCACAATAGTCACTACCTTTCTTGGCCTTGAACTGTCTATGCAGGGTCAGAAAGCTCTCCGATTTTATCATAAAATATCTTTATTTGTGTTCCAAAGATGAACAAAGGTCTGGTTTGGGACAACATTAGGGTGAGTAACTAATGACAGAATTTTCATTTTGGGGTGAACTATCCCTTCAAGAGTGTAGTGTTATGAGTGTCATAATGTATCATTAATGCATCATAAAGTAGACAGAACTACATTTATGTATTTTTATATCTACATCTATGTTATGTTCAACCTAGTTTCCCTCAGGTTCTCCACAAACTTTTGACCAGCAGGATGTTTTTTTTATATCATTTATGTTCAAACATCAGCCTACAGAGTCTTCTAGACCTTGAGCACTGCATGAGAGCGCTAGTTGTGCTTTCTCTTCTCCTGCCTCCCACACGGTGTACCTCAGACCTGTTCTGCCCCGTTCCCCATCCTCCTCCACCTCCTCACAGAGGGTCATCCGTACCTCCAGCACCTCACCCGGCTGCACGGAGAGCTCATTGGCATTACGCGCCACGAAGTGATAACGGATCCTGACATGTTGTAGGTCGCTGTTAGACCTGTGTGATAGAAATAGCAACACAGCACAATACTTTGAAGTTCATTCAAAGGTGAGGCTGCAGTCACACATGACAGTATTTTTAGAAGTTAGATTTTGTATTTTTAGCCTTGGATGTGTTAATCTGATCTCTGCACCTCCTCAAGAGCTTGCTGTTTTGCTGTTTTAGTTGTTGTAGATACTTAAAGTCATATTGAAATCAATGTGAAGCCATGTTTGCAATCCATTCTACTTCTATGATGTATGAAACAGGATTATTCAATTAAAAAAAAAAAAATATATATATATATATATATATATATATATATTGATTGATTGGATAAAAAGTAAAGATTTTATGCCAGAGTGGAACTAGAGTGGAACTAGGTGTTAGTTTGATAAAACAGTGCTTAAATAGCTATTTAGCTGATTTGGCTTGATTATCATTATCCAATAGTGTCTGCACTAATAAATCGTTCAATATAAGCAAGAATAATGCACAAAAAAATTAAATAGGGTCACTTTATATTTCATGCTGGCTTTTTAAGGAAATCCAGCAGACTAAACAACTTTGTCTAGAGGCCATGAACAAACAACTCATTATAACTAACAAGCCGGCATAACAAGCTACTTTGAAAATCCTTGTTTTTCCTTTAAATCGGTTAGAAGTAAACCAAACTTTCTGTTTTAATGACATGTTGACAAAACTGAATTTCTGCAGCTTTGCAAACTATATATGGACAGAACATACATCATAATAAACACCTATCAACTGGGTTTTGCTGTGTATTATTCCTTGCCTTGTAAATCAACTTTATGACACAAACAAGCTATAAAGCACTAAAGAACTCAACATGATAAACACATGCATGCAGAACTGGTTTATTATAATGGACGGGTTATAACTTACGACTCAAGCATCCTTTTTTAGAAGAGCCTGCGGTTGCTTTCCTGCAAACGCGCCGTGAGCCGCTGAACCATCCGCCAAGGTGGAAAGTAACTTGACGTGCTGCCGCCTGCACATGCGGTGTAGCTCATGCATATTTCAGCAGGCCTGCACAGAGCATGGAGAACTTTAAACTGAACGTACTGGTCCCCATGCATCATTAATGTGCTGGCCTACCTCCCTCCTCCTCGTCCAGTCGTAGAGCGTTGAGGATAACCGCAGTGGCCCAGTGTCCAGCCTGTGCCAAGACCTTCTTTCTTGAAGCCTATAAATAAATAAACATGCTGAACGCTGGAAACTGGCACTCCACTACACAACAGGCAGATTTGTTTTCGCCTGCAATCGCAGTTTGTTTTACACGCTCCAGATAACTGACCATATATTTTAACAGTCTCATAATTGTAGCCATTCAGCATGTCACTCTTAATAAATTGCCACCGTAAAAATGCAATTATCAACTTTATATATTTATATACTTATAAAACAACAGTATAATAAATTGTTATCTCTATATAAATTATTAAAGGGTGAAAAATCTTAATCCATGGCGGCTTAGATGTAACATAACAGCCTGCATACTTAAAAATAGCTTTTAAAGTTTTCTAGTGAACACCATCAGAGGTAAATAGGACAATGAAATATACATTTTTAAAACAACACAAACATATTTGCCTAAAAAAGGAATATTCAGGGATCAGTACAGTTGATAAAACCGTAGTATAAGACTAATAATAGTAAAATTGTGCATTGTTTGAGTTGTTATCATGGCTGTTGTAAAATTTGATAAAACTAACCAGTAAAGGATATTTAGCATTTTTTTCTTCACAAAAACACTCATGGGGCTTATTCATGAAACATTAATTTTTGTGTAAATTGTTCCACAAATATTGCCTCATTGCTATTATTTATTTATGTATGTAAGGAATTTTAAAGGTTTGCTTAGGTCTATTTTTATTACCTATTTTTATAAAATTGTATTATAACTACCTGATTACCCAATTAGTTGTCAAAATAATCAACCGATTACTTGATTACAAAATTAATTGTTAGTGACACTGAATTTACTCATATACAGTTAGTCAAAAGTTTACATACACCTTGCAGAATCTGCAAAATGTCAATTATTATGCATGCTATTTTTTATTTAGTACTGACTTGAATAAGATATTTCACATAAAAGATGTTTGCATATAGTCCACAAGAGAAAATACAATTCTAAAAGGTTTCATTCCCCGGTTCTTAATGTGCCATCATTTTTTCTTCTGAAGCATCAGTGACCATTTGGCTTTTCTGTAATAGTTGCATATGAGTCCCTCAGTTGTTCTCAATGTTAAAAGATCAGTACTACATATTAAATATATATATATATATATATATATATATATAAATAAAAAAAAAACATGCATTTTGTATGATCCCTCTTATTTTGGTAAAATAATTAACATTTTTCAGATTCTGCAAGTTGTATCTAAACTTTTGACTTCAACTGTATTTACGCAAGTTTCATAGATGAGGCAAATACTGTTTATATTGTGTGGTTATATTACCATGTTGCAGTATTTCAGCGTTTATAAATTGGCCCCATTTACTTCAGTGCCTCACTGTAAACTGTGAGTTATGTTCATTGAATTGTCATATTGTGGGAGAACTATACCTGAATCTGGAATAGTCCTTTACAACCTACTACATACAATACCTTTTGGCAAGGCATGTTGATTGACAGCCTATCGCCAAGGCCCTATCAGAACATCAAGCATTTCTGTAGCACAGAGCAGTTCACATCACAGCCTGAAGAAACAGTAACCTTTCTGCAATCACCAGTTGTCGACCCAGTCTGTGACCTGTAATAGTATAATAACGTTGAAGGATGTTATCATCCCAATGCTGGTAGTGGGAGTACCCCGTTTTCAACTACAATTGGATAGCACAAACATGATGACACCATGCTTCTAGAACATTGACTGGTGTTTCTATTGGTGATGTGTTAAATGATCATTTTTACAGTTGTTATCGTGGCTGTTGTAAAATTTGATAAAACTAACCAGAAAAGGATATTTAGCATTTTTTCTTCACATAAACATTCATAGGGCCTCATTCATGAAACATGAGCAGAACATATTTTGTGTAAATCATTCTAAAACTGAGAAGGGAGTCCAGAATATTCACTCATAGATGAATTCATGAATGACTGGAATTCATTAACATACGCATGTTTAACTGTCAAATATGATGTTTACAAAGCGTTTGTAAATCCTGAGGAGAGTTTTCGTAAAGGTCTGTTTTACATGCAAATTAGGCTACTCTGAATTTACTCATATACGCAAGTTTCATAAATCATTGCTATTTTATATTTATGTATTTTAAGTAATTGTTTGATTAGGTCTATTTTTATAGACCGATTATACGATTACCAAAATAATCGTTAGTGATTCTAAATTTACTCAGATACAGTTGAAGCCAAAGGTTTACATACACCTTGCAGAATCTGCAAAATGTCAATTATTTGACCAAAATAAGAGGGATCATACAAAATGCATGTTATTTTTTTATTTTGTACTGACATAAGTAAGATATTCCACATAAAAGATGTTTGCATATCGTCCACAAGAGAAAATAATAAAGTAAATATACCCTGATCTTAAAATTCGAAACGTTTTCACTCCCTGATTCTTAATGCATCGTTTTTTCCTTCTGAAGCATCAGTGACCATTTGACTCTTCTGTAATAGTTGCATATGAGTCCCTCAGTTGTTGTCAGTGTTAAAAGGTCAGTACTACATATAAAAAACAACAACATGCATTTTGTATAACCTCTTTTAGTTTGGTAACATAATTAACATTTAGCAAATTGTGCAAGGTGTATGTAAACTTTTGACTTCAACTGTATTTTTGAAAGTTTCAGAAATGAGGCAAATTGCTGTTTAAATTGTGTGGTTATATTAAAATGTTGCAGCATTTCAATGTTTATACTTCAGTGCCTCACTGTAAACCATGAGTTAATGTTCATATTGTCATATTGTGGAAGAACTATTCCTTTAACTGTCCTGAATCTGGAATAATTTTTTACATCCTACTACATATAATATCTTTTGGCAGGGCATGTTGATTGACAGCCTATCGCCAAGGCCCTATCAGTACATCGAGCATTTCTGTAGCACAGAGCAGTTCACATCACAGCCTGAAGAAACAGTAACCTTTCTGCAATCCTCAGTTGTCGACCCAGTCTGTGACCTGTAATAGTATAATAACGTTGGAAGATGTTATCATCCCAAAGCCGGTCGTGGGAGGACCCCGTTTTCACCTACAATTGGATAGCACAAACATGATGACACCATGCTTCTAAAACATGGACTGGTGTTTCTATTGGTGATGTGTTTGGTTTATTCCCTAGGCTCAGTGTAATCCTTTGCCAAAAGCGTCTACTCCCACAATGCCATGTTCAGATTGCTGTAAAGCATAGTCTGAATGCCAAACATGTGAATCCAATTTCACGTTTAAAATGCATTTGTATTTTTATTTACATTTGTTTTTGTTTTCCTGAATGCATATCTCATCTGTTTGAAAGTGTTATGCAGCCAAAATGTGTCATTGCTAACAATTCGCCTTGTTTTGTGTGGGCTTTAGCATGTTGCAGTACTTTTCGAGAGGGTTTATTTTATATAAAAGAGTGATTGGTTATATTCCGGTAAACAGAATCTATTTACTTTTGCTCTTATGTCATCAAACAAATGAACAATGGTGTTTACCACCTTTGCTAAACTGTCTTTCTTGTACAACATACGCAGTTATTAAAATGGCATCTAATTAGAGGCATTGAGCAGGCGTTTTACATAAGATTAATTGCATTTTTGAGAGCACTTTTTCTTCATTATTATTCTGCCGTGCAAATGGATTCACTGCAACTGTAATGCATATTCATTTTCAGGAAGCTTGGAAATTGTGGGAAATTAGCCAAAGGTGGATCTGGGCTGCTGTGAGGTACAAGCAGAATGCGTAATACAGGAGCGCTGCTTTTGCTCCCTGAAGTCTGGGCCGCCCTTAACTTCCATCCTGAACTATGGTGGGCTGTGCCTCAAGACAGAGCCTGTGCACGTTGTTATTCTGGGATATTTAAAGGGGACACGGCTTGAAAAAGAATTTTCCCTTGCTCTTACAAGATAAAAGTTACAGTAGGATGTGTTCACAATGCAAAGGTCACATCCTGTTTAAAAGAATCGTTCACCCAAAAATTTTAATTTGCTGAAAATGTACTCTCCCTCTGGCCATCCGAGATGTAGTGTGTTTGTTTCTTCATTGGAACAATTTGGGAGAAATTTAATTATTGATTTCATGTTTCATAATAAAAGCTTCCTTCAGTGTCATTTCATATAGAGTTTTGGACTGTTTATGCATATTTCTCTCCTGATTCAGATTAAATTTGTCACTGGAAAAAGCAATATTATTGATAGAGGATTATGAGGAATAGTTTAGCCAAAAGCAACACTTTTCACTTCACAAGATGTTTATTTATAGACTGAAGTCATGAGGATTACTTAGAATTGAGGAGTCATGACGATCCTGTTGATTCAATTCAAGTATTCAATTAAATCCTGTGTTAGCTTTTGCCTTTTTCCATGGATGAGAATCCATAAATGCTTTTTTAGACCGTTTTCTGAGCCTGCATGATATATTAAACCCATTTAAAAGTCATAAAAAAGGGTAATACTATTGTGAATTCACAAACGCGACAATTCAATTAAATAAATATATGCAATGCAGGTTTAATATTATGCGCTTTAAATATTTACATGCATCTCCGAGCAGCTCTCTTTACAGTAAACGCTGCTCCACACAAACAGTTATCATTTACATGTGTGGAGGGTCTCAAACTTCATCTCTGCATATTGCTGTGAGTTTGGGTTTATTACAACGTTCATCTGGGAACACAACATGCACCATTTCATCAGATTTGTAAGGTAAATCATTTTTAAACCTACGCGAACACTTGAGAATACATCAGTTTCTTTTTCAATATGCTAGCTGTTCACTGCAAAGTCAAAATAAAAGCTCAAACCCTCACTCTGAGTTTACACATTTTGGTGTCCAGGAAATTACAGTGGCTGTAATATTTCTGTTGTAAAGAAATGGCCAAATATTAAAGAATAAGAGGACATGTTTTTAGTCAATCACCAGGATATATGTTCATTCTATTGTTTGTTTTTACAATTTTATTCAATAAAACCATATAATTATTTGCTTTTGATACTGTTTTTGAACTAAATTATTATTGCCTCATTGCTATTGTAAATATGTATGTAAAAGGCTATTGTAAAGGCTATTGTTTATTTAGGTGTATTTTTTTTTACCTAAAAAAAAATATTATAATCGAACGAAATAATCGTTAGCGATAGCCCTAGATGTTTTAATCAGCTGTTTGGACTCTCATTATGACGGCACCCATTCACTGCATTGCTGATGAAGGGATTTAATGTTAAATTTCTTCAAATTTGTTCTGATGAAGAAACAAACTCATTTACATCTTGAATGGCTTTAGGGTGAGTACATTTTCAGCTGATGTTCATTTTTGGGTGAGCTATTCTAATAATCATGGTTCAAAATGGTCACATTAAACTATTTTGGCTACAAATAAAACTTGACTAACATGGGAATACGGCAGCTTGAAAGATATGACCATGTATCTTAAGGACAGTGAAATGAGAGCTAAAGAGAAAGAATCAAAAAAAGAAAAAGCGTGTATTGTGTGGATGAGAGTGTCTAAATACAACAAGGGGTTTATCTCAAATTTCTAAATCCTTTCTGTTATCATCAATAATTAAAGAACCTTGGCTTTTACAGCTATCTGATTCAATATTCTGTTGTGCTTGCAATAGAACAGGCCATTGTTCTTCTTTTCCACCATTAGTGTGGAAGAGCAGCTCTGAAAGGCTGGAAGACTATGCACAAAATTGATTCTTAGAGCAACCAGGGAACATGTGCTGCGTGTGCTAAACATCAGAAAGATGCCAAGCGTGAGCTCTTCCTGTGGTTTGAAACTCCGCTGAAAGTTTACCTTTGTTAAGTAAGAAAAAAAAGTTTGCCGTTTTATTTTACCTCAGGCTTGCTGGGGAACTTCAAAGCTGACAGAGAGGCTGGAAGCCAAAAGAAGAGGCAGCAGCAGCAGCAGGTTTATTCTGAAATGTTTATTTATTCTTTTCCAAAAAACTTGCAATGTAGCACGATTCACAAGAGAGTCACTGACAATACATCCACTTCAACCTCTCTGCAATATGCATATCAAAGATTAATTTCAGTCATTAGGAGAAACAGATTTAAAGACAACGCAGACAAAATAGTTTGGACTTGACAGCACCCATTTACTGCAGAGAATCCATTGCTGAGCAAGGGCAGTTTCACCAAATCTGTTCAGCTGATCTAGATCTTAAATGGGTGTTAGTAGACTTTCCATTTTGGGAGAGCTGTTCCTTTAAGACCAGACTTGCGATTAATGATTGTCTTGGGTTGTAATGGCCGTGACTTTTCGTGTAAGGTTGTGATGTGACAGCGTACATTTTAAAAGTGCGACTGGGGAATTGAATTGTTGTGTGGAAGTCAGAAAGTTATTCCACACAGCTACAAGCATAAATGTCAGTGAGCAGAGTTGTGCTCGTTAATTAAGGACTGATTGCGTTACAAATGGCTTAGAGCCTCATTTGACTCCATATGAACATCTCCCTAAGCAGGCATTACTGAAGGAGATAAGACTTATATTTCTACAGCAGTGGAAAAAATTATATTGCAGTTTGTTTCCCCCCAATTTTCCCAGTTAGTTTCGCTAAATGGCACAAATCAACAGTTTGTTAAGTCATACTATATCATTTCTAATTTCCTCAAATTTCCATCACTCACACAATTAAAGTTAAATGAAATGAAAAACACCAGTGTAGTTCATTTAAATAAGTAATAGAGAAAAATGTCATGTAAATAATGAAAAGTAATGGATTAGTATGAATAATTTTGTTGCACAGAGCTGTGTCATAATTCAGATGCAGATTTGTGGAGAATGAATCCTTAATGAATGCCCACTGTGATGTGAAAACGATGTTTTCCTTACCAGTTCAGTTGGTTCAACGGCTAAAAAGCTTTCCAGGCTATTAGGAACTTTATATTTAAATAATAAAATAAACCTGGACCTATCGTTATGTTCAGATTTGTGCTAATTTCATTCTAATTAGGCACTTTATGCTAATGACTTCAGACTTTATAGATTTTACTTGCAGGTAACACAATAATGGTGGTTTTGTAATGCAAAAAAAAAAAAAAGAATTAGAATCCAACTCAGAGTTTTGCTTTCTAAAAACGTATGTGATTTTGACTGATCATATGAGTCAAAATCATGGAGTCATATTAGAATACTAAGCCGATTGTTTTGTTTTTCATATAAGTACTGCAGCAATTATAACTAAATTCAGTAGTTCTTGTCCACATATTAACAGTTGAAGTCAAAAGTTCACATTCACCTTGCAGAACTACCAAAATGTTAATTACTTTAGCAAAATAAGAGGGATCATACAAAATCTCTATTTTTGATTTGTTATTCAGAAAAAGTCTTTCAGGTTTTACAGATTCTTTGGTTTTTCAACATTTTTGTGTATTTTTAACCCTTTCCAACAATGACTGTATGATTTTAAGATCCATCTTTTCACACTGAGGACAACTGAGGGACTCATATGCAGCTATTACAGAAGGTTCAAACGCTCACTGATGCTCCAGAAGGAAAAACAATGCATTGTTTTGCAATTCAAGACCCGGGGGGTGAAAACTTTTGGAATTTGAAGATCAGGGTAAATGTAACTTATTTTGTATTCTGGGGAACATGTACTGTAAGTATCTTCCGTAGCTTCTAAAAGGCAGTACTAAATGAAAAAATATAAAGAAAAATGTACACATCTTCATTCTGTTCAAAAGTTTTCACCCCTTGGCTCTTAATGCATCATGTTTCCTTCTGGAGCATCAGTGAGCATTTGAACCTTCTGTAATAGTTGCATATGAGTCCCTTAGTTGTCCTCAGTGTAAAAAGATGGATCTCGGAATCATACAGTCATTGTTGGAAAGGGTTCAAATACACAAAAATGCTAAAAAAAAAAAAAAAAAGAATCTGTGGATCATTCAGGTAACAACATAGTATTAAGAATCAAGTGTATGTAAATTCTGAACAGGGTCATTTTTAGAAATGTAACTAATATTATGTCTTATGGACTATATGTGAACATTTTATGTGAAATATTTTATTCAGGTCAGTGCTAGATAAAAAATAGCATGCATTTTGTATGATCCCTCTTCTTCTGGTCAAATAGTTAACATTTTACAGATTCTGCAGGGTGTATGTAAACTTTTGATTTCAACTGTATTTGGCAACCTTGCTCCACATCAGAGTTTATTTTGCAATAATAGCTGTGTATTATTCATTGTACAATTCCATTCGATGTTTACACAGTTTCATATTTTACACTGTTCTATATTGCATCTGTGAATGTCAGTTTAGTTTTCTTCACATTAATGTATGGAAATGTTTGCTGTTGACTTTTTATTGAAGGTTGTAAATTAAAAATTTCAAGTGGGTCTGCTTAGACCCACCCTTTTGCAAATGAATCATGCCAAAGCCAAAACAGCATTGTTGAGCCCCTTTAGAGCATTTCTCTTGACTTTGATGCGCAGTATCTATTGTAAGTAGATAAACAATGAACTGTCCATCATTTCAGAGAGAGAGACAGAGAGCAAGAAACAGTCTCTGTTCGCGAATACTATAGCATTGGATTTTCTTTCGCGCAAAAATGTGCTGAGAAGAGATAGTGCTTTCTCATGTTATCTGCTACTGGACGCACACCCCACAGCCATTTTCCCATTTCTCACTTGTGACCCAGCGGTCACCTTGGCTTTTTACAGAGCTTTTAGGAAAGAGTGCCTGTCCCACCATTCCTCTCTCATAAATGGAGAGGGAGGGAAGCTTTGCACAATAGTATGGCTTTCACAGTTATTCTCCCTATAGAGCCAACAGATCAAGCACGCTGCAATGTCAAAATGTATCTGCCTAAATAAAAAGGAGAAAAGAAAGCATGTAATCACCTGAGGTTTGATTGATAACTTGCGATGGAATTTTTATTTACCACGACTAACATCAGCTTTGTTTTCTGTGGAGGCAAAGGAGGCAGTGGCTCCTCAAAAAAATAACAGTACAAAAATAAAATGTTTGTACTATTGTATTTATTTTTATAAATATGAGATCATAGATTGTGTAAAACATTTTTCTAAAAAAATGTTCTTTGAGTGCATTTTTCAGGTGAAATCCAATCATTTCAATAGGAGTCCACACAAAAAATTTCTTCAAGCCGATTTTGCAATAAGTATTCACTATGTTGACCAACAGAAAGCCGCTTGGTTTGAAAGAGATTATAATTAACAATAGTAAACCTTTTTTGTCTAAAAATGTGCTAATGTGGCCTCACCTTTTATTTCCCAGAATAAAAATGTCCTTATAATTTACTCACCCCCATGTCATCCAAGATTTTTATGTCTTCCTTTCTTCAGTATATATATATATATATTTTTATTTATTTATTATTTTTTTCTAGACAATAACTGATTGTTTTGCTAGACAAGACTCTTATTTCTCAGCTGGGATTGTGTAGAGCCCTTTGAAGCTGCATTGAAACTGCAATTTGGACCTTCAACTCGTTGATCCCCATTGAAGTCCACTATAAGGAGAAAAATCCTGGAATGTTTTCCTCAAAAACCTTACTTTCTTTTTGACTGAAGAAAGAAAGACATGAACATCTTGGATGACATAGAGGTGAGTAAATTATCAGGAAATTTTTATTCTGGAAGTGAACTAATCCTTTGTCTAACATTGACATAAGCAGACGAAATTTCAGAGAGAAACAGCATCTCTTTTGTCCATTATGTTTTTCACTGAAGTGCGAAAGTGTGACATGGATGTAATGTGGGTACATTCAGGCCACACTGATGAGGCAAATCAGCCTGAATAGATCAAAATGGTGGAAATGGATAAATATTGCTACTTTAGCTCACATCGGAATTGAAATGAGCTTGAAATTACTTGAAATGATGATCTATGATTGAGCTGTTTTTTAGTGAGCACTCAGCTAAATGAAAGGTTCATCTTCATGTCTGCAGCCTTAATGGAGCCTGTGGAGTTTACTGAGGATTTGTTGTCTAATGATCCAAAAGCAAGGTGACCTTAAATAATAATAGCCATGCAAACATTATCTGAGATTGGAACATGAATTCATACTGGCCTGAAATCCACATGGCACTGTTTTAGTGGTTAGGATGTGTTTGAGGGGAAGGAAAAATCATACATGTACAATTTAGTTTGAGTGCGCTTGAGGAAAATGGAAGCGAAGCGTGGAAAAGAAGACAAGGAAGAAAGTGGAAGCAAGTAAAAGAAAATGATAATATTGGACCAAAGAATAAGAAAGACTGCACGGTGTATTTGTGCTTTTTATAGCGGAAACAGGGGAAGTCATATCGCTGAGGTCCATCTCCAGAGCTCCCCTTTGAGGTTTGGGTTGGTGCTATAATCTGGGTCAAAGTGCTAACTGCTAAAAGGCGCCTGTGAGAGGCTCGCTCGCACATGAATCATTTCTCATGCCTCTCTTCCTCATTACACTCTCTGCTGATAGAATTTCAAAGGCCTCCGTGTCTCTGACTGACCTTACAGGTAAAACTCTGCCTCACGGCAATGACAGAGCCTCGCTCAACAGGCTAACCTTGTAAGATGCACCACATAACTAAAGGCGCTGAGAGGTAGAGATTTGAGTAAGCATTAGTCACTGATATTAAGCAAGAAGCCATACTGTGATTTTAAAAATGTGTGAATGTCAGACAACGTCGAGCAGAACGGTTCGCACATATTGTGAGGTCAGTGGCTCAGTTCCAAAAACGACAGCGTTTTCCCGCAAAGGCTGTTTATTAAGCATAATTACGTTGTCATATTCACCTTATTTTTCAACATAGAAGTACTTATGATTCATTAGCCACTATAGGTGAGTAACTGTTGTTTATGATTACAATAATACATTAAAATAATATAACAAATACCAGTTTGCAGTATCAAGAAGCATAACTGACCAGTTAGTCAGTTATCTAGTTAGATAGTTCACCAAAAAATAAAACTTCTGTCATTAAGACCTAAGTTTATCTTCGGAACACAAATTAAGTATTTCTGATGAAATCCAAGACAGCTACACAACTGACACGTTCAAGGCCCAGAAAGGTAGTAAAGACATTGTTAAAATAGTCCATGTGACATCAGTGGTTCAACCTTAATTTTATGATGCTGTGAGGATACTTTTTGGATGACTTTATTTAACTATTTCTTCTCTTCGGTGTCAGTCTTCGACGTGCATTCATGAGAGGTCCACAACGCATACAATTTTAATGAAGTCCTTGAATGTTTCAGTTGCGTTGCTGTCTATGCAGGGCCAGAGAGCTCTTGGATTTCATCAAAAATATTTTAATTTGTGTTCTGAAGATGAACAAAGGTCCTACGGGTTAGAAATGACATAAGGGTAAGTAATTAAAGACATAATTTTCATTTTTGGGTGAACACACAAATAAATATACTTCATTTAAAGGAATAGTTCACCTAAAAATGAAAATTCGACCTTTTAGGCTATCCAAGATGAGTTTGTTTTTTTCATCAGATGAGATTTTGAGAAATTCAGCATTTTATCACTTAATTTATTCACACATTTATTTCTTGAGGTTATAAATGTTATAAGTTATTTTTATTCATTGAAAACCAAAAAGCTTGGAATGCAGTGGAAATGGAAAAATGAATCATGCAATCTCTCCCATTTGCTCAGTACTAATGCAGTTCTATTCAGTTCTTGCATTTTTGGCTCCTTTATTGTTACAATTAAGGAAACTGGCATGTGTAAACATTATAGAATTTGCTTTGTATTCAGCATCAATCCAGCTCTTCACACAGCTTCCAACCTGAAGCTAAGCCACCTGTACAGCTGGTGACTGCTGCAGCCTGGCCTGCGCCCAAATCCAAGCGGGGTGCTGGATTTATTCATACATCAAAACAGAGAGACATTCGGCAGATCCTCACAGTACAGAACCACCATGGCTTCCGTGCAGGAGAGTTACTAAAAATAGGCTGCCACCAAGATGGGGATATATGGGGATATAAACAAATATATTCTTTTATCTCACAGAAAGGTTTAAGTATGAAACTTCATGCAACACTGAGAGATGTCAGATGCTTTAGAGGAAAGTTTGAGACCGGGTGTGAGGAAAGAGATCATTCTTTGTGGTGTTATCAAGTTCTAGACAACAAGTGTCCGTGGTGTGTTTACATATTGTCACTTACACAGAAACAGAAATCCTACCTCAGCTTTCCCAGCCTGCTGCGAAGGAACAAACAAGAATTATTTTGACTAAGCAGGGTTTAGTGAAAACTATGACTTGATATTTCTTGTCTACTTGAAAGAAAAGGGGGAAATGTGCATGTGGGTGGCTCTGTGTGTGTGTTTTGTGTCTGACAGTGTCAGCAATAGTTGAACAATGTTTTTCATGTGTTTTAGTGAAGATTCTGCTGTTACAAGCTTGCAAACTCTCCAGAGAACATCTTATGCCCTAAGAATGTGTTGATGAGCAAAACCGATGTCAGGAGGTGCCATTTCAGCAGGCACGTACAAACGCTGGCATACACGCAGACATTTACCAGCAGTCAGACTATTGAGAAACGAAGATGTGCTGTGTTAGTGCTACATAATAAAAGTATGCTGCTGACATACTGCTAAATAAGATGCAAGGTTTTTTTTTGTATGTCAGGCATTTAGGTTTTGTTAATTAACAAACTGTTATTTTTAACAAATTAGTTTTTCTGTAACAGATGTTGTTCATTTCAAAGCAAGCAGATTGTACGAAAGTTCTCTAGGTTATATTTAGAGTTTGGTTTAAACTGCTTAGGTAAACACAGTTTGCATATATAATATACACAATATATTTATGTATTTGAATTATTATACACTACCAGTTGAAAGTTTTTGAACAGTAAGAGTTGTCTTTTAAGTTTTTTCTGCTAACCAAGCCTGCATTTATTTGATCCAAAATACAGCAAAAACAGTCATATTGTGAAATATTTTTACATTTATTATTATTATTATTATTATTATTATTATTATATACAGTACATTTTTCAGAAATCTTTGATGAATAGAAAGATAAGCATTTACCGGAAATAAAAAGCTTTTGTAACATTATACACTATACCATTCAAAAGCTTGGAGTCAGTATATATGTTTTTTCCTTTTGGGAAAACAATTATAGAAATTAATACTTTTATTTAGCAAGGATGACTTAAATTGATCAAAAGTGATGATAAAGGCATTTATGGTGTTACAAAAGATTTCTATTTCAAATCAATGCTGTTCTTCTGCACTTATGAACTGAAAATTCTACTCAGCTGTTTTCAACATAATAATAATAATACATTTTTTTGAGCAGCAAATCAGAATTATATATATATATATATATATATATATATATTATATGAAGAGTTCAGATGCAAAACCAGCTAAAAGCCATTTTGGTCAAAAATTTGATTCTGATACTGAGTGAATGCTCTCGACACATATTATACGTCCATCAAATACTTTTACTTCAAAATCACTAAAATACCAGCCTCAGCCCAATCAGAAGTACCACTACTTACACAGAAAAATATCTCAAATTTTACTGTTTTTGCTCAAATATCTGATTTTACTGTTTTTGCTGTACTTTGGATCAAACAAATGAAGGCTTGCTGAGCAGAAGAGACTTTAAAAATCTTAATGTTCAAAAACTTTTGACTGCTAGTGTATCATATATTATTATATATTTTATATTATGATATATTGTATTTTTATTCAAAATAATATTTTCATTATTATATAAAATGTGTTATTATAAAAATTATTTACATAATACATTTTTGTTCTAAATTGCAGAAGAAAACAAACTAGATTAATTTGACCTTAAAAATGTGCATATGTGGTCATAAGTGGTTAATGATAAGCTGTATTTTTAATTGCACTTCCTTCTGATCATTTACAACTGCTAATAATTAATGGCATTGTTTAGTCAGTACCCTGGGCAGTTGCAAATGATTAATCAATGCTTTCATATGAGCATAGTTAATTACATTAGTCATAAATCATAACCTTTTATATTCTACCACCACGTTTTTTTTTTCTCTCTCAAGGGTTTTGTTTGCACATTTTTCACAGAGATCTAAGATCCTTCACATAATTGTATTTTATTTATTATTTTTTTTATATTGTAAATAAGCCTGACGGCAAATTTCAATAAACAAGGCTGCCATGCAACACAAATTGATTAACACAAAGAAATTCATTTCATTAACAAAAGTTCATTCACAGGACTGACGCCCGACAGTGTTCATCTAGAGGCGGTGTTTCTTATCGTCTGAAGCCGGTACTCTTTTTCTGCTTTTCAGCCCTTTTGTTGAGGAGAAAAATCTATTTAAGTGGCTGAAGCTCTGACACAAAGCAAGAGCAGAAAGCTGTAGAATCTGCTGGCTTAATTGATTATTTGCGCAGAGCTGTATATCAGCGAGGTGCAGCATACCCTTGGGAAATAATGTAAAACAGATAACAAGATCAAATGTGGAAGAATTGCTTTCTACTGCCAGCTTTATTAATCTGTTTCTCTCTTAGTCAAAATGGCTTTTTCCCCCCTCTCCTCTTTGCAGGTTTTCGCATTAAGGCAAGGTACGCCTCTGCGTCCCAAGTAGCGTAAAAGCTACAGCTGAGGGAGGCTTTATGAAGCTGTTTTGATTTGAAAGAATATGGGTGGCTCATGATTTCAACATTAGCTTGGGCAGAAGCTGTGGCAGGGAAATCGAAAGGGTTTAGCTCCGTTCTGGCTTTCTTTTTAAGAATTAGAATTGGAATTATTCAGTGACAAGACGCTTTAGAGACTTAATTTGCTTTAAAACTGAGCTGTAAGGAAATATGCGGACTCACACGTGTTTGTATCTTGGCCTCGTAGAAAATACACAAGACCGTTTCATTGTGGCATGAAACAGCCACAATACCCCCATGTACATGGCCTTGTAGGTTCACTCTTTATAGTTGAGATTTTGCAAGTGTTTGTATCCAAATCCAACCAAGTGTTCTCTAATTCCACATTCTCTCATAGTGCATTTACATAATAAAAATTGCATAGCAGTCTCACAATCTACTAGACATCCTTCCTCAAACATCTCTCTAAGCCATTTCCAACTCTGTAAACTGATTTGTTTTTCTTATTCATGGGGTCTTGCGGCACATCAGACATGACTGTAATTGCCTTCCTCTCACCAGGGAGCTTCTTGTTTCTCATTCTGAAGTTTATTCTCTATTTCATGTCACCAAGGCAAGAGAGAGACGGCACCCTGGGAGAAATGACACTCCCTCCGTCACCAAGAGGCGAGTGAAAAGATAAGAACAGTAGATAAATATCTGCAAATGCGCAGCTCCAAATGATGCTCGCACAAATGCTCCCGCTTTAAAATGAATGGGTGTTTATAAGTACACTTCCTATGAGTTTGGTGAAACTGGCAGTTCGCATTAGCGAACGCAGCGTAATGCACAAATAAGCTGATGTTAGTCAGAGGGGCCATCTGGATTGCTTGTGTTTTTATGAAATCAACTCTTTGGATTACTCCTCTCGTTCTCTAATTGAGCTGCTTCGTTTAGCACGGTGGTACGGCACTAAATGGCCAGTTTATATTGACTGCTAAAAGGGCTGCTCGCCCCGGGAGGTGATGATCTGCAGAGCGGCAGGAAGTGGGAATGAACCTCAGGTTATTTACGTCAGCACTCCCTCAAAAGCGCGATCCTTGGCAGCTGTACTCTGCGTCTGCCTGTAATTTCAACTCTTCCAGAATCGGCCCCTGTCAGGTGTAATTATGCAACAGATGAAGGTACCAGCCTGGTGGTTTTCCCTTTTACAAACTAAATCTGCGGCTTTAGTCTAGGAAAGAAATGCAGTCATTATTAAATCTTTGTTTTTCTACCATTTTTGAGGGGTTTTAGGTTTCAGAGCTCAGAATTGATTTTTTTTGCGTATGTCAACAAGCGCCGCTCTCTGCATCCATGAAAGAAGGAGGGATAATGTCAGCTCAGCTTAATACATTTCTAATGGATGTTTTATTTTCAGCCTGAGGGTGCGTCTGAAGTGTTTGGACACTTGGAGATTTGAGGGGGTGGCAGAATACCTGGGAAAATGCAGCCAGTTTTGCAACAAGATATTTGGAAACATTTATAATGCCATTTTAACCTCCTGTCTGCTTAGCTCAAGAAAACATTTTCTTTGCAGTTTCTTTTCCTTTCAATGTTTGTGCAAGGGATGCATTGTTAATACTTTACTATAGGTAAGGGTTGGATATTTTTATCAGTTGTTTATTATTAATGCAACAATACATATTACTCTTATAGTTTTCATTAATAAGCAGCTATATGATGTTTTATGAATGTTTTTAGCATGACTTTGAGAAAATTGAACTACTATACTGAATGAAAGCGCTTAGACTTCTTTATGGCTAGTGTTTGCATATTTAATTTAATTCTGTAACCTGCTTGTTCTGCAGATCTTTGTACTAGTGTTAAATGCTACTGTTTTTGACGTAATAACGTTTCGGACAGGTAATATCTTCACATTTTTTTGGTTTGCCTTACCGAATGTGCAATTCCTGTCAATAACCTGTCTGTGGGCTATTTTAATTACTGTCAGTTTTAATGCCGGCGATCATGCAGTGTTGCCAGATATTGCTATTAAAACAAATACAAAATGAAAAATAAATACAAAATAAACCAGTTTTTTTGCAAATAAGATAAGATACCTCTAACTCTAAACTGCAACTTCACATTTTTTTAACTTCAAGTGTCAAATTAAGTGGAAAAGACAAAGATGCTAAACATTCTTGCAAACTGTCTAAACTTAATTGTACACGCAGACACTCCTAGGAATTTTAAACAACAAAACATTCAGAGAACAAATGTTCTATGTTGCCATGGTTTAGACCCAACATTATTCAAAATAGCTTAATTTGTGTTCTGCAGAAGAAAATAAGACTTTTTTCAACTGTCCTTTTAATTCACCTCCAGCTACTCTCAGTACATTAACTTTAGGAGGATATTAGTTATTCACTCAGCCTCACTGTGAAAAACTTATATTAAAATCAGAAATTTCTCATATGATCATATCAAGTCAGTTCACAAGGTAAAGTATTAGAATTGGGTAGCATGTGATGTTACGCAAACCCATCCAGTGGTCTGTTAGGGGTCTGCTTAGGTTTTCCTCACTTTGCCGCCAGTGGAGGATGAAGCAGGTTTTTAGGCTGAATCAATCCAGCATTGCTATTACGCTGCATTAACATTACATGAATCCATCCACCTGCATGTATCAAAATGCAAAATGGTTTGAACTGGAAAATTTAAAAGCCAGCCACTTGTGTAATTAAATGCCGCAGAAAATGAAATGTGCAGTACAACTGTCAGTTTGGCAACATGATTTTTCTCCCTCTCTACATTCTGTTGTTTTATAATCATTTGGTTTAGGAAGGGTTAAAATATTCTATGAATGATAATAAGTGCATATTATATACAGTATCTCACAAAAGTGAGTACACCCCTCACATTTCAAGCAACCATTTTAGTCCATTATCTTCTCAAGGGACAATACTATAGAAATAAAACTTGGATATATTTTAGATTAGTCAATGAGCAGCTTGTATAGCAGTATATATTTACTGTCCTCTGAAAATAATTCAACATACAGCCATTATTGTCAAAATAGCTGGCAACAAAAGTGAGCACACCCTAAGTGAACTTGTCAAAACTGTGTTCAAACTGTCAGTATTGCAGCACCATTGTTATCTAGCACTGCCTTAATCATTCTGAGAATGGAATTGACCAGAGCTGCACAGGTTGTTGCTGGGATCCTCTTCCACTCCTCTATAATGACATCACAGAGCTGCTGGATGTTAGGCTCATGGTGCTTCTCCACCTTCTTCTTGAGGATGCTCCAAAGGTGTTTAATAGAGTTCAGGTCTGGAGACATACTTGGCCACCCCATCACCTTCACCTTCTGCTTCCTCAGCAAGGCAGTTGTCATCTTGGTGGTGTGTTTGGGGTCGTTATCATGTTGGAAAACTGCCGTTCGGCCTTGTTTCTGGAGGGAAGGCCTCATGTTCTGCTTCAGAGTGTACAGAACATAATGAAATCCATGTTTCCATCAATGAACTGCAGCTCCACAGTACCAGCCGCATTCATACAGCCCCAGACCATGATACTATGTTTGACTGTAGGCAAGACACAGTTTTCTTGGTACTCCTCGCCAGGGCATCGCCACACATGCTGGACATCATCTGAGCCAAACAAGTTTCTCTTAGTCTCATCAGACCGCAGGTCATGGTTCCAGAAATTCATGCTCTTGGACATGTTGTCTTCAGCAAACTGTTTGTGACTTTCTTGTGAGCCAGCTTCAGAAGAGGCTTCCTTCTGGGATGGCACCCATGCAAACCGACTTGTTGCAGTGAGCGGCATATGGTCTGAGCACTCACAAGCTGACCTTCTACTTCTGCAACCTTTAAAGCCATGCTGGCAGCACTTCTGTTTTTTGAAGCCAGATTCTGCACCTGATGCACAGAACAAGTGCTCAACTTCGCTGATCAACCTTTGCAAGGCCTGTTCTGAATGGAACCCATCTTGGAAAACCTCTGTATGACCCTGACCACTGTAGTGTAACTCAATTTCAGGGTGTTACTGAACCTCTAATAGCTTTGGCTATCTTTGTGGAGAGCAACGATTCTAATTCTCAAATCCTCAGAGAGTTCTTTGCCATGAGGTGCAATGTTGAACATCCAGTGGTCAGTATGACAGAATTTTACTTGAAGCACAACATTTTAACTGCTCTAATACAAGATACACAACTTTGTATTGTTCTGTCAAGCAGACAAATACATAAACATGATGAATGTTGCCAGCTATTTTGAAAATAATGGCTGTGTGTTGAGTTATTTTCAGAGGACAGTAAATCTATACTGCTATACAAGCTGCACATTGACTATTCTAAAATATATCCAAGTTTCATTTCTATAGTATTGTCCCCTGAGAAGATATATGGTATATTTACAACAAATGCCAAGAGTGCAGTGTGTCATTGTGTACAAATGCATAGCATAGGTCTTGATTAAAAGTTTCTTCAACAAGAATGTCATTAGCCTAGAAAATATGTTTTAAAAATGCATTAAAAAGTTTCGTTTTTTTATAGGCAATTTGAGGTTCAAAAAACAATTCTTATTATTAAAGTTGAAAACAGTTGAGCAATTGAGTTTTTGTAGCTTACTATTTACTGTCTATTTAATGTCACTTTTGATCAATTTAATGCATTCTTGCTGACTATAAATATGAATTTCTTTTTAAAAAAGACCCCAGTCCTTCGAATAGTAGTGTATAAAGACCCCACATTGTGGTCTTAATGTTTTCACTACTTTTTAAGTTCAAGCAAGAGTTTACAGAATATCGGTTTGACAATCCCCAGCTGAACCAGGTTGGCGGTGAGTAGAATCGATATTCCATCTGGTCATGGAATCGGCTGTAAAGTTATTTTGTATTCCATTAGCGGTCTAAGGTGCTTAGCAGGAGCCATCAAAAAGGCTGATACACGCAAGCCCTCCAAAACACTTGCGTCCTTCTTTCTATTCTTGGATTACTCTGTGTAATTTGAGGTCAGAAATAAAAGAACGCCTGGGGCCTATTTTATGCACATAGCTGAAATGTTTTTTTCTTCTTTCTCAAAGACAGTCACTCCAACTATGTATCATCAGATGAAGATAGCTGAAATTGAAATGCCCTTTTGCAGTATAGCTTTTAAGAACCATACTTTGTACTTGACGCACAGACCTCAAAAAGGGCAAAACAAAAGGACTTAAAGGCACTTAGTACATACTTTGCTAATGCCTGGTGAGCAGGGTCGGGATATTAACCTCACAGTGTGTTCTTCAGTTGAAGTCTGTATTATACCTACATCGTTGTCGGGTTAATTACTGGGCTTAAAGGCACACAAGCCTGCTGCTTATTTTTAGTGTGACCTTATACTGAATGCCCTGTCTTATATACAAAAAGAAGTGCTTCTCTGATTGCGGCACAGCCAGAAATTGGTGGCAGTTTCTCCTGAATAATAAAGACATGATCATTTTAGTGAGCTGCACTTCATTTTCACATCTGAAATATGTTTATTAAAAAAAGACTCATTTGATGTGGATTTAGCCAGAAAACTATACTTCAGAGCTATAGTTCTATCAGGGTTATGCAAAGTTGTCTCACATTCAGTTCAACTGTGAATTTGAATTGGCTACACACCACAGGAAGTTGAACTGGAATGATAATAAAATCAATACTTGGTCCACAAAACATTTCTTAAAAATAATAAGCTGTCTATCAATAGTCCAATCTATGTGTCTGTCTGTCTTCAAGGCTTAAAATATTTTTGTTATTTCCTTGAATTCAAGTTAAAATTGAATCCTTGAATTTCTCCCTACTTTAAATTCAAATTTAAGTTACATCCCTGAATTTCAATTAATTTCAATGTTCCTTCCTTGAATTCTAATTCCATCCTTCTGTCCTTCATCCTCATCATGTTTTCTGCCTCCAATCAAATTCCATTTAAATTCAGGAATTTAAATGGAATTTTAAAAGCATTTTCAATTCAGTTCTGAATGGTGCACAATTCTGACTTCACTGTTTTTAACCCAGTAATGGATTTTTTTTTTTTTTGTCTTTTCCTTTTGTCCTCTTGGTTTTGTTTTACTTTATATGAGACGATTATGATTGTCAAACTCCAAAAATAAATAAATACTATACTATACTAAATACTAATTTACTATATGACCCTGGACCACAAAACCAGTAATAAGGGTCAATTAAAAAAAAAAAAAAATTAGATTTATACATCATCTGAAAGCTGAATAAATAAGTTTGTTAGGATAGGACAATATTTGGCCGAGATACAACTAAATTGTAAAAAAAACAATTTGTTGAGTCAACTTAAAATAATTTGTTACCTGGCTAGCTTAAAATTTTAAGTTTAGTCAGTCTTCAATGTTACGTTTTACTAAGTGACAATTTAGATATTTGAGTTGATTAAACTTAAAATTTTAAGGCAGCCAACTGTTTTTACAGTGTATCTGGAATCTGAGGGTGCAAAAAGACCTAAATATTGAGAAAATCACCTTTAAAGTTGTCTAAATTAAGTTTTTAGCAATGCATACTACTAATCAAAAATTAAGTTTTGTACAAGGAAATGTACAGAATATTTTAATGAAACATGATCTTTACCTAATATCCTAATTTTGACACATGTATATTTTTGGCTATTGCTACAAATCACATACATATAGCCCATATTCCTGCTCTTGCCCTTTATGTGTCAAATTTAGCGTATTAATAATACATACTGATGTAGTGTTTTCTCTTTGTTTTCTATCAGATCACACCGGTAAGTGTTTCCATCATGAGACTGGTGTTGAAGTACCTGGACAAGATGAGGTGTTTCCGAAAACGCTCCACCATTCCTTTTCTGGTGGCTCTCATTACCTTCCTGCTCTTCATAAACCTCTACATCGAGGACGGCTATGTGCTGGTAAGTTTGTTTACCTGTTGAAATCCAGCAGGTAAATTACAGAGGTCAATTTATTTACAACATCAGTGGAGCAGATAACAAGACAATAGTGGGCTTCACAACAACTCGACTACTGTTGTTGCATGTGATTTAGCATTAATTATCTCTGTGCTGAAAAGTTATTTTGTTTATATGCTTTAATTACCAAATGTTGCGTGTAAGGCTGCCGGTGCTGTGTTGTGCATGTATAATTATCAGAGCTCACGCTGCAGCCTATTTAAAATTTCATGATGTAGAGGCAGTCCAAATGCAAGAGACACATTTATTATTCATGAGGCCAACTTTATGATCAAAACTTTGTGATCATAACATGTCGCGTGTGTTTGTCTGTTGAATTATTCAAAAGGTGTACCCATTTTGACTAAGTCACTTTTCCAAATAACCCCCATTTAATTGAAATACAAACACCGCCAGCAAAAAAATTGTGAAGTGCAAACAGTTCATGTGTGGTAAAAAGACACTGAAGTATAGCAACGATGCCATAATTTAATACAAGATAAGTTATTTAAAAAGTTGGGTGAGTAATATTGTGTGTACAATTAATTATTCAAAGGCCATCATTTACATTTAATGAGATTATACAAGGCCGTGCAAGAGTATTGCCAAATCTAAAAATAATGACTTGCAGCGCTTAAACTTAAAGATGCAAAAGGAGTCTTAGCATTTCATGTACATATAATCCTGTCTAAGAGATTCTTTTTAGCTTTAAGGCTCATTCAAATGTGACAAATTTGACTTACTTTAGACTTGTGACAAACTTTCTTGGATGTCATGTGTTTCAGGAGGAAGACAAACGTCAGTTACGAGAAACCTCAATGCATCCGCTGAACTCAGAGCGATATGTTCATACCTTTAAAGATATCACCAATTTTTCTGGAACGATCAATGTGACTTATCGGTACCTCGCTGGAACACCTTTACCTCGAAAGAGTAAGACTGCTTCCCTTTAAAAAATTCTAAACAAATAAGTCAAAACTGCACAACTCTATTATTTATGATCTAGCATTTTGAGTTGTGCATTTATTTATTTATGTATATACCGTATTGACCCAAATATAAGCCGATTTTCATATTGCATATTTTTCCTTTTTTAATTGTTGTTTTGAAAGTATGGTAAATACTGGTAAAAATGCACCAACAATCACATAAAAAATATACACTTTTCGATAAACCATAAAAATAAAAGGTAACCCATCTAAATTATAATATAATATATATTATAATATATTTCTTGGCACACTCATATTACGTGGATTTGGCGCTACCTATAGTTGTGGGTGAAATATACCTAGACCTTGAATATAAGAGGAACGTGTTTTTTTAGATGTATTTCCAAGAAAAAAAAATTATATATTCATTTCAATACGGTATTTATTTGTGTTCTTCTGTATATGCATGTATAGACACACACACACATATATGTACACATAGATACATATACACAAGAAGGCAAGATGAATAAATAAATACATGCAGACCTCGAAATGCTAGATCATACTACATCAAGTCTCTTTTAAGTTCTACTTAATTATAAAAATATTTTTAAAAAGTTCTAAACATCCTTAAAATCTGATAAATTTACTTGCTAAATTTACTTGAATTGAAAATTAAAAAAAAATGCAGATAAGTTAAAAACAAAATTTTAGATATTTTATCCCCCCCAAAAAAATTTTGCACATAATTTAACTTTAAAATGCCCCATATTATGCCATTTTTAAAGTTCCTAATATTGTTTTGGGAGTCTTCTACAATAGGTTTACATGCATGCAAGGTCAAACAATGCTTTTGTTTTCTTTCTCAAAATATGCATTAAATATCACCTCATTTTCCAGCAATTCTAGTTCGAATCAGTTCGAAGATTCAGTCTCTCTAATCCCCTCCTTTCTGTGAGCTTACTCTGCTCTGATTGGTCAAATGGCCCAGTTTGTTGTTATTGGTCTACCGTGTACAGTGCGTATCAGAAATGATGCGTTCATTGTCATAGTTCCGTATTAGAAAATATAAACATCTATTATTTATCATACTTACAAGTTGTGATTCAGTGGAGCCAGCTGGTCCAAAAAAACTGTTTACTAAGCTATCTTTCAAGAGTAAGTGTTTGGTGAATCCCACGTTGAAATCCCCAAGTTTAGAGATCCAGTTGTCAGTAACATTACGTCTTTGAGGGCGGGTCAGGTTGTTCATGGATGGCCAACGTAGAACATCACGGAAGTGGGATTCGAATCGTTCGGGCAGTTCAGAGTCAATCCTTTGGGAGACAGTAACTTTATTTATCATGTATTTCAGCTTTACAACTTTGTAGATTGTTTGCATTCACATAGAGCTACAGAAAAGGCAATATTTAAAATGGCATAATAGGGGCACTTTAAGTAAATGTATCTGGTTTTAAGAATATTTGTATATTTCTCATTGGACAGCATAACAAAAATATTGACTAAGAACTTTTCTACACGTGTCAAAGCAGTTCAAAGCCTACATTCTCTTACTCCATTATTTTTCATGTTCTTTTGCAGAGTATCTCACCATTGGACTGTCGTCTGTGAAAAGAAAACGAGGAAATTACCTGTTGGAGACCATCAAGTCCATTTTTGACCAATCAAGCTATGAGGAGCTCAAAGAGATCGTTGTGGTTGTCCACTTGGCAGATTTTGATCTGGCATGGTGCGAGAGCCTAGTTCAAGAAATCTCAAGGAAGTTTGGCCACCATATCATTGCAGGACGGCTGCTAGTTATCCATGCACCTGAGGAGTACTACCCGTCTCTGGATGGGCTAAAGAGAAATTACAATGATCCGGAGGATAGGGTACGCTTCCGTTCCAAACAGAATGTAGATTACGCATTTCTGCTGAACTTCTGCACCAACCTTTCAGACTTCTACATGATGTTGGAAGACGACGTGCGCTGTTCTCGAAACTTTCTCACCGCCCTGAAGAAAGTGGTGGCATCTAGAGAAGGATCGTATTGGGTGATGCTGGAATTCTCCAAACTGGGCTACATAGGGAAGCTATACCACTCACGAGACCTTCCAAGACTTGCCCATTTCTTGCTCATGTTCTATCAGGAGATGCCTTGCGATTGGCTTCTTATCCATTTCCGAGGCCTCCTGGCCCAGAAGGATGCGATTCGCTTCAAGCCTTCCCTTTTCCAACACATGGGCTACTATTCCTCCTATAAGGGGGCAGAAAACAAACTTAAGGATGATGACTTTGAGGAGGACTCCCTTGATATACCGGACAACCCACCTGCCAGTTTGTACACAAACATAAATGTATTTGAGAGCTATGATGCTGCCAAAGCCTACAGTAGCGTGGATGAGTACTTCTGGGGCAAGGCTCCGTCCACTGGGGACTTTTATGTAATAGTGTTCAACAAGGCAACAAAAATCAGCAAAATCAAGATCATCACGGGAACGGATGATCGGCAGAATGATATTTTGCATCACGGAGCTCTGGAAGTAGGGGAGAAATTAGTAGGAACCAAAAAGGGAAGGCAGTGCTCCTCCTATATCACTTTAGGGGAGTTTAAAAACGGAAACATTGAGGTTCACGACGTGGACCACAAGATAGGGTTTGATATCGAGTGTGTTCGCATTGTGGTGACAGCAAGTCAGAAAGAATGGCTTATCATTAGAAGCATAAGCCTCTGGACTACACAAGGTGCCAGTCAATGAGAACTGTTTTGAACCGTAGCTAAAGGCACAAGTATCTGTTTATTTATCTATTTATTTATTTCTGCAATTTCTAAATTATTTATTCACCTGAGAAATCTTATTTATTCAGACTAATTTAAAGGCAGTACAAGATTTCACACATCTGAGGCATTTCAGCTAATTCTGACTATTCAAAGATTTTTATATCAAGTATTAAGACATTTAGAGTACTTATTTGTTTCCCCCATTTTTACATTATTACTCCATTATGTATACTCCTCAGTGAGAAGCTAAACTGTTTTGCTTTGGCCAAGGTATACACTGCAAAAAAATCATTTTACTTTATTTTTTTTCTTATTTTCCTTAAACCAGACCCATTTATGTGTGAAACTATCTATTTCAATATACAGTTGAGGTCAACAGTTTACATACACATTGCAGAATCTGCAAATGTTAATTATTTTACCAAAATAAGAAGACAAAATAATAGTTGAAATTTATAAAAATGATCCTGTTCAAAAGTTTACATATACTTGATTCTTAATACTGATCTATTAAGATATATACTAATATATCTAATATGTTGTTACCTGAATGATCCACAGCTGTTTTTTGTTTGTTTGTTTGTTTTGTTTAGTGATAGTTGTACATGAGTCCCTTGTTTGTCCTGAACAGTTAAACTGCCCACTGTTGTTTAGAAAAATCCTTCAAGCCCCACAAATTCTTTGGTTTTTCAGCATTTTTGTGTATTTGAACCCTTTTCCAACAATGACTATATGATTTTGAGATCCATCTTTTCACACTGAGAACAACTGAGGGACTCATATGCAACTATGACAGAAGGTTCAAATGTTCACTGATGTCCCAGAAGGAAAAACGATGCATTAAGAACCAGGGGGTGTAAACTTTTGAACAGAATGAAGATGTGTACATTTCTTTTATTTTGCCTAAATATCTGATTTTCAAATTCCAAAATAATGGATGCATCTAAATGCATTTTTTTTCCTCCTGGAAAGAGTTTAAATACACAAAAATGTTGAAAAATCAAAGAATTTGTGGGGCCTGAAGGATTTTTCAGGACAAACAAGGGACTCATGAACAACTATTATTTTCCCTTGTGGACTATATGTAAACATATTTTATGTGAAATATCTTATTCAGGTCAGTACTAAATGACAAAATAACATGCATTTTGTATGGTCCCCCCTATTTTGGTAAAATAATTAACATTTTGCAGATTCCGCAAGGTATGTAAACTTTTGACCTCAACTGTATGTTTATATATATATATTTTTTTTTTATTTCTTGTATCAAGTAGAAATCTATTAAGGTCTGGTGAGGTTTGTGCTTAAAAAGAAAAATATTTGCCATTGAAGTGAGATAAACTTAAATCTAGATGTTCCTGAAGAACAACTATCTTGCATAATTTTGCTTTAAGTAAATGTGTCCTGTTTAAATAAATAAATAAATAAAAAGTTTATATATCATCAAGAAATTATTTTTCACAGTGTAGCTGTTTTCCATAGTTAAACAGACAGACATATCCTATTATAGTCCTTGAAAAGTTGCTTGGAGCTGAATTGTAAGCACTTCATTTCAGTTAAGTCATTTTTGGTTTGTTTACTTTTTTCTTTTATACACCTCTAAAATATTCGCTTATCCTGCTCTCCTTTTCCGCCAACACAGGGTCAATATTGCCTTGAATATACAATGTATTGTGGCATGAATCTACTCAGCAACATTTCATACTATCTCCCCACTGAATGATAACAGAAATGTTATTCAATCAACCTTGGGCCAAAAGGGTCTCTTTAGTGTAGTTCTGTTTTGTTTGTGCATTTCTTCAAAGGCATGGACTGGAACAGCGTGGCTACTCGCCCATCTTCTGAAGTGTTGTGATTGGACAGTACAGTGACAAATGAGGTAAACCTCCTTCCCCTTTTCAGTATTTTCCTCCTATCTTTTGCTCAGTGCAATTTTACCAGGGTAAATTGGATTTTGTTTGGCTCATTCCCCCATAAAATTACACCAGCAACAACCACCCTAGTGCAGACCGTTCTCATAGCAAACCCCTGGCTGGAATTGTTGGACGCTCCATCTAAATGCAGTTTTGTGTCATTGTGTGAGTGTACGCACTATAGACCGTATCTGTCACTCTGAGTATTTGTTTACTCTTTGTTTACCCAAATGACTTTGTCACAAGATGTTTTGAGAAACATTAAAACTTGGTTTCGCAACCATCTAATTACTCTGTTAGACTGAACATGTCACATGAAAAATGCAATAATAAGACAACTGTTTACATGACTGTAATGTTGAGAATGTGTTTATCTCCTGTTTTTCGTTCTTTATTTTAAGACAAGGCATTTTTTGTGTTATCATAGTATCATAAAAATAACCTGTAGTCTGCATGATTTTGCCAACACCCAAGATACAAAATTGACGTTACATGAAGAAGTGCTTTGCACCAACATATATCATAAGTTAACTTCGCCATAGTTATCAAGAAGCCATTACTAGCACTATTTCTCAGGCTAGAAATGTGTTAAATTGCTGTATACATTCAGTTTTTTTAATTCAGTTTATTGGAAGTGAATACCTCTTGCCCAATTGTATTTGTGAATGGTCTTTTGGATGCATTTCAGACTTCTATGGCTATTTAACGTCACAGTATGTTTTCGATAGTTTTGTAATGCTTTCTTGTGAGCAAAGCACAGGTCCTTTTTTTAAACAGCCAGCTAAATTTTAGGGCTGGGTGTGTAATAAAATATTACAAATGAAAATACGGAAGGTTTTGTCTTCCTAATAAAACAACTGACTAAATAATTGTTCATGCATGAGCTAAGAAAGAATGCCGCAGTGTTAGTACGCCTGTCGGTTTTAGGCTTCATGACTTGTTTTGAAGTGTCTACTCTGAACTTGACTGGCGTTGTACTGTATTGATTTGTAATTTAACTGTACTAATACTACATTTACAACAACAGACATCTCACGTGTTGTGCTGCATAGGTGAAGAGAATGTGTTATGATGTAGAGTTCTGTTGTATTTCTCCCTTCACTGTTTGTCACATGGTACTGTAACTATATTGTAAAATGACATATATTTTTTTACATTTATCATTAGAACTGTTTGCCTTGTATATTGTACCTAAATATACATTGACTCAAGTGCTGAGTTGACAAAAATGAATGCCACTTCATCATTGGAAATCCAGAGATTGTAAAGTAAAACACTTTTGGGGAAACAAAATTCTTTTTAGTCGAGGTCTAAATACATTTGCATGCAGACGCACACATCTCTCCTGCAGGACTTGCAGTATTAGTCAGCATGGATCCACTTGAATATTCTCTGCCTCATAAGTTCAGAGGCCTGCTTTTGTGTGTATACAGGTGAATACAAAGTTCAAACAAGCCACACGATTCAGAAATTCCTCACTGCTGTGGAAATAAACATTAGCTTGTTTGATAAAGTATATAAAGTAATTTTAGAGTCTTGAAATGATCACAGATGTCAGTGGATTCTATCAAACCATGGCCCAAAGCAGTAGCTGCCTCATGCATTATTTATTTGTTTATTCATATGCTTTGTGTCATGTTAATACCATAATAATGAATTTACAGTGCTTAGGCTATTCGACTGGATTTTCTGTTTCTACTCCACAGCATATAACTTCAATTTATAGTATTTCATAGAAACACATAATATATGGTTTTCTCTTAAATGATTCTGGATGTTTCAAGTTTAAAAAGAAGGGCAAACTTAATCAAACACAAATGATACACACATATTAACAAATATTTCCTCAAGGCTGTGCAAAGGCTGTGTTTTCCCTCCGAGTAAGTCTTGAAGTGCTGCTCTTATGATGCGTGTCAAGGATTTTGCAACACAATTGCTGATCAATTTCAGATTGTGGATGGCTGTGACTGTTAAGTGCTTAACTTTTGGATTGCAGAAATTGGGTTGCAGGTCTCTTTGGAGGATGGTGAAACAGCTATGATAAATTTGAATAATATAATGCAACTAACAATATAATTGTGCACGGATAAACTAGGATAACAAAAAAATGGCACATCTTTTAAAAGGGGGAAATATTCTCACGACTGTTTTTGAAATCAAAAGTTAAAGTCAAGTCAAGTCAAAGTCACCTTTATTTATATAGCGCTTTTCACAGTACAGATTGTGTCAAAGCAGCTTTACAGTATCAAATAGGTAGTGTGTCAATAATGCAAAAAGAAACAGTTAAACAAATTCGACAGATGAACAGCTTGACATTTTTAAGACATGAATAAAACTACACAAGGTAGGATACAGTCTGTGATATTAAAGCTATTTACTGTTTTCAAAACTCACTACAAATCAACTTCAGTCATTACCCTTACACCAATAGACAATTTTTTGTTTAAAAAAAAAAAACGTCCATGTTTGTCTGTATGAACAAAACAAAGCCACTTTAATGTTATCTCTCAATCAGACATGTATTCATATATTGAACTTGGATGACCAATGTCCGAAACCGACATCATTGTATCTATCTTCTTCGTTGGTCACAATAGCTCAAGAGCGGCCTCTGGTTTTGCGGATGAATGGACCACACCCTTTGAAAGTGTTTGTTGAGATCGGCAAAACGTAGTGGAAAATGGATATGAATTATGATTGTTGCTGAAGAAATGTTAGGTATATTCAAGGATAATCCATCAATACTTTAATGTACACACGTTTGGAGTAAAAGCCCTAATGAAGCAGGACAAATGACGCATGACTGACAGGTATGTGCTGCTTTATTAGCCTTCATTATAAAACACCTCAGTCCCGTTTTGATTGTGCATGTTTTCATTAATTTTCTCAGCTTAATATATTAATTGCGCAAAAAGTATTTAAGCTACTTTCTTAATCTCTAATGATATATATTTGTATAAAAAAAACTGCGATTTGACAGATCCGTGTTGACAAACCAAAGTTGTGGTAAATTGCACTTCTGGGGTTGTCTAGACTACATTATATGTCCTGATTTGCTAATAATGTTGGGTCTTATTAGGCCTATGCAGTTCATAGTGTTATTGAAATATTTCAATATATTTTTTCTTAGTTTTCCCTTAATTGTTGACCACTGAAAAAACGTGGAAGCTGCTAAATCATAGAGAAAGACTTAGTAAGCAGGAAAGAGGGCAATATTTTGACAAACTAAAATTAATAGGTGTTATACATACGTACGAGCAGTAATAATTAAGATATTAGCCTAATATTTCACCTACCTGACTGGAAATAATAACAACAAACAAATGTTGTCAGGATTCTTGCCCTTGAAATCCTGGTTCAGTTTGGTCAACCACAAAAGGCCTTGTGTTCCTCAGTTTTTTTGCACTCTTCTCCTTGATTTGTTATAACTTTTGGCAGTCTATAATACTCCATATGTTTTTCCCGGTCTGACAGATTAGTACAGTCTAAAACATGACAATAACTGGCCATTTTCAGCTATGGCTGATTGATGATGTGTCGTGAAAATACTCTATTGGTTCCTGATGTCCAGTGTAAAATCTGGGTCTTGAAACTAGTTGACAATCAGTTAAGTGCACTTCATAGACAACAGTGGAAACTCTTTCTTCTGCAGCAATTCTTTCTTATATTTATTTGATTTATGTTCCTTCCTCCACCAAACATTTGAAATAAATTTAAGTATCTCTGAAAAAGCACAGGCTCTGTAAAATGCCAATCACTCTAATAAAAGCTACTGTGAATCACCCTACCAGCGAAGCAGGCTCTCAATAAGTAATGCACATTTCATAGAGATTTCACCAACGTTATTACTTTTTGCGCTCTCATTTTGATCAAGTACTACAATGTATTTTACAGTCATAGGTTTTTTTTTCTGAAAATAGTTTTTACAGCACTTAGCAAATTCCTTCCTTGTATAATAAAATTAATTTTACCGTGATAGATGATGGGTGCAGTAGAAGAGACTGCAGGCAACCATAACACACTTAACTGCTTCAGTCACAAATAAAGAAGAGTGATAAAACTTATTCAGCAGATGATTTGTAAAATTCTCTTTCTGCCTGGAAAAGAACTGTTTTTATGAAATGTATGAAAATGTATTTGCTTTTTTTTTCTTCAGCGTACAATAATTTTGGATGCTTGTGAATTTATGATCAAATCATTCCCTTTTTAAGCCTTTTTTACATTTACAGTTTCCTATAAATGTTTTTTATCCACCTTTTTCTTCCCTTAAGAGTGGGTGTGGCCATTTGTAAATTTTATGGGTTTGGCTTCCAGTCTCATCCGCGTCCAGCTATTTTTAGATGTACAAAACAGCTTGTTTTGCTGCTTGATATTCCAAATTGGTGTGTCTTACCATGTTATTTTAATGCATTATTTTAATTATGAACACACTGGTTTGTAGTGCAAATAGTTTTATCATTATTTCCCTATAGCGGCTAATGAACCGGAAGTCCCGGTAGGCTAATAAGGTGGTTGCCAAAGGATGGCAGGTAAATTTGCAATAATCTGTGCTTTATGAAGGATAATATAACAATTGTCTTCCTTAAAATGATTTTTTTATTAAATATTACTAAACCTTGCGATATTTCATACAATGTATACTCTTATAGGCATTATAGCCAACACATACTCATAGGTTATTAAGTAGTTGTGCAAATCTGAACGACTGCATCTCAAAGGATCATTACATTCGTTAGGTAAACACACATATGCAGAGTGTACTAGAAAGAGCTGTTTTATTGCAGACCCAGCAATTTTCACATTTTCCATGCAGGTAGAGAAAAGCTGAGGCCACAGCAGCACTGCCCTTCAAAGTGGAGTGGAACTAATGCTGAGGTGAGTCCATATGGCAGGCGAGATATGTGGGAAACCGTAGCTAATGTGCATTTTAAAAGGTGTCAGAATGGTCCAGAAAAACCAATATGCCATAATAACTCCTGGCCCCGCGCGGAGCATCACCCAATCGATTCGAGGTTTCCATGGCAGCCGGTCTGCGTAAATAAGGTAGCATACCATACAATCAGATGATGTGAATCTGAGGCGGAGAGGCTTCTCTTATCCTATTCCCAAATGATCCGCCGCGCTCAGGATCTCTCACACCATCTGATTCCCAAGAAAAAATCATTATGGATGTTAATACCTTCAGAGAGGCAGGCAGAAGATAATAGGCAGGGAGTGGGAACCAATCGATTGTTTTTTACTCAAAAAGTTCAGCTGAGTTTCATATGAAAGTAATTCCACTTCGATCTGTCTCAAACTGCAAGCTGATTAAGCCCCAGAGCACTACAGTGAAACTATAGATTTATCAGTACCTCAATATTACACCGTTAATGTGACAGCATGGGGGTTGAATTTGCAACCAAAGGCGGCTCTCCGGCAGAACTTGAGCCTGAAAGATAAATATGTCGCTTTAAGATAGAAATCATACCACATTTGCCTCAGGGACATCAAAGTAGAAGCGCTAATAAAAGCTTTAAATGGTTGACCCCTTTAGGGATTACAAAGGCATGTACGTCACATCACCTAAACATTTGTGATTGAGCTATAAGGAGGACAGTAATTTTGCAAGGTTGTCGGACATGGATAACCAAGCATTCCTGTGAAGTAAATGCATGAAAACATTACACAAATTGATGGTTTTATGTACTGTGCTACAAAATAAAACCATGATTGACAACATAAAGAGTGTTAAACAGTTTTGCAGCATTGGAAGTATTTCCAAGTATAATGCCTGCAGTGGTTGAGGTTTATTCTTGGTTGCCAGCCAGGAATTTTTCAAATATTACCCTTAGATAAAACTTTAAAAGTGTGAGGAAAAAACTATGTTGACATGTGTGAGTTACAGTATGTGTTTTTATTGAATTTGATTGAACCCATCACTTCACATCCCTCCAGTGACTTGGATTACCACCAATCTGTGAATATTTTAAGCTATTTATTAGAATGGAAGCTGCAGTAAATCAGAGCTTTAATCGTAATTAAATGAATATTAATATATCCTAAAAATGAAATGAATAGCCATTAAAGCTTGCCTGTAAAATATATTCCCCACTTAACAGCTGTCTTGCCCCTATAAGAGCAATCAAGGAATGATTGTAATTGTATTTGATCTGATTTGTGGTGTGACATCCAAAACCAACAAAGGAAGTTGCTGGCATGTATATGGCTTTTGAATGGTTTAAGGGCCTAGTGATATGGATGTCAGAGAAAGACGTGATGAAGAGGATGGAAAAGAAAAGCATGAACAGATTGATGGGTAAACAAAGGGCCGTAAAAAGCTGCTCCCCAAGGAGCAGAGGAGCTCAAAACAGAGATGTGGGTGATGAATGGCTTGTAATAAGCCGGCGACTGTCTGACGGCCACTGATCTAAGGTCCCTTTGCGATTAGACGCTCTCACGCTCACGGGGAAGCTGCGATGACAAGGATGTGATCTGTGTGTTGATGTGTTTGGGGGCGGGTGTGTCATTGTGAAACAAACAGTCGCTGAGACAGAAGGGCCACGTTCCGTCAAACCACCTCTGCACTCCTGTTTTAAAGAACAAACATGTGCTACACAAACCTGATAGAATGATAACGACATCTGGGTCTTTAAAAACAGTAAAGTCGGCGTAAAATGAAAATACATAATATATATTATTCATCCACGCATGTTTAATTTTAAAAAAAAAATGCTTTGACCTTAATCAAAATGACATAACTGGACATCACTCTGCAGGAAGTCTCCAATCATTTATTCTGCTTAAACTTCACCCCTGCAAGTTTGTATTCATCTTACCCCACTTTTGAGTGCAATCTCTAAATCTTAAACCCTTGGTTCTGCATAAAAGCAATTTCAAGTCCTTTTTTCTTTTTTGATAATCTGTTACACTTGGATGCACGTCACAATGAGAAAAGATCGCCACTTCAGCTCCATTGTGACTTTAATTTCAGTGGAGAAAAACACCTCAAAGGTGTGCTATACACTTAAAGGAATGTTAAAGGAACAGTAGTCTCATCCAGCCAGAACTTCAGACTGACGGCAGAAAGTCTAGACTCCATCATAGCTTTCACCAGCAAAGTACCTCCCAAAAGGTCATCTGACTGACCTGTAAAGTAGCTTTGTTTTGTTTAACATGTTTAGAGGCATGAAATGTAAAGTTGATGCACCTACAATAACAGAAAACATTGTCTTTAGTCATCAAGAGCATTTCCATTACCTTTCAAATTGTGCAAATTGAAATTGCGAATTGAAAATATGCCCAATGATCATGATCATTCTTTAATGTACTATAACCTTCAAGAAACACCCCATACGTCGCCGTTCTCAATTATAAGGGGCTTTTACACTGCACACCAGTGTTTCCAAGTCTGCGGTTTTCCTGCACTGTTGTTGCAGGTTGTCAGCGGGTTGATATTTAAGGCCCTGAAATGCAAACTGCCAAAAAAAAAAGTGCATTTCACCTCCAGAACATAATTTTTTCCCAGGGAATGGAAACAACGCATCGTGTTGTTTACATGTTAAAATTCACAAGTTTTTGAGCTTCCTTGGCTTTCCATATCCACGCTGTTTTACTAAAGATACACACCTATGTCTCCTTTGATTAACAATAATGGCTAGTGCAGTGGCTGTGATACACATAAACCTACCAAAATCCGTTGGAATGACTTATCGAGAGAGGAAAAGTTTTAATGTTTTAATCGCAAAACATCGGCTAATGGAAACACTGTCATGGAAAGCCAGAAAGCTCAAAACACACTCATTTTCACACGTAAACAACATGTATTCAACACAATGTTTTTGAGTTTCCTGGCTTTCCATATCCACGCTGCTTTGCTAAAGATGCACATCTACATCTCCTTTGATTAAAATGGCTAGTGTGGTGTCTGCGATATGCATGTTAAAATTCAAAAATTTTTGAGCTTCCGGTCTTTCCATATTCAGGCTGCTTTGGTAAAGATACACGCCTACATCTTCAGTTAAAACTAATCGCTGGTGCGGTGGCTACGATATACATAAACCTACCAACATCAGTCGCCATGACTTACCGCAAAAGGAAAAAATAAGTTTAAGTATAACATCAATTAATGGAAATACTGTCATTTCGCAACAGTTTTTACATTTGTACAGTTATAAAATAGCACAAAAGTTTTGCACAAATCTGTAATGAAAACGCAGCTGCTGTCAAAGTTGTACAGACAACGATGTTGTGCTTTCATAAGGGGGTTGGCATCACAACAGCTTTGTTTCCACTTGGAAATCCTGTAGAATTCAACCAATCAGATGACAACTTTGAACCTCTTGAAGTGTTTCCCATATTTTGTGTGCCTATTGTATCAGACGCTCAGCAACGGTTTGTCTGCATAACATCTGAGGCTGAGACTAAAAGTGTAGTGAACCCCAAAATAACAATTCTGTAATCATTTAACTCACATTCAATTTATTTTTAATCTATATTCTAAACCTGTTCTTTCTTCTGTGGAACACAAAAACAAGACAAGAGTGTTGGAATCAATATGTGTGTAAATAATGACAGAATGATTGTTTTTTGGGTGTACTGTTCCTTTAAGATGTAGCTGCAGCATTACATTGTCATGTATCACTGACCAAGCCCTGCAACAGAGCTGTGCCATTTTTTCAGACAATCGTGAGTCAATTACAGCATGGATGCAAAGGGTTTAGATGAAACCGGAGGGGGGGGGGATAAACCTAGAGTAAAACAAGACCTGTAGTCTCTGTCCGATAAGAACAAAGGACCCGTCTCATGGCAATCATTAGCTGGTTAGCACACTCCTTACACCGATAAGCAGGTGTTTATCTGTGGGCCCAGAGACACAATGCCACAGGTGTTGGAATGGTCCATTTCTGGCTATGCTTACTGTCCCCTGGGCCACGGTGGTTTAATATCCCATCACTGCAATGCACCAAGGTAGAGACCCACATCTGGCTCTTCTCAGCTGCTGTCACATATCATGCTAGGGGCGCTGGAACCGGATCTACCCTCATCCAATAATTAGTCTCATTTATCCTGCTGGTCCCCTCGGAGTGTTGCTCTGGGCTCCTGGCTGCTCCTCTACGCAGCTTTCATCAGTAAACCATTAAAGTTTCATAAGTATTAACTACTGTCTGATGACACTCTCCCTCAATGGAGCAGCTTTATGAAACTGATGGTGCCCATCACTCTGCTGCAGTTGATAGATCCCTCTGCTGCCGGTGCCAGAGAGACGGAGTGAGAAGATACGTGATTGTTGAACTGATTGCATATGGACACTTAAAAAAATAAAGGCAGCTAAAAAAGGTTTTGCAGTTTGATGTGATATAAAATCCTTACATTCTTTGGTATCCATATATTGTATGTACTAGTATTTTAACAAATATGCTTTGGTTGAAACTTAAAATGTCAGAAACAATCTTTGTTTAAGTGTGTGGAGACATATAAATGCATCTGTTTTAAAGGTTGATTTACCTGTCCAATTTAGAAGAAGGAAGCCTTACAATGTCAAGTTTGGGAGTTAAAGGAATGGTGAAAAATGAAAATTCTTTCATTACCCTCATGTCATTCCAAACCCACAAGAGCTTTGTTTATCATTGGAACACAAATAAAGATATTTTTATTAAAATCCAAGAGCTTTCTGACCCTGACAGCAATGGTAATGCCATGTTCAAGGCCCAGAAAGGTATGTAAGGACATCATTAAAATAGTCGATTAGTGGTTCATTGTTGAATAAAGTATTTTAGGTTTTTTTGGGCACAAAAAGTATTCACATTGCTTCATAAAATTACAACTGAATCACTGATGTCACATGGACTATTTTATGTTATATAAATTGTTTTATTTATTATGGAGTGTGTTGATTTTTTTTTTAGTTTATTTTATTTTTTATTTTTTTTATTTTTTGTATTATGCAACTTTAAGTTGATTCAACATCTTTTCCCTTAGTTGAGTAAACTCATAATTTAAAGTTGAAGTATTTTATTTATTTTTACAGTGTGGCTTGTGATTTGTGCTGTGTTACATACATTACCAGTCAAAAGTTTTTGAACGGTAAGATTTTTAATGTTTTTTAAAGATGTCTTTTCTGCTCACCAAGCCTGCATTTTTTTTTATCCGGTGTACAGCAAAAACAGTATTTTTTAAATATATTTTTACTGTTTAAAAGAGCTGTTTTCTGTTTTAATATATTTTAAAATGTAATTTATCCCTGTGATTTTAATGCTAAATTTTTAGCATCATTACTCCAGTCACATGATTCTTCAAAAATCATTCTAATATTCTAATTTGTTGCTCAATAAATATTTATTATTATTATGCTGAAAACAACTTAGTAGATTGTTAGGGTTTTTTTATAGTGTATAATGTATTAAGTGTATTCAAATAGAAACAGTGATTTTTAAATAGTACAAATATTTCAAATTTTTAATGTTTTTGCTGTACAAATAAATGCAGGCTTGGTGAGCATTAAAAACATTAAAAATCTTTAAAAAAACTTAAAAAAACTTTTGACTGGTAGTGTACATACAACTTCAATCCGGAATAGAAAGTGTTAAGGATCAATTTGCAAGCAGTGAGCCATTAGGCAAGAAATTAATCCAGTGAGGGTGTAAACAATACAGCAAACACAAATTGCCCCCGCTGTCATGGAAATATTATACATCCATTACAGATGCAACCTTGTAATACACTGATATTTGGGAAAGTTCAATACGATGTGTAACAATAGTAGAATTATCCTGGTATTTGCTGAAGTGGCACAGGTCCTCTTCAAAGTCTGTTAGATGATGAGAGGACGTGTTTTTGATGATGGTTGAATGAGCTCATACTAATGTACTCATGCACTGTCTGTCTCCTGTTGTTATGGCGGACCCCTTTGCTCTCTCTCTCCTATTACTGCAGTGTCCCTCTCCATTGTAACAGCCTTAATTAAAGATTAATGGCAGGGTTTTCCCTGCGTGTAGAGTGGAGATAACTCATTTCCCTAGGCTCTTCTTTAAAAGCACCGCACTGCTGGGAGCGCTAAAAACGGGAGAGACTGCGGTGCTGCGGAGAACAAAGGCACTCTGGCCTATCCCCTCTCCCACTTTCCCGTTGCAGGCCATGTAATAACCGAGCGGAGGCTGTGAAAATAGAGGTGCAACGTTGAGGGTAGTCATTTCAATTTTGGCAGCCAAAGAGATGCAATCAGCTCATTTAAAAGCCTGCGTAGTGGCTACCTTTCTTTCCTCCCGTGTGACAATTACTGCCGCCGTCTCCATCAGGCTCTTTAATGGCTCTGCTTGGAGCCTGTCGAAGACCATCAGGCTTCTTTCTTCCTTTTCTAGAGGGAGCTTTAAAAAGAGCCAGCACAGGAGAGGAACAAATTGGATAAGGTTGCTTTTTGCTGTGGAAATGTTGCTTTTTCCTCTGCCATTTCATGTCAATGGGCGTATTTAATGACATTTGTTTCTTTGCTTTTTTAGGTGATTTGGGTAGGAGGGTTTTTATATTTCTTTGTAGAATATGTCATTACTTTAAAGTAAGATCCATGTGAAAGTTCCAGACATCCCACACATAATTCAAACTCTTGAAGAGACTTTTTTCTTATCATGGCCAAAAACCACCTACTTAGAAAGAGACTGTATGACCAAAGAAAAATGTATAGACTTTGTAATTAGTTTATTTTCACTTAAAGGAAGAAATGCATATTATTAAATAGACATATCAGAAAAAGACAGCAGAATATGCAGTTTCAATTACTACAGTACACACTCAAAACTAAAGGTTCTTCAGATCAGTGGGGTATGTCGTTTTTCAAAAACTTTATAGAATACCGAGACTGGTCCACTACTAAAACAAACTTGTAGCCAATCAGCAGTAAGGGGCATGTTTGTAATGCAATCTGCGACCGAGTTCAGTTGCTGAAGCTTGGGAAACTGTGCAATGGCTTTCGTATGCATGCTATATTTCAGACTTTATTTTTCAGTATGGAAAATGTTCAGCAAGGAGGGGAGAGGATGGAAAGGGGGACAAGGCCGTATTAAAGCACGGGATGAAATACAGTGAGTATGATAAATCATGAATTAGCTCTAATCATCGAAGCTCGTGCAGCCAGCTGTGCTGGAGAAACTGCATCGAAACAAATGCTTTCTGAGGGGGCAATAGCCTACACTGTAAAAAATGACAGTGAATTTAACAGGTAAAAACTGTAAAAATGCTACAGTAAAAACTTGTTAAATGGTTAACGGTAAAACACTGTAAAATTTACAGTGAATAACCGTAAATTGACATTCCCAGAATTCCCTGCATTACATTTTTTTAAAATTTGATGTTTTCTTGTTGAAATAACTCTTTCTTCTTAGTTTTTTCTTTGCAGGTTTGTACATTAGGGTTGTATGCGACATCTAATGTTGCTAAATTAATGTTTATTGCATTTTTCAGTTTATTTCAGTTTCATGTGTGTTACCATGATGGTGTGTAATGTTTGTGTGAATGACACTGTGCACTTTCTATATATGTTAATGTTTAAAAAGCTGCTTGTGATGGGCTTTAGTTTATCATGTGACTTTCTCATCACCACCTGGTTTTGGTGGTTATCAGTGTATTACAAATTTATAAAACATATTTCAGTTCTTCAACAGATTGGTACATTACAATTATATCAGTTGAAATTACAGTATTTACTTGTAAATTTAACTGAAAATCATAAACTGTAAAACACTGTTACCGTATTTTTTACGGTAAAACTCTGGTAACCACAGCTGCCAATTTTTTTACCGTAAATTTTACAGATTTTTTTTTACAGTGTACCTAAAGGAGCAAGAGGCCTGCAATCGTACACCAAGGTTGCTTAGTTTCTTCTCGATAGGTGAGTAACATTGGTTTTGCTTTGTTTCACAGAACTAACATTAATATATGCTGTCTTTTTCTTGAATATGCTTGGATGTATCATGCTTAATTGACTTTAAGTTGTCATGTGATGTGCAGAACAAGATTGTTGAGCTTCACAAAGTAGAAAGCAGCTGTAAGAAAATAGTTAAAGCATTGAAAATTCCCATTTTCACCATCAGGACAATAATTAAGAAGTTTCAATCAACTAATGATGTTACAAATCAGCCTAGAAAATGGTCTCTGTTAGAAATCTTATAATGGGCCATGGTTGGATCTTTCATCAGGACAGTGATCAAAAACAAACATCAAAATCAACACAAAAATGGGTCACTGAGCACAAAATGAAGCTTCTGCCATGGCTGTCCCAGTTCCCTGACTTGAACCCTATAGAAAATTAGTGAGGTGGACTGCAGAGAATAAGCACCAACATTGATTTGGGAATCTGAAGAATCTTGAGTAATTCTGTATGAAGGAATGGTCTCTGATCTCTTGTCAGGTGTTCTCCAAACTCATCAGGGATTATAGGAGAAAACTTAGAGCTTATTTTCACAGTTACCTTTGCTCATATTTACCAAAGGTGCCAATATTAGTGGAGGGCACTGTATATAGTGGAAAAGGTTCTTCAGATTATTACAATTTTCTTCACACTAAGAAAAAACAGCTCTTTTAAGAGCTTTTGAATCATTGCTTCGAAACCCCCTTTATGTAACCTATTACATAATTATTTTTTTGGAAGAGTATTAAGCATCCAAACAAAACTCTTAATATATTTTTAAAAAAAAATATGGAAAACTTTAATAAATCCAGCTATCAATTCTTACTCAGAAGCTCAATATCATACTGGTTCCTCTAAATGGATCCAAACTCCTGAAAGTTGTGTAAACTCCAGTCAATCAGATTAAAACCATGGCAATAATGCCTTTTTTGTGTGCCATACGAATCAGGTAGTCAGTGAACTAAAACTCAACACCTTGTGATATTTCTAGATGTGGCAACATGTAATGATCACATGCCCTGTGGTGTCAAATGTCCAGGTGTCCTGTATTTTGATAGGCTACCAGTAAATTAATTCGCTAGTAACAAGAGTAGCTTGTTTTTCTATGAGGACTCTGATGAGGATCTGTCTTTCCTTTGGGGGGAGGTCACTTCAATTTGGTTCATTGCGAGAAGACAGTAAGTTCGATTAGTTCAGTTTCTCTTGTTAGAGGCTGTCACTTCTGAGCTGGGTAATACTGTCCATATGCAGGCCCTAATTATTTACTCTGCAGGCAAAGAACAAGGTCATGCTTGTTATACCATCATCCAATTCACACAATCAGATTCAATCCACACAATCAGATTTCTCACAAAGAGAACTAATCTCGTTCTTTCACAAGCAATTATCTTGATGTAACCGGCTGCTAGGAGATGCACCGCCCAGCCCAGATGAAGGCAATGACTTTCATTTTGCATCAGGCTCGGGATGCGGCAGAGATCCGTGGCTAAGTTAAACTGTCAATCTGTGCTTCTATTGGAAAATTTGAGCTAAATTAAAGAGAGCTCCAGCACTGGATTGTGGCCAAAACAATTAAGGAGCTCTAGCATGGACACAACAGATGATGCTTAGGAGGACTGCATTTCCCCAGTGTCCACTCACAATCCATGACCTTTTTCAAAGTGTTGTGACATTTTTTTGCATGAGTGAAGTCTATGAAACAGTTTACTGAAATGGACATTAGGGTTGGGCCAAAAGACATCGGCCATCGCCAATGGCTGACAGACATTACAATGTTGAGCTGGCATTGTGGTTCCCGTCCCCACAATTATATTGTTGGTTAATTATACTGTATATAAATTGCAGGCTTCAGAGAGCTGCTAAAGAGGGTTTGCATTTAAGTCATGGTTTGGTCAGTTACCCGGGTGCACTGCCATATTGAAGATACTCAAATGTAAACAACAGCATGGATTGCATGGTTACTGTACTACTGAATATGTTGTTCTGCTCATTGATGCTGTCTAAACCTTGGGAAAAAAACGTGTGGAAGCTGATCATATAGAGAAGGACTTTGTAAGCAGGACAGGGCACAACACGTTTTTCACCCTGATGTCAACATCCATTGCAATGTTTCACTGTATCCCAATTTTGTAGACATAGCTCAACCCTGTTTTTTTAAATATAGTTGTTTTTAATATTTACAATAGATGTATTAAATTAAATATAATAATAATAAAAAAAAAAGTACATTGCATAAGTATTCAAACCATTAACTCAGTCCTTAGCTGAAGCACCTTTAAAATCTTTTTGGTATGAAGTGATAAGCTTTTCATATCAACATTTGGCATTTCCTCACCTTTTCACCTCTCAAGCCCTGTCAGGTTGGATGGGGCAGACACACAGTTTTTCAGGTTTCTTCAGAAAGGTTTGATTAGGGTTCAGGCTATGGGTGTGTGATATTGACAAAAAAAAAATATCTCTAAATTTTCTGGGATTTTATCGATAACGATAATTAGACAATATTTTGTTATTGTGGTGGTATCTTAAGGACTACAATGGACAGCTGGATCCTTGTTTTTTTGATATTTTTATTCTGTGTGGTCAGTTCACACTAATAGAAATGAATCTTTTTCAATAAGTTTGAATTGATTTTTTAAAAGGTTTATGGGCATTTTAACCTTTACATTTATTTATTTTTTCTAAAACTGTGCATTATCATTTGAGTCAAATTCTTATATTTAATCAGTGAATTAGAATCATGAGACATTTGGGCTGTTAAATGAAATCAGTATCACAGAAGCTGCATCTGAAGTGGCATTTAGATGTATTTATACACTGTTTAATGGAGGTCATGAATGCATTTAACCTGCAGTTACAAATGCAGTTCATGTTTTAATGTTTTAAACATAAAACATTGAAAACTCATTTTAAACGGCACTCTTTGTGTAAAATTGATTAAATAAGAAGTGGAAAAATCTATACATTTTCTGCACCCATGTTTTGAATATGTGATTATTCTTAATGTATTAAGAATGTATAGCTTTCTCCAGGTATGTGTATAATGTCTCCATGTGCTGTTTTCGCCGAGTATTTGATCATTTAAGTGACGCGTTTCAAAATGAAGAGCAGAGAGACCAACGCGGCACACAGCACTCCCTGTATATTTTCTTTATTTGTCAAAAACTCACCGTTTCACTGTTATTATGTGTCTGTGCAAATAAAAGTAGACCCTTTACAGATTCGATTGATGTATTTATCTTATCTGTACGATCAAAACTGACGAAGTAATTTAAGTTTATATAGAGGGCTTTTTAAAAAAACGCACCAAAACGCGCCGGCGCGGTCTTCGACCCCAGAGGGTTAATAGACTTAATGTAATGAATGCATGCACCCTGTAACGTTAAGTGTGTTTTGAAGGGTTTTTGCAAAATACTGTATAATAATAGTCCAGGACATTCACAGAGTTGTCCATAAGCCACTCTTGCTGTGTGCTTAGGGTCATTGCGCGGTTGGAAGGTGAACCTTCTGCCCAGTCTGAGGTTCTGAATGCCCTGGACTGGGTTTTCATTAAGACTATATCTATATTTTGGTGCATTGAGCTTTCCTTCTATTCTGACGAGTCCTTCAGTCTTTGCCAGTGAAAAACAGCCCCACAGCATGAGGCTACTACCACCACACTTTACTTTTGGGTTGGTACTCTGCAGGTGATGAGCAGTGCCTGGTTTCCTTCAAACATGATGTTTGTAATTGAGGTTCATCAGACCAGATAATCTTCTCACAGTCTGAGGGTCCTTCAGGTGTTTTTTGCAAACTTAAGTGTATTTTCATGTATCTTTACCTTGGGGAGGATTGAGTCTTGCCATTCCGCCATAAAGCCTAGATCGGTTGAGTGTTGTAGTGATTTTTGTCCTTCTCTAGGTTTCTCCTATCTGCATATATGATCATGGAGCTTTATCAGATTCTTGGTCACCACTCTAGCCAAGGCCCTTCTCCGTTAATTGCTCAGTTTGACCATAAGGCCAGCTCTAGGAAGAGTCCTAGTTGTTTGACTTCTTCCATCAAGGGTTTTTTTTTTTCTTTTGTTTCTTTTTTTTTTTTGCTTTGCCATTGTGGTGTATGAAATGAAGATTGATGTGGGGGAAAAAGTAGGAAAAAGAAGGGGTGTGAATACTTTCGCAAGACACTGTATCTAGCAATTTTTTAATCCATGGAAATTTTATGTTGATAAACGCATTACATTTTATGTAATATTTTGAGAACACGAAGAACAGCACAGCTGCGGCTTTGCTCAAATATCAAACACATTGCAGCATACCAACACGACCATCAAATAATCAGTGTTCTGTAAATACAGAGATATGTGGCTGTCTTCCTATCTGTATTGTGTGGGACCTTGTCGAAGGACACGGCTGTTTTTCCCTAGACTTCAGCAGCAGGCAATAAAGTGAGTGACAAACAAGACAAGCAGCCATATGCGATCAATGCCTGCAGAAATGGTAAAAAAAGAGAGAGAGAGAGAGAGAGGGAGAGAGAAAAGCACTCTCTAAACAGGACGTCACACATGTGCATCAATAAAAAAAAAAAAAAAACTACATTCGAAGTGATGCTTGTGATGTCCTGTAACTGAAAATATTCACAGATGTCTAACTATTTTAAGTAATCTCAGCCATGCAGTAGCTAGTGCAAAGGGGAAACAAACTTTTTCCATTATCACATTTAGACCATTTAGGTTAAAAGAGACAATTTTATTTTCTTTTTACAGAAAGACAAATTGTTATTCATCTCTGTATAAATGGTACATTCATCTAAGGGCTTAAGTGCTTACTGCTATAACAGAACTGAAAGATTTATTTTGGCACTACTGAATTTAGTTGACTCTTAGTCCCTTTATCTTTTTATGACATGTTTCTAATATAGTATTGTCCAATGAATTACACAAGTACATTCATACCTTCAATATAACTTAGAAATGGAATGAACTACATAATAAAATATTGAAAAATAATGTTTATCAGTTGTAAGATAGCACTGGCTGTCTTTTGACGGCCTGTTCTGCATTATACTTTACTGCCATCTACTGGTGAACAGGTTTGGTTACTAAATAAATTACCTGTGAAAAATTGCTTTGGTGTACATTGTCATTTTTGTTGATGTATAACCAGTATACCTTAAATTTAGGGTTTGAATTGATTGATAATTGTAACAGCACACTTAGTACCGCAGTAGCCTACAGTAAGTGTCAAAAGGCCACAGAGAAATAATATATTTGGTCCATTTGAGTTGTTCAGCACTTTTCAAAGCTAATTACTTAGTATTTTTAATTAGCTGTGGCCAATTAAAGAAATGGAAACCAACGAGCTTTCTCTTTTCCATTTCATTAATGAAAGTGATGTGCATGTAGCTCGGGGTTTGACGAATCATTGTGCATTCATCAGAGAGATACTGTTTTGTTACTCATGAAATAAGTCCTTTAGAGGAATTTTATTTTCTTAATGGAGAGTAATGAAATAAATTTCCCTGTTATTTTTGTAATTGCTTTTGACAGTCCATATAAGAGTGCTTATATGGCATTTTGTACTATTACAGACCACTTTTTGGACAATTTTTCTGTTCTTAGAAGGCAGATTTACCAGAATATAGCTATATTGCACTAGTATGAAATTGCAAATGAAGAGTTATTGGCCTTAATTTCCTTAAACTGAAAGGGATAGTTCACCCAAAAATGAAAATTCTGTCATTAATTACTCACCCCCATGTCGTTCCAAACCCATAAGACCTTTGTTCATTTTCAAATAAAAATTAAGGTATTTTTTGATGAAACTTTCTGGCCCTAAATAGACAGCAATGTGGCTACCACATTCAAGGCCTAGAAAGGTAGTAAGGACATCAATAAAATATCCATGTAACATCAATGGTTCAACTGGAATGTTGTTTTATGTAGTAATTATTTGTTCTGTAACAAGAATTAGAATATTTTCCCAATCTTTTTACAAGAAACCATTTCCATTTAAACTTAAAAATTACATTTTTAATACAATGTGATGCTTGCCATTTCTTTGTAAATGTTTGTGAAACTAGCAATTTCTGAGTGAAAACTCTTTATATTCTGTGCATATATGTGTTTATCTGTTTAAGGTACTCAAAATACTTCACACATTCTTCTCACCATGGAAATGTGAAAAAATACTTTCTCCTGTGACATAATAATAGATGTCTCATAAAGAGTTTTAATAAGTATGATTTAATTACATTGGAAGAAAAATAAATATACATTAAATAAATAAATAAATATAATAAACTCTTGAATTGACTGCTGTTTTATTTACATCGTCCATCCCATGATGAAGAAGGAGGGATTGACTTCTGAAGCACATAAATAAATAAAGGTTTAGCTAAAACAGAACATACAATTACTATATTAACACTATGACATTGAAAACAGACACATATTCACAAAATGTAAAAATGTCTTTCCATCGCTAGGTCTTGGGCATCAGTAATACACACTTCTCTTCAGAATGTACGGCCGTCTTGATTTATTGGTGCGCAGTTGCCTTTTAAGTATATATGGAGATTTTCTCTTCAGTGGACTGTCGCTGTTTTGGTCCAGCTCCAGATATTCTTGGTCGTCTTGAAGCTGAAATGAAAGACAATGTTTAAGATGTTTTCCTCATGCCACTCAGATTACTACAGGGCTGAAAATCACAGCAATTGGGTGGACAATGCTGTCAATCAACTGCCATGTTCTGACTGATGCTCAGTTCGTCGCCTGGCTCTTTCTAATCATTTCTCCTCAGCGCTGCACTGAAGTGTGCTTGAATAAGATGTATAACTGATGGAGTCTACTTCTCAAAATGATAGGGCCGCACTTTAATAGCAAGGGCAATTGTTGTGAATTTTAATGTCCCATGATGAGGTGACCAATGAACTGGAGATTTACCAAACTCTTCAGCTGTTTTTTTAAGAAAGGCAATTCACCCCAATTTTTCTTTTTCTTTAAGAATTCAAGAAAATGATACTTGCAATCAGGGTTATTGTAGTTAATTATTGCAGTAGATATATATATATAGAGAGAGAGAGAGAGAGTTATATAGTTATTATAGTGTAGTAATAATGGTTTTAGTTAACTGTAATAACGCTGGTGTATTAATATAGTTAATATTTATATATTTATACAGTACATAAAATGTTATCTATATAAATAAAATATGTATATATAATTATATAATACTTAAAATAAGTTTAAGGACAAAAATAAATAAATTATTATAAGTTTAAAAATATTCTTATTTTCTTATATATATCAGCGTTATTCTACTTAAAACCATTTTATATATTACCTTAAACTTAAGTTTAAAAATATTGATATATTTTATATATTGATAAATATATTAAGTACATACACACACACACACACACACACACACATATGTATGTATGTATGTATGTGTGTGTGTGTATATATATATATATACACACACGTGTGTGTGTGTGTGTGTGTGTGTGTGTGTGTGTGTGTGTGTGTATGTATATGTATGTATGTATGTATGTATGTATATATATATATGTATATATGGTTTTAGTTAATTATAATAATGCTGAATATAGATAATATTTAGATATTATTCAAATAAATATAATGCAGATTTTTGTATTATTGTGTATATATTTAATTTATTTGTTATTTATTGTTTAACCTTATATTCTTTAACCTATATTGATATATTTTATATATTGATATATTTAAAGTACACACACACACACATATATATATATATAAATATATATAAAATTGTATAAAATATATATAAAATGAAAATTGCACAAAAAACACAAGCAATTACTAAAATAAAAATGGGAAAATTATATATATATATATATATATATATATATATATATATAATATAAACATGTCAAATTATTTTAAAAATCTACAATAGTATCTCATAGAATCTAAATAACACTGCCTGAAATTAGTGCTGCAGCACTACTGAATAAAAATTGTCAGCTAAATGACAAGCATTAAAATGGCCTGTTTATGTAAGCAATCTTTTTTGGCTTGTGTTGTAATCCATTTGGCAGCATTTCTTTTGAATATGGTCTTTGTTCCAAAATGTTTAATTGCATGCTTCAATTATTTTGAACCACCCTATATTTTACATATAAACAAAATAAGCCCTAATAAACTGTTAGGTGACTGAAGAATGAATCTAAAATTATCATAAATAATAAAAAAAATCTCTCAATGCTTATGTTTGTCATCTCTCACCTCTCTAGGCTGCAGGACCCTGCAGAGGCTCTGAAGGTCATGCATTTCCTCAAGCATTTGGGCAAAGGTACCCGAGACCCTCTGCTCATAGTCAGCTTGAACCTCCCCATCCTCCTGCTCCTCCTCGCTGCCCCAGGCCTCCTGCCAGGACTCCCCGAGACTGTTCATCATCTTGCACACATCCTGAAGCGGCAGCTGCCACAGGGGGGCGATGTGTTTGCTTTGCTTTACCTGCACACACGGTGAGAGAGCAAAAATGTTTACTTACAATGACTCCCTCTTACTCTCACTCTCAGCTTTATTTTTATTTATTTACTATATTTTCAGTCCACTTACAGGATGCCAATACTAGATAAGCACATTTTGAGTTTTCTCTAGTGTTTTTATTGGCCGTCACTGGATGAATCTAACAAGATCAAGGCCTGGTGTGATATCTGGAAATCTGTTTTCAACCTGTTGGCTGTAAGTTTGTCTTCTAGTCTTATATTACACTAACACAATCACCTTTGAGTTCATACGTTTGATAAAAAATAAGTGCATATATTCTCAGTATGATTTTTTTTCTTATTAAATAACAGAGGGAAATGTCACCTGTATCAGACCTGCAGGCTGTCTGCCATTAAAGTAACTATTTCACTACATTTAATTAGACTTGGCCAGCTGACATTTTAAAAGCATTAGCCTTAAAGACATCATATTTAATGTCAGTATTTAAAGCCATAATTTTTAATTAACTCTGCAGAGGATGTCTATAAGGAAAGCCAGAAAGAGTGGAAAAATCTAAACAATATTACAAACACCATGATGCTACCTGATTCTCTGTTGATAATACATCTGATAACAGTCAGATGTACTGACAATAGATAATGGATGTTAATGCAGTACAGAATATTGCTCAATGAATGAAGGCAGCTGAGCATCATTTCAAGCAATGACACATCATTTGGTCCACCAATAGAGCGTAAAAGCATCTATTTTGCTTTTTGAAAACACTGCTTCTGATTTGCTGCCTGATTGGAAGCATTAGTTTTTCAATCAATAGTTTACAAAAAGGTGCAATTTTGTATTGCATTTAACATCAGTTAGCATCTACATTTGTGGACCGTTGTACATTCATGAAGACAAAAGCCATTTTATAATTTGGTGCACAAACCTAATTTTACTATAAATCCCAAAGCACTTTGTACCATGCTGTATTCTGAAAACCAGAAAGCATAAAATAACCACGACTTTCATTTAAAATTCAGCTGCCCCACAGTCAAAGGGCATATCTATATTAAGGCCCCTTATAAAGCCAGTAATGCCTCTGTTGGCTCGCACTCAACAGGTGTTTTAAAAGCAAGAATGTACCTTTGAAGTGAGGAGACTTCTCAGTACCTCTTCCTCTATTGCCCTTTTCCCCTGGTCTATATCTATAAAGAGGGAGAAAACACACAGTGTTGACATGTTTCAAGGGTAGGACTGAGCATATACACATCAAAGTACAGAAAAACCTTCTTGTCAGCAGGAGTGAGTCTGTTTAAATTCAATTCAGTGTGAAATGGGTCTATGTTGGGTCTATTTATATTATTATTCATATATTCCGAAATAGGTAGAACCATAAGATAGCCCAGCATAATGTTTAAATGTATGAGTGTATCATATCTTATATGATGTATCATAAAACCTTTAGAGCATTAAGTGAGTGGAAATTGTGATCATGCCATATACTATATTATACTATAAAATTGTCCAAATGTAGACAAAATCAAGGGACATCCATCAGATTTTAATTTTTATATCTCTATGTCTGATTTGTCAGTCGAAGTTTTATCTTAATTTAGCTGCTAATAAACGTTAGATAAGTATATAGTAAAACTAAGACTATAAAAGACATAATATGTGAATATTAGCTATCAGAGATCATCATATAAAGTATTTATCCTGCAAAATATGTCTTCTTTTTTTGGAGAAGAAGTAAAGTCAGTTTTATAAATTGATAAAAGTGCACCTACCTGAACATAGTCCATTACACAATAAAAAAAGGAGCATAACGGAGGTCAGCTGCATCTGCATTTTCTTAGTAGTCCCACAGTTTCTGCACATTCAAGCTGGGCCCAAGTCCATAGGGTTAAAGGTCATAAAATAGTAAGAAAACGGTACTAGAGAGAAGTTGTAAGAGAGTTACAGAGGCAAAGAGTGAAAACCGCAGCAAATCGTCCTGCAGAAGACACGATTCTGTCTTCTTGGTTTCTTATCCAACCTGTTTGCGGTGTCTTCTCTTGGCTTTCTCAGAAGTGGAGTGAGGAATGGCAGGCTCCATTCCAGCCGGTATATAAGAGCCTCTATGATGTCAGAGGAGCACACTATCGTTCCTACCCCTCCCGTATCCATCTCCATATCTCTCTCTCTTTCCATCCCTCCCTCCCTCCATGCCCCCTTGTCCTGTGTCACGATGACATCAGCAAACACCTCAGAAACCACTTTGATTGTTGACGTCAAAACTTTCATAAACGCTCATTTGATGTTCCTCTCTTCATTCTAGTGGAGGGAGGGGGGAGTGGAGAAGTGAATTTGTGATTAGTTCTTGGAAGCGTGATGATGAAAGTTGGAGAGGATGCGCAATTCCTTCATCTGAACTCATTGATATTGACAGTCTTCAAGAATTACCAATCTTAGGCTGTTGTTCAACTGCATGTCAGTGCAATTTTAGCTCTTATTTGTTCGTCATACTTTCCATTGTTATAGATTGCTCATACTGTGCTGAGATAATATGAGAAAATATAAACTGTTTTGAGATTCCAATGTGTGATGTTTAACCTTGAAGATTCTCTCGGTACAGTTTGTAATGAAATGGTCTTTATTTTTGATTGCTTGCAAAAGAAAATATTATATCTAGATACATGATAGCCAATGTCAGTTGATTTATTAAACAGTATTAAGAAATTGTTGAATAAAGTTGTTAGTTTTTGTAGATTTATTAAATTTAATTTGAACCACAGATATCACATAGACTATTCAATGTTCTTACAGCCTTTCTGGGCCTTGAACATGGTAGTTGCATTTCTGTCTATGAATGTTCAGAAAGCTTTGGGATTTCATCAAGAATTTTCTCTTTAACCAATCACTGACAGTTAGTTACATCCTGTGGTGTGTTAGATTCTGTGTAAAAATTGACTTATGGGACAAATATAGTTCTGTTTGTAAAGTGAATTTAAAAGAAAAAAGTTTTATTTGCCATGAAATTGATTTATATATTAATCAAATGTTTAAAACCACCTTTTTCTTTAACGTTTCTTTAAAGTAAGCCTATGGGTGAGATTTTCGGTTAACTAGCCACTATAGAGAAATAACGAGAAGAAGAACACTGTGCAGTAAACATTAAAACTGTTTGCACTACAAACTGTGTTCATTATTAAAATAATACATTAAAATGATATGGGAAGACACACCAATTTGCAATATAAAGCAGCAAAATGAGCTGTTTTGTAAGACTTAAAATGGAGCCTTAAAATGAGACTGGAAGCCTAACCCATATAATTTACAAATGGCCACGCCCATTCTTACGGAAAAAAAGTGGATATTTGCCACAATAAAATAATTACAAATTAATATGTAGAACATCCGAATATTTGTAGAATATTTGCTATTGATGTTACAAACCAATAAAGTAACATAAGCGCTTCTTAACATTTAAACAGTGAGTAAGCTTTTTTTTTTTTTTGACGTCTGATTTAAATTGTTGCAGGTAGATGTGTGAGCATTATATCAGAGAGACGTACTGTAACGCTGAGTTACAGACGCTGAAACAAAATGTGTAACAACACTCCTCGTTCTCCAAAACAGGGCAGAGATGCTATCACAACCCTCAGCTTCACACAGTTCTCCAACAGGCGAGTTTTGTCGCCTCCCTCCGTGTGAAGTGGGCCGGCCCCAGCTTGAAACTCCTCTTACTTTGAAGTTCGCAAGTTGTCCAACTTTTTCCGCGACCAGCACTTCAGTGGCACTTTCTTGATTAGGTTAGGCGCTCCGTTCTGTTACACGATGTCTTGGATCTGACCTGGGAATCATATTGACGCGCGATGGCTCCTTTTGGAAAAAACTTTCTGAAGGCGCGTTTGAAGAACAGGTATGATTCACAAGTCACACCATCCATTTCATTTAAAGCTTGCGCAGTCTTACCACAGACATTTCATGGAATGTATAAACATACATTTATTTGAAAGTTCGAAACAAGCGTGAAATGAATACATTGTGAGAAATCATTACATGTAGCTATTTTTTCCTTAGAAACGTGCGTAATTAAACGCGTACAGTTATTGTTATGGGCTGTAAACGCTCGTCACTGTAACAACAGCACTTGCTCTCACTGAAGTGTTTCGCTGCATGGTCGCAGAGAGTCGAGTTACATTTAATGCTGTTGTTCTGCTTGCACTGGTGCCTCTTTTGGATGCTGGTAGCTGGCGTTAAGTAACGCAAAATGAGTCATTTTTTTCTAAATATTAATTCCTGCATGACGAAGGATGTGCGTGGCTGTGCGTCCGAGTCTGAGCTTGATGAAATTAACCGAAAAGCCTGTTGTAGTGTCACATTTAGGCTAGAATATTGACCTATTTATTTAGTTTGTCTTAGATTACTATTATTATTATCATGAAAGTTTGTATATGTAGCATTATTTTTGTTCTAACTTGTTTAGAGAGTTTTTCATTTTTAAAACGGTTTGAACAAACAGAGCTTCTGAGAGGGAGTTATAAGGAATATACTCCATAAATAAGGCTTGAACTCACCAAAACGAGATTTAAAAAAAAAAAAAAAAAAAGTTATTTTAAATTATTTATTTTTTTTACATTAAGATTTATACATCTGTAATCTGAACTAGGACCATATTTGGCCGAGATACAATTACTTGAAAATCTGAGGGTGCAAAAAACAAAACAAAAACAAAAAAAATTCTAAATATTGAGGACGTTGCCTTTAAATTTGTCCAAATTAAGTACTTAGCAATGCTTATTACTAATCAGAAATGAAGTTTTGATATATTTACAGTAGGAAATTACAATTACAAAATATCTTAATGGAACATGATTTTTACATAATATCCTAATGATTTTTGGCATAAAAGAAAAATTGTTAATTTTGACCCTTATAGTGTATTTTTTAACTATTGCAAATATACCCATGCTACTTATGACTGGTTTTGTGGTCCAGGGTCACAAATGTGCTAAATGTGTAAACTCGTGAACAAAAAATTGCATAAGCAGATAACCATAGCATCCATATTTGCACAATCACTGTCAGTATTGACGGGAAGGTACTGTACATGATAAAACATAAGTATATTATCATTATTTCTCGCAGGGTTAGAGGATGTACACATCATAAATATAAAGAAAAACTTAGTTTTTGTTAAGAAGATATACTTGACAGGTAGCTGGCATCATTGGCGTCAAAATAAATGATTTGTAGATGACCAACAGGTAGCTAGAAATTAGAGTTGCGTGAGATGAACTTAAGTTGAGCCTATAAATTACTGCCCAAATTCTTTTAAAAGTTTGCACTCTTTAAGGTTCATGTCATCAACAGTGTAATTGACTTTGCCGTTTAAGTGCTTTAGTTCACTTTTGATGTCTCAGTGTTTCCACATAGGCTTGTCTAAATGGTTAATTATTCAATAGTGTTTGTTGTGGGCGGATTAAAAAGGATTCTTTTCTTGGTTGGCTATTCCACATTAGTTTGCATCATGGTTAATGCCAAAATGTCACCATTTATGCATGAATACATGGAGACAATTTATTGCACAGCAAGACATTTTAGTTGTCTTTACCAGTCTTTTTAACCTCGAGACTCTCTGAGGGGACATTATAGTTTTATGATGCTGTAAAATCACCTTTAAAGCATATGCCAACTGTAATTATCCCAAATGTTCAGAGTGAAATCTAATCAAAGGTAATCTAACTCTATGTCTGCTTTATTTAATGTGGTCCATGCAGAGTATAGGCCTGTTGATTTATACATGCTTTAATTCATAGGCTTGCTTTTTTGTGAATATACAAAGGTGTTTGTTCTGACAGTGGCAGTTTAAACTGGAGGGGATTATTACACTCGACTAAACTACCTCAGCTGCTGTAATTGTATGGGTTTTTTAGTGCACCAAACATAATGTCACTCTGCTGAGACTTAAATAAGAACCTTCTAAAACAGCATTACAATTTTTAACCTGTACTTTGCTTTGCTAAAGCCATTGAGATAAACTGCTTCACCTAAACACGCCGTGGAGATGTTTTGTCTTCTCAGTGATGCCTATCAAGTAAATTTTTCTGGAAATCAACAAACCCTAGTGAAAAAACTTTTTCTTTCCACAAAAATCTATCATGCTTTTTACATAGGTTTCAGGAGGCACATCATTTTATCCATTGTTTTTTATCCAAAAATAGAAATTGCTAGTAAATTTCATACAGTAAATTTTACATTTTTGAAATAGAAAGACTGAAATAGTATTGAAATACTGTAATCTGTATTTTTTCAAATTTGAAAATTATTTTTTACAGTATAGATTTTTATAACATTTCACTTATGCATTCCTCCCTTCACTTTTGCCTCGTTCCACTTCACATATGCTCACTAAAATCTCTCAGATACCTGTTAATGAATCATATGACACAGGCAATACCCTGTAATATGATTTCACTTCTGCCTTTAACTTGCAGTCACAAATTTTACATTGGCTGCATAAGGATTTATTACTTAATCACTATGTACAACTTTGACTACATGCATTAATTTAAAGGTAATAAATTTTGATAATGAGATATGGCACTGAATGATCCGCACATCTTTGTTAAATCAATGTTTAATTTCCCAAGCATAATTTTGTACAGCCTAATAAACCTTGATAGACTGAGTTCGGGAGATGATGTTCCTTGTCCAGTCACTGTGTTGAGTCTGTAGAAAGATACAGCATGTTCTCTGTAGTACAAGGATAAAGTCTGTTGGTCACACGTGTGTTTTCTGTTTGCTCTGCGAGTTGAGAAGCAGAGTGTTCTGTTCTTTTCACCTTCAGTGGTTCTCCTGTCATGATTGTTAGGGCACAACAGATACATCTAATCTACATTTCAAACCAGGCTTTTGTTTTATGCATGTACATGTTTGCTGTAGTGCTTTAGTCCATTCGTTTGCAATATCTCCATGAAGCCGAATTCTTAATTTTCCATTGCCTCACAATACATGAACTTGGTGGCAGGATGTATGTAACAGGATGTTGCTGGTCACCATTCATTTTCCCACAAGACAAACACAGGTGCTTCCATTCCCCCTCATTTGTTTCCTGTACTCATGACAATTTTGGAAGACTAAATAAAACAGATCGTTTCATGAAAACACTATTGAATTCCCAGTGTAGATTATTCTGGCATTTCATGTCAAGCACATTGTCTAACCAGCTGAGTGTGAACACTTGTATTGTATGGTAGCATATTGTCTGTTTCAGTGTAATGCACCTGACATGTGCGGACAAGCTGCTATATACTTTTACTTGCTTATTATGTAAATGCCAGGGTTGTAACCTTCTGTTATGATGTCATGTCAGTGATGTCATGTGGAATTACTAGCACAGGTGTCAGTGTGGGATTAACTGTTAAAAATAGCATGCAACATTTAACAAATAGCATTTAGTTTGTATACTTTTAGTATAAGATGAAGGCCTGTAGCCATATTTAAGGACAGTTTGTCTATGTGAATAGCTTAGTGAGTAGCAGCAGGGTCTTCTAAATATTAACTAACCACCTACATTCTTGCATGTATAGTGCATTCTTCTTAGGTCACTCATTAGGACAGAATACACCACTTGTATTTTCACTACCTTTTCCAAATTGTCAGCAAACAAACTATTTCTAAGAGATAAACATTACCTATGTAAATTTTACATTCAAAATTGCTTTTAGCTTTTAATTAGCCTCTACAATTCTGAACTAAGAGAGATGATTATTCATACCTGATGTTATGACCTGAACAGAGTGAAAAATTATGAAACAACCAGTTCAGATAATTGAGGCTATGATACACTTGTCATGAAGCCTTCTGCTCATCTGAATAATGTCAGCCATTTAGTGTGCCATTTAAAATTGGAGCTATGGATGTGAGTCCGTCATCAGCAGCTGGTGTCAAGTACAGTTATGGCTGTGAAATGACTCTTGAATCAGATATACAGCTTGTGAGCTTTATGCCACTCTAGTTTATATAGTTTGTAATACTTAAAGGGTTAGATCACCCAAAAATTACTCACCATCATGTCATTCCAAACCTGTAAGGCCTCTGTTCATCTGTGGAACACAAATTAAGATATTTTTGATTAAATCTGACAGCTTTTTGACCCTGCATAGACAGCAGTGCGGCCCAGAAAGGTATTAAGCACATCATTAAAATAGTCCATGTGACATCAGTGGTTCAACTTAAATTTAATGAAGCTACAAGAATACTTTTTGTACTCAAAATTTAACAACTTCTCAAAATTTTCTGCGTTTTTACTCATTTTTATTCTTTGCTTTATTCTTTGCTGTATAATATTACAGCTGAACCACTGATGTCACCTAGACTAGTTTAATAGCTGTTTCCATCAAAAGATGGAAAATTGGAATATTGCATAAAACATTTGCGAAAAATAAAACACCGCTTCCATCCAACAAGCTAAATAGAACATAGTCACTTCCTCATAAACTCACACTAAATATCACTCAGAAAAGTAGGAGAGGCCACTGAATATAATAATTTTCATATTACTTGCACCTCAGAGTGAGCAGATGAAACACAGCGAAATGTGGTCACTTCTTTCAGAGGCGGATGCCTGCTGTTTGGGAATGCAGTCATGTAAGACCATTATACAGAAATACTTTGACAGACTTTGCTCAGGTATTTCAGAATGACCAAAACAACATTTCTGATGCTGTGCAACGAGATCGGTCTGCTGGTTAGTCAAGTTATTCCGTCCCATCATGCAAAGTCACATGAGTTTTTTAATGCGCATGGAGGAAGTTATTAGGTAAATGTGTTTCCATCTTAGTTATGCACATTTTTTCTTACCAGATAAAAGGTTTATCCTACTCAATTGTGTGCATACGTTTTTATGTGCATTTTTTAAATGTATGCACATCTTGGGAGTTCCATTTTTTAATGCGCTATTCAAATATGCGCATAAAAATAGGTCAATGGAAATACACTTATTGCCCTTCCTACCTTTCTGGGCTGTTTAAGCGTTTTAGTTGTGTTGCGCTCTATGCAGGGTCAGAAAGCTCTTGGATTTCATCAAGAAACTTAATTTGTGTTCCAAAGATAAACGAAGGTCTTACGGTTTTGGCACGACATGAGGGTAAGTAATTAATGACAGAATTTTCATTTTTGGGTGAACTAACCCTTTATTGTGTAAAATGACCACATTTGTGATTGTCATTGTTTATAATGTACTTGTTATATTTGTTTACCAGGTCTAAGGTTGTAGAGGAAACCCCAGGCAAGGAAATCCAGGTGCTTGTGTGTCGAGAAGAAAAAGTTGTCTGCGGCGTGACCAAGCACACAACCTGTGCAGATGTAGTCAAGGCTTTATTGGAGGACCACCAGACTTTACCAGAGAGTAAGAGGCTATTACATGGGGAACCTAAAGACTTCTGCATCCTGGAACGGTGGAAGGGCTTTGAGAGAGCACTGCCACCTCTCACTCGAATTCTGAGATTATGGAACGCTTGGGGCGACGAGAGACCTTTCATACAGTTTGTCCTCATGAAGATCAGTGATTTTGTGCCTTCATCCAAAGGAGCCAAAAGAGCCTTGAAGTCTCGCGGAGGGAGGTCCAAAAGATGGGAGCATGGACCTGCACAGTACGCCAAGACTGTGTCTGCGGAGAAGCAGAAGCGCATGGTAAAGAAGGCCTTCCGCAAATTGGAGAAAATCCAGAAATCTGAGACATCAGAGGGATCAGAAGAGATCAGTAAGCTGGTACAAATGATCATCTCGCAGGATCAGACCATCCGGCAGCAGATTCATCAAATGCGTGATCTTGACTTGGAGATTGAACATGCAGAGAAACAGCTGACGAACAGCCCCACACCTCGCTCCAGCATCACAGAGAGTGACGACGGCCAGTCGTTGTCCCAATTTGACAACCAGCTTCAGGAGTACCTGTACACCAGTGATGGACTCGAACAACTAGAACTACATGTTTCCAGACATCAAGAACTCATTGATCAGCTTTCTCGAGATATTGACCTGGAACTAAGAAACTGGACTTCAGATTTACAGGACTTGAAAGGAGCAGCAGCTGCAAGTCCAGAACTAGAGCTGGAACCTAACCTCTCGTTGTCTTCCTCAGATCTCCTACAGCTGGAAAGCTTACGCAATGAACTTCAGTCAAGCATGAGAGCTGGGCTTTCCCTCCACACACAAACGCAGGAAATCGAGAAGGAACTACAGCGGAACAAAACAGCCCTGCAGTCCCAAAATCAAGAATACCAGCATCTGGTTGCCCAACTCAGTGCACTTGAGCTGGGGGCCTGTCAGGACCAGCCTAGCCCTGTATCTCTGAAGAGCCAGATCAGGGCCACTGTCTCTCAGCAGACAGCAGGCAAGGTCAGACTGACATGCTCCCCTACAGATGCGACAGACACGGACTCGGACACTGGAATAAGCTCTACTCACAGTCAGGACTCGCTGTCTCCCTGTGTGGATAGGTCACCTCCTCTGGATACTGATGTTTAAAGTCTAAACTAGCCAATTGTGTTTAGAAGACATTGTATTTAATGACTCCAACAAGAAAACACACTTTTCAGGAGGATTTTCCACCCAAAAAATTTCAATCTGTCCTCATTTACTCAGCTTCATGTCATTCCATTCTGTGAATGACGATGAATCACAAAAGATATTTTGAAGGATCTTGGCAACCAAACAGCTTTGGTCACCATTGTTTTACATTGTATGGACAAAATGCTGAGACATTTTTCAAAATGTCTTCTTTTGTCTTTCAGAAGAAAGAAAGGCGTATGATTTCGGAACAATATGAGGGGGAGTAAATGATGACAGAATTGTTTTCTTTAACCTTGTGCTGTTACAGTTATACTATATAGATATTAATGCATAAATGTGATCCTGGACCACAAAACCAGTCGTAAGTGGCACGGGTATATTTGTAGCAAAAGCCAACAATGTATGGGTCAAAATTATAAAAATAAAATATAAAATCTATAAAATTCTATATTTTTCTTTTATGCCAAAAATCATTAGGATATTAAGTAAAGATCATGTTCCATGAAGATATTTTGTACATTTCCTAACATTAATATATCAAAAAGTAAATTTTGATTAGTAATATGCACTGCTAAGAACTTCATTTGGACAACTTTAAAGGCGATTTTCTCAATATTTTGATTTTTTTGCACCCTCAGATTCCAGATTTTCAAATAGTTGTATCTCAGCCAAATATTTTCCTGTCCTAACAATATTTAATAAATAATAATAAATCTTGTTTATGAAGCTTCATAAAAATCTAAATTTTAAAAAATTTACACTTATGATTGGTTTTGAGGTCCAGTGTCACATATAGATATTGATAAGTAAATGAACTGTGTGAATTCATGTTTATCATCTTGTTTTTTCTCTTTATTAGAATTCATATGCACTTCAAGTCTAAATTAATTATGTGAAATAACTAAAAAAAACATTATCAATAAGCTGAAAATTTTAATTTAATTATAGATTTCATTCATTTTTTAAATTGCTCCTCTGATTTTGTTTATTTTAAATCCTGCTGATATTTATTAAGCCCTAATGTTCACACTTTAAAATATTTTTGTTCACCTAAATACATAGTCATAAAGATTTTAAATATATATATATATATATATATTAAATGAATTAAAATATTTTAATGTACTCTGTAGATATCAACTGCAGTATAAAATGTTTATAGCTATATGAAACATAAAACTGTTTTATATTAAAACACACTATAGACTTTGTATATAAGCTTTACTACTTAACCTGTTTATTTCTTTAAATGTACAGTATAAACGGGTGGCTGCACACATTCTAAAATATAGAGATAAAAGTTATCACATATGCATAAATTATTGTTTTTTCTTTAAAATGTGTTGAATTAAATTCAGATTCATTTGCAGCTTGGAATGCAACCTTTGTAGCATAGCAATTTCCCTGCGATGTAAGATGTGTTATCAACTGTAGTTTGTAGACTGTGACTCATGTTCCCTTCACAGCTAAAGTGGGTTGAGACAGCACTCTGTGAAAGAATCCATTCTGACGCTAATACAAACACAAGTAAGGAATATTTGAATTCTAATGGGAAAACCTTTGTAGATTTCTTCACTCAGTGCCAGTAAAGAGACATTCGAGCCCTTTGCTTCAAGTAATTGCCTCATCCTTTCTTTAAAACCTGCGAACAGCGGAGACTTAGCAGTCCTATTAGACTGCGGTCTCATTGCTTCATTGAATTAATGCAAGGTCTTTAATGCCAAGTTCCTGAAGGGTAACAACGTGTTACGCCGTTGTCATTCAGCGTGACTCATAACAAATGGGATTTTAAAGAAGGCTCCATTTTGTAATGCAAAACAAATGGGTTTTAAAAACTTGCATTATGCAGCAGGCCTTGATATTCAGAGGGTGTTAATGAAGGCTTGCTTCATTGGCTCCTTCAGAGTGCCGGCTTCGCACTGAGATAATAACCAAATTCCCCTTCATTGGCTCTGATCCCACACAGCACCCCCTGCAGGGTGTTGGCAATACAAAGTCCGAAGGCTCTTTAATGTCTCCACTGTCAGCGTCGTGACTTGTTTACCTCCGCTGACGGTTCAGGAGGAACCCGAGAGCTGCCAGGACTCTGTCGTGGCCATAATTTCCTGTGTGAAAACGGCAATTACTGACTTTTATCTCTCGCTACTGCTGCGGTAGTATTTCCAGCACTAACAATTACACCGGCCAATTCTGGTAAACAGTCCTTTTAGATTGTGTCAGGACAGCTCCCCCATGTTGAACTTTCAATTACGAAGACTTGTCCATCCTCACAGGCGAAATATGAGTGAAGTGGCATAAAAAAGAATGAGGAATGGACTTTTGCAAGTCCAAATATCACTAGATCAAGGAATCTGTTCTACATAACATTTTACATTATATAAACACATGACACAGTTTTTGATCCAACAAGTGATTGGATCATCTTGAGACAAAATAATGTCGCCTGCATGCTGCAATCTTCAAAAACAAGAGTCTTGTCAGTTTGCCTTGACATTTCCTGGATGGGTTTTTTGTGACTTGTGTGTTAATGTTTCTCTCATACATACCAATGAGTTTTAAACTTGTACCAAAGCGCAAATAAACTAATTTTAGGACTTCTTTTAGACTGACTCACTGTACTTTTTTTTGTCATTGTTCAGAAGAAACTGTGTGGGTTTAACAGGATTACTGAAACCGCAGAATTGCTTGCTTGACAGCAACTCAACATTCTTTTGTTTATAATCTCATAATTACACGTTGAAAGCTGTAATGTCATGTATTAAAGGGTACCGTTTCAGTGTATCATGTTGTAAACAAACCCATCCTTATGTGAATGACTAGCTAATTTAATTTAAGTTGTTGTCTCGGTTAAAACTAAATCGAAATACTTTTAAATGTGTCAGACAGAAACAAGCAGTAGTGTTTTACTTGGCATGTTTGCAATCTTAACATTATGCAAACATGTTTTATAGAGTTTCTCAGCCTTATGGCAAGAATGCTGTATCCTTGTACGTTCAAAGCGTTCAGGCGAAACTGTGCGCACTTGCAGAATCGTGTCAGGGAACAGGTTCATCTTTTTTTCTGAATCTCATAAAAATAACTGCATCTGAAAAGAGCTCACTGTGTCTCTGCCTCACATACACCCGGCATGTCTGAACTTCTTCCCAAGTCAAAGGTAATTGGCTGGATGAAAGCAGTTCAAAAGGGTGATGCCATTTGACCAAACTCTTTGAGTTAAAATAAAATTAGTTAATTAATCACCCAAAGTAATCACAGCTTGCTTCAGTTTTGTAAGGTATAATTTAATACATTTATCTTAAGAAGTTGCATGCAGTACATCTTGGCATAAATGTTGTGTCAACTTGATTAATAGTTTAGTTATTATTTAAAAGACACTTTGAAATCACTTAACAGGCGTAGTTTTCTGTTCTGTGTTGATCTATTGTGGTGGGATATATCAAAAAAAAAAAAAAAAAAGTGTATACTTTTTAATAGCTAATTCATTAATTCTTTCATATCCTTAAGCATAATATGTGACCCTGGACCACAAAACCAGTCATAAGTTGCGCAGGTATATTTACAGCAATAGCCAACAATACACTGTATTGGTCAAAATGATTGATCATTAGGATCATTAGACCAAAATCATTAGGATCATGTTCCATGAAGATATTTTGTACATTTCCTACTGTAAATGTATCAAAACTTAATTTTGATGATTAGTAGGCTAAAATGCATTGTTAAGAAATTAATTTGGCCAACTTTAAAGATGATTTTCTCAATATTAAGATTTTTTTTTTCCACCCTCAGATTCCAGATTTTCACATCTCAGCCAAATATTGTCCTAATTAGCTACATCAATGGAAAGATGACTTATTCAGTTTTCAGATGATGTATACATCTCAATTCCAAAAAATGGCCCTTTATGATTGGTTTTGTGGTCCGGGGTCACATGTAAAATTGTTTACAAGTGGCAGTAGACGCGTCCGCCATCTTGGAACGGTCTGTATGTCCTCACTCAAAGTAAAAATCAATGAGTTTCAAGACGCCACAACATTGTGCATCATCTGGTTGTAAAAACCGGAATTTAATTTCATTAAGAAACTGGATAAATGTTCACAGGTGAGAATGTGTTAGTTTGTGTTTTTGATGTCAGTAGTAGCCTACTGTTTTTAACTACTTTTAAATGCCTTTTTAGCTAACGGCTTCGTGTTTATATATTGTGGTGGTTTAGCAAAAGCGTATTTTGAAGGCTATAGAAACAACCGATATATATGATTTGATATTTGTGTCAGTACGTCATAAATAGAACAAGGTATCAGTTTACTGTTGGGGATTTGTCGTGTCGCGTCGCGTCACGTCGCATCGCGCTTTTCCTCATCCAGCGTAACGTTAGATGGTATCACTGATCATAACGGGTTCTGTCGTCTTTTGTCGCCTCTCGGTGTATGAACGGTTTTATTACAGAAGGCAGTTGATAGGACAAATCTGTAATGCAACATAAGTATTTCTGTCCATTTTCATTAAAGAGAAAGTATAACTTTCAAATCATATAACGTATATCTGATAAAAGTTTATTTTGTCAACTTTCAGAAGCATATTGATGGCTTCAGAACAAATAGACATGGACTAAAACCCATAAAACTCCCATTCAAACTGTTGAAATGTAAGATGAATGTAAGGGGAGTGATTTTACTTGATCACAAAGCCAAGCCTTCAGGGTTGTCATACATTGGCAATCAATCTTGCTCCTCCAGACACAGAAGCACAGCAGTATTTTTATTGCAAAGCTGTAAATGAATTAGTATGAAGGCTCTGAAAATACCTGCAGAAGCCTCTGGTTTGAAACAGTCATCACATACAGGCACACACACTGAGACCTCTCTGGGGTGGTCTATTGTCTCCAGAGATCATTCCTAGAAGGTGACAGTGGGTCTGAACCACCTTTATGTCTATATTTTTCTCTGTCTTGCCTGGCTCAGACATTAATGTGCTCTTATTACGGCTGTTGTTTCTCAGAGCATTTGCTCTGCCACAGGTGTTCGCCAAGGCTCATCAGCAAACCTCTTATTATAGCGCCAAAAACGGAGAGAGGCAAGGGGCTTGCATGTTGAGATACAAATGAGGAAGGAAAGAGATTAGGACATTTACTAGATAGAAACAAAGTGGCTCTGAGAGAACTTAACCTGACAAGCAGCTAGTCAGGCATTCAGGCATAAGTATTAAAAAATGCTGGTTAACCAGAAGAATTAATGTAGTTGTTTGGATTACTGCCATGCGTTTATTAACAGCAATCTGGACTTTATACTCTTTCGATGTTGGTTGGTCAGAAGGATTTGAGGTTTTTACATGGGTTTGCATTAAGGAGAGACATTTTCCTGTTCCCCCTCCTTTCCACCAGCCCTTATAACCCTGGTGTGTCTCACTGATTAGCTGCTTATATAAACATTGCTTTTGCCACCTCACCCTCTGTGCTTGAATCCTCCTCGAAGCCTGGTCCTCATCTCCCAATCTCTTCCTCTGAGGCCCTCTCTGCATGTGTATACGCTCTGATTGCCTACAGCACAGAGAGTTTATCCATTACAGCTAATCAGCTTAAAGCCATGACCCCATCTTGTTTCTGCTGATTCGTGTTGGGCAGAGGAGACACTGGTGGTGCTCATCTACAATTGAAAATTGTAATGAACTGATTTTTTTTTAAATAAAATCAACGCTTCTCATGAATATTATTTGTGAGAGTGAATATATTAACTTTTCTTCAGATTCTGGTTGAATTCAGGGCTAAATATTCTCACATTCCCGTTGGTTTTAAAAGTCTCCAAATCTCATCAAGGCGGTTTAATCAACCTCAATGGCAAATTCATATTATCCTCATCAGTGAATGCATTTTCAAGATGAGCATTTCTTCATTTGTTTTTAATCTTTTGATTCACCCGAGATCAAAACACGAGGGGATACGCCGCACAAACACAGATGCCGGTGCCTTTGTGACACCAGGTATACTCAGAAGTGTCTGTGATGAAGACTTTGAACTGAGGCCTTCACTCTCACCACTTGTAGGGTTTGAAGTACCAATTACGGAGAACCCATCCTTGCCTGGTTGAGATCTTGTACGGCAGGCCTTTGATCACATGGATGCTCTGTCTTGCTCTCTCCCGCTCCAGTCTCGGCTTCCTCTAGAATGTGCTGGGTACAACACTAATCTTGATGAACTTCATCCTTAGTCTTCTGTTCTCTCCTCCCCAGTTTGTTTATAAGATTTAGAGAAGTTGACGTTCATTTCCTGAGAGCATGTCTGCAGCTTTCATCCTTCAAACCAAAACCCACACTTTATAAATCACTATAGCAACTAAGGGCTTCGCCCTTGATAGTATACTACGGTATACGATATAAATGTACATTGCTAGCTTGGTGGTTCCATGGACAGAATACTAAAGCAGGATGTCATTTATTAATGCTTATAGGATTAGTTCACTTCCAGAACAAAAAAATTACTTTTTTTTTTAATAACCAATCGTTAAGATAATTTACTCACACCTTTGTCATCCAAGATGTTCATGTCTGTCTTTCTCCAGTTGTAAAGAAATTAGAAATTTCTTGAGGAAAACATTTCACAAATTATCTCCAGATAGTGGGCTTCAATGGTGCCCGTGAGTTTGAACTTCCAAAATGCAGTTTAAATGCAGCTTCAAAGGGCTCTAAATGATCCCAGCTGAGGAAGAAGGGTCTTATCTAGTGAAATGATTGGTTATTTAAAAAAGTACAATTTATACACTTTTTAACGACAAATGCTTGTCTTGTCTAGCTCTGCGATGTGCATGTGTCTGGTTCAAGAGTTGAAAAACTCTCATTTCTCATTTTCTCCTCCAGCTTCAAAACTACATTGCTGCAGAAGCGCAAAGAAGATCAAATGCCTTTTACAAAAAAAAGGTAAAACAGCAATGTAGGCTAATTGTGAAGTTGGAGGAGATAATGAGATGGGAGTTTGTCGACATACCCTAACTGTCTTGAACTGGAGGGCGCACAGAGAACAAATGCGCATCGCAGAGCGAAACAAGATAATCACTTACAAAAAGTGCATAAATATTAATTTATTTAAGAAAATAACATTGAAAATAATCATTTTGCTAGATAAGAGCCTCATTCCTCTGAGATCGTTTAGAGCTTTGAAGCTGCATTTAAACTACATTTTGAAAGTTCAAACTCACGGGCACCATAGAAGTCCATTATATGGAGAAAATGTTTTCCTCAAAAAACATAATTTCTTTACAACTGAAGAAAGAAAGATATGAATATCTTGGATGACAAGGGGATGAGTAAATTATCTGTAAATTTTTGTTCTGGAAGTGAACTAATCTTTTAATGTTAATGAATAAATTTGTACTCACAAAGGCTGTATTTCTTAAAAATATTAGCAATATTTTGACATTTAAAGTCGGTTTTATTTTAAAAATGTAATTTATCTATGTGATGACAAAGTTGATTTTCCTGCAGCTACCACTCCTGTATTCAGTGTCAAATGAACATCCCTTTTTATTATCCATGTTGAATACAGTTCATATTGTGCCTTTTAATTTTGTGGAAACTTTGATAGATTCAAAAATTTTATAGATTCTATTAATTTCTTATAAAACAAAGCTATTGGACTCCAAAGAAGAGTGCGTTTGACAGTGGGTAACAAATCAGGGTCCCACCAGGTCTGTGAAGGCCTTCATATCTCTGAGATATACTGATAATATACTGACGTTTGTGGGTCTCTTTCCTCTTGCTTTTGTACACTGTATGGGAGTGGTTTCCTCTGGAGTCAGTGGTCAACATTTCCTGTTGAAGTCCAGAGTCGAGCTTAGAGAAACATTTCACAGTTCTACCGACCTGGCTATTACCAACAACAAAACTGTGCAGTTAAAAGTGAAATAAGTCCAGCATTTATTAACATTTATTGCTAATTTGGCAATTTTCTGTAAATGAAAATCTAGGAGCTAATATTGCAAAAATAGTTAATAGCTCACTGGGTCCAGTAATAGGTTGATTACTGTACGTTATACACTGCCCTTCAAAAGTTTGGGATTACTAAGATTTTTTATGTTTTTAAAGACGTTTCTTATGCTCATTGAGGCTGCATTTATTTATTCAAAATTACAGCAAAAATTGCAATATTGTGAAATATTATTACAATGTAAAAAACAAGTTGTTCTATATTAATATACATTACAATCTAATTTATTCCAGTAATTAAAGATGAATTTTCAGCATCACATGATCCAGTCTTCAGTGTCACATGATCCTTCAGAAATCATTCTAATATGCTGATTTATTATCAGTGCTGGAAACAGTTTTGGAACCTATAATTCTACTTTTTTCTTTGAATAGAAAGTTAAAAAGAAAATAAAATACATAAAATACAAATATTTGCTGATAGTATACATTACCATTCAAAAGTTTTTTACATTTTCATTCTTTCTTTTTTAAAAAAAAAGAACTTAACACTTTTATTCAGCAAGGATGTGTTAAATTGATTAAAAAAAAGTGATAGCAAAGAAAGACTTGTTAGAAAAGGTTTCTATTTTGAATAAATGCTGTTCTTTTTAACTTTTTATTCATCAAAGAATCCTGAAAAAAAGTATCATGGGTTCCAAAAAACTATTTGGCAGTACATACAACATAGATAATTCTAATAATAAATCAGCATATTACTGGAGTAATGATGAAAATTCAGATTTGCATCACATGAATTAAAAGAATTCATTGCAAAACTACATTTTGCAATAGTAGTTTTTTTTTTTCTGTGTTTTCAAATAAATGCAGCCTTGATGAGCATAAGAGACTTTACAAATCTTACTGTTTGCAGACTTTTGAACGACAGTGTACCTCATGAATAACATTCAAAGTGTCTTAACAAATCCAGTGAAAAGCCATGTTGTTAAACCTGTAATGCTGATTCTTTTATGAGGCTATGTTATCATTTTAATAATCATTTTTGTTTTTAAAAACAAATAGACATGTCTAGAAATGCAGATACAGACCAAATAAGAAACAATGCAAATGTTCTTGGCGGGTTCTTGAGAAGTAATGCTGTTCCTCAGTTTATTTGCAGTCGCAGTCTCTTTATCTCAACAGACAGCTTCATAGAAATGAATCACGTAGCCTACTCCAATGTAGTTTTGAAGAGGGACAGTATTAAAACGGGACATTTTGATGTCCTACAGGTTAGCCTATAGCAAGCTAATGGCATTTCATTAGCATGACTGTTTTGTGCAGTGGATGCCGGACTTCTGATTCATTAGCTGCTATAGGTAAATAACTAAGAATAACATAAAATATATAATTATGATTGTGGTAAAATTTAAATAATAGGCTACAATAACAAATAACAGTTTGCAATATCAAGCAGCATAAAAGTTTTTTTCCAGGGAAAACATTTGGAGTACTATAGACTGCCAAAAGTTATTACAAATGAAGAGTGCAAAAAGAGGTACATAAGGTGTAAGTGGTTGGCCAAACTGAACCAGTTTTCTTTTTCTATTTTTGTCTATTTTGTCTACTTTTCATCATTATACAATTCCAAACGAAGTTGAATCAGTCAAATGGTAGTCTACACATATCTGAGCAAAACACAGAGGCGCTTATATCTTGCGTGAATTTGCGTTTTTGAACGAATCGATTTGGTTGAGTAATTCAGTTATAGGCTTGAAATTAAAATTATTAAGACAGTTATATACCCTTATCAGCACATGTTGAATTAAATACGTCTCTGAGAGAGTATGCGTCATGGAAAAAAAACGTTAGAAAACAGTTTTTTTACTATAACTTTCTGTATAGCAAATTGACTGAAGTTAAGATGTTCACCGGCATAGCCTACCTATTGCGCAAAGTTTGATATCCATTGGCTCGCCTTCATGGTTTAAAACAGAAATACTTCCAATATTGTGACGTAACCGCATGGAGAGGCTAAAGAGGAGTCAACTTGGTATGCCACGCTGTCTGAAACACGTCTCTAGCTTGTGCGGGCTTCGGGTGTGTGCGAGAACAGCGCGTAAGTAACAAATTTGCTGCATCCCGATTCGCATACTATCCGTCCTAAATAGTATTCGAAAATAGAATTAGTATATCCCTAATCGTAGTATGTTTAAAAAAGTATTCCAAAGATTCCTATAGGGTCTACTACTTCTGGTTAGAATTCGAAGTGCAGCTCGATCCACACTCTGATGGCTAATATTGCTCACAACACATTGCGCGGTGGACGAGGATTCGATTAGAACTACAAACATGTATAAAAAGTAGGGTCGACCCACGGTTCGGCACGCACGTGACCCGCGGATTAATAACTATTTTTTTAAATTTGTAGATAATCCTAAATTTAATACAAAATTTTTAACAATCGCAGAGAAAAAGACACGTGTTCACGTGAACAGGGCATGTTAATCAGTCAACAGTGGCTAGCGGAGGAACAGAAGAACTCGAAAAGCCTCCCGCGTCATTCAAATTGCATGTATGGGAGCATTTTGGCTTCCCTGTAAAACATGATGATGGAAGAAGGGTGGTGGAGAAAACTGTTACAGTGTGTAGGCACTGTAGCACGAGAAAGCCGTATGAAAGCGGCAATACATGTGCGCTGTTCTGTGTATGCGTTCAGAGACGGAACAGAACACGGACAAGTAAAGTGAACGTTTAGCTTAAGATGTTACCTAAACTGTCAAATACATGCAAATATATGTCAAAATGCGGCGTTTGGTGATTATTCGTGTAATCTTTCGTCAGTTGTCTCAAATTAGCGCAAACAGTTGAAAATGAAAATACGTCTGTAACAGTATACTGGATCCGTGCAGCTCTTAAAGCGGCCACAAGTAATATTCCTTCTGCCGTCTTTGCGGTTAATGAAATCAAACAACAAAAGACAAAATCACTCACTGCTCTTGACTGATGGACTTTTGTAGTTTTTATAAGAAACAAACATGTTTAATTCTTACAGTGAAGACTATGCTGTTACATAAAAAAAAACACTTTCATTCCATTCTTTACCATCTTTTTTTTTCTGTTGTATTGCTATCTTTAAATTAACTAATCATATAAATTTCCGGACCCACTCATAATCGTGTTAAAAAATCGCGATTACAATATTGACCAAAAATAATTGTGATTATGATTTTTGCCATAATTGAGCAGCCCTACTTGTAATAAATGGAAAGCAAATTACATTGTCTCCTCCCCTTTTTGCTGATCCGAAAAATGGTCCGATCTGTGACTCAAAAACTGTAATGTGATCCGAACCGTGAGTTTTGTGATCCGTTGCACCACTAATAAAAAGTGTTAAAAAAAACTACAAATATGGCGGATATGCGCGACCGACCGACAGGTAAAGAAAGGGGTTCGAGTCATAAATAATCAGTGTCTAACCTGATGAAAATATATTTATTTAATGTTATCCGCATTATATTTCATCTACAGCAATATTTTTAACTTTTATAATGATACGTTTGGTCATTACCTTTTAAATGCATTATTACGCAAACACATGAAAGACTCGCATGAAAGATGAACGTGCCTCTTAATTTCCAATACGGTAGGAAATCAAATTAAACGAAATGATGTTAATTATGTTGTTAATGATGTTAACGGTTTGACAAGATGATCGACAGGGCAGTTTAAACAGTGACAAGATATACGTAATTAAGCAACAGAGTGTCTGTTAAAGACGCAGCTATGACGAAGTAGTATGTCCCAAAGCTTGCCTACTATTCTGCTACATACTCAAAAGTATGTACTTTTTCTTCACAACAAGGGCATAGTATAAGTAGGCGAATTGGGACGCAGCAATTGAGTTCTGTTTCGCTTCTTCTTCTTGTGGTTTTATATAGTTTGAACGTGTAATTTGGCAAATTAATCTGCGAATCACATGCCGAACGGTGACGATGACCTGCTCCGTATCACGGATCAACTACGATTAGTTTAAATTACATCTTCAGTAAAATGTTGTAGCCTACTATATTTCAGTTAATAATTATAATTGAGTGCTGTTCTTTTTTTGTTTTGTTTGTGTTTTTTTGTGATTATTTGCATTAAAATTGCAAATTATGCAGGATCACAAAAAATGCCATGTTGCTGATTTTGCGTTGGATTCAGCGATCGCGGAATCACAACAAAACTGGAGCGTTGGCTTAATATGGCTTTATCACAGCATCTGGTTGACTAATTACTGGTTGTGAAGAGATAAATAAACTATGAGAGCAAGCGAGAAAAATAGGGGGTACTAGGCGTAAGAATCAATAATAGTTATTGTGTTGGGTCCCCTACCTGGAATTTGCTTAGGGTCTGCCCCTGATTTTATCAGTACTCTGAAAAGTATACTGTACAGTATGTTGTATCACAGGGAATGTGTAATGAAATCGGTGTCCTAGTGAATGGTTGCTATAATTCTATTGTGCTCAGTAAGTAGGAGGCTGGACATCTATAAAGAAAGAAAGTGAAATCATCATCTCCCTGTGATTCCATCTCTGGCTATTACAGTAATTTTCACTTTTTACAAAACACCAAAGTAGATAAGTGGAAAACGCCCTGAAGACACTAAATTTTAAAACTGTAATCCAATTTGGTAACCAGATTCGTTTAATGTTTCCCGCCTTTGACTGGCACAGTATACAGAAATGTTCCTGGAGGCAACCGGATCATGTACTTTATATGACTGAACAAGATATGAACCATAATTCCCTTTAAACAATTGGACCACTATCAAGGAAATGAGACAAAGCCTAATGACAATGTTTATGCACCATTTCCTGAGACATTGTGAGCAGGTCACAGGAGTAGACTGTCCCTAGAGTAAGACAAGGCCGGCCTCTGGAGCAGTGGCCCAGATTCCCCCTGTTACAAAGTGAATTGATGTAACCCTGAGGGACTGTGAAGATAGGATATCACTGGGAATAGAATGGAATGTGTATTGTAAGCAGACTTGCAGAAGTCAAACCTAACAAACTTGTAGACTTAGAAATAGACTGTGAGCATTATGTTGTGTTTAACTGGCAATTTGACATGAAATGCTTTTTTTAATTTAACTATAATTTTGCACAACCAAATGTAAATCCTTTTTCATTAACTCTATAAAAAATGTATACGTAATTTACATTTAGAGATATATATTTAAAATTAATTGTAGTAGTATAATTAAATTTGTATATTATAATTCCATAGACTATTATATTGCATTGCATTACATTATATAAATATCTAAAAACAAACCTAACTGCTATTCAGGTTTGTGTAAATGTAAATATAAATGTAATTAAATATAAGCAAATATGTTTAATTACATTTATACATATTTTGTAAATATATTTAATTATATTATATTATTAAATATAAAGCTCTAAAAATAAACCTAATTACTTGTCAGGTTTGTGCAAATATAAATATATATGTAATTAAATAGAACACATATATTTAATTACATTTATAAATATATATTTAAATTTAATTAGCTACACATAATTATATTTGTATATTATATTATTTAAATATAATTAAATATAAATGTAATTAAATATGAACTAATATATTTTATTACGTTTATAAAGATGTTTGAATGTAATTATATTCACATAATTCAATTTGTATATTATATTATTTAATATAATTAAATATATTTGTATATTATATTATTTGAATATAATTAAATATAAATGTAATTAAATATGAACAACTGTATTTAATTACTTTTATAAATATATATTTAAATGTAATCATATTCATATAATCACATTTGTATTTGTATTATATTATTTATACAAATATAAGTTCTTAAAATAAACCTAATTGCTCTTCAGGTTTGTGCAAATATAAATGTAATTAAATATGAGCAAATATATTTAATTACATTAATTTAGTTTGTATATTATATTATATTATATTATTAAATATAATTAAAATAAAGTAAAATACTATAATTATATTTATTATATTATATTATATTACCTAAAATCAACCCAAATCCATTTATTTATGCTAGAAATGTGTTTGGGTAGAATAATATGTAAATATATATTTTAATTATTAATTTAAACATTTTCATCATATCAGTGTCATATCATTCTATATTATATATATATATATATAATTTTATTTAAATCAAATCAAATCAAATATAGAATTTTCTGAAAACAAACCTAATTCTATGAACTACTAGAGAATGGTAACAGTAGACATTTCGCATCTTGTAAAATTGGTTGCCCGAGGAGGATTGTGGTAGTTGAAGAATGTCCTGTAAAAAAGTATTTTTGTATTCTGACCTTTCTTTCTCGGCTGCCTCTAGTTTTGCTTTCTTTGGCAGCGGGTAGGTTTGATGTGCCTTTGTGTTGGAGGTTGATGTCAGCTGGGTTATTGGGAACACCTGCTGAATTACGCACAATGCTGCCACAAGAGGGGAAAAAGGTTGAGACCTATTCCTTCTGTGAGTGCATCCAAGTACCATTGTGTGTGTCCATGTGTACACGTGTGCAACCCTGGAAACAGACACCAGGCATGGGCCCCGGCGTATTGTCAAAGAGGCAGCGTGCTTCCTCTGCTTTCTGAACTCCCTCACCATCCTTGTGCCTCATTTCTCTTCCATCACCTCTAATGCCTCTAATCAGAGGGTTTGTAAGCCTGCATTTTATAAGGACAACACCCTTTATTGTGCCCTTCGTGGCATGACCTTTATTAGTGGTAATACACATGGTGATCAGTCTTTGACTTAAAAGGAACAGTTCAGTCAAAAATGAAAATGTTCTTCCTGTACGACTTTACTTCTTGAGTCACAAAAAGGATAAATGTTGATGAATGTCCTGGCTACTCATTTCTTGAAAATAACTGGGGATCTGCGAATCATAACAAGAATAAAAAAAAGTAGTCATACAACCTTTTCTCATATATATTCGATTTCAACTGAAGCCATAGAATATCTTTGAATGAGAAACTTGAAGCCTTTATTTATCGATAATCTTTTCCTCTGCTGTGACAATTGATGGTTAGGGTTTTTCTTTCATTTTGGAATTTAGCAGCCTGAATTCCCATTCTCTTTTATTAAATGGAAAATAAACTTTAATGCCCTACCTTAATGAAATGTATGGTGCTTTTTCTGCTCATTTGGCAGTTTGCCAGCCACAGTCACTTTTATGATATTTAAAAATTCAACATTTTTCTTTTAATGTTTGAAAAAATAAAATGAAAATTATTTGTAAAAAAATAAAATAAAATTGCAATTTACTATATAAGCCTGTTTCCACCACAGAATAATATCAAATAAAATAATATCAGGTAATTGATTTTTAGACCTGCTTATTTATTTATTTATTTAAATTTACAGAAAAGTCTGAATTGCAAGAAATAAAATTCGCAAATCCAAGTGTACTTCTTTGAATTCAGTTTTTTATTTAAATGAAATAAAATAAAAAGCAGGGAATTGATCATGAGGCCTGCGTATTTTTTATTTAATTATTTTCATTTATAGTAAAGTCTGAATTGTGAGAAACAAAATACTAACTTTTTATTTGCAAATCCAAATGTACATCTTGTAGTTCTTTTTTTGGGGGGGTTAGTTTTTTTTTTTCAGAAATAAAATAAAATAAAAAATAAATAAAATAAAATAATTGATATTGAGGCCTGTGTATGCATGTATGCATTTATGTATATATGTATGTATTTATTTGTTTGTTTTAATTCAGAAAAAAATCTGAATTGCGTTTGGTTTTGTTTGTGTTTTTTTTTTTTTTTTTTATGTTTTTTGGTTTGTGATTTTTTGCACCATGGACAAAAAGAAAAGAAAAGAAAAGAAAAGCTGGTAATTGATCTAAAGGACTTGGTATGTATTTATTTATTTATTTTAATTTAGAGAAAAGTCTGAATTTCGATTTAGATTTTTTTTCTTTTGCAAATCCGAGTGTACTTATAATTCTGTTTGTTTTGTTTATTTATTTATGTTTTTTTTATTATTGGTTTTGTTTGTGTTTTTTTTCACCATAGAATAAAATAAAATAAAAGCAGGTAATTGATCTTGAGGCCTGTTTGTTTATTTATTTATATTGAGAAAAAATTCTGAATTGTGAGAAATAATGAAATAAAAACTTCTGAATTATGTTTAGTTTGTTTGATTTTTTTTTTTTTTTTTTTTGGTTTGGTTTGTGTGTTTTTTCCACCATAAAATAAAATAAAATAAAAATCAATTGCAACATTTTATCCCTCAATTCTCAACTTTTTTTCAGAATCGCTAGTTTTTATGTTTTGCAATTCTGAGATTAAAATCCGCAATTACCCTTTTTTTAAAATCCAGTGCCAGAAACAGGCTTTCATTCATTAATTCATTCATTTATCACAAGCAAATTGCATTGTATCATTAATTAGTGTAAATATGAATGTTTTCTTGGGTTTTCAAGAGCAATTTACTACGTAAATTTACTCCTTCACTTGCACTACCATCTCTATCACCCTGCCCAGTTTGATTTAAAACATGTCTGGTGCCAAAAAAAAGAAAATCCATAACAGTAAAAAGAAAGACAAAGCGATCCAACAAATAGTTATGTCTAGAGTGTGTTCTAATTCCTCAGCCTCCTTCAGACTGTATAGTCTCCCATGTAGCGTTCAAGGCGGGCAAGCCTGAGGGTGAAGTGGGAAATCTTTGTTTTGACACTGTGGGAAAGCAAGCTTTGTTCTTACTTATCTTATTCCTCAGGGTTGCACTGTGCTCTCTCTCACCACCCTGAGCGCCGAGCTGCAGACATGCACTTAGAAGTGGAAGCTTTCATGTGGCTGTATCAACACACATGCACAGATCCCCCCATCTTCAGCGAAGACTCGTAGCAATGGAGGCATTTTCAAAATAGTGTCTGGCTTTTGTCTTAGTATAAGTTAGGAAAGTGTTTAATAATGGGTCTTTTCATGTGGCATATGTTACGACTGACCCACATACTACTATGTGGTATAAAATACCTGTGAGAATGGTATAAATGGAAAACAAAAAAGCTTTTTCATACTTTTTTGGATAGAGGGGGCACTAAGGCTAGTTGTTACACATTTACTACTTTTACTGAGTGAACTGCTTCAGTAAATTACTGAAAAGGTAAAGTTTCATTAAACAAATTTACCTTTTTGTACTGTTGGGGCATGTTGTCACAATGGAATCTACCTAGGGCCTATTATACGCTTTTCATCTATATTTTTTGAGTTTTAAATTTAGCCGAAAGGCACTACAAATTTTATAAATAACCTTTTCATTGTAAGACTATTACTGAAGCACCACCGTAGCGGGCTATATGAGGTCACAGAGGTCCGGATTTCTGTAATTTTTTTTATGTTCAAAAATAAAATTTGCTCTCTGAATGACTAAATTGCACAAATAGAGAGTGACGCTGCTGTGACGCACATTGACACGCATTTGCGCTGCAGCAAAAAACATCTTTTCAGAATGCCGCAACCGCACCATAGGTCATGTGACAAGAACCAACCAATCACCTTCACCCTTTCCATAACAACACTGGAGAAACAGCTAGCGTTTTCCACACATTTTTAGATCCAGATATTACAAGCGCCTTTGGAACTGTCTTTGTCACTTAATTTGACACTTAAAAAGCTAATTATGTGGAAAATTGCAGCTTAGGGTTAGCAATATCTTTATCTTATCTTATTTACAAAGGATCTGAACTAATGTCTGTTTATTTTTCATTTATTAATTTATTTATGTTAAATAGCAATATCTGGCAACACCGCATGATCGTCGGTACTTAAACTGACAGTGATCAAAAAAAGTCCACAGACAGGTTAGTGCTTACCTATGGAAGCCTGTTTTTACCACTAAATAAAAAATAAAAAAGATTTTTTTAATCTCACAATTCTGTGATATAAATATAAAAGTCTGCTTCAGACTTTTTCTGAATTGTGAGCTAATACCTTTTAATTGCGAGTTATAAAAGCTTGAAATTCTGACTTTTTTCTTGCAATTCTGACTTTTTTATCAGAAATGTGAGATATAAACACAATTACAAGCTATAAAAACCAATTTTGAGGGCAAAAAGACTGATATGTTCTCAGAGTTTGTCTCACAATTCTAACTTTCTAATTCTGACTTAATCTATTCTGACTTCATTTCTCAGAATTGTGAGTTTATATCTCACATTTCTGACCATATAACTTGGAATTGCGAGTTTAATTCCGAGGAAAAAAGTCTGATTTGCGAGATGTAAACTCGCAATTGCGAGAAAAAAGTCAGAATTGTGAGATGAAAAAGTTGCAAATACTTTTTTTATTTAGTGGGGGGAAACAGGCTTTAATATAACACATTTTGATATCTTTATATTACAAACATCTTGATATTATCTGTAAGAAACTTTATCAACGCTATCAAAAACAGTCGCATAGTACAGATCTGTAGAACAAGCAGGTTAGAATGAAAAATATGCAAACGCTAGCCATAAATTCTACGCGATTTAATTCAGTATAGTGGTTAAAGTTTCACAAAGACATACTAAATCGTTCATAAAAGCACAAATTATCATTTATGTAGCACTGGTTATTAATTAAATCTATAACAGTAATATGTACTGTTGCATGAATAATAAACTTTGACTTGAATAAACAAATAGAGAAAACATCTTTCACAAACATCTACATGTCTGTTTCTTTTAAAGTGTTTAGTGTATATAATGAGTTGTGTTTGTCTGGGTTATTATAGCACAATTCTTCACCCCACCCCAAACTTTTATATATTATGTATTAATATATATGTATGTATTATGTGTTAAAATGTGAATGTATTTTTTTTAGATATGTTAAATATATGTTTATGTAAATTTGTGTGTGTTTGTGTCATTTCCTCAAGGTTGTTATTCTATGCATTTTGCCATGTGCATAGACACATATTGTGTTCTGTCCTGAGGCAAAATATAAGTCACATGTCCATAGCAGGAGAGAAAAGATTCCATACGGAACGTTGTGACAAGTAACCCAGACCGGTTTTTATCTAATCCTATCGGATTTCTGAAAGAGGTGTAAAACATGAAGAGAGGGTAAAAAAAAGCCAGTTTAAGATGAAGGCTATATGGACATAGAGTTAAAAACTGCCGGTCACATTGATAGGTCAGGGTTTTGCAAACCGTATGGCTTTGTTACATAAAAGAACATCCCCATTAAATGTTTCCTCTCCGCCCAAAACTGTGTGAACATCAGTGATGTTTGCCGCAAAGACACACCCAGAAGCTTCCACTGACATTAGATGTTTTTCATATTTTGAGCATCACATGATCACATTTTTCCTGAACATTTGCTAATGTGCACCAATGTCTCTTCACATTAAATGGTAAGGTGTGCCACAACCTCCTTTGGGGTGCATTTTCAAATTACTTTTGCTCCCCAAGCCAAGATCATTTGTTAACAAATATAACATGCCCGACAGTAAAGTGCATAAACCTGATACGAAATTGTGTTTAAATGCATGACTGGAGTGCTGAAATGGTTCCAGGGGCTTATTACTTACACCTTATTAGGAAAAAAAGCAGTGAAGTTTTCAATGGGTAAAGTGATCTTGAGCGGAAAGATCAAGCTGCCTGCATTGCAAGCTGCCAGCAAAATATTTTCTTTGCTTTCTAAAGCAAAAAGATCATACATGATCTCTCTTACAAGTGTTCTTAAGAACTGACGATTTTATCCACCCAAAAAGAGATTAAGGATCTTCTGATGGATTACATTAAACGGAATGGTTATGAGAAACATGTCTTTCCTTATTTCTTTGATGAATCATACTGTAGGATGACTGTGGCCAATTGTTGAATCTTAGACTTGTGCATGAATTAGAGTCTTTCGTGTAGTCTGTTGTGTAACCTTTGTTCATTGATTTTCTGTGAAAAATGCATGTATTTGTTTCTGTTATGGTCTAAATGCTCATGAAATGTTGCTGGTTGAAAGTCAGTGAAAGCGTCACTGTGTCTGTATGATTGTAGATTCCCAGTGCTCCTTGAGACGGCATTTCAGGAACACACCAGTGAGAGGTTACGTAAAAATTATACAACCTGTGTGAAATAATCAGAAATAATCCATCTACGCCAATTCTTTCTGATGCTTGAATCTGATTGGCTAAAAGCCTTTTCCAGGCGTGCAACATTCTAGTTATAACAGAACTCCAATCGTTTAAAATCAGTTTGTATCACTCCACTTGCATTATTTCTCATACCAAGTGTCATGGCAGATACTCAAATCCACTATAATTTTGTAAATAATATTGTTTTGCCTCACAGAATGTAATTTTAAGAGTTTTTATGTGAAAATGTAGTTGTTTAGACTTCAACTATGCAGTTTGTTATTAAAGATAACGTCTATTTAATAATTTGCTTCAACGTTTTTGGCTCCAGGGCATCAGTAGCCATTCAGTGCTCATGAATCTGCAGAGAGCAGCCTCACCTAAGCCAATGATCATTTGGAATTTGCTGCTGGCTCTGATATCTCTACAGTGGTTAAACATGAGATATAATTCATTTTGAGTAAATCTAACAGTCTTTGGTCTCATTTATCTATTATTTGTTCCAGAACAAATAGTTTGAGCTGATGGCAAAATCTCATTGCGTTATATTTTATAAAGGCCTAACTTTAATGCTGTATATCAGAGCGCTGCCTTTGTACTTTTGACTGAATTGCTTAGCAACTTTTATGATGCCGGTTGTTGTTGTTTATTAAATTATTATTCAATAAATAATATTTTTTATAAATAATAGTAGTATTTAATATTGAGAAATGGTGTGTGTGTGTGTGTGTGTGTGTGTGTGTGTGTGTGTGTTTGTGTGTTCGTGATGGTGATTTTAGTTACGTTGTTTTGCCATTAGATGGCAACAAGAGACTGTTTTGTAAGTGAGTCTGCAGTGAAGACTTTCTTTTTGAAAGAGACTGAAACAGGATTGTAAACAAGGAAGTAATTTTTACTTTCAACAACACCTTGTAAGATGCAGCCAACAAATGCACTGATCGACGCTGTCATCGGAAGTTACCCTTAAAGGCTGGGACACACCAAGCCAACTCCAAAGAACTAGCGACACAAAAGACGACGCTGTTATCGCCTCACGGTGGCAGCGTCTGGACCAAAAAACTGTGCTCAAACACACTGCACAGACTACCCTGCAAACAAGCCTGCATTGGCCCTTTACGGGCCCACTTAGGGCTAGCCTAAGGGTCCCCAGCGGGCTGCAGGCACAGGCCCTCTGAGTCTTTGCTAACTGGCAAAACGCTGGTCCCTTAGCGCTGGCCCTGCAAAAGCAGCCCTCACTTAGCCCTCAGGAAGCCCTCACTAGACTCACACAGGGCCCATGCTGTTAATTTACAACAATACATCTGTTTCACTTTAAATGTTATGCATCTTAAATGTATGCAGTCACCACATAACTAATGTCTGTATTGTCAAAAATGTACAGTAGTCAAAGGGATTTCAAATCAATGAATTTTTAAAATATAAAATAGAAAACATTCAATTCAGGTTAATAAAGCTACATATAGCCAACAATGTAAATACATAAAAGTAAAAAAAGAAAGCAAACAAAGCAATGTAAGATTGTAGGATTTTTTAGGTGAAAGTTGATGTGTGCAAAAGTCTTATCTGTAATGCATCAATGTCCAAACACTGTCCATAGCTGAAGTTGGCTGATAGCAAATGAATAATCCAACCTCTTGTAATGAAAACACACCACAGCTCTCAAACGCCAGATTCTTCCTAACCAGGCACAGTCAAAAGCAGTCCAGACTATGGTCCCACATCGAAAAGAACTTTAAATCCATATTCAAACTGGACCATGATGTGTTGGCCTCACCAATAACAGTCCTTCTAAAATGCATACAAATACACTGTAATGACATATTTCCCAACAAGGACACAGCTGCTTGTTATTGCTAACTCCCTCTACCCACATGGTTTTACTTAAGGGAACCTAAAACACCCCCTAGCACCCCTAGTGATAAGGAAGAAAACTACCCACAAAATTCTTATTAACAGGCTCATGTTACACCTCAAATATGGCTTGTGAGATCCACTTTCCTGCAGAGTTTAGCTCCAACTTGAATCCTGAAGACATTGATTAGCACACTCAGGTGTGTTTGATTAAGGTTAGAACTAAACTCTGTGGGAAAGTGGATATTGTGAGCCAGATTTGTGGATTCCTGGCATATATTAAACAACAGGTTCTGAAAAGCTCTCTTTTGGTTTGAGCCATTCCAGTTCAATTGAGTGGCTAAAGAATGGCCAGTCAGTGTTGTTTGTATTTTCCTAGTTGCATTACAGGGCTGCCTACACAAAACCTGCATGGGCCCAAAAGATACAAAAGTTGCTATGGGCCCACACTGGGCCATCATGGGATTAATGTGGACAGTCCACTAGTGTGGGCTGCTCACAGAGAGCCTGTGGCGAGCCCAAAGCTGTGGGCCTCTCCTGGGCAAGCCCACACTGGGCCTGTTTAAGTTTGGTGTGGGCTGGCCCTAGCCCACTGTGGCCACAAAAAGCCAGCATGGGCCCTGCAAGGACGTTTGCAGGGCCATCGAACTGTTGCAGTGTGATATGGCTATATATTAGCACGCTGTGATATATGGCCAAATCTACAGTCTGCTACTCGTGTGATTAGGCTTATATATATTCTTTATATTCTAATTTAATATTTTCCATTATCTTATTTTGTTGTAAAAAGCTTTACATTGTCCACTTGAATTTTTAAGGGATTTGTCAAAAAAAAAAGTTATAATAAAAGAAATCAATACTCAGTGTTAACTTCCATTAAAGAAAAAATTGCTGGTCAGCCGTTAAATCATTTGTATATCAATGTTTGTCCTTCATCTTTGTTTAGGGAATATGGACACAACAAATTTCCATAAATGATATTGTGCTGTAATGGGATTGCTCAGCAAAGCATAAAATGTTCATTCAGTGTGAGTGTGAATGCTATTACATCCACTTAATACCTAAAAGCTATGCAGACTTTAGGAAAGCACAGACTGCAAAATACATTTAAAACTGCTGAGGCAACTCGGCATTTATATTTAGATTGTGATTGGAGATTCCATCAATGATTTTTGGTTCATAATTATCATTCTCTGTTTTAGACTAACTGGAAAACATAAGCATTTTGTATTAATTAGGCCGATGTGGAATCATATGACAAAAAATTACCTTTATAAAGGTCTTGGAGTTTAAGTAGATTGTATGAACATTTGAAGAGTTCAGATGCAAAAGCCTCTAAATCCATCTGACACATTTCTTCAAAAAATGCATTTTTATCAGGCTCTGATGTATAGGTTTCTATGTAAGTACTGGTACTTCTGATTGGGCTGAGGGTGGGATTTTGGGGAGTTTGAAGTAAAAGTATATGATGGATGTGTAATATGTGTCAAGAGCATTCACTCAGTATCATTATCTAATTTTTGACCGAGATGGCTTTTAGAGGGTTTTGCATCTGAACTCTTCATTTCTAAATGAGATTGTATGAAATTCATATGAATTAGCCACCAATTCTGATGGTTCCAATATGGATCAATATGGTAAGACTGACGTGTCACATCTGAAGACAGGCCTGGGTTTTTGTTCCCCAGACATACTAATGGTCCAGACAGGATGATGTGACATTACCGAACATTTCCATTAATTATTGTAATGTTGCTCTCTTCAGACCTGTTATTTACAGAGGCTGATGAGCTGAGCCAAATGCATGTTTCTTTAATATAATATAACTGGTGAGTATGTTTTAGATTCTTTAAAGGGCACAGACAGTTTAAAAGCATTTCATCTTAACAAACTGCTAAATATTAATCAAATATAAAACCTAAAGGACATCATGCAACTTCTAATAAGCATTTAGCCTTAGTCATGGGCTTACATAAAACTGCCTGCAACGACGGAGGACGTTTCTTCATGGTTTCCTACCAACAAGTAAATAAACATTGGTCTTTATGAAATTGTGGACATCTCTAGACAAGTACAGTATTAAAACTAGATTTCACCATAAAGTTTTTGCATATCCCCCAAAGCTAAAGTAATTTCAACACCTGTTTCTTTTTCCCTTCAGATCCTCCTCTAAGTATTTCCAGCCTGAAACCTGGCAATAAAAACGTTTACTTGCAAGACATTGTCCATTTTAAGCAGAGAGCGGTGTTAGGATTTTAATAGCAATTAGTGAGTGTGCGGCTGAGGAAATTATGTTAATTAAACAGCACAGCTGTGCGCTACGAGGGACATTTTAACTAACTAATGCTAATATTGTCAGCATACAAAAGCGTGCAGAGTGAGGCACACAGCATGTTCACTGTAATTTTCTGGTATAGTGAAGAAGAAAATGATTTTGAATAGCAATTCCGTAAATGCACAAAAGAGTCTTTTTATTGCTATAAGCAAACTGAAGAATGCGACCACTTATTATTGACATCCGTTGAGTTTCCTTTCCAGTAGATTCAGGGAAAACAGTGTATATCTGCTAGGGGGAATTGTGTACAGCAATAGATTACCTTACAGTTTCAATTATGATTCAAGAAGCAACAAAGCTCCAATCCATTGTTCAGCATGTAAACATATATATTTATGGAGTATTTGTTTTGTTTTGGCAGTTGGTTTGCATGCGTTTCTTCTGGTTTTATGGACCCTCGTGCCTTTATTTCTGCAGGCTTTGGAAGGAAAATCAGTGAATGCAAGTGTGTGTTTGTGAGATTTCAAAATGCCATCACAATGCCTCAGTAATGAGGAAGGCCAGGAATGGTGCCAGCAAAAAGAGCCGACCTGTTTTATATTTCCCTTCATTATCAGCCTCAATAAGACCTGAGTGATTTCTAACAGGCCCGTAAAAACACTCTATAAATCTGTCCAACTTTACCTTCAGCTATTTCCCTCTGTCATTCCAGGGAGAGCATAAGCAATACATTTCTCTTTGATGCACCGATTTCAAACCACTCGCATCAGCCTCTGTTTATTGCTTGACATTAAAGCTGTCGCGGGCAGATATGTTCTGTATGGGTGAATGAGGCTTGGTTAGGAAAATGTGTCAAAATAAACATGTTTGGTCCCACACTTTCAGGTTTTAGGTAAGGATATGGCATTGGGGTCTAAATGCCTGAGACCACCAGTAAGAAATGATGTCAACATAAGTATTTAAAGGGTTAGTTCACCCCCAAAAAATTCTGTTGTTAACTCACTCATATGTCGTTCCAAATCCATAAGGCCTTCACTCATCTTTACAACACAGATTAAGAGCTTTCTGACCCTGCACAAGACAGCAATGAAACCGACAGGGTCCAGGCTCAGAAAGATAGTAAGGACATCGATAAAGTAGCCTGTGTGGCATCAACGGTTTAACTGTCATTTTATGAAGCCATGAGAATACTTTTTGTGCGCAAAGAAAACTAAATAACAACTTTTTTCAACCTGATCTCATGACAAAAACGTACCTGTGGGAACTTTTTTGCAAGATGCAAAATATGTACCGCCAAGTATGTTTCGTGACGTATTCAATGTGAAATGTCCGATGAGTGACACTAAAAGAGTGTTTGTTTTTTCCCCCGAAACAGATAAACATGCATATGGTACATTTTATTTGATGTTGGTTTTGTACGTGTCACCGCAGTTCTGACTTAAAATGTCGGTTTCATTAAATTAGGTTATACTGTTTTTTTTTTTCATTAATTCTGATGTTCCTTCGCGCCTATGTAGTGTTATAAACTTGAAATAAAAGAGGAAAAGCACATTAATTTGTATGTCATGATAAAACTGAAAGAATTTGAAAACTGAGCTCTGCTTTACTCTATAATAATCACTTATTTACCTCAGAAAATACAACAATATATCTTATGTTAATGAGTTGGAGCCCACTTTAACCTTTAGAACGTTTTATTTAGGTGGAGGAATTTTCACAAAGAAAACAGTATAATTTAATGAAACAAATGTCTCATTGATCGAAAAGTCGATTGATTCACATGAATACAGCGATCTGTCCTGCCACATTAAAGAGTGTGAAAAACACATTATTGCAAGACACATTTTTTGTGTTCGCTATTATTGTTATTATTGGGTGGCTGGCGCACTACCTATTTCCAAGCATACTGTCCCTGCGAGTATAACACACGGTATGATTTCTGCTAATAATCCCACATATATTAAAATAAATTCCAGTCTAGCAACCTCTCCTAGTGCTCCCAATACTGGCCATTTGCATGTGCAGGCTATACTCTCAAAATATTATAACTTTAACTGCTACGATTTAATTCTTGTGATTTTTTGTCTTTATTCTCGTAATTTCAATTTAATTCTCGTAATTTCGACTTAATTCTCGGAACATTTATAATTTTATATGTTTTTATTTTTTAACGTGGCACTAAAATGCCATCATGCTAATGCTCTGTGACATTTTAAAATAATGTACCATCTGCACTACACCTAAACCTACCCAATAGTATGAACAGAAGTGAATGTGACATATTTAGCTTGTTTTTCTTATCTTTCATTCTTCGTCGTGAGTCATGTTTTTCACGGGATTCGTACCCAAAGATTCGACATCCTAAGTTCAATTCCATGCTGGCTGAGCTAATGAGCAAGCTTGTGATGCCCAAAAAGCAAAACATACTGAGCTAATCATAACTAATTACAAAAAACGATTACAAGTGCTCGTTTTTTTACCGCATCTAGTGTTAAAGGAACACTCCATTTTTTTGAAAATAGGCTCATTTTCCAACTCCCCTAAAGTTAAAGAGATGAGTTTTACAGTTTTTGAATCCATTCAGCCGATCTCCAGGTCTGCTGGTAGCACTTTTAGCATAGCTTAACATAAATTAAATCTGATTAGACCATTAGCATCTCGTTAAAAAAATACCAAATATTTTCAATATTTTTCCTGTTTAAAACTTGACTCTTCTGAAGTTACACGGTGTACTAAGACCAACGGAAAATGGAAAGTTGCAGTTTTCCAGGCTGATATGGATAGGAACTATACTCTTATTCTGGCGTAATAATCAAGGAACTTTGCTGCCATATCATGGATGCAGCAGGCGCAATGTTATTACGCAGCGCCTGAAAATAGTCTCCAGCTAGGTAACTTCCAATGTGACCAGCACTAAGCCACTAAGGTAACAGTAAAATAGCTGGGGACTGTATTCGGAATGAGAGTATATTTCCTAACTATATCAGGTTGGAAAATCGCAACTTTTCATTTTCTTTGTACATAATGTAATTACAGAAGAGTCAAGTTTTTTTAAAAAAAAAAATATATATATATATTGAAAATCCTTGGTAATTTTTAAACAAGATGATAATTGTCTAATCTGATTCAGTGATTATGCTAAAAGTGCTAACGGCAGACTCGGAGATCTCTTTAACTCCAGGGAAGTTGGAAAATGAGCCTATTATAAAGTGGAGCGTTCCTTTAATTTATGTTGGAAACTGCAGTGATGTACTTATTGGTACATATTTCGCATCTTGCTAAAAAGTTCCCACAGGTAGTTTTTCATCATGAGACATCAGCTTTTTTCAACAATTTCTTCTCTTCAGTGTCAGTTTTCGACGTGTTCACAATTGAACGATTAATCAACAATTGTGTTGCTGTCTGCTGGGTCAGAAAACTCTCAGATTTAATCAAAAATATCTTAATGTGTATTCCGAAGATGAAGTTTGGATTTAAAACAAACCAAATGCTGATTTGGTCTTCAGGAAACATTGCTTATATTTGATGGTAATGATGATGCTGATGATGATGATGATGATGATGATGATGATGATGATAATGATGATTATATACCACACAGAGCTACATAAGGTGCAACCTAAACATATAAAAAGATAATAACAGACAATAAGAAATAGACAGAATGGGGAAAAACTAAAGAACGCAAGGGAAATTGCACCAATGACAGCCAGCAACTCAATTCACCAGCCTTACTTCATTCCCTCCCCTCACACCAGAAGTTCAAGTGGCTTTTATAACCTTGTCATCTTCTAATTCCGCTGACAGTAATTGGTAGCAATAATTACATAGGCACTCACAATGGTATATGAGGCAGGGTGTGCCCAGGGCAACAATAGGATGATCAACTCCTTCATTACCCATGGGAAACACTTACATCTCTCTCTTCAGCATAGGAAAGCATGGGCTATAACAGCGGAAAAACAAAGTAGCAGGCATTTAACAGACAGCAGATGCTCTATTTATGCTGCTCACTCATTTTGGGTTCCAGTTCGTAATATTCTAAGAACAAACTTTTAGCTTTATAACCTTAAAGACAGAGAAAAAGAAAGAGCCCTTCTGAAGAAATTGCAACTTTGATAAAGAATGAAAGCGCTAGTCTGGCTCGCCACCTTCTATGAGGCTTATAAGAGGAAAAATGATATTGTTAAAATGCAGTATACAATACAACGACAGAAGAGCATGCAGAGGTGACTGATGCAGTAGTCAGGAGTCCATTATATGCCTCACAGATAAGGTTAATGCTGTGACAGTGTAAAGGGACTGACTACAGCCATGAATCTCCTCAAAAGGTCAATCATATTCAGCATTGCTTTTCATAATTTATTTATATAGTTCATTGTTTGACGGCTGCATGGTCATGTGGCACTTACTGAATCTTTTAACTTATTTTTTAATGCTGTTTAGGACTGCCTAAGAGCCAAAGCTGTTAAATCCGATCCAAGGATCAGGAAGACAAAGCTTTGAAATACAGACGGCAGACAATTCAATGACTCAGTGTGCAATACCCATTAAATCAACCAAGCTCAACGTATATATCTCTGCGGGGAGATTCATAAGCTATTTTGAGCTGGAGCAATTATGTGAATAGCGTGCACTCTGACTCCCCTGTCTCACTGTTCTTAAATTGATTTGGTTCATTATGGGTCCTACGTAAACGTCCAGCATATTAAGATGAAACAGCCGGCTAAGTGTTTAGTCACTCTTGGACAGGTTATTATGCAGGGGATTTTTTGGAGGGGAGATGCTGAGTCATCCACAGGTAAATTGCAGAGGTATTGGTCAGTTCATATAATTAAAAGAGTGGGTTCTGGTGAATTAAACATGAATAAACATCAAGAACTACCTCTTTCATCCTAGATGGTCTTAATGCTCCGTTTCCTTTTAAAACGGTAAACACCTAGCACCAATAAATGGTTAATCATTAGTGAAAAGAGCTATCATTTAGGAAGTTGAGTAAATACTATAGGCTTGAAAGGCTTCCTGGAATGTGAGGAATGTTTAAGTTCCTGTACACAAAGAATTAAAGTGTGGAATTACAGCCTCTGGAATAGGCCATTATTGCATTGAAATAAAGCATTATACAAAAGTTAGATCCGGGCATCCATTTTAATTAGCTTAGCGGAGTTCCAAAAGGATCGGGGGTGTTTAGCAGCATTGGGACTTTTTACTTTGTGTATCACTCCGCGTGAGTACATTATCACGCCATAAGGTGGCGTAAAGTGATCGTCTATATGAATGAATCATTGAATCGATTCTTTGAACAACATTCAGAATCTACGGCGCATTTGTGAACGAATCACTGACTCAAAACCACATCGCAACGGTAGGTCAAGTTTGTTTGTATCGATTGCTTTGGATGGAACAAAATTAGACAACGTACTGGCTGTGTCTAAATTGTAAGTTCATTAATCTCTTATTTATTAAACAGCTACATACAGGTTACATAAACACTTAAAGATTAAAATAACAGTCGTGGGTTTTAAGTTGTTTTTTGTAATGAACGTAGCGACCAGGATCTATCTTCATATAGGCTGCTGTAATATTTTCGATAGGCCTATGAATTCGTATGTGAAAGTTTACTAAACTTAAAGTTTGCTAAACCGAACAGATCTCTTCACACAAGCATATCCACCTTATTTTGCCCTCAAGAGCGTGCAAGGCCTTTTGTAAATTTTATGTGCGCAACTTCCGGTCTAACTTCCAGATCTTTTTAGCTGTACAAAACACCTTGCTTTGCTGCTTGATATTGCAAACTGGTGTGTCTTACCATATTATTTAAATGTATTATCTTTAGTATGAACACACTGGTTTGTAGTGCAAACAGTTTTACTGTTTACTGCACTTTGTTATTATTCTCACTATTTCCCACAGTGGCTATGGAGTATATGTGCAACAGACTTCCGTTTTCTGCTAAACAGGTCTCGTTCCGGTTCACGCATTTTGCATATGCCTCGTTAAATATGAAGATGATTTACTCAAGTTTCCTTCAGAATAGACACTAAAGATGATCAATGTCTATCCCATATGTGGATTGATATATAAGTTTTTTTTTTTATTCTTTTCACTAACATTTATATATACATATCAAATAAAATGTCCACAATAACAACAGCTAGCTCGTTTAACTGATTACCTTAAAAGTCCATTGATATCACCATTATTTATTATGGGTATTAACACGTTCTCCGATAAGCGGGAGCGATAAGACCTGTTTTCCGGGTTTGGTCAGGTGACGTTCGACATATAACCCATTGAACCGGAATTCTCGCACATTTAAAGAAAATGTCTTATTTCTTACATTAAAAAAACATTTAAAAAATAAGGTGAATTCGCTTCCCAGTGTTTGCGTAAGTGTTTTAGCACCGTTGGAAAAGCTTAGAAATCAGTCAGCATCCAGTACCAAAACTGTTTTATAAAATATTGTATAAGGTGGGTTACATCCCAAATTACTCATGTACCCTAAGTGTTGTTTTTAGTAGACCTAATACGTGACCATTCATAGGTTTGGGGTCAACTTTTTAAAGAAATGTATACTTTTATTTAGCAGGGATTACATTTCAATGTTGTTTGAACTTTGTTCATCACAGAATTCTAAGAAATGTATCATGGAGAGTGTTTCATACATTGTTCTGGCAATTTATGCTGTCTAAACCATGGAGAAAATGTGTGGAAACTGCTAAATCATATAGAAAAGGACTTATTAAGCAGGAAAGGGTGCAATATTTGAACAGAAAATGAATAGTAACGGAAATTAATAGAACAAACACGAATGTTAAGATTCTTGTCCTAGAATCTTGGTTCAGTTTGGCCAACCACAGGAATTAATTGCACATTAAAATATAAAACATATATTGCAAATTGTAATAATATTTCACAGTATTACTGTTTTTACTGTATTTGGACCAAATAAATGCACCCTTGGTGAGCATTAGGGCTTCTTTCAGAAACATTAAAAATCTTACAGACTTTTGAATGGTAGTAGTATATTTTAATAATAAATAATACAATAAGATAAGAATAAGAATAAGAAATACTAAAAATTGTTATGTTTTAAGAAAAAGGGATTTTTTTGTTGAGGCATTGCCAGGGTTAGCATATATTAAACTAATGAATGAAATTGTTATTCACTTATAGGCTGTAAATCTACCTATAGGCTTTGCCTTGACATATTAAGATTGTCAGTGAAACCACATACGCTGAGCTGATTGACCAGTATGGCGGATTGGCAGCTGAATACTGATGAACTGATATTTGAAAAACACAATCGCCCCTGGGACCCCCCTCTCCACGCAAAGCAGAAGAGGTTGGCAGAGACCACAGAGCGTGGCCTCTCATTTCCAATCACTAGGGAGACTATAATGAGAGACAAACACCAGGCGCTCCCTCAAGACCATAAGGGATAAATTCATGCTTAGTGATTAAAATGGCAGACAGCACAGGTGCTGAGTTTGCTCAATGTCAGGGACATCACAACTTTTCTTGTGCTGAATTGAAGGGTCTCGTTGAGTTTAGTTTCGGCTCTTTAAGTCTTTGAGTTAAACATGTGTTAGACTGCCATCTGCTGGTAGGTGCATTATAAATTGAATTAGTTTGTAGTCACAGTCAATGCAAGAATTGTAAATCATATTTTACGTGTCTGTGTGCAGTGCTAAATAAAAAAGGGCAAGAAATGCTTGAAGTTTTAAAAAACTTCTTAAAATATGACTGTCTTTTTATCTTTTTGTCTGTTGATTTTACTCTGTGTTATTTTTTGCCAGGCGTGAATCAGAAGACTGCTCATTTGGAGAGAACTAACAGAAATAATGAGTCACCGCATGAGGCCTGAATGTATGTAACATGAAATTACACACACTCACACACACACACCATAAGAAATATGTTCACAGTACATGAACATCTTCAACCATCCAATTTCAATTTGTCTTATCCAGGCATAAAAAAGACAAATGACAGAGAATGTAGTTATTACAGTGAAGCTGAAAACAAAAGCTTTGTTCATTATAGCAGAATGGATAATATTTCACTCCATTGCCTTTCGGAGATCATCCAAGGATAGCGTTTATCTTTCTCACAGTGCTTGGGTAGATATTTTTAACGTTGAAACCCAGCGTGCAACATGGGTTGTATATACTTATATGTGAAGACAGTCTTAGCCAGTTTTCAGGTTAGCGCTGCACACACACAAAAGCACTTGTGTGTTTTTTACATCCCACTGGTGATTCAATTCTCACACTGTTGTGCTCAGTGAATGAGTCTTTTTCTATTATAGCCACTTACTTGAAGAGGAGTGCTTCTTTTGATTCAGCCTCAGTTGTGCTGTCACTGCATCCTGAAGAGAAACAGTACTTTGAACCTGGTTACCGTACAAGTGGGTGGTATTTCAAAGATTTCGAGTAGCTTTTCTAATCTAATTTCACCTTCCCTTCAAAGATAAAATTGTTTTCCATTTACCAGTTCAATTCTCCTGCCTCTAAGGACCGTGTCTTAGCCTCACACTCGAGGCTGGGTTTATTAAAATATATCATAAGATATTTTACTCTAGAAAGTCGTGACAAGCAGGTATAAAAAATCCTCCCACCAGCCTCAATTCCTCTTTTTTACAGCTCATATTTTGACCTATATTCAGCAAGGCTGCGTTGTTTGATATTTAAAATAAAAAAATTGTAAATACAATACTACAATGTTTTTTAAGATAATATAATTATCGATAACAAACTAAAACAAAAATTCAAACAGGTTTAGTTATTTAAAATATTTTTAATGTTAACTGAAATCAACTAAAATATATATAAAAAATTTTTATAAGATGCACTAAATTTAAAACTAAAATGTAAAAAATTCATATATATAATATATATATATATGAAAATCCAGAAAAAAATGGATTATATTTTAAAATGTAATTTATTCCTGTGATGCAAAGCTAAATTTTTAGCAGCCATTACTCCAGCCTTCAGTGTCAATAAATCAGCATATTAGAATGATTTCTAAAGAATCATGATGCTTTAGAAATCATTCTAATATGCTGATTTATTATCAATGTATTCTTGCTTTTTTGGGAATAAATTTATTCTTTTATCCACCAAGGATGTGTTAAGATAATAAAAGTGATAGCAAAGACTTTGACATTGTTAGAAAAGATTTCTGTTTTGAATAAATGCTGTAATTTTGAACTATTTATTTATCAAAGACTGCTGAAATCACAGGTTCCAAAAAATATTAAGCAGCACTGAAACTGCACAGAAACTGTTTCCACATAATAAAAAAATGAAAGTAGATAATAAGAGTAATTAATCAGCATATTAGAAAGATTTCTGAAGAATCATATGACACTGAAAACTGGAGTAATGGCTGATGAAAATTCAGCTTTTTAAAATATATTAAAATAGAAAATTATTATTTTCAACTGTAATAATATTTCACAATATTACTGTATTTTTTGATCAAGTAAATGTAGCCTTGATGAGCATGAGAGACTTCTGTAAAAAAACATTTCAAATATTTCTGACCCCAAACTTTTGAACTGCTAAATATAACAAAATATATAACAAAGAATGACAAAAACACAACAAAATTCAACTTTACAATTAAAAGGCAAATTGAAAATATATTAAAAATATATATTTTTGAGTATATTTTATATGCTCATTTTAATGTCATGTGTGTTGTACTTATCAGAGAATAATAATAATAATAATAATGAATCATCAGATTTTATTGTCATCCTGCAAATTGTGGCCATTTAAATGCAATTTCACTATCCAAAGCTGACAAATCATTTACAGCTGTTCAGTTACAACATCAATTTGTAGGCTAACCAGGAAATCTAATTAGGTTATAAGTGAAAAAAGTCCTTGTGTAACGTTAACTACAGACTATTTTACTTGTAAACCAAATACCACCATTCACCACCATTGCTACAGATTTTATGCTATGCATTACCAATTCTGCACCAGCAGGTGGCAGGATTCAACACTTATTTCAACCCAGTTTTTTTTTTAATGGCTTTACCTGCTCTGTTCTGTGCGATTTATGTAATTGAGCAGTTAGCTACTGCTTTATATTTGTTTAAAAGTATCAAATTAGACATTTAGATGAAGTGCAATGTGACCTTTAGTTTCCCACAGAATAATCACAGTCAAAACAGTTCTACCCCTAAGTCCATCAGACTCTCGATTCACTGCACCCCATGGGGTGAAATCCCAAAGGGACTTCGGTGGGAATAGCTACTTAGCCCATCACCCTGGCCCAATAATGAGAGCCACAGGGGGGTGTTAAAGCTCTTTCCTCAGACCTGATTAGAAGAACTCATTGGTTATCAAAGAAGCAGAGCTGTGTTTACAGTACAGTTCTCTAGCAGGCTCTGTTACATAACCCCCTTCAGAGTAGATCTGTAAAATCAGCAGCGTCACCTGAGAGGGGTCTAGCTTGAAGCGAGAGTAAACTGTCAGTCAACAGGTGATTATGTTCCTCATTAGGGAACAAGGACAGTAGGGAATTCTTATCACCAGCCACAGCCACCTTCACAAATAAACAACGCCATCATTTCCAAAACATCCAGAAAGTGTTCAGGGTAAATTTAACTTATTTTGTCTTCTGGGAAACATGTAAGTGTCTTCTGTAGCTTCTGAAGGGCAGTACTAAATGGAAAAAAAGAAAAATTATATTCAGGCAAAATAAGAAAAATGTGCACGTTTTCATTCTGTTCAAAAGTTTACACCCCTGGCTCTTAATGCATTGTTTTTCCTTCTGGAGCATCAGTGAGTGTTTGAGCCTTCTGTAATAGTTGCATATGAGTCCCTCAGCTGTCCTCAGTGTGAAAAGATGGATCTCAAAATCATACAGTCATTGTTGGAAAGAGTTCAAATGCACAAAAATGCTGAAAAATCAAAAAACAATTCTAGGACCTGAAGGATTTTTCTAAAGAACAGCGGGCAGTTTAACTTTTCAGGACAAACAAGAGAAACACAGCTGTGGATCTTTCTGGTAACAACACAGTATTTGGAATCAAGTGTATGTAAACTTTTGAACAGGGTAATTTTTATAAATGTAACTATTATTTTTCTCTTGTGGAATTATATGTAAGCAATTTATATGTGGTCTTATTCAGGTCAGTACTAAATAAAAAAATAACATGCATTTTGTATGATCCCTCTTATTTTGTTAAATGAATTACATTTTTGCAGATTCTGCAAGGTGTATGTAAACTTTTGACTTCAACTGTGTGTCAAACTTTAGCAATAGTTTGAAGTTAACGACTTGATGGATTTGTTTTTAATATGCAGCTTTTCACTTCACAAGACAATAATTGATGCACACGAGTCGTGTGGATTACTTCTGGATTATTGTGATAATTTTATCATCTGTTTGGACTCTCATTCTGACGGCACCCATTAACTTTCTCCAAATCCATTCTGATGATAACAACAGACACATTTACATCTTGGATGGCCTGAGGAAGTTGGCGTTGCTGGAAAATAAATACATGGTTTACAAAGTCTTTATTGGTTAAAGACAAGTCCAAGAATAATTTTACATGTAGGGCACTTAAGCTTTATGAAGTCCTATCTTTAATATTTCAGAGTAAATCTTTGAGATGACTTGGCCCTGAGATTTTCCAGCTTGAGGAGAATGAACTTCAAAGCCAGTAGGAGAAGGGAAGAGCCGTGTGGGAGGACTTGGCTTGACATTGGAGATGTGGCTTCGAATGCCCACAGGGTCAGCAGATCACATCAATATACGTGATAAGAAAAGAACATTTCTACCATTAGTTCATGAGATCGTGACAAGGTGATACGTCACTGTCTGCAATCTAGAGATTACTTTTGGAGGGGTTTGAGATCTTTGGGTTTTATCATCAAAGGATGACTTACTTTCTCTTTCTAGACACCACGTTTATCTTTAAACTAAAGTCTGACTTAAAGAATAAAACCTTTGATATTTGGCTGCTGCTATTACTTTGAGTGACAGAGACTGATCTATCTTATATTGAAGAGATCACATGTACAGTAATTTAGGTGATGTACGCTGCATTTAAACTCCAATACCATGACTAACAGAAGTAAACAAGAAAGATATAGAGAAACCTATAACTAACCCGCATATTTTCACTTCACTTGCTATTAGCTTCTTTTGCAGTGGTTCTTCAGATCTGTTGAAGCCGAGGGAATGGTGCTTCTCATGATGTTTTTGCAGATAGAGAGATGAGCCAGTGCAGATGATGGAGATTGAGGGTTTTAGATGATTCTCTCCTCCTGCTGGGATCTCAGTGAGAGTCCAGTCACTGGAGAGGAGGCCACTTGTTTGTCATTTGATACGTGATTGTGGTTTTAGCATGAGGTGGATCATTTGCTTTGCGGATCATTAACTAATCTTTGGTGTATGCATGTGACTAGGGTTACTACTTTTAATTAAAACTAAATCCATGAAAATTATTTGAATAAAATAAACATGATAGTATAATATAAAAACTCTAAACTACTAAAGTTGAAGTCTGAATGGAGCAGGCTAATGGTTTGTTAACGTAAACTGATTATATTCACAGCATTAGACTACTTGGCGTAAGCTGATTGGTTAATGTTGCATAGACATGCATGCTTTACATTTAAATTTCTGCTTAACATCCACTAGAGCATTTCGCAATGTGCTTTCAAAGTTCCTCTGAATCCCTCCACCTTCCCAGCTCCACCTGTATAGATCTGCTATGGGTTATTATGCTATTTGTGCAGAAGCAGTATGTCTTAAATATTCACAGCAGCGTATCTGCGTATGTATTGGCAGTAACAAGTTCCTGTATGTAATCTTTAACATCAGCAATAACCAACAGCAGCAGCGTATCAGATCTATTCCGCCAAATACATTAGCATTGTCATATCTATTACCATGCTAAAATCTTCCGAGAGTTATCATGATAGAACTAAGACTAAAGTAAAAATAAAACTTGATAAAAGCTATAAAGACAGATTTTTAAAATAATAAAAATAACAAAAACACAACAAAATTACTAAAACTTAACTAAAAAAACAATTGAAAACAGAAAATGTAAAAAATAAAATCTAATTTAAAATATTAACAAAAACTATGCTAATATATCAATGATGCTAAAATAACATTGCATGAATCGTTCACTGAATCATTTAAACATAAAATCACAACTATTAATAATTCAGGGTTGTTTTATATTTTAGTTGCAGAATGTAACTAAAATATAAAACAATAATGTAAAACCATGAAAGCTATGTGTGCATCCATATGCTGTTTCACCATATACTGTATCTCTACTGTTTTTCTGAATGCAACATTGAATACAACATAAGCCATGATGTTTGATTTGCAAACAAAAAAAAATATATATTTTTAATGACCCATGTTGTTATGGGATAATCAAGAATCTGTCATTTACTCACCCTCATGTCATTCTAAACCCATAAGTTTTTTGTTAAACGTCGAAAAACAAATTAAGATTTTTTTTTTTTTAACAAAACCTGAGAGTTTTTAACTTCTTTCCCTTCATTAAAAGTCCATTCTGCCAAAATGTTTACGGCTCATAAAGTTTGTGAAGACATAATAAACCATATAGTAATCTATTTGAATCACACAGTTTAAGTTCTTCATATCTATTGCTTAATATGATGAACAGATATAATTTAGGTTTTGTTCACATCTAAACATCAATCAATACAGATATCATTCAAATATGAAACACAAAGAACATGCTTCAGATGACGTGATTAAACTGATGAATTCATATGGATTTAGTTATGATCAACTTAATAATATGACTGAATTTTTGATTTTGGGTGACCTGTTGTTTTAAAAGCTGAAGCAGCAAGTTAAATTAAGGGTTACCCCAACCCAAAATGAAAACTTACCCCCATGTCGTTCCAAACCCGTAAAAGCTTTGTTCATCTTCGGAATACAATTTAAGATATTTGGGATGAAAACCGGGAGCTCTGTTACTGACCCATTGACTGCCAAGTAAATAACACTGTCAAGGCCCAGAATAGTAAAGACCTCTTCAAAATAGTCCATTTGCCATCAGTGGTTCAACCATAATTTTACGATGCTACGAGAATATTTTTTTTTGTACGCAAAGAAAATTAAACTAATGAATTATTCAACAATTCGTCTCCTCCGTCACCATAGCACTGTTTTGGGGAGTATCCACTCTGTCAGCCACAGCACACGGATACGTTATATACGTTTATTTATGCTTTGATTCGAACGAAAACGCAGCTGACAGAGAACAGCGTACGCTGTTTGCATCCAGGGGATACTCTCCAAGATGGCGCTATGGTGACGCGCAGGAGACGAATTGCTGAATAAAGTCATTTGTTTTGTTTTCTTTGTGTACAAAAAGTATTCTTGTACCTTGGTAAAATTATGGTTGAACCACTGATTGCAGATGAACTATTTTGACGATGTCTTTCATACTTTTCTGGGCCTTGACAGTGTTATTTACTTGACAGTCAATGGGACAGCCACAAAGCTCTCGGTTGTCATCCAAAATATCTTAAATTGTGTAATAAAGACAAACAAACCTTTTACGTTGTTGGAACGACATGGGGGTAAGTGATTAATGACGACAACTGAATTTTGGGGTGGAGTAACCCTTTAAAGCATTTTTGAGCAACAATCTTTTTCAAGTGATTCTGTAATCTATCAACAACCTAAAAATTTGGCTTCCAAATTTTCCAAAATTTGTATTGTTTGTTTGTTGGAGCTTTATATTAAGAGTGTATTTAACATGTTATTTAAAGGGTTACTTCACCTAAAAATGAAAATTCTGTCATTTAATTAATCACCCTTATGTTGTTCCAAACCCGTAAGACCTTCGTGTATCTAATCCGAACACAAATGAAGATATTTATTGATGAAATCCGAGAGCTTTCTGAACCTGCATAGACACCAACGCAACACATTCAAGGCCTAGAAAGGTAGTAAGAACATTGATAAAATACATTTGACATCAGTGGTTCAACTGTAATTTTATGAAGCTACAAGAATACTTCTTGTGCACAAAGAAAACAAAAATAACTTTATTCTACAAATTCGTCTTAAGGGTTTGGAAAGAAGGTGAGTAATTAATAACAGCATTTTCATTTTTGGGTGCTAACCCTTTAAGGATAAATATGTTTTATCTAAAACTTCACAATCTTAGTTTAATTTAAACTAAAGTTATTGTCATGATTCTAAATATTAATGAGATCCGCTAGTAAGCGACACCTTGTGGTACCATCACAGAGGTGTGCAAAATCACTTTCCAGAACATTTTCATTCACTGTTCCTGGCTGGTGGAACGATTTTCCTACCCCTATCCAGAATGCTGATTCCCTGACAAGCTTCAAATGACAGCTAAAAACTCATCTCTTTCAACACTATTTGATTTCATCATTAAAAAAAAACACTCTCTTTATTCTTTCCCTTTCTAGCTTGTACTTGTTTTTGGAACAACACTTGAAACTTGGTATTATGAGCCCTGCCTGTGTCTGTTTCCCTCTTTAAGACAAATCACTTTATGTATTCCCAATTGTAAGTCGCTTTGGATAAAAGTGTCTGCTAAATTACTAAATGTAAATGTAATGAATGCCATTTTGTTTAACATTCTGAAATAGTGTAATGTTGAATACTCAAATCTGGACGTCACAGGTAATTGGTCATGTATTGAGTTTGTTTGTCTCTGATGGTTAATTGCTCTGTTTATTGCCTCTGTTTGTCTTGGCATTAGTAAACATTGTTATCTCAGTGGGGTGCCGCCACATCTGACTATTCATGGGCCAGTCACACGTCAAGCCTGACACTCTCACAATGACTCACCAGCCACAACAAATGAAGGTAAAAGCTTTCTGCCAGCAGATTCAAAGGACTAACCTACCTTGCTGCACTTTTTGTGTTTGCAGAACACTCGTGTGCTCCTTAAAAGACAAAAAAGACTATTTATAGTTTCATCTGATGTAAGATTTCAAATAAACTCAACACTTTAAATAGTTCTCGCATCCGATCAGTCTTTCTGTCCTCTTTGTTTTCGGCTCTCAGGTACTAACATTACTATTTGTTAGCGTTCACATCAATCAAAGACATCAGCGTTTGCGGCTTCTCCTCTTGATCTATATGACTTTATGTTGCTCTCTGAAACAGCCCAGCTCTGTGTGAAAAGGTAATAAAAAAATCACCTCGCACACAATAACTCACTGGCTTCTTTTGCGCTGGAGACTCGGTTCAGGGAATGCTTTCATTAATCATGAAGCCCAGTACGGACTCTAGCCCCGCTGCTCCTACTGAACATACATAACTGTCCTGGCAGGAAGAGCGATCGCTGGCCCCTCGCTCGGCATAGGGCTAAAAACATCACGACCCGCTGCATGCTGGGAGTTTTTGTGAGTGATGGGACCCAGCTGAAATGTCCATCAGAGAATGTATGTGGCATTCGAATAGAAAGAAAACAAGAAGTGTGACTTACTTAAGCAAAGAGCGGCGTATTCTTGTATGGCTGGTCTTCAACTCGTAGCACACAAGCCATAAGTGTCCCAGAGGTCCTTAAATGTTGCATTATCCAATATTTCACAACAGGCTGTGTTTTCTTTTGTCTTATGATGATTCATATTAAGTCGGAGAACATTCAGTATCATAAAGACGAGAGTTTTGCAGTGATCCATGCTTATGCTGTTGTTTGCTTTATGAGCTCATTGTTTGTATATTGTTTCTGTTTGTGATTGTTAGAGACAGGTCTATAGCGTTAATATATGTAAAATAATATAATAATGTCATGCGCTATACACTACCAGTCAAAACGTTTTGAACAGTAAGAATTTTAATGTTTTTGAAATCTCTTCTGCTCACCAAGCCTGCATTTATTTGATCCAAAGTACAGCAAAAACTTGTAAAATGTTTAAATATTTTTACTATTTAAAATAGATAATAGAACATATATAAAGGTATTTTTGTGATTTCAAAGTAAAATTTTTGGTATCATTACTCTAGTGACATGATCCTTAAAAAAATCATTCTAATATTCTGAATTGCTGCTCAAAAAGCAGGTGAGTAGAATTATTTTTTATTTCTTTGATGAAAAGCATTTATCTAAAATAGAATCTTTTGTAACATTTATAAGCTTTTTATTTCAGATAAATGCTGATCTTTGGATCTTTCTGTTCATCAGTGAATCCTGAAAAACATTTACACAACTATTTAAATATTGATAATAATAATAAATGTTTCTTGAACAGCAAATCAGCATATTAGAATGATTTCTGAATGATCATGTGACTGAAAACTGTAGTAATGATGCTGAAAATGTAACTTTCATCACAGGAATAAATTACATTTTAAAATACATTCAAATTTATTTTAAATAGTACAAATATTGTGCTATACTTTGGATCAAATAAATGAAGGCTTGGTGAGCAGAAGAGACTTAAATGTTAAAAAACATTAAAAACTCTTACTGTTCAAAAACTTTTGACTGGTAGTGTATATTCAAGATAAGCAGAGAATATAATGAAAAACTGTCATCATCTAACAATATAATTTGTATTTCAGGGCCCTGAAATTACACTACCATTCAAAAGCTCAACAATGGTGCATTTATTGGATCAAAAATACAGTAATATTGTGAAATATTCTTACAAATTTAAAATGACTGCTTTCTATTTAAATATATTTTAGTGCTGTCAAACGATTAATCGCAATTAATCGCGATTATGTTTACATACTATATGTTTGTGTACTGTGTATATTTATTATGTATATATAAATACACACACATGCATGTATATATTAAGGGAAAATATTTTAGATTTATATCTAAAATATTTATATTTATTTATAATCTAAATTGTATACAGTTATAAACATTTATACATATAAATATTTTGTTTTAATATATACATGTATGTGTGTGTATTTATATGTACATAATAAATACACAAAGTAAACACACACATATAGTATGTAAACATAAACTTTTATTTTGGATGTGATTAATCGCGATTAATCGTTTGACAGCCCTAATATATTTTAAAATGTAATCTGTGATGACAAAGCTGATTTTTCAGGAGTCTCCAGTCTTCAACGTCACATGATCCTGATTTGGGACATCATCATTTTGGGACATTTCTTATTATTAACAATGATGAAAAAAGTTGTGCTGCTTAATATTTTAGTGAAAATTGTTTCATGATTTGTTTTTTGATGAATGGAAAGTTGGAAAAAAGAAAATAGCATTTACTACACAATAAAACCATGTTGGCATTCATTTAGGCAAAAGTCAGCTTAAAAATTCAGCTGTTCTCAGATCCAAGGCAAGTTTGTGGTAATTTTTCATACAGTTCATACTGTTTTTACCGTTAACATACATTAATGACCAGTTTTAATGTGACAACTAGCCCCACTGTTGGGCCACAAAAGGTCAGTGTGTGTTTAAGAAACTATTTATTTATGTTTGTGAATTTGTCAGCTTTCCAGCCATTGTACTCTACTGGGCATGATTGCATCGAATTGCAAAATGTGACCATTGAAATGTAATTGCCCCTGATACCTTCAAATCAAATATACAAATAAAAAAGCTCAAGAATTACAGTTACATATTACATCTGACAGTGACGCGAAATGTCTGACGTGTGCTATTTCCTTTGGTACGGCACCAGTTGGACATGTGGGCAGAGAGGACCGAATAAGCCATCCACAAGAAATACACACTAAATGTGTTTACTTGTGTGCTGTAATTATAAAGACCACATTGTGCTTGAATGCAGAGTAGGGCCAAAAATGTCCATCAACGAATCGTCTGGATGAGAGCCATTCATAATCAGGACATAAATTTCCACACAAAGTCCTGTGTGTTTTGTTTTTGTTGTTTGTCATTGAATGCCAGCTTATCTTAGAAATGTCTTTCACAAAATGTAGGCCTGCTGTGTACAAGCCAGATTGTTTTAATTCGTTATGTGTACTTTAAGATGGTTAGTGAGTCAGAAAGCATCCTTTCAGTGATTTTATTTTGCTAAACTATGAGTGGGAATGTAAATACAACCAAATCATTTTTCAGTACCACCTAATTACAATAATGGAAATGTGTTTGTTTAAATTTAAATGGGAAACATTTAACACACAGGTACATTTTTGTAATCAATGTCCTTAGTGTTTTAAAATTCTTTTTTTTCCTCCCTACTGCAGGTCTGGAGTGTTGGGCAGCAGAGAGATCCGTCTCTTTCACATGATTCACTCCCCCAAGCGTGTGAGGGTCTTTATTAATGAGCGTGGCTCACCCCAGAGGGTCAAACCCATTCGGTCTGCTGATGGATCTCATCTGCAGCAGAGTGTGCTGGGATCTTCTGCCTCACATGTGCTGCACCATCAGTCTAACAGTGAAGCTGTGGATCCAGAAAAATGATGGACCAGTGACCAAGAGATGAACACAGAGATTACAGTGTAAGTACAGATACACAAATATTAACAATATCACAACATATTGTTAATACAAAATACTAAGAACGTAATATATAAAATTGTCTTAAGTCGTAAACTAAAAAAAAACTTTAATTCTTATAATTAGAGGCTTTTAAGGTCATTTACATAAACATATGGCATAATGGCTTCATTCTTTAAAGGGATAGTTCACCCAAAAATAAAAAAAATTGTGTCATTAATTACTCACCCTTATGTTGTTCCAAGCCCGTAAAACCTTTGTTATACTTATTATAAGATATTTTTGACAAAATCCGAGAGCTTTCTGACCCTGCATAGACAGCCACAGTACTACTGTGTTCAAGGCCCAGTCCATTTGACATCAATGGTACAACCTTACTTTTATAAAGCTATGAGAATACTTTTTGTGCACAAAAATAACGACTTTATTCAACAGTTCTTCCATGTCAGTCTTCAACACACGTTATGCAATCTGAAATGTTATCAAAAGAAAACAAGGAGAGAATTGAACACTCTTCCATAAAAAAAAAACACCTATCCTGTGATGAACCTTCTCTGATTTATTTGTAATATTGCAACTTTTGTGGTTACTGAAATGTTTTTACATTTTTTCATTATGATAAAAAAAGAGATTTAAAGGGTTATTTCACCAAAAATTTAAATTCTGTCGGAAAACCAAACCCGTAAGACCTTCGATCATCTTCGGAACACAAATGAAGATTTTTTTTTTTTATGAAATCTGAGAGCTTTCTGACCCTGCGCCAACGAAACTCAAATGTTCAAATGGCCTAGAAAAGTAAGTAAGGACATTGTTAAAATAGTCCATGTGACATCAGTGGCTCAGCCTTAATTTTATAAAGCTATGAGAATACTTTTTGTGCAGAAAGAAAACAAAAATATAGATTCAACAATTCAAACAAATCTTCTCTTCCGTGTCTCTTTGATGACGGATGTCATCGAAAATATCTTAATTTATGTTCTGAAAATGAACCAAGGTCTTACGGGTTTGGAACGACATGAGGATGAGTAATAATGACAGATTTTTCATTTTTGGGTGAACTATCCCTTTAAACAATGCATCTGTTTTATTTATGAGTTTATACAAAGTAAACACAGTCTAAAACACCTTAGTGCTACTTACAAACTTGTACACATGTGGTATAAACCCAGTAAATATAAGTGTTAGAACATTTAATAATATAATTTAGGGTTCCCACGGATCATGGAATTTCTGGAATATCATGGAAATTTAATAGGTCTATTCTAGACATTTAAAGTCATGGAATAGCAGGGATTTTTGTTTGTTGTTTTAAATTTTAGTTTCCATTTATTAAAATGTATTTTTTCTATACCGCTTTTTTTTATTGTGTTGTTTCACGTCACATGCCTGTCGTTATGGTTAGGCTATTTTTCAGCGCCATTTTAATCTCCTTCCCACTCATCAACTGGCAGTCACAGTCAAATGCAGTCACCAGGCTGTACCTGTTAACTAAAGCAAACATGCCAGGAAAATGTACATTTCAAGACCTTTGGCTACAAAATGACCACTTCAAAGACTGGGTGTTAATAGTAATGATGGAAAAGCAAAAACTAAATGTGAAGAAATAAAAAGATTGAATGATGAACTTGATGACAAACAGAAAATCCTTCAGAGCGTTTAACACCTGAAAGCATTAAAACCATAAATTATTTTCTGTAGAAATCGTACAGAAAAATATCAAAATGCATTTAACAAGTATAAGCCAAAAAAATAAGTGTTTATAGGTGTTTTGTACTCAAAACGTCTGTGAACAAGTAAATAAAGCTTGCAAATGGGTCTATTCATTATAGGTCATGGAAACTCAGATTTTTAGTCAGTGAAAGTCAGGGTAAAGTCAGGGAATTTGACATTTGGATTAGAGTGGGAACCCTGCTCATTTTACTGTTTATCCAACAGCTGAATAACTTGATAAAGTTGTGTTTGTCTAAACCGGAGAAATATGTAGGAAAAAAGGCGAAGTACTAAAGCAGCATATTTTTAAACACTGCTTATTTTATCAATTTACTCAAAAACATCAACAAATATAAGAAACTTTTTTTAAAGAAATTTGACATTTTTACAACAACCAAATAATCTATTTCAAATAAATGCTGTTCTTTTGAACTTTCTATTAAGCAAAGACAAAGTTTTAGAGTTTTAACGAAAATATTGAAAATAATGAACAATGGTTCTTGAGCACCAAATCAGCATATTAGAATAATTTCTGAAAGATCATGTGACACTCAAGGCTGAATTGGCAGCTAAATGTAGTTTTGCCATCACAGGAGTAAGTTACATTTTAAAATATATGAAAAACAAATGAGCTAAGGGAATGAAAAAATTAGAAACACATTAACTACAATTTTATTGAACTTTTATTACCATAAAATAAAAAAGTGCTCCTCTGCATGTGGCATTTGGCCCACAGCTAGAGAGCGTTAAACAGCTTTGCTGCAAAGCACAAAGACATAGTGTTAGTATGTCGGCCATAACATCTCTGTGAAAGTCGTGAGAGTATAATACTGTCGAGTTCTGTGCCCTTCATATTCACAACAACAAGAGATGCTTAGACAAAAAAAAGAACAATCACTGTTTAATTAAGAGGTTTCTTAATTAAATTATTTTAAATCATTTCCAGAATTTTGAACAGTATAATCACGGCTGATACTGTTGTTCCAATTAAAAAAAAAAAAGTAACTGGCTGTAGTTATTAGGCAAAAACTGTTCATATCATAAGTTCAGAATTCACATGGCCCAAGATATGTTTGCTGTATGTTCCTTCGCCTTCATCCGCAGCACAGCAATGCTGGAGGACCGCCGTTCGAACTCAGGTTTGGTCTCGAACGCGGCGTGACTGTTCGCTGAGGGAGCCAGAAGTGAATCGGCAAAGAAGTTGTTGAGAGACACTCCAAACTGATTTTGCTGGTGATTGGGGAATCCCACGTAACTGTGCTCGCCGGCTCTCGGCGAGTGGGGGTAGGGAGACGTCACGCAGGGAGGGGAACCACGCGGGATCATGCAGGACGAGACTACAGAGCTGCCTGGAGAGTGACTCGTCCATAAGTTGTTGGAAATCTGTGTGATAAAGGGGAAGGTGGAAAAAAAGTCAAATCAAAATGCTTGAAATGATAAAATCAGAACATTTTAGGGATTCTCACACTGTAATAGTTTACCCTGGTATACTTTTTTACCTTATTTATCCCTAAAGACTGCAAATTAGTATCTTAAAGATAAAGCATCCAACAATAAAAAAGTTCAAAATTACAGATTTTTGGATCTTAAGTAAAGATCATGTGCCATGAACATATTTAGTACATTTTCTACCGTAAATATATCAAAACTTAATTTTTGATTAGTAATCTGCATTGCTAAGAACTTCATTTGGACAACTTTAAAAGCGATTTTTCTTGCACCCTCAGATTCCAGATTTTCAAATAGTTCTATCTCGGCCAAATATTTTCCTATCCTAACATTATACTAACCATACATCAATGCTTTCAGGTGATATATAATTCACAATTTCAAAAAATTGACCCTTATGACTGGTTTTGTGGTCCAGGGGCACATTGTACATAAAGGATGCATATTTATACCTTAATAATACATATTAGCAGGCTACCTTTTGAACCCAGTGACAGCTTTTGTACTTTTTTTCTGACAGTGTGGGTCATTCTAAAATACAGGTAAACCTAATCCTGGCTTATCCTGCTTCACGTTTTACATTGCTTTTACTTTACTCATGGTTAATAATTATTCCTGGGTATTTATGTTTTGTTGTTTCACACTGTACATTCATAAACCCCAGGTTAATGTTCTTACAGCATTCAATTTGTTTACAAAGACTAAATTATGTGTTACTTATTAAGTGTTTGTGACACTGAACCCCAAAACCAGTCATAAGGGTCAATCAGTTGTTGTTGTTTTTTATTAATTAAAATGAATAAATACGTTTTCCATCTATGTATGGTTTGTTAGGATAGAACGATATTTGTCAGAGATACAACTATTTGAAAATCTGGAATCTGAGAGTGCAAAAAAAATCAAAATACTGGAAAAAAATCACCTTTAAAGTTTTCCACATGAAGTTCTTAGTAATGAATATTACTAATCAAAAAATAGTTTTTGATATATTTACAGAAGGAAATTAACAAAATATCTTTTTGGAACATGATCTTCACTTTATATCGTAATGTCAAAATGCATAATTTTGAGCCATACAGAATATTTTGATCTTTCATAATTTTCAACACGCAAGTAAACAATTTTCTGTGAATGTGCAAGACTTCCGGTTCATTAACTGCTGTAGAGAAATGGCGAGGAAAAATAACGTGCAGTAAAACCATTTGCACTACAAGCCAGTGTGTTCATAAAAGATAATACATTAAACATAATATGGTAAGACACCAGTTTGCAATATCAAGCAGCAGATGAGCTGTTTTGTACAGCTAAAAATAGCTGTAAGCAGATGAGACCGGAAACTTCGCACATAAAATTTACAAATGGCTGTGCCCACTTTTACAGGAAAAATAAGGTGGATAGGTAAGAATGAAACGTCTTTTCCTCACGTTTTCCGTAACCATTTTTCCCCCTCAAACGCTGAAACCACTGTTTATGCAATGCGTGCTGTTTCCGTGACCGTCTAAAGCACGTGAATATGATGCACGGATTGGTTGTCCGTTGCTATGCATCTAGCCGTAACATTTTACCACCGCATGGTTTCACAATGCACATGTTTGGAATGGAAATATTGGGTTAACAGCGCAAAAGCCGGTAAAGGGTTTCATAACCCTGTGTAAAAAGCAGTGGTGGGGTTGAAAACAAGTCTAGAATGATGAGAACCAGGAATTAGCACAGTTTAAAAAGCCATTTTAATAAGCAAATGATGGAAAGGAAAAAACATTTAGTACTTTAGTACATGTCTAGATTAAAATGCAGATGAAAAACCCAACAGGGCAGGAAATCATGAAGCACAAAAAATATCCATAATCAAAATAAAGAAATCCAAATGTTTGGGAATTCACGATACATAAACATAGATTGCGATTTGGAAAGTTAATTCAATTTTAAAATATAAATCGATGCATTTTAGCATGCCTGGGAAAATGCTTCGTGATAAACCGCGATGACATCATATCAGATACACCCTCAATCTACATTAAAATACAGTGACAATTATGTCCAAGACTTTAAATAAATCCAGACCAGGCTTTTAAAAACAAACCCAGCAGCCCGCAAAAATGCATTTGTGTTGACCACAAAAATGTGGGCATAAGACAAACACAAGGCTTAGCATCCTCCCACCTCTCCTTACAACATCCCCGGTGCAATAAGGACCTGTCCTGTTAAGGAACAGTCTTTTTTTTTTTTAAAGCGAGTATGGAAAACACACGAGTGAGGAATCTACTTTCTGATGAAGGAAATTGAGGTCCCGTGGTGCCATCTAAATCTTCATCTCCTATCCTCCCAACAGCTTTTGTCAGTTAGCGTGAGACAGCTCTCTGCAGTCTGACTGACTGCCCACTCCCGTCAAAACTGTTTAAAGCCTGACAGGCTAAGGGCAGTTGTCGACAATTCATGCTTTGTGTTTTTTGTCAGCAAGGGCCGTATGCTATTTGCTGAACTTTGGTCAAATGTTTTGTGACTTTACAGTCAAATCAGACCAATAAATACTCTGCCACCTTTGAATAAACAGAATAGACAATTAAACCTGTGATTATTTTTAGACTAATAATATGTACACAAGATATTTAAACAATACTGGTTTGCTAAAAACACTAGGCCAGGCATGGTTTTGCATTTGAGTAGTGGTGACCTATAGACAGCCATGTATTGGTTGACTTTTATTTGTGACCCTGGATCACAAAATCTGTTGTAGGTAGCATGGGTATATTTGTAGCAATAGCCAACAATATATTGTATGGGTCAAAATTGTCCATTTTTCATTTATGCCAAAACTCATTAGGATATTAAGTAAAAATCATGTTCCATGACGATAATTTGTAAATTTCCTACTGTAAATATATCAACTTATTTTTCATTGGTAATATGCATTGCTAGGAACTTCATTTGGATAACTTTAAAGGCAATTTTCTCCATTGTTTTTGCACCCTCAGATTTTCAAGTTTTATCTCGGCCAAATATTGTCCAATCCTAACAAACCAAACATCAGTGGAAAGCCTATTTATTCAGCTTGATTTAGCTTCAAATGATGTATAAATCTCAGTTTCAAAAAATGGATCCTTATGACTAGTTTGTGGTCCAGCGTCACATTTATTTTTTGCAAACATCTATGTGAAACCATAGTGCAGATAAATAAAATGAATTACCTGTGAGTAGCTGTCTGTCCGGGGCAGCATTGATATGTCGTAGGTCGCTGCAAAGTGGCTTTTGGCCTGCTGGATCTGTCCATATCTTTCTCGCTTCCTCCACTTGGCTCTTCTGTTCTGGAACCACACCTAAAAAAGTAAAGAAAAAGATGTATAATAGCCTATATGATGAAATATTGAGTTTTTTTATAGCACAAATTTACTGGTTTTTATTAATATTATTTTTATTTTGTGTTACTGTTTTTATTGAAATATGTTAGTGTAGTGTACATGTGAAACCATAATAGATTACAGGACTGTGACATTAACTTCATCAGTTATGACAGGGAGGGTTACTAACTTTATCTGTTGCAAACAAATACAGATCCATAACTAAATAAAGGTAATAAATGCCAGGTATGTAAAACGTTTTCATCAAAAACATCTTTATATCCATCATAGGCTTTCACTTGTTAAACTTGGTTTTGTTAATTGGTAATTATGATTTTAAAAATCGGTAATTACGGTATATTTGAAAAAGCGCGGGTTGTACTGCATCTTTGGCACCACTTTCATTTTAACTTCAACGTTTAAGGAAGAAATTAAAGTTGTTTTAAATTATAGATTTTTATGGTGAGGAATGCATGCATGAAAGCTAAAAAGCTATTCGATTTTTTCTTCAAATGTAATCCCCAAATGTAACGTTATTTGACAGACGGGCCTTAATTTAACATTGAGAATTATAAAAAGTTATAAATATAAAAAGTCTAAAACACTTTATTCATACAGTTATTACAAATGAAAGTGATCAGTTACCTGAACTCTGGCCTCCGTGAGCTCCGTTCTCATGGCCAGCTGTTCCCTCACATACACATCTGGGTAATGCGTTTTCTGAAAGACTTTCTCAAGTTCCTCTAGCTGAGCGCTTGTGAAGGTCGTGCGATGGCGCCTCTTCTTGCTGCTCGACACGTTGCTGTCGCATTTTTCGCCGATGTCGTCCAGGTCGGTTTTGTCTGGTCCGGCTGTGGCCGGTGAGACTCTGATGCTACAGCAGCTCTCCATCGCATGCAGGCTGCTGTCCTCAGTTTTCGGAGCGCAGTAATTCACGCCTGAGCATTATTAAAATATGGGTAGTTGACATAAAATTACACACACATTACATTAGTTTTAGCATTTTTTAACACTGAATAATTTTCTCCTGAGAAACCGTATGACGTAGTTTTATGTTAAATGATCATTTCAGAAGGTGAATAAAATGATAAACAACATAAACCTTAAATATACATATATCTACAAAAAAGGAAAGGCTGTACCAAAAGCTATTTAGACACCATATATAATTTTTAATATATATTTTTTTACTAGTCGGTGCAGGACACTATAGTTAATTTCTGTAAGTTAATATGCAAGTTATATACCCAAAAATTCTTCATACAGTGGACTACCAGTAAAACGGAGAACAATTTGTGACCAGAATTATTCGCCTGACCATCGTTTTTTCTTTAATTGCTAATTTGACCTTTTTACACCATAGACTAAACAAAATTAACAATTGCTTGGTAATTGGTCAACAAAGTATTGACATTTGTGTAAATATTTTTATACAGTTGTCTGAATTTTTGATTGATTGCAATCCATTACATTCCTTTCTATCAAAGTTATCTGACATTATCAAGGTAAATTTGTTCTGACACCGTTTTGAGTTCATGTCATATTTTATTACCATTTTATAAACTATAGCGAATAAACTGATAATGTGAGAAATGAAGGTGTCTTAATAAATTATGACTGTATGCCAACGGCCTACGTAACTTTATAATGAAAAAAGTAAACTGTATGTAGTGTTTGCACATTTAGTCCACGTACAATGAGTTAAAAATGACGTTTAGGCTATTTATTTGAATATTCATCTTAAAATGTACATAATTATGTATAATGAAAAGTAACAAACCAGGTAGCGGATAAATAAAATAGCAATGTTTCTAAAAGAAGGGCAAGGTAGGCTAGAATTATTTTTAAAAATGAGACAAAGTCCATGTTCCGTGAAAATATGTAAAACAAATTTCAGCTTTTTTCACTTTCTCAACTTTTGAAAAACGTACTGTACGTTTTTAGTTACAAACGTAAATTGCTGATTTAAAAAAACTTATGGAAAATGTAACCTTTAAAAAAATCTTACATTTAAATATTGGTTAAATCTGCAATATGCACTTTCCACATTTAATTCTTGCAAGTTATTTAATCATAAACGTGCTAAAAGTACAACAGCTAGTATGGTAAAAACATTTTTCGTCGGAAGTGAAAAACTGACCAATAGCTGCTAAATGTAATATCTTTTGTTTTACATATAAAGTAAAGGTTATTAAAATAGATTTTAAAGATTAAAAAGAACTTATTTTCCACTTATATTGGCAGGCTACTTAAAATAATCTACTTTAGACTGCAATGCATTGACTTGAAGAAACTTTTAAGAACTTCGTTAATGTCTGGAGAACCATATAACAAGGTCTTTACTGAACCAATGTGTTGCAAATATTATGCACAATGTTTTGTTACATTTTACAAAGACGAAAAAACTTTGGAAGCTTAAAAAAAAAAAATCGGACTTACTGCTTTGGTTGTCACACGGAGACGATCTGTCCATGCTGGTGTGTTGGTCATTGCTCTGCATCGCGAAGGCCTGGACGCATTTCGGTGATGTCTTGTTGTAGTACTGCACATTGTCTAAAGTGTCCATGACTTGGTCCATGTAGTAATCGCTGCCTTTAATCGCTTGACTTTTCAAGGAGAACTTGTCGCTCAAGTACTCCATCATGGTCCTCTGGCCTCGTCTCAAGCATGAAGCGCGTCAGTGGACACCATAAATGTTTTAGTGATGTCAAAAATGAAGCAATGCGGCCAATTATTTGAACAAGTCGTTAATTTGTCTTGTCTTAAAGAGACCGAGGGCCTCGCTTTATACGGCAAAGAGTGCGAGCTTCAAGCAGCCACCCAACTTCTGAATATGGAGGAGGTGAAACTCCACCCACGCGCCTGCACACGCACTAAATAAGATTTATGAAACTCTGAGATGACCCGAAATGAAACAATTACACTTGCTTTCGCTTTCAGTGTGTTCGGATATCCCTAATGATTAGCCTATTTAACTGATAAATCCGACTCGAGTGGATATTGCGTGATATTTTAAATGTTAACCGTGTAAACAATAGCATTTCAGTCGAATGTAAAATCGGTGAATATTTAAAGAACAGTTAAGAGTATTAAGTATATTTTCATGTTAACAGATTTTTCTTACCTTTTGTATAACTTATTTGCAAAGTTATTTAATTTTAAATTGCTAGCCTAATATCACAACGACTATAAAAAAAAAACACCAAAACTTTCTACCAAAGGAAACGTTTGTAGAAAAAAAAGTATTTTATTATTAATAAGGTACTGCAAATAAATAGCATATTTAACTTGGAAAATTGCACCTTTGTTCCAACGCATAATCTTTGACTACTTTTTTGTTCATATATATTTTATTTTATTACTTTAATTTACGGTAAATACAAAAAAGTTAGCTGCGGTTTCCAGAAAGGCATTACGTTATTATTAGGTCTACATAATTTTATTTAAATATCTTATTTAATCTACTATTAGAATTATTCGAATGATTATCGATCTATGTTTTACTTCACTAATCGTAATATTTTTAAAATATGCATATTGCCTTGTTAAATATACATTCAGTGAGTATAAACATACTTTTTACTTCTATAAAACGTTTTTACAATCCAGTAAATCATGCAGTCTTTTTATTTATATATTTTATATGTAATTTTGTCTTACTGTACAAATATACGTTTTCAGTGAACCAGTAAACATTTATATTCTTACAGCATACACAATGTGTACCTAACAAATATTGACATTTTTCTCAAAATTGTAAATATATATTCATTATTTATAAAGTTTTTGTTCCATATTAGGTGGAATGAATAGGCTACACTCTTTTAAAAAAGGCTCCAAAGGGGTGTTTTTGCGGTGATGCCATAAAATAACTATTTTTGATTCCCCAAAGAATCTTTCTGTGAACAGTTCTTAAAAGAACCATTTTAAAAATCTAAACAACCTTTTTCCACTATAAAGAACCTTTTCTGCATCGATGCCAATAAAGAACCTTTGTTTTTAAGAGTGTATGTATATTATTTCATCCAACGTCCTTGCGATAAACCAGTGACATCTGAATCTTCCGACTAAGAGATGAGTAATATCACGACGGCATTCAGCGCATGTGATGATGACCGGGCACATTCATTCATATAACTGCAAAAAAATCCTGTTACTATGACAGGACAAATAAAAAACACAATTTAAAAAAGTTATTTTGTCACACTTAAAAGCTAACCCTCTCGAAGTTCAAGCTAACTGATCATAAATAGTTAAGTGTGTGATAAACATTATCAAGTTGTATATATTTTGATTCTAGTGGAAAACCGATGACATACGCGTAATATAAAAATAGGGCCTTTTATATAGCGTAATTTTTCTGTCATTTTTATTAATTGTTTCGTTTAATCGACACGCTTGGCTTCATCCAAAAAATCCAATGGTAACGCACACTGCCGACAGCAAAAAATACTATAACACGCACAGTGAGCATGAGGCCGTTTTTTAGATGCGATATTATAAGCTCGGCACCAAAGTGATTTTGCGACCACCTGAACGTCTGTATTTCAAACAGGAAAGGCGTCATCCGATACCACCCTCGTTCTAAAGACTGTGTAAGAGATCACACATAGGGAAGCCCTCTCCTCTCTGCCAGCAAACCTTACCACCTGCCAGGCTAGCCATATCTAAGGGTCACTTACAATGCTTGGGGTTTGATGGTGCCACTAAGAGAAAAAATGAAAATAAATAGGGCTGCTCTTAAGTAGCAGGGGGGTTTCTTATTAAGGCTCTGAAATGACCTCCTATTTGGACCCCTTGCTGAGGGGAAAATGTGAGAAATTCTGTGTGGTTTGTTGAAATTTTGTCTGCACATTAAAAGTGAAGCACATGAAAGTGCAGAAGATGCTTTGGGTTATGGCCTAATTTCACTTAGTTAAGTTCATAAATATTGCAACAGGGCAGAATCAAATAAAATAAGTGAACATTAATGCAATAAGATATTTGAAACATTTGATCTGCTATTTGTTCCTTTCAATAACAAAATCCAAAAAATATTTCTTTTGTCAAATTACATAGTAAATATTGTCCAATTTTATTCTTTTTTTAAACATTTTGTATTTGTACTTGTTAATATGCTTTAACAAATGCAATTATTAATTCACAAATGCTAATATCACACAAATATTCATACTGCCACCTATAAATGATGTTTCTTGCATGTCATGAAATGATAAAAAAAAATACCAATTTTTTTTAAAGAAGTCTCTTCTTTTTCTAAGAAGTCTGCATTTATTTGATTCAAAGTACAGCAAAAACAGTACAATTTTGAAACATTTTTACTATTTAAAACAACTATTTTCTATTTGAATATATATTAAAATGTAATTTATTCCTGTGATTACAAAGCTGAATTTTTAGCATCATTACTCCAGTCTTCAGTATCAAATGACCCTTGCAGAAATCATTCTAATATGCTGATATGTATATATAACATGTAGAGCAATTATATAATGACTGAGGGACCTCATCTGAGCTCTGTCAAATTGCTACAGATAGAAGTTAGTGTTTTCCTTCATTATGAAGGTACATTCTTAAATCATATTAATGGTTTTGTACAGGCCACGTGAGGCTTTCAGGCCACTGACATGTTTGCCATTGTTTATTGCCTCTCTCTACTTCTTGCACACTCTCTTATGTACTATGGACAGAATAATTCTCTGGTGAAAGTCAGAGGTCAGTACGAGCGTGTCAGCTGGGTTTGTGTACATATGCCTTTGCAGTCACTTAAGTAATTAAAATGATAATAAACGGTTTGGCCACAGCCACTTCTTCCAGCTGCTGCGATTGAGAGCTGCTCAGGTCAGGCCAGATACATTGAGCTTGCAAAGTTAAATTCGGTTTGAAAGGCCTCTTGACTTTAGTGTGAAGGATTATTCAATGAGTATTTATTTTCCCTATAATGTGTTCCCGGGCAGTTAAATACAACGTAGTCTATTAGAAACTCAAACAAACCAATAGGTTTTTTATGACTCTGAAGGGTTTTACTAACCCTATTCAGATCTGCTCTCGCTGGCAGTTGAAAAGATGATCTCTTAAGGGCTGCCTATGTTTTCTGTGGGTTACAACTGGCATGAATTACCCGCTGGCATCAGTCTGCGGATTCAGTCTGTTATTCTGAGATTCAGCAAATGTGGAAACTTGGAAATGTACTGTCTTTGGAGTCTCAATTAAACCTTTTTGCTGTCATAGTCTGTCGGTTTATCTATCTGTTTTCTTTATCTATTCTACACTCTCAGAAAAAAAGGTACAAAACAGTCACAGTGTCTCCTCAAAATATTGGATGAGAAAAAATTCTTAGTACAAAAATAGAACAACTCCAATATTACAAAATATAAGTGTATAAATCACTCATTTTTCTAAAGAAACATTGTCCAACAGTGACATCAGCAGGTGAAGCTACAGCAGGAGTCCACATCTCTCTCACCTCCCCTGAGCCCACTGAGTTTTAACAGACCTTTTAACAGGGGGGTAATTGAGAATGAATGGGGTAAAGTCCTGTGGGAGGAGACAATGCCCCCATTGTGATATGATTGGATAAGACTGGTTATGTTCGACTGTGATTGGTTCATGCGATAAATCCCACCTCTTGTGTTTCTGTGCATTCACTAATCAGTCTGAATGAACAATATAATGGCGTTAATGAGAAGACAAATTTTACTAAGTAAGTAAACAACTCAAACACTTAGATATTATCCACTTTATTACACCAAATTAGACGTAAATGACATGAAAATGTGAACTGTGAGAGTTTTTAGTGAGCTTGGTAAAATTTTAAGTAAATCTGTGTCTGTGACCAATATTTATAGTTAAATAGTTATAAGTTAACTATTAAAAAGAATAGCTTAACGTAAGTTTATAAATAAAATGTATTGTTTAAATTGTTAATGCCTTGAGTTATTATTTAGAAATAAATGTAAAAGGCTTAAAAACACTAAACCTGTGAGATTCATACTTTACTTTAATAAATAAATGAATTGATTACATTGTTAATATCAAAATATAAAATAGATTTTTTTTTCTTTTTCTGATAGCTTAAGTAATTTATTTATTTTTGACCAAGAAAATGCGACTGGGAGATGAATATACATTAGTTGCAAAGTCACTTACAGTCAGTAGAATGTCCAAAGTGGACTATGAACACGTGTAACCTATATTTATATCTATTTACAGTATTAAAAGTATTTATGTGTATATAATTCAACAAGACAATACCACAGCAGTCAGCCAGTGTCTCTGGATTAAGTACGAGACCTACGGGCCGTCTGCCCGAACACAATGCCAAAACTCCCACTAATAAGACATCCCTTTTCAAGATTTATTTGAGCATTTCTATAGGCATAAAAATGATCTCCAAGTTGGTGCCAGAAAGTACTTTTCCAAGCACTGTTTGTGAACACAGCTTTTTGATATCCAAATTATAAACTATACATACAAGGATATCCTTATCTGACACTAACACTAAAGAAAACACTTCTGACTCTGATGCAGATGCTTTTTATGAGAGATTAGAAAATATATATGAAGTGTATAAACCAAAAATGTATTGACAGTGATCTTTGATATATTACTTTCATTAAATGTGCATCGTCTTATTTTTCGATTTAAGAGCAACACAAATTCCTAGCATAAAGAAAAAACCCTAAAGTAAATTCAAACAGGAACGAGCTGGTTTCGATTGCCTGTCATTGTCTGCATATTAAGCATGTCATTTGTAAATGGTTTCCACCCAGTCCATGGCTCGCAGTGCTCATGTTAAATGGAGTGATACTTGAAAGCAATACGTATCCTGTGACCGCCTGCAGATATTTGGGCTATATCTCATCCATTGCTTCTAATTCATTTGCAGGAGAGGAAGCTGGATTTTAGTAAAAACAGCAGCTGCAAGGAATTTCAGCGGAGATCAAATGTGCATTGTAAGTCTTGTTAAGGGCTTACATCAACAAGACATCCATCACACTCTGAATATATACACAGCCGCAAATACGAAGGGCCAAAACAAAAGAACAAACTGAATCAATATTATCTCAGTGCAACAAACACAAGCTGATGTAGTTATCTTTTTACTTGCTCACTTTGGCTCTCTTCTTTCCTCCACCCCAGCCTCCGCTGTGTCGCACGGGGTTGTCCCGGAATGAGATGCGTTCATTTCGGGTCGGAGCTGAATTGACTCTTGTGGGTGATGGCACTTCGGTTTCTGTGAAGACAAGGTAATTTTATAAAAATACACCCTCAGTAATGCTAATACACACTGATAACTGACATTCATAGAGTTTCCCAGCACAGTTCTTTTAAACACATAGAACAAAGCAAGCTTTTTTCTGTAGCTGATGCATTCCACGTGTAGAACCCATGGCTGCGCTCAGCAAAAAGTCATACGCGGTAAAACGAAACTGCAGGGAAAACTTCATTGATTCGAGAGGCTACCGGGCACCACTCATCTTACCGCACATAATTCTAAAAACACATGTTTCTGAATTCAAAAAATGATCATTCATTTTTATTTCAAAGATCAAATGTAGTACAAAACCAAGTAACTCTTGCTCCCTGGTTCTTAATAAATTTTACAAATGGCGTAATTGTTTAGCTAACACAATTTTTTATTTTCACTACACTTGTCTTAATTTGTTCCCTGCCTTTGCTGATTAAAGTGGAAAAAAGTAGACATCTGTCCTTGACGGATATTAATCGCACTTCAAACCCTAGCCGTTTATATTCAAAGAGACACATGTTGTTGCCTGAGTTCTGTGGGCTGATATTTAATAAAACGGCCACACACTCACTTAACCGCTGTGACCAAACAAATTGTTTTCAGCCATTTTGCTCCCATTACCTTTGAAAGAGGGCAAAAAATTAGGCACCGGGAGATTTCCTCTACACATAATGAAAACGTTTATGGCTCCCTAAACTGTTCTTTATGGCTCGGCCCCAGTAAGTAGAGGGTATCTTGTTGCATTAAACCTAAGTAGTATTTATAGAGTCCTTGCTGTAATTGAACATAGTACTAAGCATGACAACTTTGTGCTCATGACCTAATGACTCACAATGATTTAATTCAAATGACAAGAGGCCTATGAGGAGCTGGGAAAATTTGTTTTATGTTAGCTGATAAACAGCCTAATTCACAAGGGGTATAAAACATTCCTTTCAGAAAATGAGTACTGATACACTGCAGTCAAATGTTTTTGAATTTTATTGTTTTTTTAAAGAAGTCTCTTCGCTCACCAGGCCTGCATTTAATTGATCCAAAGTATAGCAAAAACAGTTCAATTTTGAAATATTTTTACAATTTAAAATAATGCTTTTTTATTTAAATATATTTTAAAATGTAATTTCTTCCTTTGATTTCAAAGCTGAATTTTAGCATCATTACTCCAGTCACATGGTCCTTTAGAAATCATCCTAATGTTCTAATTTGCTGCTCCAAAAACATTTATGATTATTATTATGTAGAAAAACTGTTTTTTAGATTTTTTTCAGGTTTCTTTGATGAATAGAAATTTCATAAGAACAGCATTTATCTGAAATAGAAATCCTGTAACATTATAAATGTCTTTATCATCACTTGTGATCAATTTAAAGCACCAAAAAAAAAAACAATTATACTGACTCCAAGCTTTTGAATGGTATAGTGTATAAGGTTACAAAAGCTTTTTATTTCAGATACAAGCTTATATTTGGATATTATTATTATTATTCATCAAAGAATCCTGAAGAAATTTACTCAACTGTTTTAAGTATTGGTGGTAATAATAATAATAATAAAACATGTTTCTTGAACAGCAAATCAGTATATCAGAATGATTTCTGAAGGATCATGTGATACTGAAGTCTGGTGTAATGATGATGAAAATTTAGCTTTGATGACAGGAATAAATTACATTTTAAAATGTATTCAAATAGAAAGCAGTTATTTTAAATAGTAAACATATTTCAAAATGTTACTGTTTTTGCTGTACTTTGGAATAAACTCAAGCTTGGTGACCAGAAGAACATTAAAAATCTTACAAACTTATGACTGGTAGTGTGTTTTTAAATAATATAGGAATGGTTTTGCATGTTAACTGTAAAGTAAATTATCTATAAATTCTCTCTGATCTGAGAAATCAGCCTCTCTCCAATAAATCGCCTATAATTACCTCAATGAAAGGCTTGATTCAGTTCATCATTCAGACAGCCAGTCAGTCATTCAGTCAGTCAGGCTGTCAGCATCCTCGTGGATTTCATTTTCAAATTGTCATCAGAATCCAATTTAGCTTAATTAGGATAAACAGTGAAAAGCCTTCACAGTCCGACATGACTGCGTTAAATACACTAAAACCTGCTTGTGTCAGTCAGTGGGATCTTTGTCACACATAGTGTGTGTGACACAGCTCGCACTTAATCAGCAAGCTGTCAAAGGTCTCTCGCTGTCCGTTTCCTGCTGAAAGAGAGATTATTCCCCCTCGTCCCCTCATCGACCCTGGAATCTGTCTGCTAAGCTGACACACGCGCACAATTATACACACACATATATATTCTCAAACATTTACCAAGCATAAAAAATAATAAAATAAAATACAAAAACATGTATACCATACATTCACTTCATTCAAATTTAAATCAGTCTGTTTTTTTTTTTTTAAGTGGGACAAAATGACAAATGGCATTTTTACAGTACATACAACAAAGGTGCTTGTTGATGTCAAATGGCTTTAGACTATGTGAAATCGGATTTATGTGATGTTGTAATGGGTTGTCAAGTGAGCAAGAGATGATGTGTACAGTCATGTCAGATTCCATCGTGCGCTTCACACCACACCCACTACACTCTTGTGTGCAGTATTTGATTTGGCACCTGACCGACATGATTCAACTTCACATCATTGTGTGAAGTCTGCAGTGTTTTAAAATTCTTCCTTAATTAATCCCATCCCTTAACATTTCAGGAATTATTACAGGGATAAATCATACAGAGATGATGCTCTGAGTAGAACCTGAAAGCAGGCGCCGAAAAAGAGATACAGTAAAAAATGTATCCAATGGTGTGCTGTATGTATTCATAACAGAAGTGGAGAAGGGAGTTTGAATGCTTTCAAAAAATATGCTTTTTCGCTTGTGTGATACTATCAGCAATGCAGGCACAGATGTTTTTAATTGTTAATGGGATGTTTGCATACTTTACAATTTTTATTTGGTCAGCAAAATATGGTCAAATGTTTGGAATATAGGGCTGTCAAACGATTAATCGAGATGTTTACATACTGTATGTGTGTGTACTGTGTATGTTTATTATGTACACGTATATATTTTTAAAAATATTTAGATGCATATATATTGATCTATAATTAAACTAGTGCTGTCAAACGATTAATCGTGATTAATCGCATCCAAAATAAAAGTTTATGTTTACATACTATATATTTTAACTTTTATTTTGGATGTGATTAATCGCGTTTAATCATTTCACAGCCCTAAATTAAACATAAATTAATTTATCAATTATATATATATATATATATATATATATATATATATATATATATAATGTATATATAGTGTGTTTTTTTTTTTTTTTTTTTTTTTCTTAAATACATATGTGTATGTATGTATGTGTGTGTGTGTGTGTGTGTGTGTGTGTGTGTGTGTGTGTGTGTGCGTGTGTGTGTGTGTATATATATATATATATATATATATATATATATATATATATATATATATGCAAAATAATTATATTGTTAGTATATTATATAGTATGTAAACATAAAATTTTATTTTGGATTCGATTAGTCATGATTAATCATTTGACAGTCCTAATTTTTTATGTTTGTGAGAAGAAGTCTCTTATGCTCACCAAGGCTGCATTTTATTTAATCGACAATACAGTAAAAACAGTAATGTTGTGAAATAAATGTGTTTTTGATTTTAATATATTTTAATATTTCATTTATTCCTGTGATGGCAAAGCTGAATTCTCAGCAGTCATTACATCTTCAGAAATCATTCAAGATTAAAAAAAATTGTACTTGTCTTGTAGTATATAGTAGAAAAATGAATTTTTCATATTTATATTTATTATGTTATTTTATTCTGATAGTATGCATTTTAGTGAAAGACTCACTTCTGTTTTCAGCTGAGGATCTTCGAGGCTGAGTATGCTTTTTAAGAGGTGGAGAGACATTAGTGGAGTCAGTCCAGAATCTTTCTCCCGAATCTACACCGTCTCTGTCCCCCATGGCCTAAGAAAAAAACAAATATATATTAAAGTATAGGCAACCACTCACTAAACAAACATGCATAAATTCACTATCCTATAATCAAGTATTTACACAGCTAAAGTATTTGATTTGTGTGAGACACTTTATATTTAAAATTACAATTAATTTGTACAGAATTCCAGAGTACTTGTGAAAAAGTGAACAGTGGCATGTTAGTGTGCAGATTTAAGTTTAATAAATAATAAAAAATAAATAAATAACAGCCTTACCACAAGCTGCACCCTCCCACCATTAAGAATATCCTGGCCAATATCAGGGAGGAAATGATCCCTAAAAAAAAGTCATTGAATAGATGTGAGACCACTGGAACTGATCACCATTATGAACTGTTAAGAACGTATCTTCCATCTGTGTATATTTTTCAGAAGCAGTTCAGAGTAGTGTGTCTCACCGTCCTGCGCCTGTGGAGTCTGTGTCGGGATGAACTGCTTGTGTGTGGAGCCACTGGTAAGTTCTGTCCTTGTAAGACTGTTTTTCCTCTGCTTTCGGTAATTTGTAAGCTTCATTCACTGCTTGGTGAACTGCATTTGACGTAAAACAAGAAGAAAAGCATCCGAAAGAGATTATTCTAACACATACATTTAAATGTTTACAGAAATAAACATTACATTTATGACAAGCACCAAGTTAATCAAAAAAAGAATAGTTTTGTACTGTAACAAAGAAGCAGAAGAAACAAGTCTGCGAGGTGGACAGTGCATGCAAATGATGCTTTGTGTGATGCATATTTATGCATACTGATCAAAGAAAAACCAAATGAGTAGGAAGTAGGGAGATTTATGGACAGTGTCCATACGTGTCACTAAAAAGCCCTAATTCAAAATAAACATGTTCTTGGTGGAGACTAGCTTGAATTGATAACAACTTCTGACGGCCAAGTGCTGGAACTAATGAGCCATTTATTTAAGTCATTTTCATGGTTTTGCCAAAAAGTAGAGAGCGAACAAGGTTTATGGGTTACAGTTGTCATGGGTTAATTGAAAATCCACTAAAAATGTCAAGTGATTAACTCCTCCCTAAGGGCTGAACAAGAAAAAGGAAAAAAGGCAATCCACATTTATTGCTGCTGAAAAGTCCCGAAGTGAAACAATTATCCAACACTAACAGTGTGTTTGCACTTTCAACAGATATGATTTTGAAGCTTTTTCATACGCTTTAGATTAGTCAATTCAAAAACAAATAAATAGAATACATTACATACAACTATTTGGACCTGCAAACAAATCATTTTTTAGTCATTTTTACTAGGGTGATTTTAATAGGGAAATGTTCTTTCTTTTTCTTTAAAATAAATGGCAACTGGTGTCTAATGCAATAATATTCATACATATTAAAATGTGACTGTGTCAAAGTATGTGGGGCCAATATATTTAAAATAAATATTTGAATAGAATAGAATAGAGCAGGTTAGATACTCAGGGTCACATGTTTCTATAACATTATTTATAACAATAGGTAATTTATTGCATATAGCACTTTATAGATTTAATTTGATGTCAAAGTTCATAAAAATATTAGTTGTTTTCATAAAACGTGTGCATAAGGACATGTTCATAGTTTCAATAAGTAGTATTATTTGCTAAAAGGTTACAAAACTGCAAGAAAAATGTATATGGGCCAATCTACAGAATTGGAGTTGGAAACGTCTAGAAAAGAAATTGGTCTTTTTCCAAAAAAAATTGTAGAATATCCAAGGTACACATTTCTAGTAAATGAGCAGTTAATTCTCATATTGTATTGTCAGAAAGTTTTGGAATATTTGTTTTCTCCCAAAGTTTGTCACTACGAAGAACACTATAATAGTAATTTAATTAGAAGGGTTATATTTTGCTTATAGCTGTTGTATTTTGAATCCAAATTTTCTTTGTAAAAAGCAAAAAGTTGATCATACTGATTTCAAAGTTAAGGATTCATTAGTTTGAATATACATTGAACCAAAAAATAACGTTAGTTGATAATTCAGTATACTTTGACATCACATACACAATTTCGGTAGTGACAGTAATGCTTTGGTAGCCACATGTAACCACATGACATTACAGAATTTTAACTTGTAAATTAAAACACTACTAAAACATAATATACAATAAATTGCATAACTGTACTAAAATGTTGATTATTTCCCCCAAATAAAGGGTTATGTGTTCCTTTTTGTCACTACCAAAACAATTATGACATGTTTCAGTTGCGACAATTTTATTGGATTACACTAAAAAAAAAAAAAAGAAAGGTGTCACTGCCGAAACTCCACCAAATGATTCGGTAGTGCCAATTTTAGATACTTTTGAACCTAGCTCAAAGTCACTAATCAGCATATGGTTATCTAGCACAGTTTTGAACAATGGTACACATATAAAAAAAGTACATGTTATGGAATAACATCCAAAAAAGTCTTTAATTAAAGAAAAAAGTTGTTCGGTAGTGACGTTCCTTAAAGTTACACACAGTCTTTTTAACACATTCACCTAAAAATGCCCATCTACTCACACTATGTAGCTATGAGAGAGAGGGACATAGGAATATTTTCTGATCATAAATTTATGGGTTTAGTTAAAATCAGTAATTTTTTACATAACGTTTTCTAATGTATAAACAAAATATAAAATAAATATTTTTTTTATACTTAATTAAATAAAGAAATAAATTATATCTTTTCATAAGTTGAAATTTAGGGGTTAGGGTTCGGGACAACCACTTCCCAATTGAAAGTACCCAATAAATGATGATTTAAAATTTATTTAGCTTGGTTTTCAATAGATAAAAGAAGGATCTTAGTAAACATCTAAGATTTGAATACTTAAATGATTTTATAGCTGTGGGACAGCAGTTTGCACCAGTTCTGCAGAATGGCTCATATACAGTAAACAGATTTAAGGGAAGGACCTCCAGAGTTTGCCACATATATTATATGATAGAAAGACATGCAGCATCCAGTAGCTGTCAAACTCACTTCCCCCATCTATCCCACCCTCAGGACATTAGGGGGCCCAGGAGTCACGGCTGTTAGAGGGGCTCTTAAGTACATTAGGCCTTGTGGTGCTGCTATGGCGGTGATAGGAGTCAGAGAATCAGCTCTTTCACGAGGGTCAGGATGACAGAACTAAACTGCTGGGGGTGAATTCAGAGAAAGTGATTCCCTTAAGGACACTGTGCAGGTATTTTCAGAAATCCTGCTCTTCCTTTATACCAATACTGAAGCAATGATATAAGGTCAATCCTCAAAAAAAACAACAACTGCCCTGATAACCCAACAATGACATTAAATACACTGAATTTAAAAAGTACAAATTAAATTTCATCAAGGCAGAGAAATCAAGGCAAAGAACCACCCAAAAAAGCAGATACATTTGAAGTCAAAAGTTTACATACACCTTGCTGAATCTGTAAAATGTAATTATTTTACCAAAATGCATGTTATTTTTGATTTAGTACTGACCTCAAGAAGACTCAAGAACAACTATTATTAAACAAAACAACAACAAACACACACACACAGCTGTAGATCATTCAGTTAACAACACAGTTTTAAGAATCAAGTGCAAGTAAACTTTTTAACGGCTCATTTTTATAAATTCAACTATTATTTTCTCTTGTGGACTATATGTAAACATCTTTTATGTGAAATATCTTATTCAGGTCAGTGCTAAATAAAAAATAACATACATTTTGTATGATCCCTCACTTTGCAGATTCTGCAAGGTGTATGTAAACTTTTGACTTCAACTGTATATATACAGATTACATGAAATTAGCTAATGTGATATAAATATATTATTCTATCTTTTAAAAGAAGTATTTAAAATGTTATAGTATTATAATATCATAATATAATAGATTAATAGATATAGATCATATTTTGATGTTTATGTATGTCTCATCTCATGTCATGTCTATCAAAAATTCTTCTACAGATTTTCCAGTTATTTTTGGGTCTGACTTACTAAACTGGAATTTGGTGTCTTAAACGCCTAAATTGTTTCATTACAATGAAGTCACTCCATGCACACACGCATAGGCTATGCACAAGACACGCTGTGCATGTGGGGGATTCTTGAGTGAGCGTGTGTGTGTGTGTGTGTGTGTGTGTGTGTGTGTGTGTGTGTGTGTGTGACTATGAGACATACCCATGGGGCTTTGATTGTTTGGGAGTTCTCTGAGCAGACTCAAAGAGGGAGGTCAGGTCTTTTATCGTGAGGTTCTGTCTCCCACTTTCCTTTACCCTGGGTCAAACCTTCACCTCCAGAGAGCAGACCACAGGCGGTCAACCAGCGGTCAACACACACACACACACACACACATACACAAATGCACACCATGGAAAGGTTTGTATGTATGCGTGAAGCTTGTCAATCACATCAAATCTGAAGCAATCAAAAAGTGAAGCGAAATTGAGGAAATCTAATAAACTGTAATTTGCACTGGTTCAGAAAAGCAAGAAAAAAGTGGTTTATTTTAACTTTTAAAATGTAGGAACTGATGTTTTAAAAAATCATCTCATCTCAAAAAATCATAATTTTAATTTCCTTTAACAAAGTGCAAAAACATATTAATGTGAGGTTTTGAGATCCTACAATTCCTTGGTTGCATTGGTGCAGAAAAGCTTTATTTGAACTTTTTTTTAAGAACTTAGTTTTCATCTCTGGTTATTTTAATTTCTTTTACTGTAGTGCACAATAAATGCATAAAATTTAGAATAATTAGTAATTTGTTGAGGAAATGGAAGGAATCTGATAAATCTTGTGAGATGTGAGATTTTAAAAACCTATACATCTTTGGTTGAACTGGTGCAAAAAAGCAAAAAATAAAATGTTTATTTGACATTGTTTTTTTTTTTTATTATTTATTTAAGAACTTATATTTTAAAAATAATCTCTGATTATTTTAATTTGTTTTAATTAAGTGCCCAAAACACCCAAAAATAGAATAATTTATAATTTGTTGAAGAAATGGAAGGAATCTGAAAAATCTTAATGTGAGATTTTGAGAACCTATAAATCATTGGTTACACTGGTGCAAAGCAAAATCAATAAAAATAAAATAAAGAAAGAAAGAAAAAAAGGTTTATTTAACCTTTTTAAATGTAAGAACTGATGTTTTAAAACATTTTGATTTGATTGTTTTGATCATTTAAATTTCCTTTAATAAAGTTGAAAAAAAATAATTATTTTGAGAACCAAGAAATCACTGGTTGCAAAAAAAGACCTTTTTAAATTTAGGAACTGATGTTTCTCAAAATCATGAAAAATCATCATTTTAATTTTCTTTTAATAAAGTGCAAAAAGAATAAAATAAAATTTATTGAGAAAATCTGTGATTTTGAGATCCTGTACATTCTTGGTTGCACTGGTGCAGAAAAAAGCAAAAAATGCTTTTTTTAATTTTTTTTTATTTTAGAGATTTTTTTTTTAAATAATCTTTTTTTAATTTATTTTACTATAGTGCCTAAAAACACATACAAATAAAATAATTAGTCATTTGTTGAGGAAATGGAAGGAAATCTGATTAATCTTAATGTGAGATTTTGAAAATCTATAAATCCTTGGTTGCACTGGTGCAGAAAATTTGTAAATACAAATAGAAATTAAAATAAATTAAAATTAAATAAACAGATGTTTTAATAATCTCTGATTATTTTGAACATCTTATAATTTTATTTTATTTAAATAAAGTAAAAAACACACCAATAATAATTAGTGATTTTTAAGGTGGAAGTAAGACATTGTATGTCAGTTACACTGATCTCAAGTATTATTTTTCACAAAATCCAACTTTCTTCTGTGATTTCCTTGCAAAGGAATCCACCCAAACCAAAAGCATCATCTACTTGAGAAGTGATACAGTGCCAAGCCCAGCAGATACAGGAGACTGGAAATACATGACACATGGTGCAAATCAAACACAGGAGAGCAGCAAAAACTTGCAGGTTAATGCAAAGCAACTCTGCTGCGTTCTACAAAAAAATGTGTCAGATGATTGCATTTCTTTAACAATTAACGATGCTGAAACCAACATAAGCCGGGCATCATAAAACTGTGTGTCCTGGATTTGGGGTTGGGTAAGGCTACCTGCTCTTCCCCTCTGCTGACCTGCGGAAGGCACCAGCAATACAACCCCAAACCCATCAGGGACGGCCCCAAGCCTCAGGCTACAGGCTGGCCGCCGCTCCCCTGCTCTCCCCCAGCAGGGGCTTACATTTCAGCCGAGCGCTCCAAGCCCCCTTCTGGAGGTGATTAGCCCCCTGAAGCCGTGACAGATTCTTTCCGAGATATCCGCCTCACTCGTGTTTATTTTATCCGAGCTCTCTTTTGTGGATGTGCTGGACATGAAGTAACCCACTTGAAAATGGGTATCGGCTTACATACGCCACGGGACTGGCGGAGGAGTCGGAACAACAACAAAAAAAAAAAGTAAAGAAAGAAAGCAACCATTCGCATGTAAAGAGGATATCTTTCCATTTCTTTGCCCTGCTCTTTAACGTGACCCTTCATCTAAGCCTTATCTCTTACGCTCGACCCCCCTCGGTAGCATCGCGCTGAAAGCCCACCCCCCTCGGGTGGCACTAGGGCTGCAGACGGCGCTCTCTCTCAGTCTGGAACCCCTAAGTGCCCTACCTCCTCTGTACTTAACTCAATTTCACACTTCAGGTCCGCTACAAAGTCTCCTGAAATACAATCATCTTGTTTATTCTCCACCATCCCAAACAACCTAATAGCTAGCTATTTACAATCCCGTCATGTGCATTCAATTTAAACAGGCGATGTGTAAGTTTTCGTGTATTACACGCAAGGTAGATCCAAGCGTGTCCCAGATGACTCGATGGATCCAGCCCATGGGGAATAATGAAAATGGATCAGTTCTCTAAGAACACAGGAAATTATGCAAACTCATGACAACAACATATTTCCTATAATGAATCGACTGATTTATGTGGAGAATCACTTTCGTATTCATATAGCAAATCATTTGATTAGTACTGTGCACTATTCAAGTGATTCATATGGTGAATTTGTTTTATTTAGTTCAACTATTGTTAAAAAAAAAAAAAAACATTATAGCTGGCTTAAATTTACAACAGCGTTTTAGTGCCACATTAAAAAATAAACAACAAATTAATATTGCGATGTTAAAATCATAATATTTAGAGAATAAAGTCGAAATTACGATGATAAAGTCAAAATACTATGAGAATAAAGTCGAAATATTTTGAGAATAAAGCCAAAATATTTTAATAATAAAGTCGAAATTATGAGAAAAAAAGTCAAAATAATATGAGAATAAAGTCGTAAGATTGCGAGGTTAAAATCGTAATATTTAGAGAATAAAGTTGAAATTATGAGAATAAAGTCGAAATACTATGACAATAAAGTTGTAATGTTTAGAGAATAAAGTCGAAATTAGTTGAAATATTTCAAAAATAAATTTGAAATTACAAAAAGTATAAAGTCTAAATGTTTTGAAAAGAAAGAAATTATGAGAATAAAGTTGAAATGTTTCGAGAATAAAGACAAAATTAAGAGAATTAATTCGTAGCAATTACGAGATTAAAGTTAAAATATTTTGAGAATGTATTCTAGCCTTTTAACATTCTTTATATTAAACTGTTTTCGCAAGTCCTTAAAATGGACTCTTCCTCATCCCAGGAAGATGATGTGGTCACTCGGACGGCAACAATATTCATATAAATTCCGGTGGCCTGGCAACTTCTTCCGGTGCTCTCAAAATATTATAACTCTAATTTCTACGATTTAAATTCTCAAAACATTTTGTCTTTATTCTGAAAACAATTTGACGTTATTCTCGAAACATTACGACTTTATTCTTGAAATATTTTGACTTTAATCTCGTAGTATTTTGACTTTATTCTCGTAATATTTCAACTTTATCCTCGTGATTTCGACTTTATTCTAAAAATATTAAGTCTTAACTTAACATGGCACTAAAACGCCATTGTATAAATTGAATCCAAAATAGGTTATAAATTAAAAATCAGACACATAATTACTAGAGGTATCAGCAATAATAAAAAGGTGAAAATGTATTAATAAGCAATTAAAATTAAAATATATATTATTAATTATTATTTATTCAACTTATTAATAAATGTTGATTTGTTGAACATATTAATAAATGTTTATTTCCAACCTATTTTGGGTTCATTTTAAGCAAGAAATACTGTAATTTTTAAGCAAGAGTTGAGTTAAATAAAACTACCCATAATGTTGGGTTAAACATTTAACCCAACAGCTGGGTCATAACAACCCAAAACATACAATTTATACTACAAAATGACATAGAATAAATATGCAAATTGAGACACATATTCTTTTAATTTAATGAATTGATTCATACAGTAGAGATTCAATTGCAACAATTGCATATGTTGCAACAAAAGATTTGTAGGTGAGTCAATTGATTTGTATAGTGATTCAACTATAGTTAATCAATTAATTCATTCATTTTGATTTGTGGTGCGTATATTCATGAATTCAGCCATACCTTTAAAGTTGTCCTTGAAAGTAGGACGTGTTGGCTTTTGAGTTTCTGTGGAAACATACTGGTTACAGTGGCTCCTGAAGAGGACCAGACGTGGATTTGGGTCTAGAACACATAACACAGACAGGAACACAGCCACAAATGAGCTCATACTCATACACAGGATTCATCGAGCAGACAAGCGCAAACAGAGAACTGACAGAAACCAAAGCTTCACTTTCCATTACGAGACCAAAGGGCCCATGGAGCAGTGGCTCTGAGAGTTTGACACAGGCCCTCATTTCATGGGGCCATGATTGGATTTGTGGCATTAGAGTCACGCACTCCTGACCTTGATCAAAGCCGGCTTCAGGCCAACCCTGGAGGATCCAGACCAGGGCCAGGACTACCGTGTCTGGGATTCTTCTCAGACTCACGGCCCATTTAACTTACGAGCGCTGATGTTTTCCTAGCTCCTAGTAATGAAGCTGGTTCTCGGCCCTTGGTGCTCAAAGCACGGTGGAATATATGTAAGAATGTTTGCAGACGGGCCAATCGAACATGACAAGGCATGGAGCAGGGTGGAGCTGGTTGATGTTATGGCAGATTAAGCTTCTCATGGAATCACAAGCTCCATGCTAGTATGGCACGACTGTTTACCAAAGACAAAAAAATTAAAATAAGGCCTTTAAGGCTGGCATGAAGTTTTAAGGGAATGGCCATTGTTTCATTAAATGGGTAGTTCACCAAAAATGAAAACACTGTACACTACAAAGAACACTGTAGGGTTTTGTCTTTTGGATGCTAATATAATATATGAAATCTAGGACAGTGGTTCTCAACCTTTTTGACTCCAAGACCCCCATTGTCCACAACAATATGCAAAAGCCCTCTGCTGTTTGTGATTTACAGGATAAGGATTAAGGGCTCACAATTTACTCACAATTTCCACCTAATAATATATTTTATAGCTTGGCCTAACTAGAAAAATGTATATCTATAAAATGTATAAAATTAAAGAGAATTTAAAGAATTCACACTTTTAATATAAGTCTACCTCATAAATCCAGGCATTTAATAATAGGGACCCAGGTTATGAAATCTTTTTAAGACCTGCACAAATAAAATTAATACCATGAGCAGGGTTTATTATATTAACCTGTAAAATGACTGTAAAAATGTGATTTACAGTTCAGATACATTTTTCACAAAAACAAAAGTTTTAGAAAATGATCAACTGCACATTTCAGCCTTTAAACCATTTTACCAGTCAAAAGTATCAATTACTATACAAATTTAAACAATAATTGTCAATCGATTATTATATTAATTAAATAATATACATTTTTATAATGCATTATCTGCTTGTCGATCCACCAGATCATATTTACAACTGTGTGTTTGCTGCGAGAAAATATGGGACGATATTTGCATTGGTCTGAACAACAAACAGTAGATGGGCTGACTGACAATGCACATTTATTCTCTGCCAGCAGGTGGCGCTTTCAAAACCGCAGAAATATAGCACTTACACAAATCAGTAACACAAAGCAGCACAACACCTGACTTTAAAATGTGCACCGCACATATTTATTTAATGAAATCATACCCTTTTGAAGTTTAATCATCATATTAAGCCATATTGCAACTCCTGTCTTTCCGTCCCAAAATGTAAGCCTTTTGAAATCATAATTAAGACTTTCTTGTACCATTTAAGACTTTTTATGGCCTTAAATTTGATATAACTTAATTGAAGACTTTTTAAGGACATGGGGAAACCCTGGTTTAGTTGTTTTAGATGATTTTAATGCTTGTTTTTTTTCTCATTTTAAGAAAAAAGTCATCTTGAGGCCCACTTAGAAGTTTGCTGAGATGCACTGATCTAGAATCCAACAACGGATCTGTTGAATTGAAAGTTGAATGGTTTTAAGTATAACTCATAAGTGGATAACCTGATACATAAAATATGCCTACCAAATAATCTCTTCTGCTGCTGTTTCCCGCCTTTCATTTTATTGGCTCTCTTTAGCATGAGAAGGGCAGTGGACTCATTAGTGAAGCCCCTGAAATAGAAGTTAACAAGAGTAAGTCTATAAACAGTTTTTTATGTAGAATTTAAAATTATATTTTAATAAATTTGATTAAAATTGTGGCACTAAAGTGAAAGGACTGCACAAAGTAGCACATAAACATACCATTCTTTGAGGATTTTTTCAGATCTCTCAGACAGGGTGTGGGTTTTAGGACTTGATCTGGAAATTTGTTTAAAAAAGTATAGAAAGTGCAAGAAAAAAATGAGCTTAAGTGTTAATTTACTTAATGATCAACATTAGACATGAAGCCAATGAGTACCTGCTGCTAAGGTGAGGCGACACGCTTTGCTCCAAGCAGGCTGCACCTTCGTTATTTGACCAGGCATGTTTCGGCTGCAGTGGAAAAACTGGAGGCATCGGAAGAGGGAGTGGAGTCTGTGAGAAATACAAAAACGGTCAAAGAAAGAATAGCATCAGTATGCAGTTTCCAAGACAAAGACCTGCTTGATCTGCACTTTCCATTTTTTAAGGCTCTGTTTGCATCTTGGTTAAAAAACAGTGAAGTGTATTTAACAATCTCTACATCTCCACAGCAGCAGCTGCATCACATCACAGTGCCGCTACCTTGATAGAAAAGGCCAGCTCTCTCTAAAGAAAAGAAACCGCAGGAGAAAAAGCACCATGCTGAAAAATGACATCTGCTGACGAGAAGGAAGTTTGAGGCGGCCTAGAAAGTAATTGTGTTTTTGGAGGCAATAAATTCGGCACTTAATCACCCAGAGAGACTCTGATTGTGCCGGCCCACAGACAGAAGGAGGGTCCGTAGGGCTGTTACCTTTGGCAACGGCAGCTGTTCCAAAAATGGCATCGTTCTGTCCGGTAAGGCTTTGGAATCCAGGGTTATCCAGTCTTTCTCCAGCGCTTTCTATTCACAACAGGACACAAACAAAATCCAAGAGCTGAAAATGGACTGCACCGTTCTAAAATGGCAAGTGATGGGATTTCTACAGTTGATAAAGTGCATCTTGATGTTTTCATTATTGCTTCAAAGCAAGTAGCAGATCGCATTAAGCTAAAAGCAATGAACTGGTTTCCTGTGTGTGACAAACACTTGAGAACGTATCCACTTCAAAACAGATTTTTTTTCCCTGAAGTCGTGACAGGCAGAAATTGGAGAGCCAACACACGGAAAAACTCCAGAATTTTCAGATGTAGACCAATAATACAGATCAATTTAACATGACATCGTAATACACTATAATGAATCGCCTAATAAGCTACACAGATGAGCTCACTTAGCGTAATGCATAGGTTAAGCCAATGTTAAGTTGAGTAAACGTGATGCAAACGGGCAGAAAATAGCAGGTGACATAAGAAAAAGAAACAACGTTTTCCTTCCCCTCTTTCCCGCTCACCGACTGCTCTTTTTCAATTCCTAATCACTGCTGACAGCCACCCGCCTCACGGCTACGAGTGCTAGTTAAAGGACTGTCAGCGCAAGGGTCCAGGCTATCTGTCTGCCGACTTCACTGTAGTGGCAGGAGCACCAAGCATCTGCTCATACCTCATCAAAAATGAATTCGTCCATGTCCACCTCTTCTAAGTCCTCATCGCTTTCTGTGATCTGAGCAGCAGCTAGAGCACGGGCCAGCTTTTTCCGCAGAACGCAGCCCCTCCATGCAGCCTGCAGGGGCAATACACACAGCCATGAATCACGTGCAAGCATAAATATTGTGTGTTATCCCATTAGGAAGATAAAACATGTTAACCTCTGTTTAATTGCCCCGCGGTCTGCAGTTTGAACTTTGGGTGACTTTGGCTTTGTAAGACAAATGTAACACCGGGATGCCTTTAAATCTGCGTATTCCCCGCGGGGAAAAAAAGACTTAACGGATCAGAACCCTAGCGCTCCCACTCCAGCGACACGTTGGAATCTGATTAATCATTTTTTTTCTTTCAGTCCGAGTCCTTGGAGACTCATTAAACACAAAGAGAGAGAAAAAATATCCCTTAGAAGTTACATGTGAAAGAAATAGCCTGTTTTCAAAAGCACTACCTACCAACTCAAAACAAGCCCTTGGCAGTAATAGGTGCAATGAAGATGATTTAATTTTATTCAAGTTATTTATTGCATTCATAAAAGGAGGTATGGAAAACACCTTTTCGGAGATATATCAAACAATCCTTGATCAAATCCAAAGCAAACATAGGGAAATGAGTCTCACCTGAATAACAACAGCAGCATGTTCCCTTTCAGGCCTCCCAACGCAGGTATCTTCCACCTTATGAACATTTGATTTTGTGTTAGCTTTTTCAATTAAGCCTGGGAGGCCCTCACGTCTCCGCAATACGCATCTCCTCCGCCAGCGTCGCTGGATCGCCACAGCTGCCGCTCTGAGTGATAGCAGAGAAGACAATTTTATCTGATGACTCACCAAGGTCATGAGAGACTAAATGAATGTCGCTGAACTCCAGCCTCGGATGATTCATCTGCGTTAAAACATCTGGAGAGAGACCCAGCAGGGGTCCAGTGTCATCTGAATGATTTAGAGATGAGCTTTATTTTGATTTCCTTTAGCTAAAATATAAACATACCTTCAAATCTCAAAATAGAGAAATTAAATGGTAGAAATATTGTGTGTGAGAGTCATACATTTTAAGGTTCAGTGCTTGAACAGGTTCCTTCTGACTTTGTGTCTGCATGCAGTCAGAAAGTTGAGGCTTCTGTGGATTGTGTTTCTGCCAGTCTGATGTATGCTGAAGTTGCTTCTCTGGACTTTGTCCCTGTGAAGCTTCAGAATAACCACATGAACTACTGTCAGCAGCTGTAGCCAGTGTAGAAACCTCTGTGACACAGCTGTCGCCGTATTCATGGGCATAACGCTGGTCCACCGCCAATTTGAACAGGTCTGGTTGGTGACTGATGGCAAGAAGCTGGGCATCATGTTGCGTGGCAGCAGAACTGTGAAAAAAACACAAAATGTCATATATTAGGAGCTGTTAAAACAATGCAGTTTTGCATTTCACTTCACTGCTTGTAAACTTTTTATGTAAACATGCACTGGACAGACATGCGTTGGTCATGCGTCTTGTGTCTTTTGCAGCGTCTTGCATGACACAGTATTATAAAAAGGTGGCGATCAAGTACTTTGCTCTGTTGAAAAGTACTTTTGGTTGACCTACACCTCACATTTTATAAAAGGAACCCCCAGATGTTAAAGGTTCTTGCACACTGAATCCGAAATTTTTCTTATGTGTGTTTTTGTATTCGTCATCCTAAAAAATTGTCATGCACAGAAACCTTGCACACTGAGTCTGATGCGTATTACTTACGTCGTTGCGAAACATTGCTGTATTGCAAAACAATACAGTAGTCTTCTAGATGTGAGGATGATTTGGTTGTCTTTTGTCAACATGGATGTCAGTGGCTCAGTTTCATGCTTTAGTAGCAATACTAGAGCCACATATTAAAAAAAAAAGACCACCAATTGATCCTGAACAGAGACCAGCAGTATGTTTACACACAACAAACTGTGGTGTCGGAAAAGTGCAAGCCAGGCATTGAAACCAGCATATACAGGTCCTTCTCAAAAAATTAGCATATTGTGATAAAGTTCATTATTTTCTGTAATGTACTGATAAACATTAGACTTTCATATATTTTACACACAACTCGAAGTAGTTCAAGCCTTTTATTGTTTTAATATTGATGATTTTGGCATACAGCTCATGAAAACCCAAAATTCCTATCTCAAAAAATTAGCATATTTCATCCGACCAATAAAAGAAAAGTGTTTTTAATACAAAAAAAGTCAGCCTTCAAATAATTCTGTTCAGTTATGCACTCAATACTTGGTCGGGAATTCTTTTGCAGAAATGACTGCTTCAATGCGGCGTGGCATGGAGGCAATCAGCCTGTGGCACTGCTGAGGTGTTATGGAGGCCCAGGATGCTTCGATAGCGGCCTTAAGCTCATCCAGAGTGTTGGGTCTTGCGTCTCTCAACTTTCTCTTCACAATATCCCACAGATTCTCTATGGGGTTCAGGTCAGGAGAGTTGGCAGGCCAATTGAGCACAGTAATACCATGGTCAGTAAACCATTTACCAGTGGTTTTGGCACTGTGAGCAGGTGCCAGGTCGTGCTGAAAAATGAAATCTTCATCTCCATAAAGCTTTTCAGCAGATGGAAGCATGAAGTGCTCCAAAATCTCCTGATAGCTAGCTGCATTGACCCTGCCCTTGATAAAACACAGTGGACCAACACCAGCAGCTGACATGGCACCCCAGACCATCACTGACTGTGGGTACTTGACACTGGACTTCAGGCATTTTGGCATTTCCCTCTCCCCAGTCTTCCTCCAGACTCTGGCACCTTGATTTCCGAATGATATGCAAAATTTGCTTTCATCCGAAAAAAGTACTTTGGACCACTGAGCAACAGTCCAGTGCTGCTTCTCTGTAGCCCAGGTCAGGCGCTTCTGCCGCTGTTTCTGGTTCAAAAGTGGCTTGACCTGGGGAATACGGCACCTGTAGCCCATTTCCTGCACACGCCTGCACACGGTGGCAGTTGTGCAGCGTTTTCTGCCACACTTTTTCCTTCCCACAGACCTCTTGCTTGAGGGTGTCAATGATGGCCTTCTGGACAGCAGTCAGGTCGGCAGTCTTACCCATGACTGCGGTTTTGAGTAATGAACCAGGCTGGGAGTTTTTAAAAGCCTCAGGAATCTTTTGCAGGTGTTTAGAGTTAATTAGTTGATTCAGATGATTAGGTTAATAGCTCGTTTAGAGAACCTTTTCATGATATGCTAATTTTTTGAGATAGGAATTTTGGGTTTTCATGAGCTGTATGCCAAAATCATCAATATTAAAACAATAAAAGGCTTGAACTACTTCGAGTTGTGTGTAATGAATCTAAAATATATGAAAGTCTAATGTTTATCAGTACATTACAGAAAATAATGAACTTTATCACAATATGCTAATTTTTTGAGAAGGACCTGTAATAGCGATCGAGTAATCGAGAAAAAAAAAAAAAAACTCATTTTTTTTAAATGATGGATGAAAGTTTTAAAGGCAGTGTGTCAGCATGATTGGAGAATTTTGGACTGATTGTGCAATGACCTTAAAGGAACACTCCACTTTTTTGAAAATAGACAAATTTTCCAACTCCCATAGAGTTAAACAGATGAGTTTTACTGTTTTTGAATCCATTCCGCTGAGTCTGCCATTAGCACTTTTAGCATAGCTTAGCATATATCACTGAATCAGATTAGACCATTAGCATCTTGTTCAAAAATTACCAAAGATTTTCGATATTTTTCCTATTTAAAATTTGACTCTTCTGTAGTTACATAATAACCAAGGAACTTTGCTGCCATACCATGGGTGCAGCAGGTACAATGATATTACGCAGTGCCTGAATATAGTCCCCTAGTCCCCCATTGCACCTGCTACATCCATAGTACGGCAGCAAAGTTCCCTGATTATTACGCCAGAATAAGAGTATAGTTCCTATCCATATCAGGCTGGAAAATCGCAACTTTTAATTTTCTGGCGGTCTTAGTACATGATGTAACTACAGAAGAGTCAGGTTTTAAATAGGAAAAATATAGAAAATATTTGGTCATTTTTGAATGAGATGCTAATGGTCTAATCAGATTCAATGATGATTGTATGACTTATATTTAGGACTATAAGGGCCGCCATTATTTCGATGACACAGCTACTGAAAGAGCTTACAGGTGGAGATGGATATAAGTGTAGGCTTCAACCAAACACTGTACCATCGATTTTTCCTTAGAAGGAGTCTAAACACCCTCGATTATCGAGTGAAATCCACTCTTTCAGTGTCTGCGGCGTCATGACAAGCATCGGCATGTTTACATCCTGTCAGGATGGCATCTAGTGTTTCTTGTCTCTGCCGTTCGTAAGCTCTCTCTCAGTAGCTGTAGTCTACTAAAAGCCTCTAAGACATCAGGGCTGAAGTGGAAAGAACAAAGACACAGATCTTTAGAAAGTTGTATTCATTCACATGCATCTTCCCATTCTTTTCTCCCCTTCTTATCGCTAGGAAAGTGGTGAAGACTTACATTGCTTCTCTTGTTGCCCTTCAGCTGAAAATTACAACCAAAAGCCGCACAATGTGGCATCGTATCAGTATTTTATTTCATGAGTTGTGTATTCCGAGTTGTATTGGGGTTAAAAATAGCAAAAGGTTTTAACTTTAATCTTTCATGGGTTTTCTACAATATATTTTAGTAAGAGACATCATTTACGTGATGTTAAGCCATACAAGTCTTAACACGTGGGGTTTAAACTAGCCTTTACCATAGAAATCTTGCGGGATGTAAAACTGCCATATAATGAAGTTTTTCAGGAAGTCTCTACAAAGGTGTCTCAATACCACTCTAATTACTCTATTAGCCATGGCTGGTTTGACCCCTCCTGCCCCTGACCCTTGAGCCCGTTTCTGCTGTCAACATCAGAAACCAGCTCTGTCACTATAGGGTCCCTGCTATTCTAATCCTCTGACACGGTTAAGGGGGCATCCGCATCCCTCTTATACACACTTTAGTCCAGAATAGAGTCATAAAACAAGCCTTGGAAGAGTACATATGTACGGGGAAACAAAACTACCGTCGAAACATTCAGAAATTCAGAGATGTATAACAAAATGGCTAATTTGATTACCTCATTAAAACAAATTAATGTCAAATTGCATATACAGTCAGCAATGAACATTCTGAAAGCCAAACATTATTACAAGCTGTAAAAAGCATGCCAAGGCAAATAAATACAATCCTAGACCTTGCACAGTTCCCCTACTTACTGACATCTGAAATTACCTCAGAGAAAAATTGGGAAAGAGTTTCTTTTTTTAGATAGCTTGAAGAACTAATGCAGCTTTTGCTGTACCACAACATGCCACTTTATGATTCAGTGGCATAAATTCCATTTTATTGCCGTAGTTTGATGACATCCCTCAGTTTGGTCTGTCACTCTAATCAACACAGGCATTGGTTTACCATTGTATCGCAGTCAGACGGCAGAGTGTTCACCTTGCCAAAGCTGGGGACTGACACTGGGTCAGGTCAGATGTTAAACGGCTGCAGCGGTCCCCACGGGTGTGCAAAAGACCCTTTGTGCAGAGCGTGCGGCGGAAGGGTTAGGGGGGTATCTCTAAAGTCCTCCAAGCTATAGGAGACCTCAGTTTGAACCACAGGACACACAGACTTCTGCCAATCATGCTTTATGAAACATGGCGAGTGTTCTGCTTTATTTGCTGGTGGTCTGCAGCAGCGTCTGAGGGGGCTTTTGTATTGACAGAAGTGTAAATGTAACATTTTTTGGATATTCAGCATGCATAGGCTCAAAAAGCTAATTATAAATTGCTACATCAAAACCACAAGATTTTAAAAAATAATTGTCTTCTCAGTTTAAATTTTCTCTGCCATACCACCAAAAAAAACTAATTAAAAAATATGTATTTATTAGAACCATAAATGTGACCCTGGACCACAAAACCAGTCATAAAGATCAATTTTTTGCAATTCAGAATTATACATATATATTATACATATACATATTTGTTTTTATTTAAGTTTTGATATATTTACGGTAGGAAATGTACAAAATATCCTCATGGAACATGATCTTTACTTAATATTCTAATGATTTTTGGCATAAAAGAAACATCAATAGTTTTGACCCATACAATGTATTGTTGGCTATTGCTACAAATATACCAGTGCTACTTATGACTGATTTTGTGGTCCAGGGTCAGAAATAATAATTAAACTTTCATGTCTTTTAGGGCTGGATTTTTTTAATTTTTGAGAAAAACGGAAACTGTTTGTCTACCTGATCTCCATCTTTTGCTGTTGGAGAAGAGAATCTCGCTGCTCTTGCTGTGCTTGACAGAGGGCCTGGAAACTCCACCGCTGTTCTGGACATTTACGGGGTGCTGCGACAGCAGCAGTCTGCTCATTATTCAACTTAATCAAGCCAGGCACTGTCTCCAGAAGCAAGGACCTGAGGGAAAACAGACATTTAAGAAATTTACCTGATGAAAATGTGAGGTGAAATGACCACACAATGTGCTCAAAGCTCTTTGAAATGATTAGTATAATTGTTAGTGACTGTTTATTTCATAATGTATAGCAAAGCTAAAGTTTTAAAGCAAAGGTTTATAATTGCAAAAATTAGATTATGTATAAAAAGAATATAAAAAGGCAAAAAAGGGGGTCAAACTGTTTCTTTTTAAATTTAAATAGCTCTTTTTGCAAAACAATTAGCAGTTCAGAGCTATATGTAAGGTTACCGCATTGACTGTCCACTGCAATCAAAAAAAAGTTAACGGGTAAACTTAAGTTCCAGCCCCTCCCTCTCTCTGTCTCCATGGGCTTTCTATTGGAGAATATTTACATTGAGCAGATGAAATCAGTTAGGAAATGGGGATAAAACGTTTAATGAGTTTGACATTCTGGACCCAAGAGAATCAACAGAGCGTCTGTGCATCGGCTAAGAGGTTTAGTCAGAGTCTGCCTTTCCCAATGATGACACTCGGCTTGGATGAGAAGTGAAAAAGGGTTTGTTGGCCTCATTCCAGAGACAGCCATTCACGTGAGCCCATATTGATTTTTTTGGTCCGCGTTTTAATTTGCAAGCGTATGAGAAAACACAGGTGTAGCCTAGTCTTTGCTGAACCCTGCGGAGAGAAAATGGTCAGCTCTATAGTCACGTTTTTTTTGCTCATTTATCATTATTTTTAAGAAATTTTAGCTTTTTAATTTTTTTGTTTTTGTTATCATACTGAATACCTTTACTCATATAAAATATTTAAGAAAAATATAAAACTTTTTTTTTGTTGGCAAATTCTATCCAAGCTGATATTTCCATAAAAGAGAATCAAAGAGGTCAAAACATTTCTAAAAGCCAAGAAGTTCTTTACATTTACAAAGCAGGCATGGTCATATGATACGCAAATGCTCCTTTTGACCATTCTGTGTCCAGCCGCCATGCTCCTATTGCTACCAAAAACTGACTCTATTCATTACTCATGAAAACTTCCCTGTAAACAAAGAAACTTATGGGAGTTTGATTAATCTAGCTCAAGTCTGCTCTCCCAGACTCTAAACGCTCGTGCGCTGTGTACTTCTTTGAAATATCCTTCGGTTCTTTAATTTAGGCTGTGTTATCACTGGACGGGGATGAAAGGGCCAGCGGAGAGCGAGAAAAACACTGGGTCTAATTCCGTTGTTGGCATTGAGGGTTAGACAAAGTTCAGCGGAATACTGAGCCTGACTCGAGTGAACTTCCTATCCGTCATTACAGAATAAAACAGATGTAAAGACACAACAGATATATTTCACCTCAGACTTCTCCTTGGAAGCCACATGCAAAATGTGGAAAATAAAGTTCAAAAAATAACTAACAAAATAAACGGCTAAAAAATATCACACCATATTCCATTTTATAAAAAGTCAATTTAGTAAGACGTTTCTGTCAGGAAAATAAATGTGTTGCCAACATTAACTTTTTAGGCCTTCTGAGCTATAAACTCATGACACTCAACAAATCTCTTGTGTTTTTTTCCATTTTGGCGGAATGAACTGGATTGCTTCTTGAGAATTTTATTCCAACATGCTTTTATATTTTCCTGATCTTCCTATTCTGTCTCACACTTTCCTTTTCTCTATCACATAAGAACATAATTTGCTCATTAAGAACTCTCAGCAAACTGCTGGCACTTTAGGAGCGCATTTGCTTAAAAAATATTCCCCCACTGAGCAAATATTTTCAGAATTACGAGCACTTAAATCCACGTGCGTACAGATGTCACTGGGTAATCCAATAGCGGACACAGATACAATGGCTGGTGCAGTGATATGGGCCGGAAGCTCAGCGGTAAAGAGGAATGTTTATTCTACTTTAAACGCCTGGTGCACTTCCAGCCAATGTCCCTGTTCACATTAGTTTCACATTCTCGGACAATTATGAAATGCTTAGTGACTTTTGCTGGAATGCACACATGACAGCTTCTGCCCAATCTAAGATAAATATCTCTATTATAAAAGGAGGAACCACATTTCCTTTATATACTACATTTTTATTTTTGGCATTTTGAAGTGACTGAAGAGGTGACAGGAAGCGAGGTGGCAGAAAGAGATAAGGGGCGGGATCAGGAAAGGTCCTTTAGATGGGATTCGAACTTGGGACGCCCATGGCGCCAAACTTTTGCTCTCAACAACAAATATACTCCAGAATTCAGCTTAGCAGTTGCAAGTGCCAATAAGACACTTAGAAACTAACTAACCTAACTGTCAGTGTAAAAGGTCCTAACTTGGGTCCTAGAGTCATACCTACCTCCAGTTGTTTTCCTGCTGTAGCGAGTTACCAGTCAGATCAAGTTCTTGAAGACTGGTGCATAACTGAAGATTCAGACAAATGTTCTGCAAATCTAAAAGAGAGTCAGAAATGTAATTTCAGGATTATTTTTAAATTACTTATGACTGAATTACACTACCAGTCAAAAGATTTTAATGTTTTTTAAAGAAGTCTTTTCTGCTCACCAAGCCTGCATTTATTTGATCCAAAGTACAGCAAAAACAGTACAAATCTTAAATATTTTTACCATTTCAAAGCTAAATTTTCAGCATCATTACTCTAGTCTTCTGTTACACATGATCAGAAATCATTCTAATATGCTGATTTGCTGTTCAAGAAACATTTATTATTTTTATTGTCAATATTTAAAACAGTTTAGAACATTTTCTTCAGGGTTCTTTGCTGAATAGAAAGATCCAAAGATCATTTTTAGGAAATAAATAATAGAAATGAATACTTTTTTGAGATCGTTTAAATTTGTGATGAAAAAAACATTTATAATATTAGAAAAAAAAATTATTTCAGGTAAGTTTATAATCATCAAAGAAACCAGAAAAAAACTGTTTTCATCATTATATTAATAAATGTTTTTTGAGCAGCAAATCAGAATATTAGAATGATTTCTAAAGGATCATGTGACTGGTGTAATGAGGCTAAATGCAGCTTTGAAATCACAGGAATAAATTACATTTTTAAATATATTATTATTATTTTAAATAGTAAAAATATTTCACAAATGTAGTTTTTGCTGTACTTTGGATCAAATAAATGCAGGCTTGGTAAGCAGTAGAGAGTTCTTTAAAAAACTTGGGACTGGTAGTATATGACCTACATTTTTACATTTGAAATATTTTGTTTACCTGCATGCCAATGTGACTATTAACTTATTATCAGAGAACTGTACATGTGCAAATGTGTCATTAAATTATTAAAACATTAACTTTAAATCTCAGGGGGACTTCAAGTAAATATTTTAGGAATATTTGGGAATCTCTGCAATAATTAATAAACACCTGTGGCATAAACAAAGTCTTCCAGGTTTTAGATATTTTTGTCAGTTATACATCAGAAGTATTTAGTAACTTGCGTAATTATTAATTGACTGAAAGGTGTGTTTGTGGCAAAATTCAAGCATGGATTTCATTCATTCATTTACATGGCCATTCAACACTGTGAATATTCAAAGATGAATAATATGACACATAGTAGACTTTTTTTAGAAAGGAAACGTCAATACATTATAATTTACTGCTTTTTTTGTGAATTTGTAATCCATAAAAATTATTTTTATAAAAAGTAACTGTAGTCTGATTATGAGTATTTTCAAATGTAATATAATCAAATTACAAGTACTACATTTTTGGAATCTTATTACATATTTTTGGAATCCAGATTACGTGTAATCAGTTACTACCCAGCACTGATGGATGGTTATAATTCTACTGCTTTGGATGCAATCAGCCATTCTGGCCTTAATTGAAGACATTCAAATACTATGATTAAATATTTATATGATTTTGTATACACAAAAATGTTAGATCCAAACCAAAAAAGCACAGTCGAGTCGACTAACCACACTTAAACTCACATAAACTTACCTGACAGACAATTGTGACTGGCATCCAGTGTCCTCAGAGACACCAAGTCCACAAATGGAATTAAATCAGTTACACTGAGGAGAAGGGAAGCCTCATTTGAAACAATAACATCTTAGCACTGTATATTTGTAGGTTTTTATATTAAATGTTTTTAAACAACTTAAAATCTTTAAGCTATAAGACAGTAAAATAAAAAAATAAATAAAAAACGAATTGGAAGATACCAAAAACATTGTGTGCTGCCAACCTAGACATCACCCACAGTATGATGCTCTAGGTAGGCTGCTCACTAGGTTTTGAGACATACCTGTTATGGGCCACAGAGAGGTTTTGGAGCAAAGGCAGCCAATAGGACTCCAGATCATGAACAGAAGATATAAGGTTGTCATCCAGGTAAAGGTCCCTCAGAAGAACATGGTTCTGCAGGACAGGCAGCTATGCCACAGGCCAGAAACAAAAAACAATAACAATTCCCTCTTGAGCAAGTGATCACACAGAAAGTCTTTCCTTCGGTTCCAACTCTGAATGTCCCATTAGCTGAAATGGGTGGAAACTTGTGCCTAATCACTAACATGACTAATATCCAAACGTTAAACGCTAAACAGATAATTCAGTTAAAGTGATGGCAGCCCAGGATTGCTATGAGACTATCAGATTTTTTTATTATTATTATTATTATACGGGTATCATGTAATGAACGCAGTCAATTTACGCATTTCCTGGACACTGCGATGGAAATACGATCCTAAATTAATTAAAAAGTGGTACAAAAGTTTATGATTTCAGTTGGGCTAATTAAAAAAAACATAAAACAGTGGAAACATCAAAATAATGGAAAATTGTGATTATGTTGATCTTGAGATTACTGCTGAAGACATGATAAGGTCATGATCTCATCTTTTAACTTGTTTGTTTCTTTGGTTGTATAAGATTTACCTCAGTCAGACTGTTTCCTCTGAGGTCCAGTGTGTTAAGCAAAGCACAATTCTCCAAACCCTCAATGTGGCTTAGGTGGTTGTACGAACAGTCCAGATGGAGAAGGGTATAAATTTCTTTCAAACCTCTCGTGCTGAGCAGCTGGTTATGGTCCACTGATAATCGCAGAAGCATTTTCAGGGGTCCTAAACCACCTAAGAAAGCAAAGATATATCATTTAGTCAATGCTGGTGTAGGAGTGTATGAGGATAATTCTAGGCCACGGTGACAATATCTAATACCAGCCAAAGGATAATCTAATATAAAAGGCGGCACTGGCGGGACATCATCTAACACTGACAGTAAATACCTTTAAACTGCATTTATCCTTTTCTTTATGATACATTTATTCATATTTATTCAATATGAGGCCATTGTCTTAGAAATGAGACACATCAAGACATATTTAAAAAGGAGAGTGAGGGCAAAAGGCCATTTGAAGACATTAGAATGAAACAATGGTGCCCTCTACTGGACAATGACAGTGCTGAGCATTAGATATAGCTCTGTGTCATAAATGGGAACCAGATATTTTCAACTGAGCAACAGTCAGTGCTTTTAATGAAAAATACATAGAGTGCTTAGTGAAGATACTCACTTAAGCGAGAGATGTTGTTGTGTGAAAGCTGAAGAATTTGCAGATTTTCAGCTCCATCAAGACCATGGATGTTCATCAGCTGGTTCCTGCCCAGCAGGAGGACCTGAAGGTTGGCCAAACCTCCACAATCCACATAGGCAATCGAGTTCTCCTTAATGTAAGAAACAATGGTATATACACTGCTGTTCAAAAGAATTTGAATTTTCTTTAAGTAATTAATACTTTTTTTTTTTTTTTTTTTTTAAATGTGTTTTTATTGAACTTTTAAGTGCATAACAGACTCTGCAATGAGCAATATATTCATCACTCATATCACTTATGATCTCCACCCCCACAAAAAAAAAAAAAAAAAAAAAAAAGGTACATTAACTCCAGAAATTATTTCACAACAAAGCAAATCACACTTCTTTTGTCCAAGCTGAATCTATCAGACATGCTTTGAGCCTTAGCGACTTAGAGGTTCCCAGATAATCAAAAAAAGGATCCCATAATACTTTTATTTAGCAAGGATGCATTCAAATTGATCAAAAGTGTCCATATGGACTTTCATAATGTTACAAATTATTTCTTTTTTTCCAAGTAAAAGCTGGTCTTGTGAACTTTCTATTTATCAAAGAATTCTGAAAACAATGGTCCAAACAATAATAAGACAAGAAAAATGTTTCTTAAGCACCAAATCAGTGTGTAAGAATGATTTCTCAAGGATCATGTGGCACTGAAGACTGAAGTAATGGCTGAAAATTCAGCTTTGCCATCATAGGATTACATTATATTTAAAAAAATCTATAAAAATGTTCTTATTTGTAATAATATACACTGCTGTTAAAAAGAATTTTAATGTTTTTTTAAAGAAACCTTTTCTGCTCATCAAAGCTGTTTATTTTATTAAAAATACAGAAAAAAAATGTAATATTGTGAAATATTATTGCAATTTAAAATAGTTGTTTTCTATTTTAATATACTTTAAAATAGAAGTTATTTCTGTGATACAGAGCTGCATTTTCAGCATCATTACTCCAGTCTTCAGTGTCACATGATCCTCCAGAAATCATTCTAATATGCTGATTTATTATCAATGTTGGAAACAGTTGTGCTGCTTAATATTTTTTTGAAACCTGTGATAGTTTTTTCAGGATTCTTTCGTGGATAAAATGTAAAAAACAACAGCATTTATTTGAAATGAAAATCTTTTTTAACAATATACACTACCGTTATAAGTTTGTGTCAATATAATATATATATATATATATATTTTTTTTTTTTTTTTTTTTTTTTTTTTCAAAATTAGTTTAGAAGAAATGAATACTTTTATTCAGCAAAGATGTGGTAAATTGATAAAAAGTGATAGTAAACACTTTAGTTAGAATTGATTTCTATTTTGAATAAATGCTTTTTTTTTACTTTTGAAACATCAAGGAATCCTGAAAAAAGTATCACAGATTCCACTTTCAGAACAAAAATTTACAGATAATGTACTCATCACACCCTTGTCATCCAAGATGTTCATGTCTTTCTTTCTTCAATCACAAAGAAATTATGTTTTTGAGGAAAACAGCTTAGGATTTCTCTTCATATAATGGACTTCTATGGTGTCCCCAAGTTTTAACTTCCAAAATGCATTTTAAATCCAGCTTCAAGGGCCCTAAACAATCCCAGTCGATGAAGAAGGGTCTTATCTAGTGAAACGATTGGTTATTTCCAAAACAAATTGACAATTTGTAAAAAATTTTAACCACAAATGCTGGTCTTGTCTCATCTCTGCTATGCACATTCATAGTCTGTGTGATCCAGGTTAATACAGTTAGGGCATGTCAAAAAACAACATCTCGTTTTCATCTTCAACTTCAAAATCGTCCTACAACACTGTTTTACCTTTTCTTGCAAAGGGCGTTTGATCTTCTTTGTACGTTCACTTTGTAAACACTGGGTTGGTACTTCTGCAGCGATGTAGAATGATTCTGAAGTTAGGGAAGAAAACGAGTTTTTCGACATACCCCTAACTGTATTGACCTGGATCACACAGACTATGCATGCGCATCCCAGAAACGTGAAAAGACGAAGATTTGAAGTTAAAAAGTATATAAAGCGTTTCACTAGATAATACCCTTCTTCATCGGCTGGGATTTTTTAGAGCCCTTTGAAGCTGGATTTAAACTACATTTCGGAAGTTCAGACTTGGGGGCACCATAGTAGTCTATTAAATGGAGAGAAATCCTCAAATGTTTTCCTCAAAAGACATAATTTCTTTACGACTGAAGAAAGAAAGACATGAACATCTTGGATGTCAAGGGGGTGAGTACATTATCTGTAAACCTTTGTTCTGAAAGTGAACTAATCCTTTAAGCAGCATAACTGTTTCCAACACTGATAATAAATCAGCATATTAGAATGATTTCTGAACGACTGTGTGACACTGAAGACTGGAGTAATGGCTGATGAAAATTCAGCTTTACATCACAGACATAAATCTTATTTGAAAGTGTATTAAAATAGAAAACTTTATTTGATGTTTTAAATTGCAATAATATTTCATAATATTACTTTTTTCTGTATTTTTGATTAAATAAAAGGAATTTTGATGCGCATAAGAGACTTCTTTAAAACTTATATAATGCAATTCTTACTTGTACATCAATATATCTGATCTCAGTGCACTGGTTCAATCCATCCAAGGATGTGAGACCGCAGCGTCTAAGGGTCAAAGTCTGCAGTCTGTTACACTCGGACAGTGTAGACAGGCTACATCCTGGCAGGTCTTCCAGCGTCACTGTTGTAACCTGATTTTTACAAAACAAATACAATAGTCAGACACAGCATGAACATACAAGACACAGTCATGAAATGGGTTTCAAGTTTAATTTCTACCTGTTTGAGAGAACTCCAAGCTCCTGTTTTGAGAATGGTGTCCACAGACAGAGGGGGTAAACTGGGGACTCTTCTTTTTCTTGGGCCTCTTTTTTGAGACTGCTGTTGTGCAGAGGATCCCTTCCTTTTATTCTGCAATGATAGTTTGGACCAGGGAGTGCAGCTCATCATCCAGGCCAGTCGCTTCTGTTCTGTGCTGTCAGGCAGACATATTGAAATTGATTCTTGGCTTTTTGGTTCATGGTCCTCAAGCTCAGTAGCTGTAGTATTTTGATGCCCCCTAGTGTCCATAACAGGTGCTACTACAGCCAAGTACATATCTGCATTAACATTTTGGTGATATGCAATGCTTGAGGAACCAACTGGATTAATACCAAGGTCATTGGAGAGAACTTGATGTACATTTATATGGGACTCTGCAGGGGTTTTGCTAACTTCAAGGCCTTTTCTTGGCTGTGAGAGATTTACCGGAGAGTCGAGCTCTTCATTGCTCTCAACTGTTTTTCCTTCTTCATGGCTCTTTATTTTATCTTCCCAACTTTTTATTTGTGGTCTTGTATCTTCTAATCTTCCTGTGGCTTCTGTGATTATGCTTTTAGTTTTGTCCTGTTTCTTCATCTTATTCCTGTCACCCTCCATTTTCTTTTCATGCCTTGATCTTTCATGATTAGATTCTATTTTTATCACTTTTACCTCATTGCCTTTGTTCTCCTTTTCCCCTCTTTCCTCCTTTCTTTTACATTCATCCTTCACCTGGCTACTTTTTTCCTTTTCTTTATTTGTCTTATCTACATCTTCTTCTTGTCTTCTGCAATCACCTTCTACTCTTGTAATGTTGTTCTGCTCCTGCCTTTTCTTCCTCTTCTCATCTTCCTCCTCTTTCCTCTTCTGCTGTTCAAGTCTTTGCTCCTTCTCCAGACGATGGCGCTCTTGTTCCTTAGCTCTTTCATAATCTGCTCTGCGTCTCTCCATCTCCTCCCTCTGAGTGCGTTCTTCTTCCTCGATCCTCTTTCTCTCCTCTTCTCTCTCCTTCTTCATCTTCTCCCATTCCCTCTTCTCCTCCTCACGTCTCCTCTCCTCATCTTTCTTTCTCTTAAGCTCTGTTTTGGTCCAGCGGCGTGCTAATGTTCCTCTGAGAGCAGCTTGAATCTTTGTTGCTGCTGTGCAATGAAGTTTCTGGGTTCTCCTTCTCTCCTCCTCCTGAGCCTTTTCAAAGGCGTGTTTCTCCTCCTTCATCTGCTCCTCGAGTTTCCTTATTAAATTCTAAAAAGGAACCAAAAAGTTGTACACTTACTTGAGCAGACATTTTATATTTATTTAGTTTTATTTTTGTATGCTTTTGTCACATTTAATAAAAACACATCCTCAACAATCTAAGACATATTTAAAGTCACCTGCTGTTTATCCAACTCCAGTTGAAGATCTTCTGTGTGGTGAACTTCGTTTTTCACTCCAACATTCTGAAACTGTAATGAATTTTGTTACTCAATCATCTTTTCTCATAATTTTAAGATTTTACTATCAAAGACAAATAAAAAAAACAGTCTTACCAGAGTGGCCTCCTCTATCTTCTTCAACTCCTCCTCAAACTTCATCAGTCCTCTCCTCCTTCTTTCCTCTTCTTCTCTTTCTGAGTTCAAATGCAGCTCTCTTTCTACCTCCTGTGCAGCTAATTTCTGCTCCTCTTCCTCTCTTAGTCTTTTCTCTAATTCTCTCCACTCAAGACTAAGTTGCAGTTGACTCTCAGTGCATATATTATCTAAAAACAGAGTGAAGATACAATTCTGTGAATATAAAGAGGCTAATATGAATCTATGCAAAACCATTGCATATTTAATGCAGCATAATCTGTTTTTAATAGTGTTAATAAACTTAAAATACAGTCCCATCTAATCACGTCATTACAGAAAACATACCTCCCATGCCTGACATATTTGTAATCTCCCACTGGGCATTCTGTGGATCAGTGTCTTTTAGATGTCCAGCTTGTTCCACTAATTCAGAGATAACCTGACAAAAAAAAAAAAATTATAACATTTTTATAATCATAGACTAACAAAACAGGATCTGAGAGTTTTCACGATGAGCCATCAATCGGCCAATATTGACTGAATTTATGTACATTACTGAACTTAAACAATGCCACTGAACCGAACAGAACTTGCATATTTTGCTTATTTTTGCTGCTAAAAATGGTCAGTTATTGTCATGTTTTGGGCTGTATTAATCGGTCGAACTGGGGAAAAACTATTGGAGCACGATAGGCTGCCAAAAGTTATACCAAATCAAGGAGAAGAGTGCAAAAAATCTTTCTGAGGAACAAAAGGTGTTTGTGGTTGGCAAAATTGAACCAGGCTTATCAGGGCAAGAATCTTGACATTTGTGTTTGTTCTTATAATTTCCGGTCAGGTAGGTGAAATATTAGGCCAATATCTTAATACTTCACGTACATATTTTTATCACCTATTAACCTTAGTTTGTCAAAATATCACACCATTTCCTGCATACTAAGTCCTTCTCTATATGATTTAGCATGATTTAAACAGCGTAAATTAACAGAACAATGTATTTAGTAGTATATTCCATGCTGTTGTTTATATCCGAGTATCTCCAATATGACCGTGCATCCGGGTAATTGACCAAATTGTGATGTAAGTGAAACCCTTTATACACCATCTGAGTATTATGCTGCATGTCTAAGGGGAAATAATGGTGATTTACAGCCTTAAATTTAAGGGAGAATTTATATTGACTAAACACAAACCAAACTAGGGTACATAACAGATCATTTGTTACTGTGATGGACAAACTGAATTAAAGGTTAAAATAAAGGTCAAAACACAGACAGTTAGTTTTTTCGCTGTTATGACTCAGATAGGATAATAATCCCATTTTCATTTAACCGCAAACAAATAACCATGACTCACTTGCTCTTTCCACTTTATGGGGTCGTCTATGAAATCTGCAGCTGGTTCATTTGTAGGATTATCACTTTGATTAATGTGAGAAAGGTTCTGGCTTGAAAGGTCTGTTAGTAAACAGAAAAGGGGAAAAAATGCAATGCCTCTAAGAAACGTTTAAGTCATTTTAATTAAGGCTTTAAATCAGTTCTATTTAAAAAAAAAAAAAAAAAAGTTTACTTACCGTTTTCTTCAACATCTTCAATGATTAATTGTTCAAAGGCATTAATACGATTTCTTGACGCTTCAACATATGTGAGTACTGAGTCAGGAAGCTCATCTTCTGCATGCAGCTTTTGTAAAAACTGATTAGTGTTAATGCTGTACTGACAGGTATACAGCAAACATAAAAAAATGTTTGGATACAAATTTGGATTAACTCTTTGAATTACACTATCCATCAAAAGTTTCTGAACAGTAAGATTTTTTTTTTTTAAGTTTCTTCTGCTCACCAAGCCTGCATTTATTTGATCCAAAGTACAGCAAAAACAGTAATATTGTGAAATATTTTTACTATTTTATATACTATTTAAAATAACTGTTGAATATCATTTAAAATTTAATTTATTCCTGTGATTTCAAAGCTGAATTTTTAGCATCATTACTCCACTCACATGATCCTTCAGAAATCATTCTATTATTCTGATTTGCTGCTCAAAAAACATATATTATTATGTTGAAAACAGCTGAGTAGAACTGTTTCAGGTTTCTGTGATGAACAGAAAGTTCAGAAGAACAGTATTTAGCTGAAATAGAAATCATCTTTTGTAACATTATAAATGTGAGTGTAAACTGAGTGATCTTTGGATCTTTCTATACATCAATAGTGAAGATATTTCACAATATTACTACTTTTGCTGTATTATTGCTGTATTATTTTGCTATACAAATAAAGCTTTTTAAAATAATGTGGGTTAAAGAAAAACCGGCTGAGTAAAAAAGTAGCCTAGATGTTTAAGAAATAAATTATACAAAAAAAAAAAAAAATGGCCACTTACATTTCCATCCAAAACAGTGTAGTTGTCATCGTCTGATTCTGAATCATTTTCATAAGAATGTAGGTGTAATTTCATCAGCTCCTCATCTATTGCCTGTTCGATATCATTCATCATTATTCGTCTGGGATCAAATCAACCAGCTTCCTGAGAAGACGAAACGTAACCTATTTGAGAGCGAGGCAAATAGGCAAACTGTAAATGACGCAAATTTGCAGCTGAAGTAAACTATATCAGTGTCATAACAGTATAAAAACATAACTAATGATGAAATCAGAAAGGCAACTCATAAGTATTTTACAAACACTTCGTCTTTCTGACTTGCCTTTATTGGATGCCAAGCACCTGCTTCTCTGTTTACCTCATGTTTATACATTCGCGTCCACCATAGTTGCTATGGAAACAAAAGTGTACAGAGTGGCGTGAGGGACAAACTTCATGAAGAACACTTGTGGTGTGCTAGGTTGAATATTTGCGGGACGCACTTCTTTCAAAATTTTAAATTAATTTACGATTACATTTTTGATGTAAGTAAGTAAATAAAGAAGTACAGAACTAAATGAAAAATCGTAAACAAAACTTTTCAAAATACACGTTTTAACAACTGTTTTGAAAACGGTTTTGTTCATTTGTTTGCTTTTACTGAATCACAAAAGAGGGTTTGTCCTTATGTCATGGTTTGGTCAGTTACCCAGATGCGTGGCCATATTCACAATACTCGGATGCAAACAACAGCACTTCAGTTCAGTTCACTGGTTTATAATAGAGAATATATTATAATTATTACTATTATTATTATTATTATTATATAGATTATATATTATATAAATCAGTGGTTCAGTTCCATTCATTAGGCATTGTTTACGTTCAGTGCCAGTATGGCCAACACTCTATTAACACTCTATTGTCTGGGCAGTTAAAGGAGAAGTTCACTTTTTTCCAGAACACAAATTTACAGATAATTTACTCACCCCCTTGTCATCCGAGATGTTCATGTCTTTCTTTCTTCGGTCGTAAAAAAATCGTGTTTTTTTTTTAAGGGAAAACATTTCAGGATTTCTCTCCATATAGTGTACTTCTATCCTATTGGCGTAAGTTTGCAGTTTCTAAAATGCAGTTTAAATGCAGCTTCAAACGGTTCTAAACAATCCCATCCAGGGTCTTATCTAGTGAAACAATCCTACATCACTGTTTACTCTTTTACCTTTTTTCTTTGTAAAGGGCATTTGATCTTCTTTGCACGTTCACTTTGTAAACACTGGGTCAGCACTTCTGCAGTGATGTAGGATGATTTTAAAGTTGGAGGAGAAAAATAAGATGTGAGTTTTTCAACCTATCCTAACTGTCTTGAATCGGAATAGAAACCTCCATTTCTTTACGACTGAAGAAAGAAAGACATGAATGTCTTGGATGACAATGGGGTGAGTAAATTATCTGTACAGTTTTGTTCTGGAACTGAACTTCTCCTTTAATTCCAGCACACATTATTTTTATATTTGTCGCCCCCTTGTGGCAACATAGTTCATTAAAACCAGTCCCCTTTGTTGGCCTGGTACATTAGAACAAACAAAATGTCATTAAATTGAAACTGATTGAACTGATTTCACAAGAAGACTAACCTTGATCATTTGATGCACTATCAGAATCAGTAAGTATTCTGTAATTTAGGCTATTTGGGCTGGAGTGCTTTTGATGTTTTGTATTTTTACTGAAGGTCTATTGACCAGCTTCTCACTGCAAAAAGTTGTGACAGATTGTGTTTTTTATTTATATTGATTCATTTGGAATGCAGTAATTTTTATCCAAAGCATTCAACTACATATGGGACAATTTTTAAGTGGTCAGTTCCTCTGAGTGCCTGCTGGAGTCTTTTGAAGTCAAACCAACTGTCCGTGTTTCATCAGATCCCGAAGAAGCATTCACCAAGTTCAATTGCTCAAAAAGGCCCCATCAGCAAGCCTTGTCCGCTTCAATTAGCGGAGAGTGGCATCGACCCCTTTGTTAGTGGGCAAGGTGTCCAGAGCCTTTGTCTGAGAGCATGGAACCCAGACAGAGACTAGACAGGCAGTGGCTGCAGATTTACACTGCAGATTAGAGCAGTCAAAGCCTGCTCAGCTCTGAACAGAGCTTAAGTTTGGATAGTGTCCCTGTGTTTATACTGTAAAGGGTTTTCTGTTACTGGTCTGTTGCCATTATCTGGTCACTGCTCTTCAAGCTGATTGTTTCCATTCATTCTTTCAGAGTGGGTTAGAGTGGAAGAGAAAAAACTTGTTGAATAAAAAGCAGCTTCGGCTCTGGGCGGCTATCTGTGAGTGTGGAGTCTTCCTTATGGGCTACTATTATAAACCACATAAAATCACTGGTAAAGGGTTAGACATGACATTTATTAATCTCAACCCTCTAGTTTGTTACAGCAGGATCTTAAAAAGGATAAAGTCCTTATATATTTTGTTATAAAATCTTGTGTCGGTCGTACCTCTGTATTTCCTTCCAGTTGCATTCCCAACCTTCTGATTATTCCATGACTAAATCGAACCCAATGACATAGACCAGATTTCCTGAGAAAGAAGACTTTAGGACCACACTGAAATTAATCCCCTCATTGTCAAATATCTCCAAGAGCTTGTGAAGGCACCGCTGTCCACTCCAATTCCCACATTAATTCCATTATCCTGGAACATGGACAGTTAAGATATGACAAAAGGTACCAGGCAGAGGGAGATAAAGATAAAGGGAGATAGAAAAAAACAGATAGGAAAGAGTATTATTACTTTTTTTTCATCAGGATAAAGGTAACTACAGCATGGGTGGGTTTCAGCAATGCTATGTGAAAAGTGTCAGACTACATTAAATACTGATTCACTCAAGACTCTTGTGAAAAGCCTCCTACGGTCTGATGATTGCTGGGCACTCATTTAGAATATTTCTTTAGAATCAAATTAAATGGATTTTACATTATGTTGTTCAGATATATAGTAAATATCACTTATTTCAGTCAAATGAGCACTCATCATACATACACCTTGCAGAATCTGCAAAATGGTAATTATTTTACTTAAACAAGAGGGACCATACAAAGTAAGAGAAAGTAATGGTTGAACATATATAAAAAATGACCCCGTTCAAAAGTTTACATATGCTTGATTCTTAATACTGTGGCCTGAATGATTCACAGCTGTGTTTTTTGTTTTGCTTTGTGATAGTTGTTCATGAGTCCATTGTTTGTCTTAAACAGTTAAACTGCCCGCTGTTCTTGAGAAAAATCCTTCAGGTCCAACAAATTCTTTGGTTCTTCAGCATTTTTGTGTATCTGAACCCTTTCTAACAATGACTATGATTTTGAGATCCATCTTTTCACACTGAGTACAACTGAGGGACTCAAACGCTCACTGATGCTTCAGAAGAAAAAACAATGAAATAAGCCAGGGTGTGAAAACCTTTGAACATAATGAAGATGTGTACATTTTTATTATTTTGCTTAAATATATATATTTTTTTTTTTTCATTTAGTACTGTGCTTCAGAAGAATACTTACATGTTTCCCAGAAGACAAAATAAGTAAAATTTGCCATAATCTTTAAATTGAAAATGTATTGTTTCCTTCTGTTAGATTCATACAAGTGCCTTAGTTGTCTTCAGTGTGAAAAGATGGATCTTAAAATCGTAGAGTCATTGCTGGAATTGGCTCAAATACACAAAAATGCTGAAAAACCACAGAATTTGTGGTTCAGAATTTGTGGTTGTGGCACAGAACAGTGGGCAGTTTAACTGTTCAGGACAAACAAGGGACTCATGAACAACTATCACTTAAAAAAACAAACAAAAAAAACAACAACTGTGGATTATTCAGGTAACAACACAGCATTAAGAATCACTTGTATGTAAACTTTTGAACAGGGTCATTTTTATAAATTCATCTATTATTTTCTCTTTTGGACTATATGTAAATGTCTTTTATGTGAAATATCTAATTTAGGTCAGTACTAAATAAAAAATAACATGGATTGTGTATGATCCCTCTTATTTTGATTAAATAATTAACATTTTGCAGATTCTGTAAGGTATATGTAAACTTTTGACTTCAACTGTATGTTTATTTATTGCACAGAGCCACTTTGTTAAAAAAAATATAGGCCTAGAGCTGAATACTATTAATTGTTATAATAATACATTAACAAAGTAATTGAATTCTTCCACTCAGAATATTACCCACATCAGCCAACAAATTTACCATCTGTTATTGGTTATATAAAATAAATAGAGCAAAACTTGTGACAGCAGCAAAGCATCATGTTACCCAATTCATGGCGTACTTAGGACATTAACTATTTAACAGTTAGCTAGGACAACCTGCCATCTGTGACTGACTGGTGTGTGTTTGTCATCATCACATGTTGGAAACATTCTCAAAATAATGCCTCATACAAGAGCCACTGGGAGATGTATAATGCATGCATATGCATGTATAATGCATAATTCCTATGCAGTGATATTTCAGTATTTTAGATTTAGTTTACTAGTCCCTTGAGATGTCCGTAGCATAGCTGGCTTTATGTTTCATCTAATGATGTCATGGATTAATCCTTATCACCAATGGAAACTGGTACACCACACTGTGCTGAGTGCAACGTCACACTAAATTTCTGAGAGGGAACATCTGACATTAAGATCACCTCCAGCTATCAGCAGAGGACAATCACATGTCACAGCTATTAGCCTACTGGGAACAAGAAAGCCCTTTATTACTTTAAAATTATTTACATGTTTTCAATTAAGAGTCACTTTCCAGAGCTTTCAAACTCACTGTTCCTCAATGGTGGGAATCACAACAAATCTTTAAGAATTTATGAATTTAAGAATCTTTATGACCTCCTGGATGAGTTGTCGTTGTGCTCTTGGAGTCATTTTGGTAGGCCAGCCATTCCTGTGAAGGTTTATCACTGTTCCAAGTTTTCTACATTTGTGGATAATGGCTCTCACCATGGTTCGCTGGAGTCCCAAAGCCTTAGAAATGGCTTTTTAACCCTTTCCTGAGTGATACATGTCAACGACTTTGTTTCTCATCTGTTCTTGAATTTCTTTACATTGCGGCAGGATATGTTGCTCTTTCAGATCTTTTAACAGGTTTCACTTTGTCAGACAGGTTCCGTTTGAGTGATTTCTTGATTCAACAGTTCTGGCAGTAGTGTGGCTAGTGAAATTTAACACAGCTTTCATTTTATTAAATAATGTGGTTTATCACAGCTTAACAGGAGGAAGTAATTATTTTTTTACATAGAGCCAGATAGGTTTGGGTAGCTTTTTTCCTTTAATAAATGAAATCATCATTTAAAAACTGCATTTTGTATTTACTTGCATTATCTTTTTGTAATATTACATTTTGTTTGATGATCTGAATATTTTAATATGCATAAAAAATGTTCATGCTTATCTTGTTCTAGCTCTGCAATGCGTGTCTTTACGCATTGCTTAATCATGTTGGAAAACTTTTGCACAATTAGTTCTTCATCTGTGTACTTCAGTTTAAAAAGGAGGGGTAGGGCAAAAAGAGTTGTACCTTTTTTTGTAAAGTACGTTTGAATTTCTTTGCATGTTCACTTTGTAAACACTGGGTTGCTACTTCTGCCTACATCACACATGTGGAATTACAAAATGCGTGAGAGTTGAGCAAGTGCAAGACGAGCATTTATGGTTAAAAAGTTTTTTTTTTTTGTTTTTTTTTTTAGAAAATTATACCCATCATTTTGCTAGATAAGACACTTATTCCTTGGCTGGGATTGGTTGAACCTGCACTGAAACTGCAGTTTGGACCTTCAACCCCCATTTAGGTCCACGATGTGGAGAAAAATCTTGCAATGTTTTCCTCAAAAAAATTAATTTCTAAATTTATTTTTGACTGAAGACAGAAAGACATCATATCTTGGATGACATGGGGGTGAGTAAATGATCTGGAAATTTTCATTCTGGTAGTGAACTTGTCCTTTAGGTCATTTTGTGTTCTCTATAGCGCCACCAATAGTGCAATTTACGCGCATTTATTTCCTGAGGCGCGCGTTTCAGACCTTTATTCATCATTTTTCGTTTATGCAATTTACAGTTTTATCTGTAAAACAAAAGGCATAATACAAATCCAGACAAAACTGCAGCGTTCCACGTTGTTATTGGACTCATATAAGCCTGTGTCATTATCTAAGATTTCAGCCATTATTGAAAAGCTGATGCAAGATAACCAAGCACGAAGTTACAATACCGGTACACCCCAAAAACCAGCTTGTGGGCAATGTAGTGGGTTGTACCACTCTGTTTCATTTAATGGGGGTGTGGGATTTAGATTTAAAATCATTTTACAAACATAACAAACATAGTTTGAAGCAAAATGCAATGTAATATTGTCATATTATTTGATGTGGTAAAATATATTACGTTAATAGCCCACATAAGACACGACTAGTTGAGTTCTTCGGGGAACTCAAATCAGTTTCCACTACAATTGCTTGTGGGTCGGACTATACGGATAGACAGTAGAGCATCTGCGCCTCCTGCATCACATTTACATCAGATTGTACATGAGCTATACGTCTACATCCAAACCATCGAATATAAACCACCTTTAAGCCGAAACAGACGATTTCCATTTCCTTTTGATTCGGTATAAGGTAAGATGATTTTTTTCTCCCTCTCTCTATTCGATTGTGCTGATTTAGTCTACGGGGTGATGAGAGAACGGCTGCGCAATCACATGCAGTGTGTATGATGAAACATCGCACATGGGTGACATAGTAAATTCGGGCGGGGGTTCTAAAATGAAGTTCTTTAGAAATATATATTTCATTCGTAAATAATTATTTCTTTCCGCTTGAGCATAATTTGCTATTTTAGCCAGTGTAATAAACCCGTCTCATCATTTTCCTACAATAAGCGGAAATTAAATAAGATCTACACAATGGCCTTTGATTATAACATATTATTTACTTTAGCCTATATTCTTGACATCCTATGCGCATGTAGATTCCATGGCCTTGTTTTAAAAATCCCTTTTTTAATGGGATTTTAATTTTAAAATATTTTAGTGTTAGTTTTTATTGTATTTTACTGTAAATTCAGTAACGAAGAGGCCAAAATGTGTTCTACATGAGGCTGGATTATAAAAAAGGTGCAGCCTTGAGAAAAATCTATTTATCACATGAGCAGCGACTGTGCGAGCGCGGCGCCGCGCAGCATCATTCACATTTGTACACTCGTGGTTCCGTGTACAATATACAACCAGATCTTCTCGGCCACAAATGATCAATTTAATAACGCAACTACTATTTTATTTTTTTTACTAACCATCTATTGCGAAACCGGCATCCTAACCTGCTGTTATGGGGTGCTGCGGCCACGTGACTACAGAAAGCGCGCTCTTGTCTGTTTGGGTTCGTATGCAAATGAACCGACCTCGTGCTCTGAAGAGGGGCTAAATTATTTAGATACGAAATATGATCGTGTTCCGAAGCATCCAGTTGGCTTGAGTGACGTTTAATGTCGGATGGAATAAGCTGTGATGCGAGTGATTGTTACTCACAGCCACCTGCTACTGAAAATACTGTGTTGCGCCTTGTGCGTTGTGCATCCGATTTTCTGTGACTACAATAAAGTTATATATAGCCTATATTTTTTAAGGTCAAAAGTTTACATACACCTTGCAGAATCTGCAAAATGTTAATTATTTACCAAAATCAGAGGGATCATACAAAATGTATGTTATTTTTTATTTACTACTGACATTTCACATAAAAGACATTACATATAGTCCCCAAGAGAAAATAATAGTTTAATTTAGAAAAAAAAAAAAACCCTGTTCAAAAGTTTGCATATACTTGATTCTTAATACTGTGTTGTTACCTGAATTATTATTATTATTATTATTATTATTATTATTATTATTATTATTATTATTATTATTATTATCATTATCATTATCATTATTATTATTATTATTATTATTATAGTGATTTGGATTGTTCATGAGTTCCTTGTTCATCCTGAACAATTAAACTAGCTGCTGTTCTTCAGAAAAATCCTTCAGGTCTCAAGGTTTTTCAGCATTTTTTGTGTATTTGAACCCTTTCCAACAATGACTGTATAATTTTGAGATCCATCTTTTCACACTGAGGGACGAATATGCAACTATTACAGAAGGTTCACACGATCACTGATGCTCCAGAAGGAAAACAATGCATTAGGAGCCAGGGGTGTAAACAGAATTTTATATTACATATTATTTTGTCAAAAAACATTTTTTCATTTAGTACTGCCTTTCAGAAGCTACAGAAGATACATACATGTTTCCCAGAAGACAAAATAAGTTACATTTACCCTGATCTTCCAATTAAAAAGGTTTTCACCCGACCGGCTCTTAATGCATTGTGTTTTCTTCTAAAGCATCAGTGAGCGTTTGAACTTTCTTTTAATACTTGCATTGCGAGTCCCTCAACTGTCCTCAGTGTGAAAAGATGGATTTCAAAATCGTAGTCATTGTTGAAAAGGGTTCAAATACACAAAAATGCTGAAAAAAAGAATTTGTGGGACCTGAAGGATTTTTCTGAAGAACAGCAGACAGTTTAACTGTTCAGGACAAACAAAGGACTTATGAACAACCATCACAAAACAAAACAAAAAAAGCTGTGGATCATTCAGGTAACAACACAGTGTTAAGTATCAAGCGTATGTAACTATTATTTTCTCTTGTGGACTATATGTAAACGTCTTTTATGTTAAATATCTTATTCAGGTCAGTAGATAAATTATCCAAACTACCTAAGATTTTCTTAAAATTACACTTGTCTCATCCATATAGGATATACAGGAGGAGGAGCGGCCTGCGAATTAGTCAATTAAAAAACAGTGTCAGTGTCTGCCTGTCAGTCACCATTAGCGTTGGGTTTGATTGAAATGTTATTAAAGGGCAGGAGATTTGAAAAAGCTTAAGAATCTGGTGAAAATTATTCAAAATATCAGGCAAATTATTGACACATTGCATCATGTCAGGGGACTTAACCTGTCTAGTTTCTGTTCTTTGTTTTTGTATCTAACAGGAAACCTGTAGCGTAAAAATGAGAAGATAAATATTTCAGCAACCCACACATTCCTCCATTGACTAAATCTCACTCTCTGACCTGCCTTTGTACATTTGACCTCAAACCTGCCCTTCCGAAAAGGACTTCCTAAAATCCCTTCCTCCCCCATTGCCAAAAAAAGACATTTTCAAATGCCCAAAAACAGCAAAAACGTCAAGAGAGAGATTGACGATGACGAAGTTACGGAATCTGTCAAAGATTTGCTCTCCAATGAAGACAGCTGTGAGGACTCTTTCAAGAAGAGCTCTCTAATGGTAGGAGATGTTAAACAGAATAAGGAACGGGATGTTGAGGAGGGCTCAGAGGAGGACGACGAGGAGGAGGAAGAAGAAAGGCCTGCCTGGAGCAGCAAGCTTCAGTACATTCTAGCCCAAGTGGGCTTCTCAGTGGGCCTGGGCAATGTCTGGAGGTTCCCCTATTTGTGCCAGAAAAATGGTGGCGGTAGGTTATGATGAATGGATGAAATTAATTCTGTTTCAATTCACTAACACATGCTTAGACACAAAGGAACTGCATTTCTAAGACTTAAAGTCAGACACATGTCTGACACCTCTTTTGCAAGTTCTCATTATGCATTTCCTCCTTTAATTCCAGGCAGTGTATTTTCAGTGCCAAAGCAAATGCCATTTTGGGGTTTCATAATTCTTATTATAACTAAGCAACACATTTTTATTCAACACAAACTCCAATTGGAGTAAGAATAGTACAATCAACGAACATATCAATCAATAAAAACAACTTAGAATTAGTTGTTTGAGAGAGAGATCTAAGTTCCCACAATAGGCACGTATGGCATTGAAATGAATCGTTTTGCTTGTGCAGGATAATCACAGGTTATATTACCCATCTCTGATTATACAAAGCTGTTTAATGTCAAGAGAAAGCAGATTACAGCTCCTTACCCTGGTTTCCCTGAGACCAATGACATACATTAGATATGATTACTCGTGTCTTTCTCTTTGTTCTCCTTATTTCATTTGCAAAAGACACTTTCAGAGTGAGTCAGTGACTTTTGTATCAGAGAGAAACACAGAAGAGAAGCAAGCTATCATTTTAAAAGGAATGCTACTGTCTTACTTTTGGGTTTCATATAGTAGTGACTGTTGTGTTTGTACTGTATATAGTCGTACAGTAGTTTGTGTCAAAGGCCTGTTGTCTGCACAAGAGTTTGACCACAACCCTGTCATGTCTTACTTTCCAGGTTATAATAAGTGAGTGTGGCCACCCTGCTGTGCAGATCAGTAATTAGATTAAATAGGCCACTGTGTGTGGGCCGTGTCTGTCTCTGTCTTTGCCAGGGCAGAGCACCCACAACACTGCACCATCTGTGTGCCATCAATGACAGCACGTTTTGTCCTCAAAGAAACACCCCTACAACGTTTTGCAGTTTCAGTCTGCCAGATGTCATCTTATGCACAACCTGTAGAGTCACCAGTTCTTCAGCCAGCATCCCACAGTGTCCCAATATGACCTACATTACAAATCTTAAACAAAATGCAAAAACATTCTAAAAAGTTTTGAAAGTAAATTGGGCACAAGATTTAAAGACACTTATTGCTGGCCACAATAAAGCTTTTAATATAATTCGGTGTTAAAACATTGAAATCGGTGACGAAGCTCATCCTTTTCATTACGTAGCAAAGTCTGGGTTAGGTGCAAGCTCCAGAAATTGAATTAAGCCGATATAACAGAGAGAATCGATACTAAATGGCCTGAAATTGTTAATGACATTTCCCAAAGCCTGGACTGCAAGGTTGGCACCCAACAAAACTGAAACTAAATCAAAAACCATAAAAATATAAAAAACAAACTACTAGAAATTACAAAATTGTTAACTAAACAACCAAACAGAAAATATTAAAATAAAAACTCTAAATATATATAAAATATATTACCATTTTTTTAATGTTTTTTAGAGAATCTCTTCTGCTTACCAAGCCTGCATTTATTTGACCCAAAGTACAGTAAAAACAGTACAAATCTGAAATATTTTTACTGTTCAAAATAAATATATTGAATATATTTTAAAATTTAATTAATTCCTGTGATCAAAGCTACATTTCAGTCACATGAACCTTCAGAAATCATTCTAATATGTTGATTTGCTGTTCAAGAAACATTCTATTATTATTATTATTATTATTATCAATATTTAAAACAGTTGAGTACATTTTTTTTCAGGATTCTTTGATGAACAGAAAGATTCAAAGATCAGGATTTATCTGAATAAAAAGCTTTTGTAACATACACTATACATTCATGCTTGGAGTCAGTATAATTTATTGTATAATCACAGCATAATTATAGAAATTAATACTTTTATTTAGCAAGGATGCTTTACATTAATCAAAAGAGATGATAAAGACATTTATATTGTTACAAAATATTTCTGTTTCAGATAAATGCTGTTCTTCTGAACTTCTATTCATCAAAGAAACCTAAAAAAAATCTACTCAGCTGTTTAATATTTTTTTTTAAGCAGCAAATCAGAATATTAGAAGGATTTCTGAAGGATCATGTGACTGGAGTAATGATGCTAAAAATTAAGGCATGAAATCACAGAAATAAGTTACATTTTACAATACATTAAAACAGAAAACAGTTCTTTTAAATAGTACAATTAATTAAAAATTATACTGCTTTGCTGTACTTTGGATCGAATAAATGCAGGCTTGGTAAGCAGAAGAGACTTTAGAAAACATTAAAAATCTTACTGTTCAAAAACTTTTGATTTTGATGAATACCTGTCATTTCCTTTTTGTAAATGATGCTGCAGTTTATGTACCCAATTCTATGTCTCTAAATATAACAGATGGTGGTGTTTTGCCTGTGGATCTCAGTAAGTTTCTGTGTGTTAAAACACATGACTTCAACATGTTTGAAGAGCAGCAGCCCTACAGTGCTCTTAAAGCAATGCCATTGTATTAAAGTTGTCCCCCATAAGGCACTGGAAAGGAATGCACTATTCTGTGCCACTGGCAATGCTTGAACAGTTTTAAAATGTCAGTCTCGTCCTTCTTTGGCTCTCAGTAAACAGAGTTTAATTCAAGAGAGAAAATATTTGCAAATAATCATAGTGGGTTACCCCTTTCATTCATATTTTGTAAAATACTGTAAGATTAGACCAGTGTTGTTATTCTTATCTAAAAATAAAATGATTAAAAACTGTTGGCATTATTTATAATAGATGAATAAAAAAAAATTCTTGACTTAAAAATGTTGCTTTGGCAACCAACTAAAGTTTGAAATAGTGAAATCACTAAAAAAATAAATTAAAATCATTTAAAGCTTGGAAACTGGAAATATAAAGACAATATCTTATCAATAAATACTTTATAAATACTAAAATAACACTGGAAACAGAAAAATTTACATGATTAACATTATAAGTAACCATAAACCCAAAGAAATACATTAAGAAATAATTATAAATAAATAAAATATATTTATGGATAAATAAATAAGCATAATACCAAGAATAAAGCAATTTTGTTTGTTTATGTGAAATATATGACACCAATAATGGCAAGATTTTAAAAATAATCAAACACTGACCTTGACCTTGAAAAACCTTTACGATGGTTAAAGGGACAGTTCACCCAAAAATGAAAATTCTGTCATTAATTACTCACCCTCATGTCATTCCAAACCCATTAAAACCTTTGTTCATCTTCAGAACACAAATTAGGACATTTCTGATCCTGCATAGACAGCAACGCAACTGACACATTCAAGAAAGGTAGTAAGGAAAAAATATCCATGCGACATCAGTGGTTCAACTGTAATGTTATGAAGCTACAAGAATACTTAATATACCTTTAATTGTTTTAATTGCATGTACATACTGTCACTTATGGCATGAATATATAGTGTATCTGACATCTTGTACATCTCAAGTCCTGTGTATACCAGTGTGGAAGTTTGAGTGTCATAACCATAAGTTCTCCTTATTGTAGGAGCGTATCTGGTTCCCTACCTCATTCTGCTGCTGGTGATAGGGATTCCCCTCTTCTTCCTGGAGCTAGCAGTGGGCCAGCGCATCCGACGAGGCAGTATTGGAGTGTGGAACTACATCAGCCCACGTCTGGGTGGCATCGGCTTTGCCAGCTGTTTGGTGAATATCAGCGCTTTCACAAGGACATACCATATTTCAAGTGCACTGTATAAGTCGGATACTGTCTTTGCTCAGAGAAAAGGCAACTAATTAATACATTTAAAAAGTTGGGTAGATTGTAGTCCATACATTTGACTGCATTCTCTGTTATTGCAGGTGTGCTTTTTTGTGGCTCTTTACTACAATGTCATCATCAGCTGGAGTCTCTTCTACTTCTCGCAGTCCTTCCAGCAGCCTCTTCCTTGGCATGAGTGCCCCCTGGTCAAAAACAAAACTAATACATGTAAGACAACTCAAAGAAATTATGGAAATTATGCATTCATAACTAGACATTTTCATGAACTGAACAACTTTTCTGATTTTATGATGCTGTACAAGATCTTAAGTTTATGTTACTGTGTAGATGTCGAACCAGAGTGTGAGAAAAGTTCAGCCACCACGTACTACTGGTATCGTGTGGCCCTGGACATCTCTGATTCCATCTCTGAGAGCGGAGGACTTAACTGGAGGATGACTTTGTGCCTGTTGGCTGCTTGGACCATGGTGTGTCTTGCTATGATGAAGGGTATCCAGTCTTCTGGAAAGGTAAGAAAAGTGTTTTGTATTTTGTGTAGGAAAGTCTGCCTTTGGCCGAACAATAAAAGTCAGCAGAGACCTCAAGGGATGTCTTGAAAGCAACACAGAGAGAAACACTGACCTTCAGACTGATCCTTCCTATGTTAGTGAGAACCATCGGCCTCTCATGTGATCCATGCCTGCTTAATGTTTTGAAACGTGATGCAGTGTCCATACGGATAAGACCACATGTGGTACTCTGCATGAGTGTGCTTTTGACCCAGTTCACTTTAGACAGCTGATCAAATCGTGAGGTTTGAAACCCCTTAAAGGAACACTTTAATCAAGATGTCGGTGAGTTTGTTTCTTTAGGTCAGATTTAGAGAAATTTACCATTACATCACTTGCTTACCAGTGGATCCTCTGCAGTGAATGGGTGCCATCAGAATGAGAGTCCAAACAGCTGATAAAAGCTTCAAATTAATCCACAAGTAATCCACAGAACCATTAATCCATTAATTATCATCTTGTGAAGCAATGCGCTGTATGTTCGTAAGAAACAACTCCATCTATGGTAATGCTAAATGCAAAATTTCTACATATCTTTCTTCAAATCTGTTCTGATGAAGAAACAAACTCATCTACATCTTAGATGGTCGTAGGGTATGGAAGCAATAAATAACACATGGTAATGTAGAAATTGCGAGAAACTCGCAGTTGAGAGAAAAAAAAGTCTGAATTGTGAGGGAAAAAAACGTAATTGCAAGATATAAACTCACAGTTTAGAGAAAAAAAAAGACAGAATTGGGAGACAAACTCGCAATTCAGAGAAAAAAGTCAGAATTGTGAGATATAAACTCACAATTGAGAGAAAAAAAGTCAGACTTTTTATCTCGCAATCCAGAATTTTTATTCTCTGACTTGAGATATAATTTATTTTTTTATTTATTATTTTTTAGTTATTAAGTGAGAATTGTGAGATAAAAACTCGCAAGAGAAAAAAAACAAATTTTTTGGACTCTTGGAATTGGACTTCATAATTCCACAATTGCAATTGCAATTTTATATCTCACAATTCTGAGAAAAAAAATCATAATTGCTAGAAAAAGTCATAATTGCGAGATAAAAACTTGCATATATATAAATATAAATACATGATATAAACTGACAGTTGCGAGAGAAAAAACTAGGAATTGCAAGATATAAACTCGCAATTGAGATAAAAAAAGTCAGAATTGCTAGAGAGAAAAGTGGGAATTGCGAGAAGCTCGCAGTTAAGAGAAAAAAAGTCAGAATTGTGAAGAAAAAAACGAATTGCAAGATATAAACTCACAATTGAGAGACAAACTCGCAACTGAGGGAAAAATGTCAGAATTGAGATATAAACTCGCAGTTGAGAGAAAAAAGTCAGAATTGTGAGTTATAAACCCACAATTGAGAGAAAATCAGAATTGTGAGATATAAACTCGCAACTGAGAGAAAAAAGTTAGAATTGCAAGATATGAATTTGCAATTAAGAGAAAAAATTCAGAATTGCTAGAAAAAAAAGTCAGAATTGCGAGATATAAACTCTCAATTGAGAGAAAAAAGTCAGAATTGTGAAAAAAAAGTCAGCATTGCGCATTTATGTCCCGCAATTTTGACTTTATATCTCCCAATTCTCACTTTATAACTCACTCAATGTCACGCAATTTTGAAAAAAGGCTGAATTGCGAGTTTATATCTGACTACAAGGAAGTTAAAACAACATATTCAGAGGGTTATTTTTTTACGTATTTTTAGTGTATATGTTAAAAGAAAACACAAGGTTTCAGTAACCAAACCAAAATAAATTATATTACAGAGTGCAGAGTACATTACTAAATTGATGTTTGCCCATGATCGATTATATATATAGGTTTCTGATAAACATATAATCCATTCGCAGTTTAAGGGACAGCAGATGGAAGCCTACTGTTTAAGTGTGGCCCCTCAGTCAGTAAGGATATTATAGTATGGGGATATAGTAAACTATACTCTGCAGGGGATAAGGGCAGTCTGAAGCCTAATCTGGGATTTACCTCACAAAAGAATACTAATGTCTCGTTCAGCATTCCCAGAAAGTGTATTTCACGAAGAAAGAAAAAAAAATCCCACAGTGCCATTCCTTTTTTTCCTTTTTGTAATTTTGTGTGCACAAATAGCTTAGCAATACTTTTATGTGCACCATTCCCATTCACAGTTCTGTGGAGCTGCACCCAATAGCCATGCTCAACTACAATTATTGGTGATTGAAGATAGTGTACTGTAGAATTAGAGCTGTGTCTGCAGGAATATGGGTAGACTGATTTAATAAATCTTTGTAAAACCTTCCTGAGGCTTCATTTTTGGGAAGCCACAGAGAAAGTGTGTCTTTTAATCTTCTAAGCTGTGGGATAGTTAAACTTTAGGCTTTGTTCTTACTCTTTAAGACTGGTCCACCCTTGATGAATCAGAGATGAGTCAGTAGCCTTTTGAGCGTTATGGTCATGCAGCAAAAGCACGATAAAAGTAAGCCAATAATGTCAATCATCTATGTAATTCTTACATAAAAGCTCTTTTGTTTACTTTTAAAAGTGCTTTTTAACTGAAATTAGCTGGTCAAACCCACATTAATATGTGACTGCCATATTACGTGTCAGGTCAGGTGTTTGATTCCCAGAGAACCCATGAACTCGTCAAATATATACCCTCAATGCAATGCAAATCACTTTAAATAAAAATGTATGCCAAATGCATAAATGTGAGAGTAAAACGGTGTTTACTGTGTCATCATAAAAATGGTCTGCCCATTCTTGTAGATGTTTTCATTATCATAAACAACTAAATTATAACTGTTTTACTTCAAAAACTTTAATAAGTGGATCTCAGGAAAGATACCCAAATAAAAAATATGAACCCATAAATTATACACAGGCTTTAAAGTGTAAGCTAATTATTAAGTGCTGAAATTATAAGTTTTGTAAAGTAGAAAATTATGAAATTATGTTTGGGGTGTGACTGCATGACTTAAGTGAATTCTTAGAAAGAGAAGCCACCGCTCCCAGCACCACTGGTTTCTGAGTCACACCGCTTGTATTGAAGTATATTTAAGTTTACATTTATTCAAATAGCAGAGGTGTTTATCCAAAGCGCCTTACAAATGAGAAATATATCATGCAATTCAACATAAAGAAGCAATAAACATAAGAAGGGCTAGTAACATAATGGCAACATTTCTGAAAAAGTTCAGAACAGTTTTTTTTTTTCTTTAGGATGCAGTACTGACTGAAGAGATCAGTTCAATTATACATATTATATATATATATATATATATATATATATATATTAACAGTATACTATTGTAGTATTTAATAATGTTTTAAATTAGTTTTTATATTTAGACTTTTAGTTTTCATCTGAATATAGTAATTTTATGTGCTTTTTATTTAGTTTGTCTATTTTAACCCTTTAACTGTAAAAAAGCAGTATGCACACTTAAATTTGTATAATTCATAAACAAAAATATTTTGTAACATGATTTTGATGTACATTTTCCATGGTAATAAAATGTTAAATTTAAAATGGTTTTTGAAGGATGAATTTTAGGAATTTAAGTTTTCAGCTGATATATAATTTCTTATGCTTTCTATAGTCTTTTTGTGACAAAGGTCAGAACTCCTGTTATGAAGTAGATTTTTGAGGTGCACTCTTGTCATAATCTATTACTTTTCCTACATAATTTGTAACACAAAAAAATGGTAAAATATCTATGAAGGAGTCTTAGACCTTTCCAACTTTGTCATGATTAGATTAGGATTTATTTGTAAAATAGTTTAGTAAACTTAGGCATCCCAATGAGGGGGCGGGTGACAGTTAGTCATCATTATTTTATATTTCTATAGTTTCTATATTAGTTTTAGTCATTTTTGTACCTAAACTTATTTACTTATTTCAGTTTTTAAGTTCAATTTATCTAATATTTTATTTTATTTTAGCTTTATTCCATTTTCCAAAAACTATTTTTAATAGTTTTACTTTTAATTTTCATTAACTGTAACAACACAGAGTCACAAATAATCTCAGTGCTGGCTTCGATGCAAGATATAAAACTTAACAGCTCTTTTATTTTGATGTTCATGTTTGGAAAAATAAGCCTCTGGTTACAATATTCCTCAGCAAACTGCAATCAGCATTATCTTCCTTTTTTTTCTGTGTAGATGACTATCCTTGTATTGTCAAGATAAGCACTAGGCACTTAAGTCTAGGCTTTGTTCGGACAGGCAGCAAAAATATATTTTTTCGAAACCGCATCCGTATTCCAGAGTTTTAGAAATATGTTTCAGCCTGGCTAGTCTGATCAGATTTCATAAGTATTTTTTTAGTCATCTGGGATGTAACATACATATAACATCATACACAAAGCACAGTAGTGTCTGCAGCTGTGTCTCAATTCACTTATTTACACACACATGTGGCATTCAGGCTAGAGATTCTGCTAGCAGATGCCTTAATGGGATAGTTTACCCAAAAATTAAAATTACCTTATGATTTACTAATCCTTGAGTGATCCTAGGTGTATATGATATTCTTCTTTCTGACAAATACAACTGGAGATATATTAAAAAATTTCCTGGCTCTTCCAAGCTTAATGATGGCAGTGAATGGGTGAGATTTAAAAAAAAAAAAAAAAAACATCTTTATTCATCCAAAATTAGCTGCATTATGATAAAAGATTTTTTTCACTACACTCTTTGAACAAAGGATCTGATTTCTTCACTTGAAAAATTATGGATTGTCAAGGTATGGAAAGTTACAAATGTAAAGGTTTGAAAAACAAATCAGAATTGGATGCACTATGAAAAAAAAGCCTTACTGTCAAGGGTTTTACAGTTTAAAGTGATATAACCCAAAAAATTCTGTCATTACTTACTCACCCTCATGTTGTTCCAAACCCATAAGACGTTTCTTCAGAACACAAATTAAGATGTTTTTGATGATATCTGAAAGCTTTCTGACCCTGCATAGACAGCAATGTAACTACCATGTTCAAGGATCAGAAAGATAGTAAAGACATTGTTAAAATAGTCCATGTTTTAAATTAGCTTCAATTTTTGGGTGAACTATCACTTTAAGAAACTTTATCATAGAGAAAAGCATGCAAATTATCATTTCTAACAGAAATCACTGGCCTCTTTGTGTGCAGTACTAAAAACATAAATCACATTTTACTTTTTACATTTGACATTTTTTGATAATCTGTTTGGTTATGTCTAATTGCAGGTGATGTACTTCAGCTCTCTCTTTCCCTACGTGGTGCTTATTTGTTTCCTGGCTCGTGCGTTCCTGCTCAAGGGTTCTGTTGACGGCATCATCCACATGTTTACACCAAAGGTAAGACCCTAAAGGACATGATCTGTGTACGTGTGAGCAGATGACACATTACGACAATGGTTAGACCAATTTACTCTACATGCTCTGGTTCATACAGCAGCAATTAATCCAATTTATTGAGAATTATGGTAATCATCCATTACTAATTCCCATGTGTATCCGTCGTCTCAGTCCGGTGGAGCCCAGTAGACGTATCTATGGAAACAATACCCCAGCCAGATTTCCCAGCATGCAATTGTGATGTGACTTAACAGAAGTGAATTAACTCTTCCATCAGCACAGACTGAAATGCAGCAGACTGTCTTGTTGTGCCAGCTACTTTACACAATACAAGATGTGGTCACATTTCTCCTCATCGCAAGGGGCTGTCAATGTGTCCCTTGTTGTGCTGTATGTCACTTTAGAGTCTTATCAGTGGGCGGTTTGTGTAACTCACAATTAAATGATAGTATGTAGCCTCTGCTTTTGAATACTACTGCTACTGCGTTAAACAGAGTAATTACAAATACTACAATGTAGCTGAAATACTGGGTGGAAAAAGACTGTAATTTGTTAATTAAATGTTTTTATTTTTTCTTATTATATTAAATCCTATATTTAAAGGGATATCTCACCCATGAATGGATTTTTTTGTGTGCAAAGAAAACAAAAATAACATCTTTATTTAACAATTTTTGCATTGTGGTATGTGTGTGAACACATGTTGATTGACACAGAAAAAAAATTGTGGAATGAAGTCATTATTTTTGTTTTCTTTGTGCTCAAAAAGCTGGGTGAAATCTTTTTAAGATGATTGTTAGTGCTTATTTTACATTTCTGTTATCAAGGATGCAACTCAGTATTTAAAAAAAAAGCTGATAGGTATGTTAATATTTATATTTTGCTCTAAACCTATGCATTTACATTATATGGACAAAAAAAAATTCTCCAAAAATATATTTTTTATATTTCATGATGTTACATATTTATATACTATTATTATTATTATTTTAAATTAGCTTTATATTATATTTATAGCTTTATATTTATATTATTTTTATATTGTCAATATTTATTTAAAATTTTATTTCATTTTTTGTCATTTTGTTCTTTAGGTTACATTTTTTAATAATTGTTTTAACTCTTAATAATGATATTTAGGTTTATTAATATGCTCATATGTGACCCTGGACCACAAAATCAGTCTTAAGCAGCACAGGGTATATTTGTAGCAAAAGCCAAAAATACACTGTATGGGTCAAAATTATAGATTTTCTTTTAACTTCTTTTAACTTCTTTTGATTTTTTTGCACCCTCAAGATTCCAAATTTTCAAATAGTTGCATCTCTGTCAATTATTGTCCTATCCTAAATAAACATCACATTTTCCACATCAGTGGACAGCTGTTTATTCAGCTTTCAGATGGTGTATAACTCTCAATTTAAAAAAATTTTTTACCTGCATCCACAAGTGACAAATAATAAACCACAGTATTTTCTTACAGCTGGAAATCATGCTGGAACCCAAAGTGTGGCGTGAAGCTGCCACTCAGGTCTTTTTTGCTCTGGGTCTTGGTTTCGGTGGTGTTATCGCCTTCTCCAGCTACAACAAGCGAGACAACAACTGCCACTTCGACGCTGTGCTGGTCTCCTTCATTAACTTCTTCACCTCAGTGCTGGCCACTCTAGTCGTGTTTGCTGTACTGGGCTTCAAAGCTAACATCATGAATGCCAAATGTGTGGAAATGTAAGTTAAAAACAAATTAACCCTGAGAAGCAGTTTAGTAGAATATATTCAGAATAATACTAAAATACACTTCTATGCAGACCAAATGACGTATAGTTGACTTTGTTGTTTTAATGTCTCTTAGGAACACAAAGAAAATCACTGATTTCATTGGAAAAGAAATCAATCCAAGCTTGATCCCACACCACATTAACTTCAGTAATGTTAGCCCTGAGGATTACCAGCAAATGACCAACATTATCCGGGGCGTGATGGAAAACGATTACCCACGCCTAGGTTTAGATAACTGCGACATCAAAGAAGAGCTGAACAAGGTGAGGAGGAGCTTGCAGTGAACTGATACACCTTGGGGAAACCTAAGAGACAACTGATATACACAAACTTTCCATGGAATTTAACCCTGGTAGCTACGCTCTCACTCCAGTCATCTGTTTTGAAAGTTAATACAACACAAAAGAACGTTCTCCATCAAAATGTGTTCTTTTAAAATGCATAATCCATACTTTACAGCTACTAGAAAATCTGAGAGATAAACAAAATGTAGTCACTGGCATTTCTTTTATGTCTGTATTTCGAATTATTTTCAAATTTGGCAAGGTTTTCAAATGTCAAAAGGAATAACCCCAAGAAAGCAATTTCATGATATTTAAAAAAAAAAGAAGAAAAAAAAAAAAGAAATACCAATTCCTATTTTTATTTGGCAAGTATGCATTAAAATGTGACAGTAAAGACCTACTTTACACTTTCTATTCATCTAAGAATATTTAAAAAATATTTTTCATTGTTTCCACAAAAATATTAAGCAGTAGAACTGTTTTCAGAATTTATAATATTAGTAAGTAATGTTTATTAAGCACCAAATTATCATATTAAAATTATTCCTAAAGGATCAATCAACACTCAAGACTGAAGTAAAGAAGAAAGAAAAAAACTCTATAAATATATTCAGTTTATATATATATATATATATATATATATTTTTTTTTTTTAAGCATTTTGTAAAATTATTTTCCTTTTCATAATCTCATCCTTATTTGTAACTGACCCACGAACAGGTAAAATGCTTTCAAAAATTCAAAGTTTTTGACCACAATAAAGTAAACTGCAGAGGAAGTAGTTTAATGGCCAATAATGAAGGCACAGTTTTCTGCTGTGTTGTCATGGAAGGAGGTGTGTGGGTGATCAAGAAGCACTGCATGATGAAACAAACGGAAATAAATGCGGCTTGTGTTGGAGGTGATACCATAATGAGATTAAACCACATACAGACTTACAAGAACCGCGGTAGTCTTCTAGAATACGAGTCTCCTTCTATGCACAGACACTTTACTCCTGCTGCTTTGATGTGTTGTCTTTTACTCAAATCTATTTCTGTCAGTTCCTGCTAGTTTCGAGGTAAACCCTTACACTAAAACCTGTTGAATAATTTATGCAGCAGCCTCAAGCAAAATACAGCATTTTTACAGTACAGAATCAAATGATGTGTATACATCTTGGCATGTAAACATGATTTTAAATATGATTAAGTAAAAATTACTTTTTTTGAATAAATATGTCATTTCTGCTGATGCAAAACAAGTTGCCATGATACAAGTCAAGCCTTGTCCTTGTACTCGTCCAAGTTTTTACTACACACATTTTTATGTGCTTTTATATGTTCATGTTTTTGCATGCATGCTAGAATCCTACCTTTTATCTTTGTTTTCACAGGCTGTGCAGGGCACAGGCTTGGCCTTCATTGCCTTCACTGAAGCCATGACCCATTTCCCAGCCTCGCCTTTTTGGTCCGTCATGTTTTTCCTCATGTTGGTCAATCTGGGGCTGGGCAGCATGTTCGGCACTATCCAGGGCATCCTCACCCCCATTGTGGATACGTTCAAAGTACGAAAGGAATACCTTACGGGTCAGTAAAAGACAAACATCCATGACTCTGCTATATGGAGAAAAGACAGCATCCTTTAGTTCACATCTGCTCACGTTTCAGAATACATTACAAAGCTTCTGCAACAAGGAATATACTTAGGCCATACTTAGGCCTTAATCCTGTTAAGTTATATCACAAACGTTATTTCTCTCTGCTTTGTTTACAGTTGGTTGCTGTGTACTTGCCTTCTGTATTGGTTTACTATTTGTCCAGCGATCCGGGAACTACTTTGTTGCCATGTTTGACGACTATTCTGCTACCCTGCCTCTCCTCATCGTTGTTCTTCTGGAGAACATTGCTGTGGCCTGGGTCTATGGCACCGACAAGTATGTTACGCATTCTTCCTCTATTAGAGCGCTTACAGCGCCCTCTGGTGACTTGAGCCTCATATTGCTATAAAGAGGTTTTGTTGTCAACTGTATATGAAAAATTCAGTTCAAGTTATGGTCACACATCAACCAAACAAAAAGCGAATTATTATTCAATTATCATTAAAACCCATAAAAACCCACAGATTGCTTTACAACACAATTAAATAACACTGTAACCAATATGTTCATAAATCAGAAGCAAATGCTAATCTAATTTGAATTGATTGTGTCATTGACACATCTCTAATTGAATCATTCATCTTGATTGAAACGAAGAAAAAAGGCAAACGTGCAGTTTGAAAGTTAAATATACTACCAGTCAAAAGTTTTTAAAAGAATTCTCTTCTGCTCACCAAGCCTGCATTATTTGATCCAGAATACAGCAAAAGCAGTAATATTGTGAACTGTTTCTATTTGAATATATTTTAAAATTTAATTCATTCATGTGATCAAAGCTACATTTTTAGCATCATTACTCTAGTCACATGATCCTTTAGAAATTATTCTAATATGCTGATTTGCTGTTCAAAAAAACATTTTTATTATTATTATTATTATCAGTATTTCAAACAGTTCAGTAAATTTGTTTTCAGAATTCTTTGATGAATTGAAAATTATAAAATAAAATGGAAATAAATGATACACTGTACCATTCAGAAGCTTGGGGGGGGGGGGGTTATAGAAATTGTGATGATGAATTGTGATTCAACAAAACCTCTAAAAAAAATTACTCAGCTGTTTTCAACATAATAGTAATAACAAAACAAATAAATTAACTTAAAATTATTATAATAAATGTTTTTGAGCAGCAAATCGGAATATTAGAATGATTTCTGAAGGAACATGTGACTAGAGTAATGATGCCATAAATTTAGCTTTGAAATCACAGGAATACATTACATTTAAAAATAAATTTGCTATTTTAAATAGTAAAAATAGTGCAAATATTTCAAAATTGTAATGTTTTTGCTGTATATTGGATCAAATAAATGCAGGCTTGGTGAGCAGAGATTTCAAAAAATCTCACTGTTGTGTATATCTGAATAAAAATATTGTAAGATATTTTTTACATGTTTTGAGCTCAAAATAGGCCATAAATTTGTGGTTTTGTTTAGAAAGGAACACATCCATTCAGACTTTATTTTGTAGATTATTCTTTTTTTTCTTTGTTTTAAGAGCTATTTCAGATATGTGATACTAAAGTTAAAAATCAGTCACTGATGTAAGACATTTAAAAGAATACTTCACTCAAAAATTCAAATTCTGTCATTAATTACTCACCCTCATCTTGTTCCAAACTCGTAAGACCTTCGTTCATCTTCAGAACACAAATTAAGATAAATCCAAAAGCTTTCTGACCCCTGCATAGACAGCAATACAACTGACACGTTCAAGGCCCAAAAAGGTAGTAAGGACATTGTTAAAATAGTTAGTGTGACATCAGTGGTACAACCAAAATGTTATGAAGCTACAAGAATACTTTTTGTGCACAAAGACAACAAAAAATACTGACTTTATTCAACATTTTCTTCTTTCAACAATTATGGCTGAACCACTGAAGTCACATGGATTATTTTAACAATGTCCTAAGTACCTTTCTGGGCCTTGAACATGGTAGATGCATTGCTGTCTTGCTGTCAACTCTAATCTAATTTTCAGTGATTGCGGCGTTTAACATCTGTCTCCTGTGGCTTCATTCAGGTTCTTTGAGGATCTGAAGGACATGCTTGGTTTCACTCCATACCGCTACTATTACTATATGTGGAAGTTTATCACACCAGTGCTGCTGCTGGGTCTTCTGATTGCAAGCCTCATTCAACTGGGACTCTCTCCACCTAGCTACAGCGCATGGAACCAGCACCTGGTGGGTAATCTTGAATAAAGCTCTGAGAAAAGAGGCCAATATGCAATTTAAAAATAATTAAGAAACAGGGAGGAACATACAAACTTTTTTCAGATTTTCTGAAGGTTATTTCACCAATAGGTGTTGTCTGTTTTTTATAAAGTCTAAGCCTGGGTCAGTTTTAAGGCTTTCAGTCCACAGGATTAAAGTGGAATTATTCCTTTGCCAGAATAATCCAATTGCTATGTCTGTTCTCAGGCTCAGGAACAGTCTCTCAGCTATCCACCCTGGGGCCTGGCTGTCTGCATCTCACTAGTGGTCACAGCCATCCTCCCTGTGCCTGTGGTTTTCATTCTGCGCTGTTTGAACATCATCGATGAGAACGCAGGAGGCCTGTCCACCGTCTCCTATAAAAAAGGCCGCATTATAAAGGACACCGCATGTAGGACCAGAGAAGAGGACGAAGACGACGCAAGTCTTCTCAACACGAAGACGCCGAGCGAAGCCCCATCGCCCATGCCAGCCAACTACCGTAAGCAGAGCGGCCCTGCTTCAGGCGCAGACGTCACGCTCAACGGTAGCTGCAGCACTGGATACATAATGCCGAATATTACAGACATTCCGGACATGCCCGAATCTGATTTGTGAGGACTCGTCTGTAACTGTGAGGACCAGTGTCATTTCATTTGCCCTTCTTCAAGTTCCAGAGATTCACATGTCAGTCACCTGAGTAACCAATCACGATTCACTGAGATACATGGAAATGCTAACAGACAGCATTCTCCTATATCTCTGCTAATAGCCATCTTCCTTTCACACTGGTCCACTACAAAAGTTTCAAATTGTATTATATATGTAGTTAGCACTAACGCCCCCACCCCCATCCCAAACCATTGCCCCAACTGTTGCACGCACTTACCCACCTCTGTAGGGGCATGTCGACCCCTGGTTTATGCTCTACTGTAGAATGGCTAATTGTACAGATTATGTTGCAAGTCAGGGCAGTTACTGTCCACAAAAATCGAGATTAGAAGCAGCTTAGCAGCTTTGGGAAAGTCTAGAATGTAAATGTATGCGTAAAACGTGGAAACCATGCAATACTTTTCTTTTGGATGTAGTTGAGTCATTGTACATCGGTGTATGGATTGCATTTAATACGACCCTAACTCATTGTTCGAAAATGTGTGCCTAATTCATTCTAAAACTGTTCATAGAATATGAGGTGTGAATGTTGTACATTTAAGGTATTCTGTAAATATATTATGAATGAATTTATTCAAATATAGTTTGGAATACAGATCATGTTTTTGGTAAGTGCTTAAAAATCCAGTAAGCTGACTTTATGTTTGTTTGATTGTATGTTTGCTGATGTGCTATCATTGTAAGTCTTGAGGCTCCTCCCTTTTCCTGTAAATATTTTTTTTTTTCATGAATTTGCTCAATGACGCAGTATTTCCTTTCTCAATATTGAGATTAAATGATAAAATGATTCAGATACACTGTTTGGCTTTGCTACTTCATTGCACTCCACAATAACTTGATTGTCATATTAGATATTTTAGATAAACCTTAATTTCCTCGTAAGAACAGGTGGCCATTTGTACATTTTTTTTATGGGTCTAGCGTCCGGTCTCATCCACTTCCAGATATTTTAGCTTTACAAACCAGCTTGCTTTGCAGCTTGATATTGCAAATTGGTGTCTAACTATATTATTTTAATATATTATCTTAATTATGAGCACAGCAATTTGTAGTGCAGCCTTAAGACATTTATGAGAATAACTACGCATTTTACTCCAAACTTGCGTTATCGCATCAATTGAATAAATTGATAAATTAAATTGAATTGATTCTTATTTTATAGCATTCTACACAATGATAAAGGCTATGTCGATTAGCATTGCAATTTAAATAACATTTTCCACATGAAAATACCTGAGATAGCTTGAAAAATACAGATAAACCATCTACAGTTGTAAGCGTGTGCTGACTCTCATGTTTCATCAAACAAAACATTTCTTTTTTGGGGTGTACTAGTTGGTCGGACCGGGAAAAAACATTTGGAGTACTATAGACTTCCAGAAGTTATAACAAATTAAAGAGAAGAGTGCAAAAAACTGTGAAGAACAAAATGCGTTTGTGGTTGGCCAAACTAAATAAGCATTTCCAGGGCAAAACCATTTACAACATTCATGTTTGTCCTTTTCTTTTCCGGTCAGGCAGTTGAAATATTAGGCTAAAGTCCCAAGAAAAACTGTTCGTACGTATCTTTACCACCTATTAACTTTAGTTTGTCAAAATATTGTGCTCTTACCTGCTTACCAAGTCATTTTCTCTATGATTTAGCAGCTTCCACACATTTTTTTCTGTGGCTTAGACAGCACAATTTAGCAGAACAATGCATTTACCATGCTGTTGTTTACATCTGCGTATCTCCAATATTGGTCATGCAGCCAGGTAACTGACCAAACAGTGATGCAAGTGCCAACCCACTATACATTAACAAAAAATGTATGTTTAACAACAAAGATGGGTTTAAAACCTTTATTGTCCATTTTGATTTGTTCAGTCATTTGAAAGTCATTTTCAACAATAACATTTTTAAAACAGGTAGTGTCTAAAATCAATGACATGACAATTATAAAATAAATGTTAAAACCTCGTGTTACAATCACAGATATTCAAATAAGCCTGGGCTAAAAAGCAAATGAGTGTAACTTATCTTTTTGACTTGTCCCTGAATCATTTCATCTCCACATGCCTCTTTTAAAACGAAAACATTTGAAAGCTAAAAGCAGTGCAAACAACAATCATACCACTATTGTGTCACGTTAGCAGAGATGATGTTGACAAATCCTAGATTTCTTATTACTCTCATGACACATCTTAAGTGTTAAGGTCTACAGTTGGGCTTATACAGACTTAGCAAAGCCCACTCGGTTATTCTCCCGATCAAACACAGTGTAGTACTGCCCAATGAACACATCACCCAGAATCCACAGGGGTCCAGCAGGGGGTGGGATATCCAGAGCCATGAATCCACTCAGACAGATATCCTTTCCAGCCTGGCTTTCCTGTAAACACATACAAACACACAAAGAGAGATACCATCTTTAGAATCCCTTCAGTGTTTTGCTTTCACAATACTGGCTAGCTGCATGCAAATCACAAGAAAATAAAACTCTACATGTTTTTTTAATATTCTGACTCATCCATGACCTTTTCAAAAACAACACCTCTATTTCACAGCTCTGCTGATGCAAAGTAACATCAAAACAACAGCATGGTAGTGACAAAATAAAACTGACCTTGAGTATGTACTGTTCTCCAGTCAGTGAGTAAGTCTTTCCACCCAGGACGAATGAGATGGTGGGGAGTGTGGGCACTTTCTTACAGTCCACCATATACTACAGAGAAAACACGTTAAATTAGAAAACAATATTGAAACATTACAAACTTCAAAAAATATAAACTGCCATTAATAACATTTTTACAATATTTTGAACAGCAAAAAGTCTTTTTTTTACTATTTTAAAAAAGTTTTCTATTTTAACACATTTTAAAATGTGAAATAGAAAAAAAGTAGGCTCTGCTTCTCATTCATTTCGTTTGTATGTACAGATTTATTTATATTTGTATTACATTTAGTCTTTTGCCTCCAAAATGTTTGTATTTAGCGGCACAAAACCTGATTCATCGTCAAGGCAACCGGTAGTGAGAATGCCCACTAGCAACCTCATTGCCAGCCCCTGGCGTCATGTGGCTAGTGTGAATGCAGTTTTCAGAAATGATAGAAATTAATAGTATTATTTATCAAGGATGCTTTAAAATTTATCAAAAATGATTATAAAGACATTTATAATGTTACAAAAGATTTCTATTTCAGATAAATGCTGTTCTTCTGAACATTCTATTCTAAGAAACTTTAAAAAAAAGCTGTTTTCAACATAATAATAATAATAATTATAATAATGATAATAATAATAATAATAATGTTTTTTGGGCAGCAAATCAGAATATTAGAATGATTTCTGAATGTGCATGTGACTGGAGTAATGATGTTAAAAATGTAGCTTTTAAACCACAGGAATAAATGACATTTTTAAATTTATTCAAATAGAATACATTTTATTTTATTTTAAATGGTAAAAAATATATATATATATATATATATATATATAAAACAAATACTGTTTTTGCTGTACTTTGGATCAAATAAATGCAGACTTAGTGAGCAGAAGAGACTTAAAGTGTTTTAAAAAAATCTTACTGTTCAAAAAAAAAAAAAATTATATTAAAGGCCATTAAATTTAAAAAACTAAGAAATTTTTTTTTTTTTCCAGATGTGATGCATAACATTGATCAAGAGTGAGAGTAAAGAATGATAATGTTACAAAAAAATTATATTTCCTTTTTGAACTTTACATTTTTTTTTTAAAGTATCACTATGATGAAAATAAGGAATAATCTGAGCACCAAATCGGCATTTGGTGATTTCTGATGAATCATGTGACACTGAAAACTGAAGTAATGGCTGCTGAAAATTTAGCTTTGTCATTGCAAGAATATTAAAATAAAGAAGAGTTAGTATAATTGTAATTATTTCACAGTATTTGTCTTGACTATATTTTTGATCAAATAAATGGAGACTTGTTGAGCGTGTGACTCCTTTAAAAAAACATAAAACAAAACTTACAAAATGTATGTTTTATTTTAATTTCATTTTAATAAATATCTATTCGAGTTGCAGTACCTCTCCCTGGATCAGAGGGATTGCACCAATAGCCTTCTGCAGGGCTTTGATTTCAGCGGCTGGGCCGGTGATCAGAGACGTCCCAGTGTCCACGATGGCTTCACATCCTCCTTTACACAGAGTCAGCTCACTGCCAATGTTCATGCTGCACACACATAAACAGAGCACTGTCAACAACAGATCATTACAGGGATCTTCTGCATTGGTGGTTCAGTGGTAAGAATCTTGCCTCTCACATGACAGACCAGCATATTTCATAACATGCTACATATGCATGCAAGCCACTTTTCAGATTCCTGACAAATGTACATACTCCAGTTTGACATAAACCAGTGCTTGAAAGGCACTGAAATTTGTGTGTGAAAAATGTAATGTTGCCTTTACAAGCAGTTATACCTTAAAAGTTAGCATTTTCAAAACAGATATAGCTTTCAAGCTGGATTGTGTTAAAAAATAAAATGTATGCATTCAAGTAAAAAAGTAATGTATGACAGGTTAATCATTTAAAATAAGATGCTTTCTTTCCTACAATTAATTCTGTTGCATAGCTTTGATGTAGGATGACAACTGCACTGCACAGTACAAGAACCCAAAAATCTCTTACCCATCCATGTGAATCTGCCAATAGGCCTGTCTGCTGATAGGCACATAGTTAAAGTCTCCAGTGTAATATTTGGGGTCTGTGCCTCCAAGGAGCAACTCACCACCAGGCTGGGTGTCAGGGTTTCTGTCGGACAAATAAAACAGGGTTATCCAAAACGATCAGGTCTGAATGTTACAACTGCATAATGCATGTTTATGATAGATCAGCATGTAATTATTTATTTTCTAAACCTGAGACAGATTAAATAAATAAATAAATGTGTACCTGTTCAGATAAAAAGAGAAAACATTTTTTTCCACTTTCTTCTGGCTCATCATCATGTCAAAAACAGGAGGAACCCCATCCACAGCGATGCGAGGATAAGCCATACCGAGAATACCATCAAACTTGGCTGCAATGAAGGCCACTCCCGGCTGTTTGATAGCTTCTCCAAATATCTGCTTCTCAACTGCAATATCGCCAATCTAAAAGAGAAGTAACAGATCGGTTTCTCTCACCATTTCAGGTGACAAAAAAAAAAAAAAAAAAAAAAAGACTTGTTACTTGTTGATTCCTACCGTGCATGTGTCCTGGCTGAGATAACCAGACAAGCTTCCGGATCCATACTGTATAGCAAAATCAGTCCCGTTCTTCACATAGGTGCTTGACTTGGCCCCATTGTACTTGTGATGAAGCACTACAGGGTTAAAAGTTATTTCTTCAGTTAAATACTTTTTTGGCGAACTCCTTGCATACAACATGTAATAAGTCTCAGGTGTCCCCAAAATGTGTCTGAAGTTTCAGCTCAAAATACCCCACAGATCATTTACTATACCATTTGTAAAAAGCCTATTTTGAATGAAAGCAGAAACACACTGTTTTTGTGCATCTTGTCTCTTTAAATGCAAATGAGCTGCTGCTCCCCGTCCCCTTTTCCAGAATAGGGCTGTGCCTTTACAGCTTGTACTTCAGATACTCTGTTAAAAACATCTGTTTGGTTTTATTATCGTGTCTATCGTGCAGAAATCATGCGTTTTAATCCAGATTAGTTTAAACTTCTGATTTAGGGTTTTCTGAGTGCACATATCTGAAGCACGCACAAAGAAAATGTCTGTCATGTGGCATGTGGGTACTAAAATAAGTTCTCTTTTATGTCTTATTGCACTTAAACCTCAAATACACAAGTTTTTAAAAACACACGTTACAAAAACAGTTATGTTTGTGAAAGTAAACAGCTGGGAAAGAAATCACGTTTATAATAGATCTGGGTGGCAGAAGTGTAATATACAAGTAATAAATGAATAAATCCAATGAGGCCGTAATATAAGATGTCGAAATCTGACACACTCGTTTTTTCATGCTTACAGGAAAACCAAAAACCACACAAAGTACAACACTTAGATGTTGTCACTGAGGCTGATCTGCAAGACTCTTTTACTGCAAGAGTTACTTTGAAAGTGTGAGATACTGTGAGTCACTGACAGGATCTTGTTCAGATTACAGGAACAAACTTGCTACCGGTTAGCTAAAAAGAGGCCACAAATAACTTGAGCAACATTTGGCCATACTGAAATGGATTCTCACTTTATGAAGAATTCATTTTAAAATAGGCTTTCTGTGGACTTACAGCAGGCAATGTCAAGCAGGGAACAGTGGACCGAGGGCACCCACAGGTTGGAGGATCCAGTGTCAAATACCACAGTGAAGGTCTGGGCAGGAGTGCCAAGACCGATCTCTCCATAGTACTGAGCCTGTAAACGGAAAACCCTCACATCATTCAAAATTCAGTGCCACAACAGACTATAGTCTAACTAAAACATTTTCACACAAGCTTAGAATTACTAGACACACACACACAACCAGTCAAAAGTTTTTGTACAGTAAGACTAAAAAAAAAAAAAAAAAAAAAAAAAACATTTTTTTAAGTCTCTTCTGCTCACCAAGCCTGCATTTATTTGATTCAAAGTACAGCAAAATATTTTTATTGAAATATTTTTATTTAAAATAACTCTTTTCTATTTGAACACATTTTAAAATGTAATTTATTTAGCATCATTACACCAGTCACATGATCCTTCAGAAATCATTCTAATATTCTGATTTGCTGCTCAACAAACATTTATTATTATTATTATTATTATTATTATTATTATTGTTGAAAACAGCACAGTAGATTGTTTTTTCAGATTTCTTTGAAGTTCAGAAAAGCTGCATTTATCTGAAATAGGAAACTTTTGTAACATATGGATCTTTCTATTCATCAAAGAATCCTGAATAAATGTGCTCAACTGTATTAAATATTGATAATAATAACAATAAAGGTTTCCTGAACAGCAAATCAGCATATTAGAATGATTTCTGAAGGATCATATGACACTGAAGACTGGAGTAATGATGCTGAAAATGTAGCTTTGATCACAGGAATAGATAACTTTTTTCCTATTTGAATATATTTTAAAATGTAATTTTACATAGTTAAAATATTTCTAAGTTGTACTTCGGATTAAATAAATCCAGGCTTGGTGAGCAGAAGAGACTTTTGACTGATATGTGTGCCTGTTTCAGTTTCACCACGAACTCAAAATATCAGAATGTAATTTATATTTTAAAAAAAAACCTCAATCATAATGTATATCATGCAAAAATTTAAATGATCTTTGACCCCAAAGAACTAGAATCAATCACCTAAGGCTGCTTACAAAACCATGACTGGCAATAAAGTCAGCTGTTTATTGCCAAAGAGTATTGCTGTGGCCTGTTGTGGTAAAGGCATTGTTACAGAAGCATGACAAATAATCTCATGACCAGCTGTCTGACACAGTCAAACACACCACCATGCTGTCCATTTATTTATTTTTTTGCTGAATAAAGACAGAACAGGTTTCAAGTTCACTTTTTCTTAGCGTCAGTCACGTTTCACCATGCCGACATAGTGGAATTTACTAATCATATGACATGATTAAGCAAAAGGACTGTAGGTTAAACTATAACAACTGCTTGTCCTCATTCTCACGACTTCCTGGATGTACAGCTTTGTACAACCTCTGTGGTCAAAAAGAGCACATACATTCACATGCCTCTGACAGCAAATGAACCGTTTTACAATACTACCATGATCAAATTAGAGATTTTCTGAGGAGAAAAATAAACTGGCTAACTAGTGATGTATGATAAATAAGGCATTTACTATAAATAAATGTGAAAGATTGATGTACAAGAACACAAACCACAGTCACGCTATGCAGGAAATGACATTAACAAGCACTACTCACATCAAGGTAGTTCTTGAGGGTTTCTGGAGTAGGACCATTACTTGCTGGGAAGCCCTGGTTGTATTTTAGGGGTACAGAACCAGCAACAAGCTCCTCTACAGCTCTACCAGAGTCACTTAGTGTCCGTCTAATGGAACGAAACTTCTTTAAAGGAATCCTGGAGCGAAACAGACACAAATATTAACATAAAGTGACCACAGTGGGACAATTACAAAATATCTTCATGGGACATCATCTTTACTTAATATCCTAATGATTTTTGGCTTAAAAGAAAAATGAATGAATGAGGCATTTATATAGCGCTTTATTGTGTATTGCCGTACACCCAAAGCACTTTACAATGTGGGGGATCTCTCCTCAAAAATCTATATTTTGACCCATACAATGTATTGTTGGCTATTGCTACAAATATACATGTGCTACTTAAGACTGGTTTTGTAGTCCAGTGTCACTTATGTATATGACCAGATGAGATGCAGTAAAATCAGCTGTGTTTTGGACTTTGATAAGATGGTGACTCAAAACTAAAACTAAATCTCAGTCTGTGTCAAGACAGACAAATGAGGTCAACTTTTAAAACTCAAAACAAAAGAACAAAAACAAAGGGCTTCCACCATAAGAACTCAAAACAAATATTTAATGACCGTGTGTAACTGATATATACACATTATCCACGTGTTTTTGAGTCGGCTGGGGTGAGATCTTTCAGCTTGAGTGCACTAAACTGGATTTCTAAAGCCTGAATTTTAAAGGGCACTTCATACTGATCTATTAACAACTCTTAGCTTCTGCTGAGTCACAAACGATCAGTCTCTTTGTCTAGTGGGACACCTACAACAACCTCTGGGTGCTTTATAATCATTCACACAAGGGCTGTGTCTCAAAACCTGCTGAGCTACCTAATTCTAAAGCGTTTTAATTATTTAAAAATGACATATAATGGTAGAAAACGTTTAAGTTTTAAGAGAAAACTATTGTTTGTTTATACAATAACATTAAAACTGTCTAAACTAGAATATTCAACCCACGTGAAAGAACAACAAAGATCACACTGCGTGGTTTAGCTATAATGATCCGATTGTGTCGCCGTTGTTGTTGTTGTTGTTAAGTTTGTTTGTTCGACCTTACCGAACAAGCGCGTCGGACGTCCACAAAAAGGCAGCAGCTAGCAGCAGGCAGACGATTTTCATGTTGGCGAGCTTTCAGGACCTGTTACCGCATCTGAGGAGTAGTATCGATGTGTTGGGAGTGTTGTTGTGTGAGCTGATATGTAGGACAAACGGCTGCAGTCAGCTGACGTGATGGTGCTGCCGAGCAACTTTTGCTCACAGTCATGTGATGGTGCTTTGAAGAACAACAAGGCTGCGTTGCTTTCTGCGCAATCAGAGGTTGAATAAATGTCCTGATTAAATGGTTATTAGATTAAGGACGTGAAAAGATTTATTAATTTATTAAATAAATGTTATATAAATATATGACAAATAAAATATACACTAGCAGTTTTTGAACTGTAAGATTTATAATGTTTTTTAAAAAAGTCTCTTCTGCTCACCGAGCCTGCATATTATTATTATTTTATTCAAAGTACAGCAAAACAGTAAAATGTTCAAATATATATATACTATTTAAAAAAACTGGTTTCTATTTTAATATATTTTAAAATGTAATTTGTTCCTGTGATTTCAAAGCTGAATTTTCAGCGTCAATACTCCAGTCACGTGATCCTTCAAAAATCATTCATTCAAATCAAACAGTTGCTATTCTGATTTGCTGCTCATAAAACATTTATTATTATTAAGTTGAAAACAGCTAAGTAGAATTTTTTCAAGTGTCTTTTGATGAATAGAAAGTTCGGAAGAACAGCATTTCTCTGAAACAGAAATCTTTATTTATAAATGTCTGTGTCATCATTTTGATCAATTTAAAGCATCATTGCTAAAAAAAAATAGTATTAATCTCTCTCTCTCTCTCTCTCTCTCTCTCTCTCTCTCTCTCTCTCTCTCTCTCTCTCTATATATATATACTGACACCAAGCTTTTGAATGACATAGTGTATAATGTTACTAAAGCTTTTTATTTCAGATAAATGCTGAACTTTCGGGCTTTCACTTCATCATATAATTCTGCAAAAAAATACTCAGCTGTTTTAAATATTGATAATAATAATATTTAATAAAAAATAGTAATAATAATGTTTCTTGAACGTCATAATTATCAGCATTAGAATTAAGGATCATGTGACATTGAAGACAGCAGTAATGATGCTGAAAATTTAGCTTTGATCACAGGAATAAATTACATTTTAAAATATATTAAAATAGAAACCAGTTATTTTAAATAGTAAATATATTTCACAATATTACAATATAACATACACAACATCTGAAATATTCATCTGTTAAAGATCCAGTCAGAATGAAACTTGGTTGACACTGGTCCTGATCATTTTAATTCGGATTTCTTCTCATAAAAATAAAAAAAAAATAAGTTACACTGTAAGAAATATCCGTATATTAACAGTTGTATGACCGTATATTTTACCAGAAATTTTCCGTTTCCGTGATTCACATGTATTTTTCCGTCTATTTACATTTTCGCGTTGCATTATGGGATCTTCATCTCTGCTCCGTCAACTTGGTGGCCGTCATTACAGCACAACATTTTATTCAACTGTTTGAGCGGTAAGTGTTTTTATAAAACATTTAACACTGCAATTTAATAATGTGACTGTTTAAATGAGATATTGGCTTGGTTGGTTATGTGAAATACGATACGGAGTTCACGTGAATATTCGAAGGATCTAGTTCACGTAAAGTTAGTGAGTGCTGTTCAAAACGCCACTTGGTTTGGGAGATTAAAAAGGACAGATGATTTTTTTTTCATACGTTTACAAACTAAGAAGCTTTCTGTGAATGAATTTTTGTAAAGTTACTTATGCCAACAGCCCCAATGTTTGTGGCAGTTGGTGAGTGTCCGTGAATTTACAGTTTTATTGCAAGTATTTTTTTTTTAGGCGGGAACTTGGCGAACTTGAACCTCCCCCTCTGTGCCTCTCAAACTTCACGTTGGGCTTAAAAGGTAATTATTCAATGGAAATTTAAAATGTTATATACATAGATATGTGTACCGTAACCGTTTAAGTTCGTAACTATTGTCTAGTAGTTTTGGTCGAGTCAAGTTTGCTGTGTTAACTAACGTTAATGGTGTCGTTTGAGGCGTGTAAAGGCTTTTAAATATTTAAAATGAATTTTAAATATAACGTTACCTATTCGTCATTTGTGTTGCTGTGTGTATACTGAATTGTGTCATTTTGATTGAGAACGGTCACGTTTGTAATGACGCTAAACAGCTGTATGCAGGTCAACGAGGCTGTAAAAAAACTTTTTACTTAAGCAGTTTAGCTTAAGGTTGTGCTCTTTTATATTGTGACCGAGAGAGCTCAGTGCTTTGCAAATAAAAAAGCATCTGCAAATTAAGAAAAGTACGCGTACGGAGCCCGGGAAGTCACCTGTAGGAGAAAAAAATAATAATCCGTGGCGACGGTTTTGCAATTCGTCCCCTCAGTTTATAAACCGTACTCACGAATTCTTAAACTGTTCCCTCGGTTTAACAAATGGTGCCCACGGATTAATAAACCGTACCCACAAATTTCCAATCCGTGCGCTCAGATTTAGCAAACTGTACTTTCGGTTTTTCAATTCGTACGCACAAATTCATAATCCGTGCGCACGCTTTCACAATCCGTTCTCACGGGTTTATAAACTGTACTCACGGATTCATTAGCCTATTGAAGAACAGCAAGATCCTGGCGAATCATATTGTATATTGTTTTATTGCATATTATTATTTGGAATAGGCCTACATCAAATTGTCTTTAGTGATTCTCTATCAGTCTGTGTGTGTGTGTGTGTGTGTGTGTGTGTGTGTGTGTGTGTGTGTCTGTCTGTCTGTGTGTGTGTTTTTATTTTAATCAGATTTGATAACAGTGTGACTAAATGATGTTAGTTCATTTGCAACAACATGTATTTGCTATAACATTGAAAATATAAAAAAGTTCTAATCAAGTATTGATGCAATCCTTTAAATTTTAACTAGAGTTTAGTAGAATTGAATAGATGTAAAGTTATTATCATGTCATATGTGACACATTTTATAGAATGTGACAGAGAAAAACAGTAACATCAGTGACATTCATAATACTTTAAGACTATAAGTGTGTGTGTGTGTGTGTGTGTGTGTGTGTGTGTGTGTGTGTGTGTGTGTGTGTGTAAGGTTGAGAGAGTGAGTGATATTTCTGTAAAGTCTAGGGACAGAATAATTGACATTTCTGTAGAATGACCCAAATATAATAGTATCTTTTCAACAATAAATTTAATATTGAATAACTTTTCATATTTAATTATTTAAGTGATTTCATATAATCTGTACAATGTCTTCTTTCATTAATTACAGCCATTTAATATATTGTTTTTGTCTTACAGCCAATACAGCATGACTGCTGAAGAGATGAATTCTGTCATGCCCATGAGCAGGACCCTGACCTTCCTACATCAATATAACAGTTGCCGTTCTCTCTGAATATATAGTATGTTATGTCTTAGTTATGTCTAAAATGTACAATAATTTTATTCATCTGCACTCTATTACTAAACTGTGTTGTATTTTACTTTGACCCACATTGGTAATTTTTAAGTTTACATGTTCATATTATGAATGTTAATGAAGTTCCATGTTGTTGTTGTTGTTGTTGTTGTTTTTATTTTATTATATTTTTAATGGGTTTTAGTTAACTCAATCATCTAAAACAATGAAATCTGTTTTTGAGGCATGATCAATAATTAATAAAAAAAGAACAGTTTTTCTCACAGAAGATTTGTTTGTTTGTTTAAAAATTTACTATAGGTACACACTTCAGATAAATGTAAATGTTTTGTTTTAGAAATGTTTATTTTTATTAATTGCAGGACAAAGTCTGTAATTTAGATGCCAGTATGTTTTATGGATTTAGTTAATATTTGCAGTTTGTACGTGTACAATATCCTATAACAGACCCTATTATATAATGGTAAATGTCCTGTTTTTTTATTGTAGGTATACCATTAAATCACAAAAAAGAGGGTTTTTTTTTTACTATAGATGCACCATTAAAACACAGAAAAAGTCCTGTTTTTTACTGTGGGCAGGCTGTCAATTAACAGAAAATGTTTGTTTTTTAATTACGGTACAAAGTCCGGGTAATGAGCTGCCAGTACTTTTTCCCGTTTTTTTACGGAATTTTTTTTTACAGTGTAGAAAAACAAGTAAATATATTACTTTTAAATTGACAAATGAATAGACATATTCAAAACTGTTTAATGTAGCCTAATTTAATGTTTAATTCGTTTTTGTTTAATTTTAAAGCATACATCTAAATGTATTATTTTAATATTTTTATTTATATTATTTAACTGCATTTTAAAACATGGATTAAATAAACAATGTCTAATATCTATTAGACTAGTTTTTGTCCATCTAAAATTGTTTTATTTCTCTCTATTTTATGTTTGATTGCTAAATTAGGCCACAATGGCCTACATTTTAAAATAACATACATACAGGTATCTATTGAAAATACACTTCTAACGTTAACTATTAACTAATGTACTCACATGACTGAGGAGAATTATAACTACTTCCGATTCCTCGTAGCCTACTTTCACGCGGTTCACTAAAACGCTAAATTGTAAAATACTTGTGTGATTTATCACTGTTTCCCTTGAAATTACTTAATTAGGAAATCACATTTCTTACATCTTGATTATAAATCACTATTTATTTCAATAAAACATTTGAAACGACAAGCTACAAATTACATGTGACTTAGTCCTTCTACCACTAGATGTCAGTGTGATCTCGAGAATGTTCTCGCTGCAGTCTGAGAATGTAGAATGTCCTCAAGGACTGCCAGGACCGCAGAATCCACAAATTTGCAAGAGTTTGTGTTCTTTAACTTACTCAGCATAACTGAGTGCTGAAATATAAAACCAAATGCCCCCTACTCACAACTTAGTAAAGTAAATATGTAGCACTTTAATTGCAACCACTGGAATACACTATTTATCACAACCCAGTCTATTACATAAGATTGCCAGACACATTGACGTTAAATCTATAGCTAAATGTTTACATAAGCATTTAGCAGCTGAGTCCTCGCTGTTGGGTTACATTTTACTTCCCACAAGCTATGATTTACAGACACCTAATTTATGAGCAATAATGCTTATTTTACGGATAAGCATTCAGGGATTCGTATCATGTGAATTGTGTTTACTTTGGTTGCTTTTACATTCCAGTATTATGAATCTCACGTCAGTTGATTTCCAAACGGATAACACTCATTAAATGTGACTATGGAACACAAAACCATTCTTAAGTAGACTAGCACATGTATATTTGTAGCAACAAAACTATCGATTTTCTATTATGTCCCACTGATATATTTTGTAAATTTCATACCGTAAATATACCAAATCCTAATTTTTGATTAGTAATATTCATTGCTAAAAAGGCGATTTTCTTAATATTTAGATTTGTTTGCACCCTCAGATTCCAGATTTTCAAATAATTGTATCTCTGCCAAATATTGTCTTCTCCTAACAAACCAAGCTTATTTATTCAGCTTTCGGATGATATATAAATCTTAGTATCAAAAAATGATGCTTATGACTGGTTTTGTGGTTTTTGTGTCACAAAAAAATGTATTTTTAATGTCTCTTAATTTTATTGACATTTTGATTAATGACAGTAAATAATAAATGGCCTCAGTTCATAACAGGATACTTTTTATTAACTTTTATTGATCCAAATGTTTTAGGCATCTCCTTGGAAGTATTTACAGAGGCAGTTTCAGATTGATTTATATTGTTCCTAGTTGCCTTTGTTAATGTTAATTATGCATTAAATCTGTTTACATGTAGCTGCAGATCTCTTGGTGTCAGCTGTAGTTGAGTGGGTGTTTCTGGGTGGTTCACATTGAGAATAACACTGTGGAGTGTCTAATGGAGTGTCACATTTGTACTTTGACCTGTAATGAAGTCTTCCAGTGTTATACTGTGTACTGTATAAGTATCATGTGCATTTCGGTGCTGAAATGAATGAGGGGTGATAGCGTTTTGTTCACATGAGCTTATGTTTATTTGACAACTGAGCTGCATAATTTCAAACAGCAAATGTGTAAAGCATTAAGGAAATGTGCAGAGGTCGCTCAGTTAATCCTTTAAAAAAATCCATAGATTTCTTCTACAACATGAACATTAAACATACAGCATATTATTCACAAACTATATACATCCACATGCCACCGTTTAGGCAAATGACAGTTGAGGCAAAGACACTATAGGGCCTATGAAATGTGTTACAATGCAGAAATGGTACCAGTACTATGCATTCATGAACCCAGGCCTAAAAAAGAAACACATTCAATAAAACGTCCATGATCTCCTGATTGTTAAGATCTAATCTGAAAGGTCCGTTTACATGTTTATTCATGTCATGTTTTACAGTGCTCCACAACATTTGTACAATACACAGCATGACCCAGACGCTTCGCGAGGTCATAGTGACAACGTTTCAGAAAAGGCAAAACACATTTGATATAATCACATCTCTGTCTGAGCCAGCTCACATGTTTGAATATGCCAGCTCAAGAGTATTATGATGTCATACATTAATAGATACATATACCCCAACACTTGCCTTATATTTAAGAAGATTTCCATAAGAAAAACATCATAGTTTTGAGTTCAAAGGGCATTGGCTTAAAAACGAAGAGTGTGAGGATTGTGTTATAGGAAACTGAGAAGGCAAGAAAAAGTGCACTTTAACCTCTGGATTAAATAACTACTTTTATCAGAATATATACAGTACAAACTTTTATATCTACCAAAAGAACACAGATTACATTCAATATCAAAGTTCCATAAGGTGCTATTATACCTTGTACATTTTTGCTAGAGGTGACACAGGACAATGATGTCAGAACTGTTGGCGAAGCACTCTCAGTGATGACTGACAGGTGATTGGTCCTGCCATTCTGATCTGGAGTGTTTCAGACTAATTGTTCGGGAGAAGGAGAGAGAGACGGGGACTGCTGTAACATTACATCAGAGGGTGTCGCTTACACCATTTGTCCAATTAAAATCGCGCGAAACGTTTTGTCACCACCCCTACCAGAGGAGCATCTCTAAGAAAGAGTCTCTAAGAGTCCTGGCCCAAACACTACGGTATGTTGAGGTATGTAGTAACTCTTTCAAGACTTTGAAAAGAGCAAAATACAACCGAAATCCAGTCGTACTAGAATAGAAAGTTATATATATCTGACAAATACTGCAGCAGTCACACCAGCCTGCTTGAGGTCAATATTAAACATTACATCCAAGAGTCCAATATGTGACTTCCAAATCTTTGAAAGGAACGCTCCGCTAGGATAAGCGCCGTTCTTTAGCTTAAAGAAGATTAATAAGTACTGCGCTAAGCTAAGTTTCTTCATCAAAAATAAAGACAACTACGAAAAAAAGAGCAAAGATTTCACACATTTTCAGTCAAATACGCCATTGGATGGCAAGACATAGTAATTGGATTTTCATTCAAATACCTCAAGGAATCAGTGCAAAAGGCACTGGCTGTTAGTTACAATGTCCCCCATTCTCCCCTAAAAAATGATAAACCAATTTGTTTTGAAATTTTGAGTCCTCATAATAACAATAATGCTTAAAAAACAAAACAAATAAATGAACAGCTTTCGCTTTGGAAATCCATAGAAACACTATAATACTCAATGACAATTAAATTAGGATAAACAGATAAATAGCGATTTATACAAGCAAACTAGTGTGCACTCAAAAGTCAAAGGTCAGCTTTATGTACCATCATTTTCATTTCTTTGGGGCTGATGAATGGCTTCATTCTCTGAGCCATGATGATCCCCAGACACAGGAGAGGCCAGGTCGGCCTCGTTGGACAGGTCACCGTCGGGAGACAGTGGCTCGTCGTCTTTTAAGGATGCTGCATTAAATCCAGAGGTTTTATCAGCAGGTGTGTTGGGGAAAGCAATGGCGGCGGCGGCCGCAGCTGCGGCGGATGCATGCGTGGGAATCCCGGGATAAAGCCACGGGAATGGGGTGGTCAGCGCCGCTGCCGCTGCAGCCGGATACACCAACTTCTCCAAGTGACTTTTATCAAACAAAGGCATGTACGATGCAGCTGCAGACGGGTTTATAAAGTAAAACGGCATGCAAAAAGGAGTCTGTTGTCCACTAACACCCGCCATTCCCATTAAAGAGTTCATCAACGCCACATCCGGCCGGGTATTGCTGGAATCTGATGCGCCATTCGCTGACCAGTTCATTTTGGCTTTCTTGGTGACACGTTCGTCCCCAAACTCCTGCTTGATCTTAACTCCTTTGGCCGTGTCGCATCCTTTCTCGCATTTGCCATCTCCTTTTTCCGCCTCCCCTCCATATCCGCTGTCGGTGTCTGTGTCGTTCTCGTTAAGCTCGAGGTTCTGAGTCCTCTGGATTACTGGGACGCAGTTGGCTTGAGTATCTCTCTGCGTGTCCCGCTCTGGAGCGTCGTCGCCTGGCAACGGCCGCTGCAGGATCCCTGCGGCCGGCTGGAACTGCGCGGAAACTTTGTGCAAGTGGTTGATGAGTCGCGTGCACATCTGCTCGCGCGCCGTCCAGTTCTCCACCTTGTTCAGATACTGCAGGACTTCTTTGGCACATGCTTGAAAGCCTGAGTGGAACACGTCTAAGTCAGCCTGAAGGGAGGACTTCAACGATCGTTCCCCTGTCATAAAAGAGAGACAAGTCTTGTCATAAAACACAGAAAAGATAGACAGACAGATAGAAGGCTAGATGCAGATATAGATAGATAGATAGATAGATAGATAGATAGATAGATAGATAGATAGATAGATAGAAAGATAGATAGATAGAAAGACAGATAGATAGACACATATACTGCAGATTTCTAAAGACTGGTAAAATATACATACATATACATATATATATATATATATATATATATATAAATAACACCAAGATAGATAGATATAGATATATAGATATAAACACATGCAACAAAAAATGCTATATAAAACCATGTAAAACAGATAAGCATAACATTAAAAGGGTTATGCATAATTATGGGCTGGTATGTGCAGCTATTTTAGTACAGTACTTTAAACTCAGTTTACTGTTTTATATCATGTGGCATTGATGTTTCTCTGATTGCATTGTGTGGGTTGCACATTATGTAATTTACCGTTCTGCAAAGCGATGATCTTCTGGTGCTGTTGCTCTGTGACAGCTGTCAAAGCGTTCAAATGCTTCAGCGTCAACTCGAGAACTACTGCTTTTTCCAAGTGACCGAGAGTCTGTAAGACAATATGAACATTTATCGGATTTCCCTACTTTTATGCGGCTGAGATCAAATTACAAAACATACTTTAACAAGACCAAACAAAAATCAGTGGACTTAAGTTACCGTAAGTTTCAGATGTTCCGGTAATAAATCTTTCAGCTGGCCAATACATTCATTTATTCGGTCCCTCCTCTTTTTCTCGATCAGTCTGTGTGGTAACTTATACGCGTCCTGCGAATAACAAGTATTAGTCAGTGCAAAAAGTTCTAAAGAGTTTTAATAACTAGCGACACAAAGTGTTACGTGAACTTGACGGACATCACGTTTCAATCACGGGTCTAGTTTGCTTACCTTTCCTTCTTCTCTCTTCACCCCTCTTTTGGATTTGCACATGTAGAGAGACGAATATTCAACCCTAGAAAAAGAAACCTCTCATTTTTAAAAAGCAATCATTTCGACTTCAACCTCACACATTTAAAAAAAAAAACGTTAACGTTAGTTGTGTTCATTAAAAACCAAATACATAAAAAAAATACCCCAAGAAATCCGCATGATCCAGAAACTGTCTGCCCTGCATTCTCGGTATTCTTTCCTCCATAACTTTGTCCCACTTTCTTTTACAAATCAGGTTTCGTTAATCCAGTATCAGCGGAGCAGCAGTGCGTTGTGTCCGGTATCGCGCAGCAGCACCTCTGAATGATGATGTGTGTGCGCGCTCGCCTGAGCTGCCACTTTGCCCAGCACTCTCGCGCACTCACTCTGCGCGTGGCGACTACCGCGCACGCGCGCCTTCACCAGGAACCGCGCGCTGACTCACGTGTAAACTGCACCAGCTCGAGAGTCTGGGAATTAAATGAGCTTGAAAGTTGTCAGTTCATTGCCGAAGAGACGCTGAAAAATAAAACCGCAGCATGCCGCTCAAACGCATTAAAATAATTGTATTTGAGGTCTCAAGGATAATGTCTACACATTTAAATGTGAAATACCAGGATAGTTAATAAAATATTTACTATTTATTGCTTTTTCATAAAACCCAGTTAGAATTATTATAGTCTAAACCTACGTAAAATGAAACTTTTTACCATTAAAAAAATACATTATTTTATGTTTTATTTTCTTTCCAATTTAGATCTGCATGCATTTACAAACATTTACAGACACATTTATGACCCTGGACCACAAAACCAGTCTTAAGTAGCACAGGTATATTTGTAGCAATAGCCAAAAATACACTGTATGGGTCAAAATGATAGATTTTTTTATGACAAAAATCATTAGGATATTAAGATCATGTTCCATGAAGATATTTAGTAAATTTCAAATCAAAATGTAAGTTTTGATTAGTAACATGCATCACATATTTTTTGCACCATTAGATTCCAGATTTTCAAATTGTTGCATCTTGGCCAGCTTTCAGATGATAAATAGAAATCTCATTTAAAAAAAAAAAAAAACGCTTATGACTGTTTTGCGGTCCAGGATCACATTTATTAACTATGACTATTGTTGTCTGTATTACTTGACTATATTAACTGAATTTACAACCTTTTTTGGGTTCATTTTAAGCCAGCCATATAGTAATTTTTAAATAAAACTACCCAGAAAGTTTATTTACCCAGTAAAGTTAACCCAACCGTTGGGTCAAAACCACCAATATTTGTCCATATTTCACCCAGTGCTGGATTGTATTTAACCTAGCATTTTTAGAGTATATATATTAACTGAAATTAGCTGTATTACATTTTTTTTTATTTTTTTAAAATATATTAACAAAATGTGCAGTAAAGGGGAAAACTCTTTGCACTATAAATCAGTGTGTTCATAATTAAGATAATGCATTAAAATGACATAGTAAGACACACCAATTTGCAATATAACGCAGCAAAACAAGATCTTTTGTACGGCAAAAAATGCACGCCTGTTCTTACAGGAAAAAAATGTGGATAATATGAACTTTTCTGAAGTTCTGTGCAGCATGTTTAGCTTGAACTAACATCTAGATCTACAGAGATTGCTTCGCCTATACATGCCATCTGAAACGAGGTGTGACATAACACAACAGCACATAGAATAAGCTCTCAATATAGTCTGGCTGAAAATAGACCACATTCTGTCAATATCCAGCCTTTCATAAGACTTCAGTAGATGAGATTATAAATCAGAGTGAATCCAAAATGAATCTTGATTTACCAAAGGTCTAGGTGAATACAGACATATTCATTATAAGAAACACGCCCTGCATGTAGTTAATGACTCTCCATAATTACCACAAAGTGAAATGAACACGTAGCATATCTGCACTCTCTCATAATATTCATAAGAGATTAACAGTAACCCGCTCACATGCCCGCGGGTCACGTAACTTCATCAGAATCATGTGACTGACTCCAGGCTGTTATGAATAGATTACACAGTGTGTTGCAGGAGGCTGGCAGGACTCGAGCGTTCGCCCACATGTTTGCCAGAGACAAGAATCGTTTCTGCTCTGTAAGATCCTTGTTTCCTGTTTAGTTTCAGGGAGACTGGTAGCTGTCGTGTGTTGGAGTCCCCCTTTATGTCTTCCCTCTGCTTTTCAACCCTCCCTCCTTTCCGTCTCCTCTTCTGTGCTCTATATGTGGCTCATGTGGAATCTGCTCCAAATGTTTTCCATATTAGTTCAGAGTCCTTTCTGATTCCGAATAGCAGGGATCGCGTAGGGAGCGAAGCCTCCAGTGAGGAGAGGGGAAGGGCAGGGCGAGGGAAGAGAGCAAAAGGCAAGAAAGAAAAGGGAAGGACAAACACATAGAGGGCGAGTGCAAGAACGTCCAGTCGGCCTCAAAGGAAGATTAAGAATCTCAGCACGAGACAGAAGGAGGAATTATGGGGTCGGGGACGAGTCCAATGGGGTCGGCTGGAGGAGGCAACGCAGCCGCTGACAAGGAGAAGAAGGGACAAGGAGAAACTGGAGGCCCAGTGCTGGAGAAAGCCCAAAAGTGTTGTGGCTGCCGCTTTCCTTTGCTGGTCGCTCTTTTGCAGCTTCTGCTGGGCATTGCAGTAGCTGCTGTGGCCTTCCTAATGGTTACCATTAGCTCCTCTCTGCTGGCCAGGGAGACGCCCCATTGGGCCGGCATCATTGTAAGCTTCCTTTTGCTCTTCATCAACCTCTCCCTCAACTCCCAGCATGCCTTGTTTACTCTTTCGGGGCCATGCATGAGGCCGCCTCATATCAGATCCACTGGCCACACAGCCATACTGTACATAAGCATACATAAACAATTTTACAGAGAGCATGTATGCATGTCCAAAAATAACATAGCGAGAACAATGAATACATTTTGCAAAAAGAATCATGAGTTTTAAAGAGAGTGTCATGTTGTAAATCTGGAAAGCTTGTATGCTAATCACAGCTGATTTTGCTTGCTCAGCAAGTGATTTACAAAGTATTTGTGCCTTATTTTCTTGCCTTTTCTTAGAGAAGTATCCAGTCGCAGAAGCTTATCCACCTTATTTTTCCATAAGAGAGACACAGCCATTTGTACATTTTATGGGTCTGGCTTCCAGTCTCATCCGCGTCCAGCTATTTTTAGCTGTATAAGACAGCTTGTTTTGCTGCTTAATATTGCAGACAGGTGTGTCTTATCATGAATTTTTATCAACACTGTTTAGCAGTACAAACAGTTGTACCACTTACTGCTAGTTGTTCTTCTCATTATTTTCCTATAGCCTCTAATGAACCGCTAAACGCTAATGAACCGCCCATAGGCCAGGGTTGCCAGGTTTTCACCACAAAACCTTCCCCCACCTCTTACTCAGAATAGCCCAAAACTAGCCAAATTCCATTTCGGAGGGGGTCCTCCAGTAAAAATCGCATTCTGGGGAGTAAAATACAGGGTTGCCAGGTTTTCACAACAAAACCCGCCCTTGCTACTCAAAACAGCCCAATCACATTTCGAAGGAGGTCCCCCAGTAAAAATCACGTTCTGGGGGTAAAATACACGTTTTTTGGCAGGGTTAAAATTTGCGTTCCAGGTGCTAAATATCACTTTATTGGGGTCACTTCAACCCGCGGCAACAGTTTTTGCGCTGGAAAAACACGGACTTGGCACCACAGCCATAGGCTTACTTCCGAGTTAAAGGAACACTCCACTTTTTTTGAAAATAGGCTCGTTTTCCAGAGTTAAACACATGAGTTTTAACATTTTTGAATCCATTCAGCCGATCTGACCAGAGATTTTTGATATTTTTTCCTATTTGCCAAATTACCAACAGAAAATGAAAAATTGCAATTTTCCAAGCTGATATGTATAGGAACTATACTCTCATTCCGGCATAATAATCAAGGAAATTTGCCACCGTACCATGGGTGCAGCAGGCACATATTTTACAATTACCTTAGTCGTGGCTTAGTGCTGGTCAAGTTACCTAGCTGGGGACTATTTTCATGCACTGCGTAATATCATTGCGCCTGCTGCACCCATGGTACGGCAGCAATGTTCCCTGATTATTACGCTATAAGAGTATAGTTCCTATCCATACCAGCCTGGTAATCGTAACTTTTCATTTTCTGTCAGTCTTAGTACACAATGTAACTACAGAAGAGTCAAGTTTTAGATAAAAAATATCGAAAATATTTGGTCATTTTTGAACAAGATGCTATTGGTCTAATCAGATTCAATGATCTATGCTAAGCTAAGCTAAAAGTGCTACCGGCAGACCTGGAGATCAGCTGAATGGATTCAAAAACAGTAAAACTCATCTGTTTAACTCTAGGGGAGTTGGAAAATTAGCCTATTGTCAAAAAAAGTGGAGTGTTCCTTTAAAGAAGGTGGATAACGAAAAATACAGATTTGAAGTTTAAAAACAACACAGGTTAAAAATGCTACAGAATCACGAGAGTTAGATCAAACTGTACCTTTATAAATAGAAAATGAATCTTCAAACAATTCAAAGCAATCCCTCTGTGCAGACATGCATGTCCAGTCACGTAGACCGTAGGACAACATAACATGGGCTGACACATACAGGAAGATAACACTGCATGAATCTGTTTTTTTTTTTCTCTGGAAAGTACATTACTTTACTGCTGTGTAACTTTTATCTAATGAGATTTTCAGTCAAAAATAACCTGTTTTTTAAAAATTGCTTGTAAATCTCTCATTTCCATCTTGAATTGAATAGTTTTGTCCTAATTTTGTCATATTTTGTCAACAACTGGTGCATAAACTCAGATCAGTGAGGCCTACAACCAATTAGTTCTTAAAAAAATACAAAAATGTTGCAAATTGGAAGATTTCAAGTTGATATAACATAATATGTGTTAATAATACAGCATAATGACAGATTTAAAAGCAATGTTTTGTTGACTGGTCAGTTTTGACCGGGAACACCAATTTATATATATATATATACCCTGTGTGAACATTTTTGAGAAAAATGAAATCATCTCCAGGTCAGAAACACTGGATCACAACATGAGAGTTAATTAAAGTTTATTGTGTAACTTTTTTAAATAATGCTGAACAATCTTGTCTGATATGAATAGTACAGTATGTACTATATTAATTAACTTTTTTAAAACTTTGTCAAGCGAACATTTGTTTTGACAAACCTTTGCAGTAACACTTTACAATAAGGTCTCATTTGTTAACATTAGTTAATGCATTAATTAGCAATGAGGAATGCATTTGTTACGGTATTTTATATTTTTATTTATTTATATATTTTTTTTATTTTTATTTAATGTTAGTTAATAGTTAATACACCCGTTCTTTGTTTGTTCATGTTAGCTCAGGTCCATTAAATATAGTAGTAGCAGAATACAATTAAAACATTAAATTATTTTCAAAATATCATCAAGAAAAAAGCATAATATAAACTTTTGATTTTACTAATGCTTCAGAAGTATTTTTTTATTGTTAGTTCAAGGTAACTAATGTAGTTACCTCTTGTAACAATATTCACTATTAGTCAAAAGTTTTTGAAAAGTAAGTTTTTTTATATATTTTTAAAGAAGTCTCTTCTGCTCACCAGACCTGCATTTATTTGCATCAATGTACAGCAAAAGCAATACCATTCTGAAATAATTTTACTATTTAAAATAACTGTTTTATATTTGAATATATTTGAAAATGTAATTTATTTTGGAGATTTCAAAGCAGAATTTTCAGCATCATTACTCCAGTCTTCAGTGTCATATGATCCTTCAGATATCGATCTGATATGCTGATTTGATACGCTGACAAACATTCAAAAGCTTGGAGTCAGTATAATTTTGGGGAAAGAAATTATAGAAATTAATACCTTTAGTTTGCAAGGGTGCTTTAAATTGACTTACAATGTTTCAAAATATTCTACTCAAAATATATTCAAATAGAAAATGTATTTTAATTATTTTAAATAGTAAAAATATTTTACTGTGTTTGCTGTTAGATTAAATAAATGCAGGCTTGGTGAGCAGAAGAGACTTCTTTAAAAAAAACAATTGCTGTAAGCAGTGGAAACTTACATTGACTTTCATTTTTTTAATTTATATTAAATTCTTTGAATTTTTAAGTCAAATTGAAATTTTGCATTGTGTTTGTTACCTCCATTAAAATTCAGGAATTTACCTGAAATTTAAAGACGGAGAGATAACTGGTAGATCAGGGAGTATCTCTGTGTGCGCTGGTATCTCAAGTTCAGGACTCACGAGACCAGTGCTGCTGTTCCTAGAGAAAAACGCTGAGGTCACCAAGACTTCAGAACCTGGGAAAAACAATCAAATTAGATACCGCACGTTAGTCACAAGACTCCAATCACGCTGAGAAAAAGAGCGGGGAAAACACAGAGAGAGAGAGGGAGAAGAAGAGAGTAAGATAAAAAGCGTGAGCGATAAAGATATCTCGGAGGGTGGGGGGTCAAGCTATTCAATTTGCAACGGCAGTCAATATATTATCAGATGACAACTCAATGCTGAGTTGCACAATGCTGATTACAATAAGGGTTATGGTTGGCTCATAACAAGCCTGGCAGACATAGAGAACTTAGGAGGTCTGCTGCACTGCAAATAAGATTACAACAACCCTGGTATGTGTTCATGACAACAATGGCAACATTTTTCAACAACAGATTCTCAGATGCACATGATCACGGTTATCACTCTCCAAACGGCCTAATAAAACTTGATTAGCATGTATGATTAGCTTATATATGTGACCCTGGACAACAAAACCAGTCTGAAGTAGCACAGAGGTATTTTTTAGCCACCAATACATTGTATGGATTAATATGATCGATTTTTCTTTTATGCCAAAAATCATTAGGATATTAAGTAACGATTATGTTTCATGAAGATATTTTGTTAATTTCCTACCGTAAATATATCAAAACCTAAATTTTGATTAGTAATATGCATTGCTAAGAACTTCATTTGGACAACTAGGCTAAAAGCAATTTTCTTAATTAGATTTTTTTTACACCCTTAGATTCCAGATTTTCAAAGATTGTCCTATTCTAACATACATCAAAGGAAAGCTTATTTATTAAGCTACGACTGTTTTTTTGGTCCGAGGTCACATATGGTACATTTGGGGTCTAAATGACTTCAAGTCTATACTGTTGCAGGGACGACATATTTTTTAACGTTAAAGCTAACGTTAGCATTTTAGCACTTTAATCAAAAAGTTTTTTTATGTATGTTTTTTAGTTAAATGGTTGAAATCATGTCTGTGATTAAATGAACACTCCATTTAAAAAAAAAAAAGGCTCATTTTCCAACTCCCCTAGAGTTAAACAGATGAGTTTTACCGTTTTTGAATCCATTCAGCTGATCTCCGGGTCTGCCGTTAGAAGTTTTAGCATAGTTTAGCATAAATCACTTAATCAGCTTAGACCATTAGACTCGTTCAAAAAAGACCAAAGATTTTTCGTTATTTTTCCTATTTAAAGCTTGACTCTTCTGTAGCTACATCGTGTACAAAGACCGACAGATATTTAAAAGTTGCGATTTTTTCCAAGCTGATATGGATAGGAACTATACTCTCATTCCGGCGTAATAATCAAGGAATTTTGCTGCTGTACAGCAGGCGCAATGATATTACGCAGCGCCTAAATATAGTCCCCAGCTATTTTACTAAGTTACCTAGCTGGGGACTATTTTCAGGTTTCTTTTTTACTTCTTGCAATTGTATTTAAGCTTCAAAAGTTGTGTTCATTTGTGAAAATTATCATGATGAACAAAACATGTGAGAATCATAAACTTATTTCAGAGCTTATTTTCTGCAATAATCCAAAAGCCAATTCACAAATCCTACTGGGGTTTTGTCGAGGGAATCAGGGTGATGCTAATTTTTGGGTTGGCCTACAAAAACGTCATCATTGCAGCTCTCTATAAAAATACTCTGTGTTATGTTTTGCAGATGATTGTGGTGTCTCTTGTGGGATTCATCCTCTTTTGTATCACCAGAGTGCCTGACGAGAGCGCGTCTGCTCAGTTCATTTTAAAGGTAAAAATGAATGCAGTTTTTGCAGAAGTTGCTATTGCACTTCATATGTAAATGCTTTTCAAACAGACTTTAAAACATGCAGAAGTTCAATCTTGCCCTGAGAGCAGGGGACTTCTATGGTAAAAACGTAGTGGGTATCCAGCAACCAGTCTATAATTATATAATTCTTCTTATCAGTGTATTTAAAGGAATCATTCATCCAGAAATGAAATTATGTCATCATATAATGATCATCTACTCACTCCCATGTTAATCCAACACACTATTATTTTACCATGGGATATGTAGAAATGTCCATGCAGCTCTTTTTTGCCATTCAACAAATGTGGAAAGTCTCCAAAAACCCGTAAAAGCATCATAATTTTACTTGTCAATCTATAATTTAATTCCTCTGAATTAGCGACGTTATTTTGAGTCACTTGTTTTCAATTAATCAGTTGAAGTGGTTTGCAAAACTCTTCTAAATGATTTTGTCTCACATTTTGGTCATTACAAATTGGTTTAGCACATTTGTTTACGACAAATAAAATGTTCTGGACATGTTTTCGACACAAGCTGAATCATGAATCGACACATTTATATATATAAAAAAGTAGGCTAAATGAAAAAAAACGGGTTGCGATGATAAATTGATTTCTAAATTTTCCAAATGCATCGCAATTCTCACAATTAGTCCTTAACAGCAGACAGTGCTCTAATTTAGTTTTTAACCACACACTCAAATGCTCACGATGAAGAGTTCTGAAGAGCATGTAATTCGGCTCAGAATGCTTTTATGAAGCCCACTGTGAACACCATTGGTTTCAATCTTTTCGAACTTTACGAATGATTATTTTAGGTTCAGGTGTGTGTAAGGAATTGGAAAGCAAGATTTGAGTACGGCTGTTTCTAAAGCATGCAGTGCCATTTGCTGTTCAAAGCTTAGCTCAAAATGGATTTAAGGGAGAATTGCGATGCATTCGGAAAATCTCTGAATCGATTCAGAATCATTTCAATTTGTCATTGCAACCCTAGAAAAAATGGCTAATTGAAACTACTTTTTTCTTGTCATACTCATTGGAACGAAAGCCTGTCTGTGAAATCACATACTCTCTGAGTATAAATTTTTTGGATGTAGTTTCTTCATGACCATTAAAAATGATGCTTTACAGAGGGTTTGCACTTATATCACGACTTTGTCAGTTACCCGGATGTGCGGCCATACTGGCCATAGTTGGATATAAACAACAGCATGGATTGTACGATTAATGTACTACTGAATTTGTTTTTGTTGTGCTAATTTATGCTGTCTACGTACACCATGAAAAAAATGTGTGAAAGCTGCTAAATCATCTCCTAAATCACAGAGAAGGACTTAAGAAGTTTTGACAAACTAATGGTAGATATTAGCCTAATATTTAATAACTACCTGAACGGAAATTATAAGAACAAACACGAATGTTGTCCAAATTCTTGCCCTGGAAATCCTGGTTCAGTTTGGCCAACCACAAATGCATTTGTTGTTTTTGCACTCTTGAACATGATAATAATTGACCATTTTCAGCAGCAATAATCGGCAAAATATGGTTTTACTGCTTAATATTGCAAACTGTGTGTCTTACTATATTATTTTAATTATTGTTTATATCCTAATATTGTTTATATTCAAATATAAGCACACAGATTTGTAGTGCAGTTTTACCCTTTACTGCAACTTGTTATTCTTCTCGTTATTTTTCTATAGCGGCTAATAAACCGCTAACCACTAATGAACCACCCATAGCCAGGGTTGCCAGGTTTTCACAACAAAACCCACCCAATTCCTACTCAAAACTAGCCCAATCGCATTTTCGAAGGGGGTCCCCCAGTAAAAATCGTGTTCCAGAAGGTTTACCAATTACTGCATGTTGTTATTCTTCTCATTATTTCCTTATGGAGTGTTTTCTCAACGCATCATCAATCAGCCATATTGGTGGCACTTAACGTAAACAATGCCACTGAACCTAACTAAACTTGCATATTTTGCTGATTATTGCTGCTGAAAATGATCAATTATTGTGATGTTTTGGGCTGTACTAATCCGTCGGGCCAGGAAAAACATTTGGAGAACTATAAGACTGCCTTAACAAATTAAGGAGAAGAGTGCAAAAAACTGTCAAAAAGGAACAAAAGGCATTTGTGGTTGGTCAAAATGAACCAGGATTTTCAGGGCAATAATCTTGACAACATTTGTGTTTGTTCTTATAATTTCCAGTCAGGTGAAATATTTGGTTGATATCTTAATTAATACTGCTCATCTGTGTCTTTACCACCTATTCACTTTAGTTTTTCAAAATATTGCACTTTTTCCTGCTTACTAAGTCCTTCGCTATATGATTCAGCTGCTCCCATGTGTTTTTTGCCATGGTTTAGACAGCATAAATTAGCAGAACAATGTATTCCATAGTACATTACCTGTGCAATCCATGCTGTTGTTTACATCCAAATTTTGCCAATATGGCAGCATATCCGGGTAACTGACCGAAGTGTGACATAAGTGCAAACCCTCTATAGCAGCGAGTGAATGTGCTAATGACAAAATCAAAGTTTTCAGGTCAACTCTTTCTTTAATTAGACATATTTTTAATATTTAATGGACCATTGACGTTGGCAGTAACACTCCTGAGTCATCAAGTCAGAATATTGAGCTGGTTTTAAATTAACAAGAATGGGCATTTTAGTCTATTTAAATCTGATTTCCAGCACCTTGCCTTAATCATCACAAATGACTGTAACCCCTCTCTCACATCTGCCCAGCTCCTGTACTTCTTCCTGTGCACAATGGGGTTGGTCATCTCCGTAGTGGTCATCGCCTTCCAGTGCTACCATTATGTCCTGACTAACAGCTACAGCTGCAAGGAAATGGGGGAGTATTGTTCGTGCACCCTGGACCCTGAGGATCCCATCGCCCGCACTTTCACCTACAGCGGAGTGACAGACTGCAGTGCCATCGTAAGCACTCTACCCATGTATTACCTTCTGCAGATGGTGCTGAACCTGGCTCAGGCTATCGTCTGCCTGGTGGGGGCCTTCCTTCTATGGAAGCACAGGTACCAGGTGTTTTTCGCCGGGCTACAGACGGGATCTCCTTCTGCCCAGAACTGGCAGAAAGTTTAGGGCACAGAGAGATTTCTCTGGAGAAGTAAACATGTGGAGCGTGGGAGTGTTTGTGCCTTTAGGGAAGAAACTGTTTGCTGCAATATCTGCCCCGCTGGGAGTTTTATGGCATGTGACCTTTTATCAAAGCAGCTGAATGAGTCTGTGTTTGTATTGCCATATTCTAATATTTTGGAAAGTTTTATGCAATTTTTAGAGTTGTTGTATTTTTCTATATTGGCTGTTTGAAAACTTCCACTTGTCCAGGTTAACTGTTTATTTTTACCACTGCCAAGGAGAGTATTTTTATCTATGAAACCAGTGAAGTGACGCAAAACAAGACCTGACATTTCAGTAAAATGAGTGGCACAATCTGTTGTTGTGGTTGTCACTGCTGTGGTATCTGTTTATGACATGCATAAAAATTATTAAAATTTGCTTGATCAAAAAAAACAAAACACCCTAAAAAATATTTTTCTAACTTCAGGTGCATTCGTTGACAGACAAAATTCCTGGTTATTTAATTCCTATTGGGATTATTCAAATTATTTACAAAATTTAGCGTTGATCACAGGAATAAATTACATTTTAAAATATGTTCATATATATATATATATATATATATATAATTTTATTATTAAAAAGTTATTTTAAAAATATTTACAATTTTTACTGTTTTTTGCTGTATTTTGGATCAAATAAATGCAGGGTTGGTGAGCAGAAGAGTTTTTAAAACATTAAAAATCTTACTGTTCCAAAACTTTTTAATGATAGACAAGTTCTAGTCTAGTAATAAGCCATATTAATTACTCGAATGCGGATTAAACGTGACTTCTAAAAAAAAAAAAATATTTAAACACAGTACTGTTTTACCTGAAGAACTGTCTAGAGCACTTAAAAACAAAAGCACTGTGTACACAGCAGTCAGAAATAATAGGTGTGTCCAGTGACGATACTGGACAGTTTTGTGGACTGAAGTCACACTTCATGCAGCCAGTGAACAGCAGTCAGTCAGGGACTGGGGGGGTCCAAAGGGGTACTTTGACAAACAGCAGGTCACTGCCTCCGGATTCATGCAATAGAAGGGCAAATGGTCTTTAACCTTTTTTTAATTTTACATAGGTTTCTTGCATATTTTAAATTTGTAGCGGGGTGAAAACTGAGCGAATGTAAAGCCTGACAATCAAACCAAAAAGCTCTGCTTGTTGTCATTAAGTCCTCGTCAATGAAGCTTGTAAACCAAATTAAAACAACTGAGTGATTTGAACACTGCCAACAGGAAGAGCCTGAGGTGTTAAAAGAGTCTGTTGCTTTAAAGAGACCTTCAGTCTGGTGTTTGGAAGAGATGGAACATGATGCTTCAGCACAGGAAAAAAAAACATAAATGTAAGCTTTGTGTGACTCATCTTTCCTTTGAGATGATTTCTAATAAAAGGCATTTACATAACCCTCTCTCCTTCATCATTCAATTGCATGTCCTTTAAAAACGATTAGCTGAATTTCATACTTATGTTCCTCTCATGTTGTCAAGCAAACAGAAATATGTTGTCATTTGATCACATATACAAATACACTACCAGTCAAAAGTTTTTGAACAGTAAGATTTTACTTTTTTTTTTTAAAGAAGCCACTTCTGCTCATCAAGCCTGCATTGATTTGTTCTAAAGTAAAGCAAAATCAGTAATATTGTGAAATTGTTTTTCCATTTAAAATAACTGCTTTCTATTTAAGTATATTTTAAAGTGTAATTTATTCCTGTGATCAAAGCCAAATTTTCAGCAGAGTATTTTTTTTTTCAGTATTCTTTTATGAATAGAAAGATCCAAAGATCAGCCTTTATCTGAAATAAAGCTTTTGTAACATCATACAGTATACCATTCAAAAGCTTTAAGTCAGTAATCTCCTTTTTGGCGGAGAGGGAGAGAAAAAATATAGAAATGAATACTTTCATTTAGAAAGAATGCTTTAAATTGATCAAAAGTGAAGATAAATACATTCATAATGTTACAAAAGATTTCTATTTCAGATAAATGCAGTTCTTCTGAAAGCTGAAAAAATCTGCTCATCTGTTTTCAACATAATAATAATAATAATAATAAATGTTTTTTGAGCAGCAAATCAGAATATTACAATTATTTCTTAAGGATCATGTGGTTGAAGTAATGATGCTAAAAATCAACTTTGAAATCACTTACATTTTAAAATATTTTCAAATAGAACTGTTCTTTTAAATAGTAAAACTATTTTAAATACTGTTTTTGCCTTACTTTGGATCAAATAAATGCAGCCTTGGCGAGAAGAAGAGACTTCTTTAAAAACATTAAAAATCTTTCTGTTCAAAAACTTTTGACTGGTAGTGTACAATACACATATTTTTGAGCTTGACAGATAGCTCACCATTTACTTTCGCTGTACTGACAAGAGCAGCTTGAACATTTTGTTAAGCATCTCCTTTTACATTCCACAAAATAATATCAAAGGGGTTGGAATGACATCAGGACGCATAACTGGCATAATTTAAATTTTTGGCTGAATTATTGCTGCATCAGAACCATATTCTTGCAGATCTCCTCGGTCTCTGCAGCATATAACTTCAGCGAGTCACTCCGTACACTATTAGATTAAACAGGAACGCTGAGTCAAATGAAAAATCCCCCTCTGATTTGCAGTGCTTTTAGGAAAGAGTGCAGCAGGGGCGATCTCTCGCCGCTCCGAGACGAGCTCATGTGACAGATCTCATCTGCTCTCCGACCAACCAGCATGACAACAACACGCACAATCACATGCAGACCCATCACATGCAGAAAGAAGGAAGGGAGGGTGGTATATTTAGATTAATGAGCGTGTTTATGCAGGATGTTGTTCACTGTCTTGCCTTAATAATAAATGCACACCTGCATGACTGAACTGTCAGAAAGACAGTGGATGTTAATGAGGGATCAAATCTAATCGTTAAAACCAACTGACCCTTTGCAAAGACCCACTCCACTTCGTTATACATTTGCTATACGTCAGCAAGCCTTGGCGTTCTCACACAGTGAAAACTTAAAACTACATCGCGGAGCAAAGAGAAAACTGACAACACCTCGACAGACAAGACAGAGCCGGTTACTTTAGGTATGAAACAAAGTCACAACTTACAAAATAAGACATTTTGTAAGAAATTCAAACAATAAATACCGTTTTGGGGCTCTTTAATGTGTCGTGACAAACTGCTATAGAGAGTTTGCACTTACCTCATGGTTTGGTCAGTTACCCCGATGCGCGGCCATATTACAGATACTCGGATGTCAACAACAGCATGGGACAGCACGGTTAATGTACTACTGAATACATTGTTCTGCTAATTTATGCTGTCTAAACCATGGAAAAACCTCCAGGGAAGCAGGAAATTGCGCAATATTTTGCAAACTAAAGTTAACAGGGGGCAAAGTAACGTACGAGCAGTGTTTAGGCTATTAAGATATTAGCCTAATATTTCACCTACCTGACTGGAAATGATTAGAACAAACAATGTTTTCAAGATTCTTGCCCTGGAATTCCTGGTTCAGTTTGGCCAACCACAAACACCTTTTGTTCCTCAGACATTTTTTACACTCTTCTCCTTGATGTGTTATAACTTTTCGCAGTCTATTGTACTCCAAATGTTTTTTTTCCCGGTCCGACAGATTAGTATAGCCTGAAACGTTACAATAATTGACCATTTTCGGCAGCAATAATCAGCTAAATATGTGAGTTTTAGTGCTGCCAATATGGCCAATTAATGACAAAAATAGCAGGAATTATGATTGGTCAAATTGCCTGTCAATCAAACTCCCTGTCAATCAAACTCAATTCATATTCACATGTATGCTGAAGGGAAACTGTTTACATGTAGAATACATGAAATGAATAACTGCTGTATGACATTTGTTTCTATTTGATTGTTCCCGTTTCATGTTGGAAGTCGTGCTGGCCGACAGATGAGCGATCGGTTAGTGAGAGTGGCAGTTATCCAACTAACTGTCTTCTCCTCCCTGATAGAGCATTCCAGACGTGCTGGACTTTCCCCTGCTTAGTGACAGCTGTGAGCTATAATGGAGCCGTCAGGGGCTAATTTTAACCTGTGCCGGAGTGAAGGCACGAGCAGACGTGAGTCTTTGCACTCTCAAGTAACTAGGCAAAGTCCTGTGAACGAAAAACACCAGTCGTAATATAGGTTAAAGAAATAGTTCACCCAAAAATAAAATTTGCTGAAAATGTACTCGCCCTCAGGGCATTTAAGATGTAGATGAGTTAGTTTGTTCTTCAGAACAGATTGGAGAAATGTAGCATTATATAGTTAATGGGTGCTGACAGAATGAGAGCCCAAACAGCTGATAAAAACATTACAAGTAATCCACACAACTCCAGTCCATCAATTAACATCTTGTGAAATGAAAAGCTGAGTGTTCTTAGGCAATTTGATTGGGTTTAAATGCCTGATGATGAGTAAGTGATGTCATAATAAATTGAACTTGGGTGAACTTTTCCTTTAAGTAATCAACAAATGTTTCATTTGATGGAAATTACAGTAGTTTTGTCATCCTTTATTATAGCCAATTTAAAGCTGCAGAACATTCATTGCTATATCAGTTTTAAAAATAAAAGAAGGAACTAGTCTAAAAATACTGTCACATGCTTAAGTTCAGGTTACTCTCCTGAACAAGGGTCTTCCACTGGTGGGTCACAACTCAAAAATAGGTCATAGGTCTGTTTTAATGGGCTCACAGATACTATTACAACATTAGAAAAGATTTGTATTTTAAATAATTGCTGTTTGTTTTCACAAAAATATTAAGCAGCACAACAGTTTTGAACAATAACAAGAAATGTTTCTTGACCACCAAATCATCATATTAGAATGATTGTGACATTTTGTTTAGTATTTGCAATCCATATTAATGCTGATTTAATTTTTAATGCTGATAACGTCTGATTTAAAAGCATTTTTGTTAACTTTGTGTGCTAAACTGCCCATGTTCATTAAAATAGCATTTGAGATCCACTGTGTACTTGTGTGTAAATCTGAACTCTGTACACAGATCTTATAACAGGTGCTTCGTCTCAACTATCAGAGTGGACACAACAAATTACAACATTATAAAACTTCTATAAAATGATCTTACCTTCAGATAATCTCAATCATAGATGCCTACACTCCTAAAAATAAAGTTTTTTTTTTTTTTTTTTATAAATCGGCATCAATGGTTCCATGAAGAACCTTTAACATCCTTGGAAACTTTAAAATGCATAAAAGGTTCTTTATAATCGAAAAAGGTTCTTTATATTTTTAAAATACTCTTCAAAATGGTTCTGTTCACTGAAAGGTTCTTTGGGGAACCAAAAAAGGTTCTTCTATGACATCACTACAAAAACTTTATTTTTAAGAGTGTAAACATCCCAAAAATAAATGCTTTCATTGTTTCACATAACCTAGCTCTCCAAACCTGAATCTGAGTTTTTAAAAAGCCTAGAAAATAACGTTGAGTCACAGTTATTAACATCCAGAGTCAAATTAACCACTGTAATACCAAATATAAATTCTTTATTATTTTCTGTACAAGTTTATATAAGGCGAGCACAAACATGCTAGTCACATCTCCAACATAAAATACACAATAAAACTTATTATTACTATTTAAGAGTTAAGACTAGCGTTTAGGTCTTTGTAGAAGGTGACACAAACAAATTCCAACATACACATGATTGTCTGATTGTGAGATGACAATGTTTCCAGTTTTATATCGTTCATTAAAGTAATTGTAATTTGGAATTATAAAAAAAAAAACTATGAAATTGTTTAAAGGCACTTTATCTTTCCAGTTATCCCAGCACAGACTAAAGTCCACGTTGAATGACAGCAATACTCCAGTTATGGACAGGACAGTTAAAATTGTGAGGGAGTTAATACTTGACGCTTTAAAAAAATATAAAATAAAAAAACAAACAAATCAGACAGCCCTTCCAAAGACAGTGAGACATCTGACATGAGCCCTCATACGCACATGGTTCATGATTTTCCAAACAAACACACTTTCCAAACGTCCTCCGTCTATAAGATCTAAACAAGAAAACACTTTAGAAATGACGCTCAAGTCTGTAGGATCTAACTGGACAACTGTCATGTCATGATGTAAAGTGTGATATCACCATGAGTGTAGTGTTGTTCATGGTGTGAACATCAGCATCTGTGTGTGAGTGTGTGTGGAGAGGTGCGATGAGTCCGTCCTCAGTGCGCAGGGGGGATTTGATGGTTCATCTGTGATGGTCCCAGGAAGCCAAGTCTCTGTTTAGTCTTCCTTTGCTCTGTCATCTGTACATGTGCAGAAACACACACACAGGAGAAGCCAATTTAGTTACATCTTAAAATTAGAGCCTAAAAATTCTCCCACAAAGCTGACATTAAGTAATTCTTTTAACTGCCAAAACTATTAAAGGATTAGTTCACTGCAGAATTATTAAAATCCTGATAATTTACTCACCCCCATGTCATCTGAGATGTTCATGTCTTTCTTTTTTCAACCGAAAAGAAATTAAGGTTTTGGAGGAAAACATTCCAGGATTTTCCCCATGTAGTGGACTTCAAATGGATATCAATTGGCTGAAGGTCCAAATTGCAGTTTCAGTGCAGCTTCAAAGGGCTCTACACGATCGCAGCCGAGGAAACAGGGTCTATTTAGCGAAACGATCACTCATTTTCTAAAAAATGAAAAATTTAAATACTTTAACCACAAATGCTCGTCTTGCACAAATGCTAGTCATGTTTGAAAGGTCATGAGTGATGTAGGTGGAAGTACCGAACAGTGTTAATTTTCTTGACAAATCGACATTATTTCACTGACAAAAACAAGATAACGAAACAAAAACTAATTTTGAATGACAAAAACTATGACAAAAATCTATTGACATTTTTGTCAATGAATACAAATCGAGAAGAAAATATTAGGTAGGGATGATTTAAGAAGAGATTCATTCAGAACAAATCTGCTGTGTGGTTAGGTTGCTCGATGCGTACATTACAATTTTAACATAGCTTATTGATCTATCCGACAGGACATAAGCTAGCATACATGCTACACGTCTCAAAAATGTCAATATCTTGGAGTAAGAGAAAAGCAGACATATGGATAAATTTGACAACACAAAAGAGAACTCAATCTGGTTTTCTGAGCGCACACGACGAAGCATTGCCTCTCACACAGCGCACGTGTGCTCTTTTGCATCTCATGAACGGAGAAATACACACAAAATGATGTTGAATTATCTGTTTGACAAGCGTTCTTTCTCAGGTGAACGTAAACAGTTGGGAGAATATTGGACGTGAAACAGTACATTGGATCCGTACATTCGGTTTTAAAGGGACAGCAGCCTAATTTAGTTGTTATTGTCTGTGGCACTGATGTTAATCAAGCAACAAAAGAAAGAAGATAATCAATCAATACTCTTGACTGAATCACTTTAGTAGCTCTAATAAAGATTAACCTAAATTTATTTAGAATAATAAATATGTCTGTTTAAAAGAATGAAGAAGGTAGTAACAAGGTGCCATAATTTGCCTATATATTTTAATTAAAAAAGACCACTATGTTTGTTTATGAGAAGTGGTTTCATTTCATTTTAAATTTTAATAAATGCATTATACTGTAACTAAACCATTAGATTTTAGCCGACTAAATCTACTGTATAAAATTCGACTAAATCTAAAACAATTTAGATGACTAAAATATGACAAACTAAATGGGATTTTAGTCAAAAGACTATGGCTAAAAGTAAATCAAAATTTGCTGTCAAAATGAACACTGGTTAAGTGTTTACAAAGCGAACGGGCAAAGACAGTCAAACGCCCTTTACAAAAAAAGATAAAACAACGATGCCAGACTATTGAAATTTGAGACGAAAATGAGATGCAGTTTTTCGCCCTACCCTACCTTTTAGAACCTTTTTGAAGTACATAGGGCGAAGAACTAATGACTCTGACCTTTCCAATGTAATGGGTTAGGTCAAGCTAGTGCAAGATGAGCTTTTGTGGTTAAAAAGTATTGAAATTTTATTGTTTTTTTTAGAAAATGACTGATCGTTTTGCTAGATAAGACCCTTATTTCTCGTCTGTAGAGCCCTTTGAAGCTGCATTGAAACTGCAATTTGGAACTTCATCCCACTGATTCCCACTGAAGTCCAGTCTATGAAGAAAAATCCTTGAATGTTTTCCTCAGAAGCCTCAATTTCTTTTCAGCTGAAGAAAGAAAGACATGAACATCTTGGATGACGTAAATAAATTATCAGGAAATTTTAATTTAGGATTGAATTTATCCTTATGAAGTTTCCTTATTACATACAGTGAAAAAAAATGTAACAGATCCAATAAGACATTTAATTGAATTTTACAGTAAAATGCTGATTTGAACAGTGAAAAAGAGTCAATAGGGATGTAACGACAGCAAAACTGTCGTGATATTATCATGGTCACAAGACGATATGAAACGACATAGGTCTTTTCTAACATAAAAGGTCTTTAAAGTTGTGGGCTGTCAGACGAACTAAAACCAAAAGCACAATATGGCTTAGTCCCTTCATAAAGTCTGTTTTCGCTGCGCATTTTAAAGCAAAGCGCACACTCTGTTCAGGCTTATAGCTAGTGATCCGGTGTTTTCCTCAGAACGGTTCCGTTCACAGTGAATGCATGAACTTGTTTATTGCTGTGAGTTTAGCGCATGTTTGGGAACGCAACGGCCACCAGTTATGCTTTATTTTTGTGGCAGATGATTACAGCATTTCACCAGATATGTAGTAAGATGCTTTTTTTGCTGTAAAGCTGCTTTGACACAATCTGTATTCTAAAAATGCGCTATATAAATAAAGGTGACTTGACTTGATTTTTTGTAAGCCCCTTTTCACTGAAGCTGGAGTTTTCTTTCAAAATAAGAGCTTAAAACTGCAGTATGACTACTGGTTTAAATAAGTGCAGTCCAAATTCAAAATAATTATTTAAAGTGTAGAAATTAAAAAAAAGAAGTATTGTAATTTCCCTACTATAGTGTAAAGCAATATATACCTATAAAATATTTATTTTCATTTATTTTATAGTGCAATTGTTTTACAATATATGGCTATTACTGTCATAGGAATTATATACAATTATTATTATTGTATTCTAATTTGTTTGCCTTCCTAAAACACTGGTGTGAATGTAATTTAGACTGAGACAGCATACCACAAATAAAAAGAGGGTTAAGTCCCCTTTAAAGTTCAAGTCAATTCACTGACTTTTTTCAGACTTAATTTTTCTTAGTTAAGAACATGCGCTAGAACTTGAAAATGTATGAAATTGTAATTTATTTATTTATTTTTTAATTTTTTTAAATATTGAATCATGGACTTCATAATGCGTTACTATCATATCACAAGATTTTGATATCGTTACATGCCTAGCCAATGACAACCAAACTGTTTTTTAATATCTTGTTTTCAACATAGGATGACAGAATATTAAATTCTGGCTGAACTATTCTTCTATAACATAGTGTCATTTGCACCAATATGGGTAACTTTTGTACTTTTGCAAATGCACTGGGTTTGAACTGACATGTATCATTTTTTGACCTTGTGGCCGTTCCAGACAAAGAGAAGGAACTTCCAAGTAAACAGTCCTAGCAATAAAATGGAGGTGGAACACAGTGTGCTACACTGAATCAGAGAGAGCCTGTTTGTCTGAACACATGACAAGTTCGGATTTCGCCTACCGCATCTGAGCTGGATCTCAGCCTGGCTCGAGCTGAGAGGTGAGGAGGATCTGTTTAATTAGGCCTGGCTGTCGGAGAAGAAATCACTTTAATAAGTTATTTAACATCCAGCACCGCCAGGAGAATTACAGTAAGCCTGCTCCTCGTGACCGCCAGGAATCAGAAGGACCCGCTGGAGGATGTGAGGGGCACCACGGCGTGGTTAACAGTTCTGGTTCGATTGTTTCAGGCTCACTGGTTTGGGCCAGTGCCGATTCTCAATGACTGTGCAGTTCCTGTGTGTTTACAGTTCAACTCTGAAGTCTAAGGTCAAACAAACATGCAGAAACTTCAAAAAAAAAAAAAACGAGCCATGGGGCAGCAATTTCTTTTCCAGCGTCATCCCATTAGAACCCAAAGCTCTCTCCCTCTCCCTGTGTCATGTGAATTGGTTAAACTGTTTGTGTGGAATCACATGTGGGCCAGGCAGGTGATGGCAGTGATCCGACAGAGCGGAGCACAGCCGGAACATCCACATCGCCCCGGGGCACTGCCCCACCCCTGCTCTGACGCACTTCCAGAGCAGGGCCTAATAGTAAACACTTCAGAAGACCCGTGACGAAAAAGACTGTTTTGCTCTGTGAAACCAGGACGTCCCATTGGATGGAGTGCTGTATGTTACCTGTTCTTTAAGCTCAGACAGCTGGGCAGACAGCTGAGCCACGAGATTGACGGTGGTGTCCAGCCTTTCCTGAAGCGATCGGATCTCGTTCTGTTCGCTCTCTCCCTCAGAGCTTACCAAAGACATGGCCCGCATCCGTGGAAACCAGTCTAGATTCTTCTCCTGAAAGGAAGGGGAAGATGTGAATGTCATTTGGAGAACTTCCCAAACATCTGATATAGCATTTAACTATTGTGCAATAAACCTAATTTAGACATAGTGGATTTTACACATTTACACTATTATTCAATTTAATATATATATATATATATATATATATATTTTTTTTTATTTTTTATTTTATTTTTTTTTAAGAAATTAATACCTTTATTTAACAAGGATGTGAGTCGATCAAAAGTGACAGTAGGTTTTGGAATGTTACAAAAAATGAAATAATAATAATAAAAAAACTGTTCAATATGCTGTTCATATTAAAATGATTTATGAACAATCATGTGGCACTGAAGACTGCAGTAATGATGCTAAAAAAATCAGCTTTGCCATTATAAAAATAAATAAAATGTTAAAGTATATTAAAATTGAAAATAGCCATTCCACAATATTAACATTTTTTACTGCATTTTTGATTTAATAAATGCAGCCTTGGTGAGAATAGACTTACAAAACCCAAACTTTTGAACAGCAGTGTACCTTTATCCTTTTACTGATTTTTTTTAAAGAAATTAATACCTGTATTTAGCAAGAAAGCAAGTTGATCAAAAGCGACAGTAGACCTTTGCAGTCTTACTTTTTTTTTTTTTTTTTACAAATATTTTAAAATTAATTTTAGATAAACACTGTTCTTTAGAAATTAATATTCAACAAAAAACCTCTATATTCTTAATTTTAAAAAACAACAACTCTTGTTTAATCACTGTTTCTGCTGCTTAAAATATTAAGCAACACAACTGTTTTCAACATTGATAATAATAACAAGAAATATTTACTGAGCAGAAAATTAGTATATAAGAATGATTTCTGAAGGGTCATGTGACACTGAAGACTGGAGTAATGACTGCTAAAAAAAAAAAAAAAAAAAAAAAAGATTTAAGATTTAAGATTAAGATTTTAACAACCATTTTAAGTTGTAAAAATATTTCACAATATTACAATTTTACTGCATTTTTGTTTTAAAAAAAAATGCAGCCTTGGTGAGAACAAAAGACTTATTTCAAAAACAAAATCGTACAAAACTCTGTGTATCCTTTTTACAATTTTTATTATTTTATTATTTGGCAAGGATGCAAGCTGATCAAAAGCAACAGTAGGCCTTAGCAGTATTAAATTTGACAAAAATATTTTTTAATTAATTTTAAATAAACGCTGTTCTTTTGAAATTTATATTCAACAAAAAACTCTCTATATTCTTCATTAAAAAAATTACTTAATCACTGGTTCCGCTGCTTAAAATATCAAGCAACACAACTGTTTTCAACATTTATAATAATGAGAAATATTTATTGAGCAGAAAATCAGCATATAAGAATGATTTCAGAAGGGTCATGTAACACTGAAAAAAAAAATCAGTATTGCTATAGTATTTTAGGATTTTAACAACCATTTTGAAATTGTAAAAATATATTTCACAATATTAAAATTTTTACTGCATTTTTGATTTAATAAATGCAGCCTTGGTGAGAATAAAAGACTTCTTTCAAAAACAAAATCTTACAAACCCCAGTGTATCCTTCTAACAATTTTTTTTTTTTTAAGAAATTAATACATTTATTTAGCAAGGATGCAAGTTGATCAAAAGCGACATTAGACCTTTGCAATAGTACATTTTTTTTTTATATATATATATATTTTTAAGTTCATTTTAAATAAATGATGTTCTTTTAAACTTTATATTCATTAAAAAACCCTCTATATTCTTCAAAATAAAATAAAAAAATCATGGTTTCTGCTTTAAATATGATGCTTATCACAACTGTTTTCAACACTGATAATAACAAGAAATGTTTCTTGAGGAGAAAATCTGCATATTAGAATTATTTCTGGAGGATCATGTGACACTGAGTATTGGAGTAATGGCTGCTGAGAATTCAGCATTGCCATTACAGACATAAAACATAAGTATTTTAAGATGGAAATTTTTTTTTTTTCAAATTGTAAAAATATTTCACAATTTTACAATTTCTACCGTTTTATTTAATAAATGCAGCCTTGGTGAGAGTAAGAGACTTCTTTCAAAAATATTATACAATCTTACAAACCCAACCTTTTGAACAGTCCTTTTTGTAGAAAAAGGACAGTAGTAATTAATAGAAAATACTTTCAAAACAAAGAACGTAGAAAAAGTGACATATGGACTAATTGTGTTAAGTGCAGCTCTTCACAGACATATTCCAGAAATAATTAGGTTCAATACTCCACAAAACAACAGTCTTCACAAAAAAACAACAACTGCGAATTACAGTACACATTATACATAAAACCAGGAACACTGCTCACAGCAGGTGATTTGAAGTATGAGAGTAATTGTCTTCAAAATCATTGCTGAACGTGGTGAATGAGTTACAAAAGCAGATTTAATAGCTCTAGGATTTAACAACACTTCTTACTGGAGGATGTTTTACCCTCGCTCTACAGTACAAGAGTTTTGTTGCATAACAGTTGCTGTTAGAGGCCTCAAAGACTGTAGCACACTAAAGCACAGCATGTTGCCACCAAGAAACCACCTCTCTAAAAAGCAGTGGAAAATGGTAGGCCTCAAAAATGGGTCACAAATCCGCTTTTTAAGATTGTCTTTTATGCTTTATGCTCACCAAGGATGTATTTATTTGATATGTAGTAAAACAATATTACAATTTAACACAGCTATTTTTGAGTTTAATACATTTAAAATGTAAGTTATTCCTGTGTAGCAAAGCTGAATTTTTAGCAGCCATTACTCCAGCGTTACATGATCCTTCAGAAATCATTCAAGCAAGCATTCAAAGCTGAGGCATATAGAGGTAAATCTTGACACTTTAAACGCCTGGATGCAAAGATAGCTCTAGAAACAGGAAGTAGTCATGCAAATGAGTTTTTTTTTGTGTTTTAGATAATAACAGTGAGTCATTCTGTTTGTAAAGTGTGTGTGTGTGCCCACACAGCAGCTCACGTACAAGACATTTGTTTGCGTTCCACAGTTTGCTGTGTGTGAGTGTGTTTGTGATCAGTGTGTATATATGAGTTTATGTCGTCTGGGGTGTGTGTCGTGTGTGAGATAAGGAGGGGGGTATCAGTGCGGTGGCTCATCAGCAGTTATGTAAGGTGCTTTTCACAGTCAGCCTGACAGGAGCGCTGCAAGGTGCGCAGAGAGTTCCGGGATATGTTTAGAGGTGGGAAAAGACTGCCTTCCCTTACACAATCATGAAACGCACTCACGAGGTGACACACCAGGGCACGCGCATCTTCTGAATCGAACACAGTGCTTTTCTCTGCTACACAATAGGGAATGAGGCTTTTCAAGAAAAACACACTGGATAAACACCCTGCTCTTCTAAGAAACTGGCACATGAACAAGGTCAAGCACACTTTCACACCAAATCGGGACAAAGCGACTCTATCTCGCTCAAAAAGAGCCATCTGGTTTTGGTGAAGGTTTCAAAAATAGGAAGAAAGGGAAAATTAGAATTAAGAATAAATTGCTGCTAATTGGTTCCAGGGAATGGTGCATTACAGAAAGCTGAAAAACATTAAAGGAAGTGGGAAAACATAGGTGAAGTGAGGACGGATGAACAGAGACTAGATTGTGAGGGGTTGAGTCTCATGAACTGCCCCATTTTTCATGATACAAATGTGGCAAGAAACACAAGCAAGAAAACATCAGTTATGACTGGCCAGTGCGGACATGAGACCTGGACATCATTGAGCGAGTTTTGTCAGGGTAACATTAAAATATACATTATAATACTATGGGGCCGTTGAATGCTTGAATCTGATTGGCTGACGAACGTTCTGAAGGTGTGCACGGCAAACATGGTTCTAGTCAGCTCCTGACCACATTACATGTCTATATCACTTCGCCACACTATTTCAGTTATTTCAAAAGGTTCTTACAGACCAAAAGAGCAAAATAAGCAAAACCCACATGGACACTGGCCAAACAAATACAGTAAACAACAGCATAAAAACGACAGATTATTTCCATGTTTTTGCCGCAAAATTACGTTTTATTATGTACGAAAAGCACACACTCTTTTCTTCCCACACTCTCTCTCTCTAACAGACGCACACATGTAACAGTCAGCACACACGTTAGCATACGCGCTAATGTTGGCAACGTTGGGGACAACAACTAAATTGGGGAAAACTAAATTGGGGACAAACAATTTATTAATTTGGAACTATTGATTAATTTCCTCAAACTAAAATTGGTTAAAGTTTCTTTTGAATTATTGATATATTACTTTCCCATCTGATACTGTAAAGTTGCTTTGACACAATTTGTATTGTAAAAAGCGCTATATAAATAAAACTGACTTGACTTGACTTGAATGTTGTTAGCGCTGCTCTGACGATTAACAAGTTAAAAACTACATGACATTTCTCACAAGCGAGGTAACAACGACGCGGTTCCTGAAGAAAATGAACAAAGTTTCTCTATAAGTAGAGACGCTGCTGCTGATCATGTTTGAGAGAAGCACAGACTCACAGAGGTAATTTACGATCTTAATCTCTTTCTTTCTCTCTTTCCGTCTGTCTGCCTGCCAGTCTGTCTGTCTAAACTGCATTATTAACTGCATAGTCTGCTATCAACGGCTCAAGCATCATTACTAGGTCTAAAATGACATTTTGGAATTAGCAACAAAGGAGTTGGATAAGTTGCGTAAGAAACTAATCCTACTCACAAAAGCGTTTTAAGGACAAAACCGGACGAATGCCTTGAAATATATCATCTGATCAATGTTGGTGTGGTAACCGTTGTGTAGACATAATAATTGACCTCAGGTGTGCATTATTTTCTAGGAATTCAATGGCCCGTCGTCAATTATTCCTTACTTAATAAACACTGAACATTCAGTGATAAGGCCTTCAGTGCCTTTTGGCTGCCAAACTAGTAGCCACAAAAGTTTGGGTTAGTAAGATTTGTGGTAACATTTAACAATAATGTTTCATTAGTTAAACTAACACTGAACAATACTTCTATTTATATATGTTAATCTCAATATTTATTAAAGACACAGTTAACGCAAAAATGAAAATTTACTTCATTTCGTTCCAAAACCATAAGACCTTTGTTCATCTTTGGAACACAAATGAAGAAATTTCTGATGAAATCAGAGAGCTTTCTGATCCTGCATAGACAGCAACACGTTCAAGGCCCAGAAAGGTAGTAAGGACCGGTGTTGGGGTAACGCATGACAAGTAACAAGAGTTAAGTAATCAGATTACTTTTTCAAGTAACTAGTAAAGTACAGCATTACTTTTTAATTTACAAGAAAACATCTGAGTTACTTTTTCAAATGCTTCGCTTTCCCATTTATTGACTGACAAGTCTCCTGTCCCCATGTTGAGAGAAATCAGCAGCAAGTTTAAATGCATTGTGTGCGCTGTGTGACTAAATGTAAACACACAATAATTCATCTCACTAGCAAAAAACACATTCAGTATTCTTCAAAATGAATAAAAATGGTGAAATGCAAACTCAGAATATGACGCAAACCTGCACTATAATTAAATATGTTAAAGGAGAAGTTCACTTCCAGAACAAAAATTTACAGATAATTTACTCACCCCCTTATCATCCAAGATGTTCATGTCTTTCTTTCTTCAGTTGTAAAGAAATTATGTTTTTTGAGGAAAACATTTCAGGATTTCTCTCCATATAGTGGACTTCAATGGTGCCCAAGTTTGAACTTCCAAAATGCAGTTTAAATGCAGCTTCAAATGATCCCAGCCGAGGAAGAATGGTCTTATTGATCGGTTATTTTCTCAAATGCTGGTCTTGTCGAGCTCTGTGTGTACTCTGTGTATTTCAGTTCAAGACAGGGTATGTTGAAAAACTCCCATCTAATTTTCTCCTCCAACTTCAAAATCATCCTACATCGTTGTTTTACCTTTTTTGTAAAGGGCGTTTGATCTTCTTTGCATGTTCACTTTGGAAACACTGGGGCGGTATTTTTGTAGCGATGTAGGACAATTTTGAAGTTGGAGGAGAAAATGAGATGGGAGTTTTTTGACATACCCTAATTGTCCTGAACCAAAAACACAAAGTACACACAGAGCTATACAAGACAAGCATTTGAGGTTAAAAAGTATATAAATTGTCAATTTATTTAGAAAATAACTGATCATTTTGCTAGATAAGACTCTTCTTTCTCGGCTGGGATCAGTTAGAGCCCTTTGAAGCTGCATTTAAACTACATTTTGGCCTTATGGGCACCATAGAAATCCACTATATGGAGAGGAATCGTGAAATGTTTCCTCAAAAAACTACAACTGCAGAAAGAAAGACGTGAACATCTTGGATGACAAGGAGGTGAGTAAATTATCTGTACATTTTTGTTCTGGAAGTGAACTTCTCCTTTAAATGACACAAATATTCTTGATGTGTTTTATCACAATTTATTAACCAATGTCTTTGCTGCTTTAATACTTACAAAAAGGCCACATTTAATTGATCAAAAATACAGTAAAAACAGCACTGTTGTAAAATATTACAATCTTATAACTGGTTTGAATAAACTGTGATGAATAAATTACATTTTTGAGTGAATATCAATTTAAAAGAGGGAAATTATGACTATGAATTATGAATTGTAAAATTATGAATTATGACATTGTAAAACAGATTTTAAATAAATTAGAGCTTTATGTAGCAAGGACACATTAAATTGATCTAAAATGTTAAGACATTTATAATGCTTATATAGTATTTTTATTTCTGAATAAATCTGCTGCTAACAATTACGTTTTTGTAAATAGGAAATTAATATTTTTATTCAGCAAGGATGCAATAATCTGATCAAAAGTGACCATAAAAACATTTTATAGATTTTTTTTTATTTTAAGTAAATGCTCATATTCATAAAAAACAATCTATTCTTCAAAAAAAGAAAAAGAAAAATAATAATAATACAAATTATAATAATAAATCACAACTTTTTTCAACAGTGATCATAATAAGAAATGTTTCTTGAGTGCCAAATCAGCATATTAGATTTCTAAAGGATCATGTGACACTGAAGACTGGAGAAATGGTTACTAAAAATTAAGCTTTGCCATCACAGAAATAAATGACACATTAAAACATATTAACGGAAAACAGTTATTTTAAATTGTAATAATATTTCACATTACAATTTTTACAATATTTTTATCAAATAAATGCAGCCTTGGTAAGCATAAGAGACTTCTTTCAAACACAAAAACTAAAATCTTACCAACCTCAAACCTTTGAATGGTAGATTATGCAAACCAAATTAAGTTAAATTAACCTGCAACTATGACATAAAAAAAAAAATGATTTTAACACCAATTACAAATAGCACCTTATAACATATCAGCTAACACCACAAATGTGCATACAAGTATATATGCTTCCGCACATTAATGCTGCTGCAGACCCGTGTGTGGGAAAGGTGTTTGGGCTGTCATTAAAGTGCCATTAAACTTCTTTTCCCATCTGACAGACAGCATAATCATTTGATCACGTGTCCTCGGCTCTCATCATCATAAAGCTGCTGTTTTGTAATGGAAAGGCAGTTTCAGAGCACTGCCATCAAACCGGCTCTGGAAATAGCAGCATGATTGCAATAATCAGTTTGATTAGCATGGCTGGCCGCTGCACACGCACTCCTGCAGTCATCCGTTCACACACATACACAGCTCGAGACGCCCAGCTGGGAGAAACGGATCCAGCGGTGAATACGTGACCTTTGAACTTGCATTGATCACAAGTCTAGAGGCCAAGGAGGGTTTTTTTCTCGCTCCTGCCAACAGCGCATGACGATGGTGTTGCCAAGGAGACGCCTGACTCACTGTGTGATAATGAACGGCGTAGCAGGTGTGTGTGTGTGTGGGACAGGAAAGCACGTGTGAGGATAGGCTGAGCTAATAGCAGGCCACTTGAGATGGGTTACATAACAATGCTGTGACTACTGCAGTACCTGCTCACACTCTCTTTCCAGCAGCCTGTGAGTGATAATCACATATATACACACACACACACACACACACACCTGCTTCAATGTAAACTTGCAGATGAAACTCTGCTGCACTCTTCTCTTTGAATGCGAGCAGAGAAGCTAGGTTTGCAGAGATTTGCATTAGTTGTGTTTTCAGGTGACTGGAGTCTACACACACACACACACACACACATACATTCACACACTTAATTTAAAAGCCAGACTGTAGTATTTTGCATTCAGTTGCTGTTTCCTGATGCCTGCTATACTACAAAAGCTGAAGATCCTTGTATGAGACAGAACAAACACTGAGCAAACTAAACAAGCGTTATTTATGCGTCGCCCATGCCTCATCTCTCCCATCTCAGCTTTAATGAGGGCCCTTGTGTTTGCAGCAACTCACAGTAATTAGTTAATACAGTACTAATAGAACTCAATGTGTCATCAGTAGGGCTTCATGGAATCTGGGCTTGCAGAATCCCGCAGAAAGCTCTGTAGGTTTCCACTGAATACAAACACCTGTCTACTAACATGGCGTTTTATTGGCCAGGCTGATAAAATGGCCAACCTTTGGCCCTTTTGAGCTATCAGCATATGCCACTAACAGATTAGATTTTTTTTATTTTGTAACAGGAGATTAATATTTTTATTCAGCAAGGATGCAATGAACTGATCAAAAGTGACAGTAAAGACATATATTGGAAATAAATTCTTTTTTTTTTTTTTTTTTAAAACTTCCAAAACATAAGCATTATCAAAGACTAAAAAATACCCAACACTCGTCACTCGTATAGTTTTGAATGGGGGAAAAATGTAACACTCATTATGGCCGCGAAGCCACACCTTCTTAATGAAAGAGCCAGTCATTGATTAGTAAAGTCAGGCCCCGTTTACACTAGTGCGTTTTCGTTTTAAAACGGCGTTTTAGAATAAAAACGATCCTCGTCTACACTGGCGTTTCCGCAGCGTTTCAGAAACGATCTCCGTCTACACTACGCGGCCGAAAACGCATGTCACATGACCATTCATGCATACTGCTCATGCGCATACAATTGTAAACAGGAAGTTCTTCCCGGTCTAACCCAAAACCGGCGTTACATGTAGGGCTTGCGGTGCTTGAAACAAGATTTGCTGCCGATTGCTCTAACCACAGCTTGCCTCCTGCGCATGTAGACAGCTGCAGTATTATTAAATACTGAATTTAACTGCACAATGTCTGCTAGACAATACAATAAAGCCAGCAGAGATTGCAATTCAGTCTCCATGTTTTGTTTATTGTTTACGGTTGTCAGACATACGCAGAGCGAACGTGGGCAGACACGCCATCGTTTTCAAAAGTCTGCGTTTTTGTCCGTTTACACTGAAACGCAACCCCGGCGTTTTCAAACTAAAACGGGCTCTGCAGCGTTTTCAAAAGTCTCTGTTTTCGAGGGTCGAAAACGCCGGAGTAGTGTAGACGACAGGCGTAACCGTAGCAAAAGTTATGCGTTTTAAAACGAAAACGCACTAGTGTAAACGGGGCCTCAGTGTGTCACTGCAGCTGCCGTTAGAAGTCCCGGTTGCTATAGAAACAATCAGTGTTCTAAGACATGCGCTCAGTATTGCGCATGCGCACTGGCTGATCTAGCCTGAAAAATAAGCTTTTTAATGCTACTAGAGCACAAGAAACCATATTTATGAGGCTGTTCTCGTTAGATTTCATTGGTGATTTCAAATATGAAATTTAATCATAAACTTGGTGAACAGTTTTGGAGGATTTGATGTTTCCCCATTCAAAGAAATAAGAGCTGCACTTGCATGCCCGAGAGACGTTTCAAAGATGGCCGCCGAGTGGAATGACTTGCCTAAAAGGACTTTGGCATTATGTACAACTGTTTTCAACATTGATAGGATCATGTGACACTGAAGATCGAAGATTGACTGCTTAAAATTCAGCTTTGCCATGGAATACATTTAAAAATATATTACAATTGTATTTTATTCACATTTTTTTTTTTTATATTTTCATTTAAACGCAACCTTGATAATCATAAGAAACATAAAAAAAATGATATTTCTGAATAACATAAATAGTAACCTCATCAAAACTTTAAAACCAATAAAATTCTATTCAAATCTCATGCACACTCTTCAAGTGGTCCTGGGATTCTTTTCAAGCAGCAGTTCCCATGCTTTTTTTTTTTTTTTTTGGCTGCGAAATTTATGTATGGTGTCAATCGATTAAAAAACTGAACTAAGTAATAAATTTTTTTCTGAAATGAATTGTGAAATGAAAAAAACATTAAAGTTTTTAAATATACTTTTATATTGCAATAATTTCACATTCAAGTCTTTAAATTAATGTAGAAACAAAGACCGTTAAATATAGTTGTTAAAGTTTTTTTTTAAATGACTAAAGGTGAGTATCACTGATACCAGTAGATATGATGAACTGATTTCTCTAGGAGATCGTTCTTGCCGTTCAGCAAGTAGGAAATGTACAGAATTAAATTATCAAACACTAAATACCAAATTACACATAAATTAATCCCTTAAAGCTACAAAAGTTATTGATTTCCACTTTTTTCTTTTGTTCTTTGATTAATAGACATCACAACAACTGGGTTATTAGGTTATTTGGCTGCTATTACTTTAAGAGCTGCCACTGCTGAATGTGACGTGTATAGCGGCTGACAGGGCAGGTAAGTTAGTTTTTACTGACATATGGCCTAACAACATCTTATCTGACCACAGTTCACTGTTGTTTTGCTGAAGCTCCCTTGTCACCTGTACCTTTCCCGCACTTGTGCGATTAGCGTCTGGGGCTAAAGTGAAGTTGGAGTGTGCGTCTGAAAAGTCTCCCATTTGATGTGGTCGTGAAAACGCTCTGTGACTAAATAAACGCACTTCTAGTCAAGAAAAAAAAAAGACAAAAAGCAGCAGTTGTGAGTGGGGTGGCCAACCCAAGCACCGCCCCTGTGTACACCATTAAATATTTGTAATGTGTTAAACTGGAAAAATGTAATCGCCTGTGTTAATGCACTAATTTTGACAGTACTAGTATGAATACATTTGTAATTGGGTCTAATCAAATAAATCAGTCTTTAATGTCTTTTTGTGCAATATTTATTATTGCACAAAACATAACCGGTTTCATATGTGAATCCACATAGACTGTTTTCCTCTCTTCCACTATGAACATTAGCCCCACTTGGTCCATTATCACAGAGAGGAAGCACTCTTAACAAGGGTTCTAATTACTAAACTACTTTCAGTATGCTCTGAGAGATACCAGCAGAAACAGAAGGTCACACATATACATAAACAAATGAGTCCACACACACAGAGACAGAGAGAGAGAAACTATAGGAATCCCATCTCTCTCTTATTTTAAGGAAGTTCACTGTCTCCTTTTACTGGTGCCAACTGAAGACAGTCCACTCAGAGTCAGAGACAGAGATATAAATACATATACAGACACAAACACAAAAGACTTTCCCAGCGAGTCCTTGATTTGTCACTGCTAACAATGTCAAAAATGACAATGCAAAGAAGAATCCAGTTATTTTATATTCATAGCTAAATTATTTCATGCTACCATTAAGTGTTTTACATATTATTTATGAGTTAGTGACATATAGTTTACACATGAACTGACTCATGAATTACAACTTGATTAAAAAAATGACAGTCAAATGATGTCAGACACATTGGCACAGACATGATTGACTGAGATAAAACAAACAACATTCCTGAAAGGAAGTCAGCTGATTAACATACAGTGGGCATTCAAAATGTCTAAATTTCACTGCAGTACATAAGAAGGTTATGTAATGCAAATAATAAAACAAAACAAAAAAATAAATAAAACTCAATTTTTGTTAGACCTTTTGCATTTATGTGTTGCATAAAAGCTTGTTTCCACCACAGAATAAAATTATAAAAGATAACTGCAACTTTTTAAAGTCATAATTCTGACTTTATTTTCAGATGACAAATATAAATCTCACAATCTCCAGTTATAAATTTGTAATTTTGAGTTTACATCTGACAATTTTGACTTTTTCCTCACAATTGCAGTTAATATCTTAATTTGGACTTCTCAAAATTAATTAATGAGTCTATATCTTGCATAATTCTGAGTTTATATCTCATAATTCTGAATTTCTATCTCAAAATCTCAAGTTTATATCTCGCAATCCTTAATGAGTTTATATCTCGTAATTCTGAATTTACATCTCAAAATCTCAAGTTTATATCTCACAATCCTGAGTTTGTATCTCGTAATTCTGAATTTATATCTCAAAATCTCAAGTTTATATCTCACAATCCTGAGTTTATATCTTGTAATTCTGAGTATAGTAGTCAACAGTGGAAGTGGATCAAAACCTTCAATCAAAGTTGTCCTAAAAAAAAAAAAAGGTTCTATCTGACATTTTTGTCAAAATTGAGTTATTCACATATTCGTATTCTGTGACAATTTATTTACATAATGTGATGTTTCTTATGCAAGCTGTGTACATTTTGGGCCTTTTTTTTAGGAAACAAAAATGGTTCTATCTACAGATGTCTATGGGATGCAAAAACTTTGAAGCTCAAGATCTCAAAAGTGCTCAGATTGCAGATAGAACCTTATAATTCTAAGACGACGAAATGTTGACTACTGTATATCTCACAATTCTAAGTTTATATCTCGCAATTCTGAGTCTGTATCTCGTAATTGTGAATTTATATCTCAAAATCTCAAGTTTATATCTCACAATTCTGTTTATATCTTGCAATTTTGAGTCTATATCTCAATTCTGAGTTTCTATCTCAAAATTCTGAGTTTATATCTCACGATTCTGGGTTTATATATCTCACTTCTGAGATTATACCTCAATTCTGAGTTTATATGTGTAAACACACATCAAATTAACTATGAACATGACAATCAGAAAGTATTCAAATATGTCACCAAATGTGGCAATGAACTAACCTTAATCATCTGGGCCACATAGCTCTCGGGTCCTGTGTATTCTGTGGGGTCCTTCACCTTCACCAAGACCAGGAAGTACAAATAGTGCCACATGTTGTGCTCTGACTTGATGTGCTCCTCAAACGACACGGTCTTGTTATCAAACTTGTCTCTCTCAAGGCCTGAAGATGAGCAGATAATAAAAATGAAAGGTTCTTCAAAGAAAGAGCCCACTCTGTCTATCAAAATCATTTGTTTTATTCATGATATTCCACTGTTTATAGTCACTTTAAAACTTTCCCCCACATCTCTTATTCTCTAACATAGTCTTTATGTCCTCTTTAGTGGAGTAAATGTCACCATGATCATAGCCGAATCCATCAAATAAAAAGCCCTGTCACAGTCCTCATATACAAATTCAAAGGCAGTCAAAGTAACAGAATGTGACAGGGCATGACATCTGCTTAGAGCCGCCCCACTGGCTAGTTCCAAGCCATTCTAAGATGTTTGCTGCTGTGCAGATGTTGAAAAGAGCCGTTTTAAAGGGGCAACATTTTACATTTCTGTAACATTTCATTTTTTGCATTTAAAAAAACATATTTTGGTTTTATTGGACAATATTTTGCCCTTACTCAGACACTTACAAATAAGAATTTTTGCTACTGTAACTTTAAAGTAACCTTTGCTTGAGGAATAGACTGAAATCTTCCGCTTCATCATTGCACTCAACTTATTCCAGGATTCCCACACTTTTTGACCAAACTAACTTTTTCAATTCATGTTCCAGTCACTTGTAATAAAAGGAAAATGATTTTTAAAAAATACTTTGATTCACACCAATTTGCAAAATAATCATTTATACCCTACATTTATACCCTACATTAAAAATCGATTAAATCACGATTAATCGCAACCAAAATAAAAGCAAGTAAACGCTTACATAACACGTGTGTAATTTTCTGAAATATATACATGTATGTATATCTATTAATATACAAATATATACAGTATTATGTAAAAACAAACTTTTATTGTGGATGTGATTAATTATGATTAGATTAGAGACCTGATACTCCTTTTTATTTTTGTGGAATAGAGAAGCTTACACATTCTGCTAAATATCTTTGTGTTTTACAGCAAGGATCATTGTTATGATTGGCTATCCTCTGCGAACTAAACCTGTTTCTCAAAATACTTTCCCTTCAAACAAGACATACCACAAATGAAGCAGGTGGTCTTCAGAATTTCTTCCTTTCTCTGTTTCTCACTCCTCAGGTCAGCGAAGGTGTCAATGATCACACCAAAGATGAGGTTCAACACAATGATGATGACAATGAAGAAGAACAAGAGGTCATACACCACACGTGCCGGGAACATAGGCTCCTGAGAAGCAACAGTAAGGAGGTTATAAATTAAGCTATATATATATATATATATATATATATATACACATACACACACACACACACACACACACACACACAGATATTGTATATACTTTATATACTGTATTTAATCTCTAAAAGCCATTTTTTTTCTATTATTGATCCACAGTTTTCAATCATCTCTAAAATAGACCCTTTGAAGCTGGTGTGACTGATTTTGCAACGCTTCAAAGCATATAGACAGATACTCAGAGAGAGTATAACTGAATGCAGGGGTCTTTAAAAGCATCATGTACAGATGCCTGCAGATTCCACAGCTTTAAACATGGATTATACTGACAGTATTAGTGACGCTGGAAAGGATTTATTGGCATATCTCATGTCTGAGTGTGCTGCGTTGATGATATTCTGTTCACCTCTTTGGAGAGCTTGCGCAGAACATCTGCGATTCCTCCTCCGTTCCTCAGCCCGTGGTTCAGAACCGTAATGATGCACATCAGCAGGGTGTCACACACACGCTCTGTACTGTCTTCATCCTCTTCCTCCACTGGGATGAGCACACACGGAAATAAATAACATTTATATATTTGACTATATATGTGACTATATATAATACATATATATTCAGGTTTTACACATATATTTATATGTATAATTCTCTATTCAGATTTATAACTGTATATTCAGGGTTTTTACTTACATATTTAGATGTATAAATATCTATTCAGAATTTTAACTATACATTTTTGGAATTTTATACAGTCAAACCAAAAAAAAAAAGACACCAGATATAATTTTTTATATTTTATTTACTACTGTGTGCAGGGCACTATAGTTCATTTATGTAAATGATGATAATGAAAATAAGTAAACCATGACATATTATACCCCAAGATTCTTCATACAGTGGACTATGCGCAAAATTGATAAAAATTTGGGACCAAAAATTATTCAGACACTTGTTTTTCTTTAATTGCTAATGCCTTTTTACACCACGGACTGAACAAAATTAAGCATTGCTTGGTAATTTGGTCAACAAAAGTATTGATAGTTGTTTAAATATTGTCATACTAACAGTTGTCTGAATTTTTGATTGTTTGATTGTAATCCGATACATAACTTTCTATCAAAGTTATATGACATTATCAAGATGAATTTTTTTAACTCTGAGTTTGTGTCATATTTTTTATTACCAGGGGCGGGGCTAGGTTTGGCCACCCCACTCACAAGTGCTAAAGAAATGCATTTATTTAGATCCACAGAGCGTCTTTACGAGCACATCAAACGGGAGACTTTTCAGACTCGCGCTCCAACTTCACCTCAGCACCAGACACGAGTCAAACGAGCATGGAAACAGTACCGGTGACGAGGAGCTTCAGTAGAACATCAGTGAACTGCGGTCAGGTGAGATGTTGTCAAGGCCATATGTCGGTAAAAACTAATTAACCTGTCCTGTGCCGGCGCGCTGTAGGCCTATATTAAAGCGCTGTATCATATTCAAACAAACATGAAACTGTGTTAAGACATAAATTTACAAAGAAAGACGATTAAAGCTGCCTTAAAACTGTGCATGTAAGTAAGTATTATTATTTATGAGTCGCATTTAAAGCAGTGTCAGATCCGCATCAGCTTCAGCAGCGGCAGCTTTTAAAGTAACAGCAGCCAAAATATCCTAATAACCTGCTGCTGTGATGTCTGTTACTCAAAGAACAAAATTAAAAATTAACAACTTCTGTAGTTTTAAGCTTTATCTTTATATAATTTAGAATTCAGTGATTGATAACTTTAGGCTAGATTTTCTTGATGAAGGGCACAGGTAGCTAACCTACATGAGATTTTTTACAATGGATTTATGTGAAGATTGTTTCAAGTTAGAAGTTATTTTTTAAAAAAGTCTAATAAATGTTAAAGTGATAGCTCTCAATTATACTGTAATGTTGAATGGTTATATTCAATGGTGAAATATTAAGAAAAAATGCATAGAGACTTGGAATCAGTGATACTTGCCTTCAGTCATAAAAAAGATGGCATTAAAGAAATATAAAAAAAAATACATTCTTTATGTTGTTTCTACATTAATTTAAAGCATGAATGTGAAATTATTGCAATATAAAAGTATAATTAAAAACCTTTAATGTCAGGAAGGATTAATCCTTGTGATTAAAATGTGTGATTAATTCGATTTACACCAATAATATATATATATATATATATATATATATATATATATATATATATATATATATATATATATATATATATATATATTCAGAACCATAACCATAAGCCCCTTTCACACATACAGTCTTTACTGGTAAATTACCGTTACGAGATCATGTGTGAATAGGAACTTTTTAAAAATACCGGTAAATTCGTTCTGGCAATTTACCAGTAAGGGTAGATGTAACATTACCAGGAAATTGCCGGAATGCTGCTGTGTGTGAATGTGGAATGAAGATTACATAGGTATGAGCACGTAGAACGTGGAACTGCTTTGGTCCAAATTGGCCAATCATTAACGTTCTTATGGAAATGACGTTATTACTCTGAGCTGCTTGTTTAAATAAATTTTTCTATGTAAAAATGCACTTGATGGATATCTTTACCACTGTGCCTCATCTCGTAGCTGTTTCAAGTGTTGCGCTCAAGACCCAGCCTTCTTTCTAATTCATCAGCACTGCGGCTCTGCAGTTGGATACTATAATGTGTCTCAGGTTTAAAAGAGCAATTGTACATTCAGAATTTGTACTTATATATTTATTAATGTTTAGATATATATATATATATATATATATATATATATATATATATATATATATGAATATATTTTATATAAATACACACATGTTGTGTTTCCATGTTTTATGGGGACATTCCATTGGCGTAATGGTTTTTATACTGTACAAACCGTATTTTCTATCGCCATACACCTACCCTACACCTAAACCTAGCCCTCACAGGAGACTGTGCATACTTTTACTTTCACAAAAAACTCATTCTGTATGATTTACAAGCCTGTTTCCTCATGGGGACCGCACAAATGTCCCCACAAGGTCAAAATTTACTTTTAATTTTACTATCTTTGTGGGGACATTTTGGACACACACAGATTTATACCTATTCAAATGTATAACTACATATTCAAACTATACACATTTATCTATTCTATTCTATCTATTCAGATCTGAGAATGTACATTTTATTCATATATGTGACCCTGGACCACAAAACCACTCACAAGGGTTAATGATAAATAAGCTTTCCATGGATGTATGGTTTGTAAGGATAGAACTATATTTGCAAGATGCAACTATTTGAAAATCTGGAATCTGAGGGTGCAAAAAAAATACATAAATAAATAAATTGAAAAAAAATCATCTTTAAAGTTGTCCAAATGAAATTCTTAGCCATGCATATTACCATATTATATTTATGGTAGGAAATTTACCAAAAATCTTCATGAAACATGATCTTTACTTAATATCCTAATGATTTTTGGCTTAAAAGAAAAATCAAGAATTTTGATCCATACAGTGTATTTTTGGCTATTGCTACAAATTTACCCATGCTACTCAAGACTGGTTTTGTGGTCCAGGGTCACATATAAACAAATTAAGATGTGATATATTTGTTTGGTTCAGTCAATCAGTTTATCAATCATTCCAACCCTCTATTTCAATCAAATATATATATATATATATATATATATATATATATATATTTGACTATAAAAGACAGAGATTAAGAAAGATGGGAAGATTGAAGGAATGAGCTTGGTAAGGTAACTAAAGAGCACAGAGGACACAGAGAAAGTGTACAGAGGTCAAAAGAAAGAAAGAGGGTGAGAGTGTGAGAAAGAAAGGGAGTGCACGTGTTGACACCTAGAAGCACAGGTGATCTTTAAAGACTTACAGGGCAAAGCAGAACAAAGCAGCACATGAGTCATCTCCTCAACACACACACATACACACACACACACTCTCACGGGTCATCGCAGCACCTTAACCTCTATAACAGATCCACAGGACCAGCCCTTTACAAACAAACACTTAGGAAAACCATAAACACACACGCACACACAAAATCACACAACATGTCACCACTGCTGCAGATTATGCAAGAACATTCAGCAGAAGGGTGAGATAGAGGTGAAATCAAAAGAGAAACTGCAGTGCTACACAATAAACGCTGAATTATTCTTGATGTCCTTCTCAATGTGACACTTAAACCATGCGATTATTCATGTATGGCCTAAGAGTTCCGAAATTTTTGGGGCCGCTGTAAATATAGTTACTTACCGTGGTGAGAGCTAAAAGGCGAGTTAGAACAGGTCTCAGTCAGACAACTCATAGACTCTTTCACATTCGTCTTCTCTAAAAGACAAACCAAACAAATATTAATGAGTTATATACATAATGTCAAAATCTACATTCATAGCATGTGTTTAACAACTACAAAGTGTGGGGTTTCATTTTATTAAACTGCGTTGTATTCCAGTGCACACGTACATGCGTGTGCCCTTTTTGTCCCCAGTGTTTGTACAGTGATGCAGTGCACAGAGGAAGTGATTATATAAGGGAGTGTGGCCACTGCTGGGTTATGCAACAGGTGCCATGTGCTAGCAGGTCCTCTCTCACCTCAACACAGCTACATGGCCATGTGTGTTCATTTAAACACATGTACACAACACACAAATATTCACCTTCACATGTGACACATAGTGCATAGTGCATAGTGGATACCTTACAGATGTGGTAATCTCTCTAAAAGAGACATTTTAGTGCTTTCATACTAAGTTGTTTACACATACGCTATGCAGCATTGCACATTAGCACATGATAATGACTTCATCCATGCAGAACATTTGGGAAATATGAAACGAAAGACCAAAACCACAAGTTATACGCAATGTGCAGCTGGAAAGATAGGAGGCTGCCATGGCGAAGAGCATGACGAGGACATCATGTACACTTCATGCTTACTTAAAGCAGGGAGGCGGTCGACTTCCATGAGGAAGTCATCTTTAAAGAACAGGAAGCCCACGATGGAGAAGAGGTAGACCAGGATGATGGCCAGAACAGCTGTGAGGAAGATGGAGCGGCCGTTCTTTGTCACGCTCCTCATTACGTTGAGAAGCGTTTCCTCTCTTCGAACAAGATCAAACAACTAGAGGGAATAAAAGAGAGGAAGAGGAGGATATTATAAAGATATGTTGTTTCTGAAACTAAATTATTTACATTTTTATTATTCTGAAGCAAAAAATAAATTATTAGATTTGCATTAAAGTAATAGTTCAATTACTCATCCTTATGTCATTACAAACCGTTTAGAACTTCAGAATGCTCTCATATTTCATCAAAAATATCTTAATTTGTGTTCCAAAGATGAACAATGGTCTTATGTTTGGAACAAGATTAGGGCGAGTAATTAATGACAGAATTGAAATTTTTGGGTGAACTATCCCTTTAAATTGACATGTAAAAAATGCTTTTACATTGCTACAAAAATATTTCAAATAAATGTTGTTTTTTGAGCTTTCCATTCATCAAAGATTCCTGAAAAAATTGATCACTTTCCACAAAGGATAGAACGATGAATGAATGATCGAATGATAGAACGATAGAGAATGATAGATAGATAGACAGAGCGATAGATAGAACGATCGATAGATAGGATGATCGATCGATAGATAGATAGATAGATAGATCAATCAATAGAACAATCGATAGATAGATAGAACGATTGATTGAATGATAGATAAATTGATAGATAGATAGATAGATCGATCCATAGATAGAACGAACTATAGAACAATAGATAGAATGATCGATAGATAGAACGATCCATACAACGATAGATAGATAGATAGATAGATAGATAGATAGATAGATAGATAGATAGATATGAAATAACTTCAAAAGATGCTAAACATTTAGATTTGCCATTATAAGAATAAATTACATTTTAAAATATATTAAAGAAGCAGTTGTTTTAAATTATAATATTTTACAATATTTCTCTATTTAGTACATTTTTGATTATACAAATGCACCCTTGATGAGCATAAACTGTAAAAATCTTCCCAACCCCAAACTTCTAAACAGTACTGTATACATTTTTACAATAAGCAATCTGTTTGTTGTTGTTGTTGTTTTTTTACTATTACAACTAACAGTACTTGCAATTAACCTCATTATTTCTGTCCAGTGCCTAGAAGCTAGAATAAAATGGTAATAATAAAAAAACTGTGTTGGTTAACTACTTAATTTATGACCTAATCTAACATTTTCGACTTCGACAGCCATAAAAATACATTTCTGTCAAAACAAGCATCCCTGCACACTTTTAAACCTCTTAATTATATTATTAATTCCATTTACTACTAAATTATACTCCAAAAAGTGTGAAGTCGTACCAGGACACTGTAGAAGAACTCGTGTACGAACAGACCCAGCATGCATACGATGACGTAACTGACGTGCAGAAGGAAGAAGACGTCCATGATAACTGCTTTGTACCCTCGTGTGAATGTGCCCTGGTTCCCCACAAAACTAACCAGGTACACGATTTTATTCAGCAGCTGTGAAAAGAAAATAGAAGATAATGCTATAGCATTACCATCTGTACAAGCACATTAAAAGTTTCAGCACTCCTAAATCAAACACATTTCTATGGAAGCCTATTTGCACCACAGAATAAAAAAATTAAATATATATAAAAGGTAATTCTTACTTTTTATCTAACAATCTTACTCTGACTTCTGAGTTTACATCTCACAATTCTGTTTTTCTTTGCCACCACAGAATAAAAAAAGGCAACTTTTTATCTTACAACTCAGACTTTTCTTCTCAGAACTGTGAATTTATCTCTTGCAATTCTAAATGTATCTAGCAATTTTTACCCGTTTTTTATATTTTCTGAATTATGAGTTTACCCTCACAATTCAGTTTTTTTTTGCCACCACAGAATAAAAAAAAAAAAAAGATTATTGTGACTTTTTATCTTACAATATAGACTTTTCTTCTCCTCAAAGATTCTTTGGTTTTTCAGCATTTTTGTGTATTTGAACCCTTTCCAACAATGACTGCATGATTTTCACACTGAGGACAACTGAGAGACTCATATGCAACTATTACAGAAGGTTCAAATGCTCACTGATGCTTCAGAAGGAAACAATAATGGCATTAAGAGCCGAGGGGTGAAAACTTTTGAACAGAATCAGGATGTGTATTTTTCATATTTTGCCTAAATATCATATTTTTTTCATTTAATACTGCCCTTCAGAAGCTACAGAAGATATTTACATGTTCCTCAGAAGACAAAATAAGTTAAATTTACTCTGATCTTCAAATGCATTGTTTTTCCTTCAGTAGCATCGAGCATTAGAACCTTCTGTAATAGTTGCGTATGAGTCCCTCAGTTGTCCTCAGTGTGAAAAGATGGATCTTAAAATCATACAGTTATTAACAAAAAGGGTCCAAATACACAAAAAACACTTTTTTTTTTAAGGAAAAAACAAAAAAAGCAATGATGTGGATCTTTCAGGTAACTAAGAATCAAGTGTCTGTAAACTTTTAAACAGTCTAATTTTTATAAATTCAACTATTCATTTCTCTTGTGGACTATATGCAAACATCTTTTATGTGAAATATCTTATTCAAGTGAGTACTAAATAAAAAATAACATGCATTGTGTATGATCCCTCTTATTTTGGTAAAATAATTAACATTTTGCAGATTCCGCAAGGTGTATGTATATAAACTTTTGACTTCAACTGTAAATCATACTTTCAAATGAGAAGAAAATGTTTCCTTATCCTTTGTGGCTGACATCAAAATAAATGCATCTTGGTAGAAACTAGCCACATTAGGCAGACACCAATATGGCTAGTTGCGTGACATGCCCTCATCCTCAAAACCATGAGCAAGTTGAAAGAAAATATATACGAGTTCACTTGCAGCGAGAATAAACACAGTGGCGACCACTAGAAGACGTGGCGAGTGGCGTGTAGTATAACAGATCCCAGACTCCTAGAATCTGTTTCAGCACATGTCTCTGTTGGTTCTTCATGTGGTGCCATAATGGCTGAGGAGACGCCAGCTTGAGCAGACGCAAACAGACTGACACAACAGAGGGACGTGTCAGGAGTTTGAAGGCTGAAGCTTCAGTTGGCTGGGAGAGAGGCATGAAATCGCTCTCATTTTTTATCTGAACGCACATCAAGCACATCAGCCGCTTCTGTCATCGTAACTGACACTGATGCAAAATGGCAACACTGGTTCCTCTTCTGCCATCCTTCATATTTAGCCAGATATCGAGCGGCTTCTCGTAATTAATCGGTATTAGCGATTAATCAGCGGACATGAGGTGTTAGCGGCTGGTCTTTTCTAATAGGAGTTCGGTTGGTTTATACATTCAAAATACACTTTGACATTTAATCAATTCACGGACGCAGAGTGCTGACGAGCTAAATGAAGCGTGAATGGTTGATAATGAATTTGCCTTACGTTGGCGGCCCCCAGAAGCAGCAGGGTGGGTCCTAAGCCCAGTGTGTAAATAGAACGGAAGATGACGGTGACCAGGAATGCCAGGATACCTCCACGCGGGGGAAGAACAAACAACGTGAAGGTGCTCACAACCACTGCCACCCAAAGTAAGATGGACAAGAATGGCGGCAAGACACCTGAAAGACAGAAAAATAATGCACAACAGAAATGTATTTTAAACAAATTTAAAGAATGGTGATATTCCTGTAAAATTTCTATTTTTAACTTTAATTAATTACTTTAAGTACATTTTATTGTACAATATATATTTCTGTCATAATTTGTTCAAGTTTGTTTCAAATTTTGGCAGTTTGTAATTATGAACTTACGTGAAATGTAAATATCAGTCTTTTTTGCATTTTAATATTCACACACACTAGTTCATATCGAAATCTGTTGATTTATTCAAATTTAGCAAATTTTGTAACATTCCGCATTATACAGTAAATTTCACTATTTCATCATTCCGTCTGCATTTACCACAGTGAGGAAACAATACATCCATAATTATGCAGATTTTTATACAGTTGAGGTCAAAAGTTTACATACACCTTGCAGAACCAAAATAAGAGTGTTTATACAAAATGCATGTTATTTTTATTTAGTACTGACCTGAATAGGATATTTCATATAAAAGACATTTACATATAGTTGTCCATGAATCCCTTGTTTGTCTTTAACAGTTAAACTGTGCTTCAAAAAAATCCTTCAAGTCCCACAAATTTGTTGGTTTTTCAGCATTTCTGTGTATTTGAACCCTTTCCAACAATGTCTGTATGATTTCAAGATCCATCTTTACACACTGAGGACAACTAAGGCAACTATTAAAGAGGGTTCAAAAGCTCACCGAAGCTTCAGAAGGAAACACAATACATAAAGTGAAAACCTTTTGAATTAGAAGGTAAATCGGGGTAAATGCAACTTATTTTGTCTTCTGGGAAACATGTAAGTATCTTCTGTAGCTTCTGAAGGGCAATACTAAATGGAAAAAAATAGATTTTTTAGGCAAAATAAGAAAAATGTAAACATCTTCATTCTGTTCAAAAGTTTTCATCCCCGGCTCTTAATGCATCTTTTTCCTTCTGAAGCATCAGTGAACATTTAAACCTTCTGTAATAGTTGCATATGAGTCCCTCAGGTGACCTCAGTGTGAAAAGATATTTCCAAACATCACACAGTCATTCTTGGAAAGAGTTCAAATACACAAAAAAGCTGAAAAACCAAAGAATTTGTGGAACTTAAAGGATTTTTTTGATGAACAGCAGGCAGTTTAAATGTTCAGGACAAACAAGGAACTAATGAACAAACATGAACTATCACTAAACAAAAAAAACAGCTGTGGATCATTCAGGAAACAGCACAGTATTAAGAATCAAGCATATGTAAACTTTTGAAAGGGGTAATTTTTATAAATTTAACTATTATTTTCTCTTGTGGACTATATGTAAATGCCTTTTATGTGAAATATCTTATTCATGTCAGTACTAAATAAAAAATAACATCCATTTTGTATGATCCCTCTTATTTTGGTAAAATATTTAACATTTTGCAGATTCTGCAAGGTGTATGTAAACTTTTGACCTCAACTGTATATCAAAAATAAAAGCCATACCTTCATCTCCATCATCTCCAAATGGGTAGAAAAGAGCCACAGCCAAGTTGATTAGCACTGCCAAGTTAAAGGAGATACTACCCCACAGAGATATATGTTTTGACACCCAGAAAAGTGGTGCATTATCTGCAAACACACACCAATACATCAGTATAATGACTCTGACACAGACTCGGAGTGGTGATAAATTGTTACATTGTTTTTTTGCACAAAGCAAAACAACCCACTTCTTATTTTTTTCTGCCACCTCATCTCATTGTAGAGATCATCAAACTGCTGGAAGAAGTCATTGACCTTGCTACCCTGGTCGTCTCGCTCTGTTGTGGTGAACACACGCACTTGTGATTCTTCTGTTAAGTACTCGCAGATGTTGGGCACAGGGAACACAATCTGCTCCATTGTGCGGTCATGGCGGACGATCTGAAATTTAAAAAAATGAGAAGATCAGTAGTCAGTCATGTTTAACTGATACGTTTTGACTCTAATTGAGGCAGAGATAAGTAAATGAGACTTCAAATGTGTCATATTAAAGCTATAGAAAAGGTGTAAGTGATAAAGGTGCAAATTAAATTAGTGAAACAAAATGATCTTCATAAACTCTCATACTGTCATACCTCTATTTGAGCAGTGTGGTTGGCATAGTATAGGAGCGCTGCTTCTCCCTCGATGGTAGGGTCTGGGCCAGGTTTCAAACTCTGCTGGAGGTTTTTTCTGTGGCGTGCCAACTGATCATCAAAGACACTTCAGTCAACATGACAGATTCAACAGATTCAGAAACAGCAGCTCAATATCAGGGTGCTTCTTCAATTACAGACACTTTAGGCTCTGTGGACTTTAAAAAGTAAACTCTCACTAGCAGATTGGTCTCCTAATAATTTCAATTTCACCTTATCTCAAAGTTTTCCCAAATTCTCTGTTTTCACTTTCAATTAGAGCTGCAAAACGATTAGTCGTGATTAATCATTTCCAAATTTAAATTTGTGTACATAATGTATGCGTGTATGCTATATATATATATATATATATATATATATATATATATATATATATATATATATATATACATACACACACACACACACACACACACACACACACACATACATATATACATATATATACACATACATACACATTATATTTTTATTTTTTTGATTGAATACAAATGTATTAAATAAAAAAACTGAGGTAATAAAATAAAATCATAAAACTTATTTTAATTAACATTTTAAAACATAATCAAGTGAAATAAAAAAAATCCTTTGCCATTCAAGTTTCCAACAGAAACTTCAGAGTTTAAATTTAACCATGTATTTAAAAAAAATGGTGATACAAAAATTACATTTTTTTAAAATTTCTCATCAGTACTTTGAGTGTTACTGATTTGACTGTACAATACATATTTCTGTCATAATTTGTTCAACTTAAACCAAAATTTTGGTGGTTTGTAATTAAGTAGCTTTGAGTTTCTGCAAATGTTTCAGTTACTTCAAATTTCAACATCAGTCTTTTCATAGTTAGCATTTTTATGTATGCTATATACAAATACCTGACAGACAAAACAAAATTCATCCAAAAACTAGGTGAACTACCACTTTTTATAATGTCATTATGCAATTAAAAGAGCTAAAGTTAGATACAATAAATTTAAAAAATGAACATTTTTTTTTCAAATTACAGCATGATTGGAAATTATGGACAGAATCATGGTGCATTGAAAACTGACATGGAAGAAAAGAATTGTTGAATGAAGTTGTTATTTTAGTCTTCTCACAGCTTTATAACATTACGGTTTAACCACTGATGTCACATGGACTATTTTAACAATGTCCCTTACTACATTTCTGGACCTTGTACGTGGTACTTGCATTGCTGTCTATGCAGGGTCAGAAAGCTATTGGATTTCATCAAAAATATCTTAATTTGTGTTCTGAAGATGAACGAAGGTCTTACGGGTTTGGAACAACATGAGGGTGAGTAATTAATGACAGAATTTTTATTTTTGGATGAACTATCCCTTTAAAGTCTGGCTCTGGGTGGTGCTACAACAATAAAATCTACAGTCGAAAAGTAGCGAAAATAAATGGAGGCATTAAAAACTTGTAAGGTTCATAAAATAAAAATAAAAGTTATAAATAAATAAACATTGCCCACCTCTGAGACATTAAAGTGCTTGAAGTTGCTAGAACACCCATTAATCTATTAGTGACACATTGGTGACTTGACTAACATAAATCACATTTAGCAATTTAGCAGTTTCATAATGCCAATGCAATGAGTCAATTCATAAGAGGTCAGGACTGATCAATCTGATTACTTGAAAATCAAAACATTTTAAGAGCTGCCCACGCAGAGGAACTCTGATGTTTATCTCAATGACTGAATACCCGCAGCGATGTGGCCAAGATGCATTAGTGAGACAACAGCGTCCAGAGACAACCTAATCAAAAACAGCGCTCTGAAAATCATTTCCAACAGATGACGGGATCAAAGGGCAACCAACGATCAATGACGCTCTGCAAGAACTAAGCCATTCGTTTAAGTAAAGAACCATCTCCATAAAAATAAGGCAGTTTATACATACAGAAGTGCTGCTTTGCTCTATTGAATCAAGCTAGTTACTTTTCTATTAAGCAACCAGTTTGAAAGAAAGGCTAATACTCTGTAACCTCCAAAAAGGACGCGTCCTTGAGGCAAACAAGTAATCATTCCACACTCGCAGTTTTCCTTCTTCGCATAATGGCCTTAATGTGGCAAACGGGAGTGAGGGATTTGCACGCTTGCTTTTTTACAGGCTGAGGAAGCACAAAAGATGTGCGCCACTTGAGTCATCAAGAAGGTGAAATCATTTTGTCTCCTTATTGACGTCTAAGCCACGTTTGCTCCAAAAACATTCACAGTGTCCTTTTGATTCCAGATCAAAGCTAACATCGGGAATCTGTTTATAAGAGCTGGAAGAGAGCAAGGCACGCAATAGAGAGCTAAACTGATGCCAAATAATGTCATTTACTTTGTCATGTACCAAGTAAACACAGGAGGATCTTGTATTTGGCAGTTGTTTTTTAGCACTGTAGCTAGCACAGTTTAAAGCAACCATGTCAACAGTACTAAGCAAACAAAAAGAAATTAAAACCACAATGGAAAGAAAAAGACGTGGGAATGTTCTTTGTGCAAAGCACTTACAGTATCATTCAGTTTAAATACTGAGGTCCAAAGTAAATTTACACACATTTCTACAGGACAATTACAGAATGTTTACAGAGCAAATGTTACGATCTCCCCTAAAAAAAAAAAAAAAGGTTTTTTTAATAAGTAATGTTTTAATACAGGACTTTCCTACATGAAAACATCAAATTCTAAGCATGAATAATTAATTAATTAAAATTAATTAAAAATAAATGTCATTTACAATAACGGTTCAATCAGTGTTTAAGCTCTTATTAAATTTAATTTCTGTTTATTTTTCTCTTGCTGTCAGCAAGGACTTATTCCTTTGACTCCCTCTCCTCCTCTCTCTGTATGACTCTTATATCCTCAGGCCTGCTTGTTTTCTTCAAGTGAGAAACTACACAAGAAAATGAGACTGACAAACAATGTGCAGATGGTCCGACTGAAGCAGAACCTCCCCGACCAGATCATATAGCCATAGGCCAGTGTTTCTCAAACCAGTGTCCATATAAAATAGCCAGAGGGTCTTGAGTAAAAGTCCTGAATTTTGAGTAAAAATCTCACCGAAAACTATGGTAAGAGTTTGCAGTGAAATACATTATTCTAGCAAAGCTAACAGTGAGAGAACTACGCACGCTTGCACTTTTTTCTTTCTCCTAGTCATCTGTGTGAGTGTTTTTGGAAAAACAGAGATAGACAAACACCTGAAGTTATGTCATTATGAAAGCAGCCAGGAAGACAGAAATAAACTGTCTAGCAGATGGCTGAGCCTGTCAAGAAAGCATGTGGAAGTGAAAGTGAAGACTAAAACTGAGAAATGCACAACTGGCTTGAGGATTTCCTCACAAGAGACCTTAACCCAAAACATTATTTCATTCTCTTTCCTTAAAAAAAAATCATGTGATAAACCACAATCAGTTCACATAATTTACAAAATATTCAATTTAGAAGGTTAACAAAGCAACATTTGCATCTATTTTTTAAGTACCCCCTAATGTGCGTGCATACACACAGACCTACAGTGACTTGCGAAAGTATTCATACCCCTTCATTTTTTTCACATTTTGTCATGTTTCTACCTTATGTTAAACTGATTTAAATTACTTTGTTTTTCTCACATAAATCTACATCATAATGGCAAAGCAAAAAATGTTAACATTTTTGCAAATGTACAGGCATAAAAAATTTAAGGGGGGGGTACAATGGTGTTTCGTATATTCAGAGTTGTTTACAGTGTTAAAGAGTTGGATTCTCATGCTAAACATGGCCAAAGTTTAAAAAATAATAATTTAGACGAATTACGGCTGTTTTTTTTTTATTTTTTTTTTGATCGTGGCTTTAATGACGTAGACAATGGTAGAACTCCTTATATGAGCATTTCTCCCGGAAAAGCCGGCTAGACCGTGAGAAAGAGAGCGCGCCCATCAATACGGTTCATTCGGCTGCACTACTGCAAGGGATTTACTCTGGAAGAATATCTCTAAAGAAGTGTGGTTTTGGTTGTAAGGCAAAGATAACTTTGCTCAGCTTCCCGAAGAACCCAGCGTTACATGAACAGTGGATGCAGTTCCTTTTTCCGGGGCAGCAATGGAGTTTAGCAAGTGTGTTTGCTGACGAACGTTTCATATACAAGGCCCAGTTCGACGCTGGATTTGCACATTGTTTGATACTGAAAGATGGAGCGGTCCCAGCTATAAAAGATCCCGGTCATGATTCAGAACTGCAGATGGTAAGTGAAATGGCATCAAATGTGCGTTTTATTGGCAATCCTAGCGCAAGTGATCGTCGAACTTAGCTCCAACACGGCGTGCCTCCAGAAGCTCGGGTTTTTCCGGAGAAAATCGGCAAGCTGTATTTTCTTTTAGAAATATGATAAAACTAAAGACTTTTTGGAGATAATAAGGATACAGTACTACTCTATAGGTACTCAGGATTAACATAAGATTAGGTGAAACTGTGCATGTTATGTACCCTTTAAATGATTCCATTGCATAAGTATTCCTACCCTAATCTGGGACAGTTCAAGAGCATTCATATTGCTTGCACATGTTACTACATTTCGATTGAAGGTAACCTGTGGCAAATTCAATTGACTGGGTATGATTTGGAATGGCACATGTCTTAATAAAAGGTCTAACAGCTGAAAATGCATATTAGAGTAAAAACCAAGCCTGTAGAGCTCAGAGGCAAGATTGCATCAAGCCACAGATCTGGGGAAGAGTTCAGAAAAAATTTATGCTACACTGAAGGTTCACAGAAGCATGTAGGCTTCGTTACACTTAATGGAAGAAGTTTGAAATGACCAGGACTCTTCCTAGAGCTGGCTTCCTGGCCAAACTGAGCAATTAAAGGACCTTGGCTAGAGTGGTGACCAAGAACCTGATGGTCACTCTAGTTGAACTGGGATAAAAAAAAAAACAGAAAGGACAAACATCACTGAAACATTTCACTAATTTGAGCTTTATGGTGGTGTGGCAAGACTCAATCCTCTCCTCAGTGAAAACATATGACAACCAAACTTGGATTTGGGAAAAAAAAAAAACACTAAAAGAACACTCTCAAATTGTGAGAAACAAGATTCCCTGGTCTGATAAACTTCAATTCCAAACATCATGTTTGAAGGAAACCAGGCACTGCTCATCATGTGACTCATCAGAGTAGAAGAACAGCACAATGCACCAAAATATTGAGATTAATGAAAACCCAGTCCAGAGCATTCAAAACCTCAGACTGGGCAGAAGGTTCACCTTCCAACAGAACAATGAACCTAAGCACACACCAAGAGTGGCTTATAGACAACTCTGTGAAAGTCCTTGAGTGGCCCAGCCAGAGCCTAGGCTTAGGAGAAACCTGAAAATGTCGGAGAACCCATTCCAAGCTGACAGAGCTTGAGAGGTGAAGGGGTGAGGCATATAATTGCTGTAAAAGGCTTAAATTGTTGATGTGCAAATCTTGTTGCATTATACCCAAAAAGACATGAGGCTGTAAAGGTGCTTCAACTAAGTATTAAGTTAAGGGTATGATTACTTATGTAATGTACTTATTTCAGTATTTTTTTCTTCAATAAATGTATGAAGTTGTAACAGTGCTGTTTTTGCTTTGTCATTATGGTGCATGGAGTGTAGACTGAATTAATACTTTTGCAAGGCACTGTATGTTTTGCAGTAAATGTTTAAATCTTACCTGATGAGCCAGGATGTAGATGTTGTGGCCAACATCTTTAGGTCTGATCTGATCTAATGTTTCTTGATCAATCTCACTCTCTTCTCCTTGAACGTAAGCCTCCTTGATCACGTCAACCTATAGATGTGGCACCAAAACATCACTTTACTTTAATTTCGACTAAAAAGAGAAAATCTATAGTAAGTAAATTCATAACAGCAGTACTATTGCATAATACTGATACCAGTTCATTGGGTCTCATCTTGTACAGGATCTTCTCTGCATTCTCGCTATCATGACGACTCTCCATAATAGCCAGAAGTAGTTTAGATGCATTGTTCTGATTATAAAGAAAAAAGCATTTTTTAAATTAAATTATTGTGAAGTAAAGCATATTCACATATTTTCCTCCTGGAGCTAAATCTGTAGATGTTTTTACATGGCAAATTTAAAAAATTGCAATGCTTCAGAACATTTTGTTATCTGTAAAATTGTATTAGATATCAATTGCTTTTCTCATTCAAACTACGTGAGTGACTGCACCTTCAGCTCGAGCACAAGGTCAAGTCGGTTCTTCCCCAGTGGATCAATTGGATTCACAATGAGAGCGATGATGATGTCAATGCCGTTTGACTCATGCCTGGCTATGCATGACTGCGGAGGAGGAAATACACAATTTATGATCACAAACTAAGTCTTAGACATGTAGTACAGACTTGTTTCTGCATACGCATGAATAAAGTTAGAAATAAGTTCAGATATTACACCAAATCTAAAACTTTTTTTTTTAATCAATACCTGGTTCTCATATCCTGGCTGTATATTATTATTATTTTTTTAAAATATTAATATAATATTTTAATTTAGATCTGTTTTAGTTTAAGTAATATTAGTACTTTGGCTTAAACTTTTTATTTGAATTTTTTTAGGTTTAAGTTTTTCACCTTTGTTGCTGCAATTTTTAATAATTTCAGACAAAAATAACAACACTGTGTGGGAACAAACTAATACTCTTGAAATATGATTTATAAACTTTATTAAGTCGAAAAGATTTTGCCATAAGCAATAATAAAGTTACATAAGTTTTTATGTATAAACAGATTTGTACCTTTTTTTTTCCAGTTAGGATTTAGTTCTCATAGCCTGGCTGTATCTTATTACAATATTTTTACAAATATTATAAAGAGCTTTTATTTTTACATTTTCTGTTTCATTTTAAGTTATCAATTATATATGTACTTTAGTCATTTTTACTTTTTTTTTTTATTACATATGTATACTTAGTTTAGATCTGTTTTAGTTTTAGCAATATTAGTACTTCAGCTTATTTTTTATTTTTTTTAGGTTTAAGTTTTTCATCTAATATTTATATATCTTATTTTATTTCACCTTTGTTGCTGCATTTTTAATTAATTTCAGACAAAAATAACAGCACTGTGTGGGATTAAACTAAAATTCATGAACTATGACTGAAACTTTATTGGGTCAAAAACATATTTGGCATAATAATTATTAAAGTAAATTAGTAAAATAAATAAGTTCAAATATGATACCAAATCTTTTTTTTTAAAAAATGTGTAAACAGATTTGTACCCTTTTTTCAGTAAGGATTTGGTTCTCATAGCCTGGCTGCATCTTATTACAGTACTTTTTTTATATTTTAAAAACGCTTTTATTTGTAGACTTCTGGTTTTCATTTTAAGTTTTAGCAATTATTTATGCACATGTGTCATGTTGAATTATTTTTTAAATCATTAATAAAGCTAGAAATAAGTTCAGATATTTTTTTTAAATGTGGAAACAGATTTATACTCTTTTTTTCTATTAGTTTTCTATGATTTGGTTATCATAGCCTGGCTGTATATTATTATAATTAATATTTTAGAAAGCTTTTATTTTTATATTTCCACTTTTCATTTTAGGTTTTAGCAATTATTTATGTGCTTTTGTCATTTTTTTTGTAAAGTATTTATATTTAGGTTTAATTTAGATTTGTTTTAGTTTTTAGTAATTTTAGTACTTCAGGTTAAACTTATTAGGTCAAAAAGATTTTGGCATAATCATTAATAAAGTTAGAAATAAGTTCAGATATGACACCAAATCTAAAAAAATTTTTTTAGTGTGGAAACAGATTTTTTCAATACCCGTTTCTCATGTATTATTATTATTTAAATATTTATATTTAGTTTTAATTTAGATTTGTTTTACTTGTAGTACTTCAGCACTTTCATCTTATATCTATATCTTATTTTATTTCACCTTTGTTGCTGCAATTTTTAAATAACAGTCCTGTGTGGGATTAAACTAATATTAATGAACTATGATTTCTAAACTTTATTAGGTCGAAAAGATTTTTGCATAATCATTATTAAATCTAGAAGTACAGAAATTGTACCAAAACTAACACTCGGAGTCAATAACACTTGACAATAACAACATATGAATAATGTACTAATCAAAAAAAATTATATTACTTGAGTAAGTATGAACTAATGATGACTTAAAGCATATACTAATCAAGAACTAACCTTAACTATGACACACATCATATGAATTTATATGCGAATAACAACAACCTTGAGTACATGTTTGTAAGCTAATGTATTATATTATACTAGCACTTTGGGGTAAGTTTTCTCACATGAATTCACACATGAGTCATGTCACAGTTAAGGTTAGATCTTAATTTAGTACATGCCTCAACTCATCATTACCTTATATTAAGTAATACTTAATTCAGGTATTAGTACATGATTATTCATGCACTATTAGTGTAAAGTATTATCCTTGGATAAACTTTTTCATGTGAAAAAAGTTGTGTCCCCCATTTTCTATACCTGGTTTTCGTGGCAAGGACCCTGGCAGTACTCTGTGATGGTCTCTAGTGTCTGTATGACCAGGTCCACATTCCTCTCATTAATGTAGAGCCCCAGCAGCCCCAGTCCTCCCGTCGTACTGCCACAGATACAGTCAAGAAACTGCAGCGTCTCACACACCAGGTTATAATTGGTTTTGTTGTTCTGATCTCGCAGAAAGTTCTGTATACAAGAGAACAGAAAGATTTGGACTAACAACACAAGTCAAGTCCTGAGTGGCAGTAATTGGTATCTCTATTCAGACAGACTCGTCCATACTAGGTCGGGGGTCCCTTGAGATTTTGATCTGCACAGTCAAAATTTTTACTTTTCAAACATCAAGGTGCTTTTTCTTCTCATAATGGAAAAACACTTATTTAGAGCTCTCTGATTTTCAGACACCGAAGGCAGCGTCACTAGATTTCACTTCTAAGCACACCATGTACCATTTCACATTGTGGTGTTTAACACAAGTAATACACTACAATGATTCACAGGCGAAACAAACTACAGCTGAACAAAACCAGAGCAGTAAAAATGATTTGCGTCACCTGCAAGTCCCTGTTATGATTCTCACAGAGCAGCTGAAGGAAGCGCAGGATGGGTTTCATAATGGTGATGGCCTGGCTCATCTGGGTCTCCTCCACCACTTCCTCTATCCCGTCTACTCCCGATCCAGTCGAATCCATCTCTGGGTCCACATCCCGTCGAAAGGTGCTGTAGGCTTTGGAGGTGACAGAGGAGGCGTCTTTAAGCTGACCCCGAATGTCTTCTCTGAGGTGCAAGGAGTCTCGTACTTCATTAGATAAGAGAGAACAAACAAGATTATTAAATTGTTATTTACCATTCTTACAGTATGTGTTTATTTAGTGTCATTTACATATTATGACACAAATTTCATGATTCGATATGATTCTGACTCACAAGCTTGCGATTCAATTCAATTCGATTTGATAGTGATTATTTTGGATGTATATCAGGTACAGTACACGCCATATTTTATTAAGAAAAAAAATTCTCAACTAATACTGTAAAAATGAGAGTCAGCTGGTACTACATTATATGATGACGTTTTAGTGTCACGGTAAAAAAAAAAAAAAAAATCTTACATTATGAGATTAAAGTCGTAATATTTTGAGAATAAAGTTGTAATTACGAAAATAACGTTTCTTTGAAACAAAGTTTAAATTTTTTAAGAATAATAAAGTCGAAATGACTTGAAGTGTTAAATCATAGCAATTAAAGTTATAATATTTTGAGAGTATAGTCTGCGCATGTAAATGGCCCAAATTTGGGAGCAACAGGATTTATTTATCTGAATTTACAATTTATCTGAATTTATGTGGGATTATTAGCAGAAATCATACCATGTGTTATACTTGCAGGGACAGTATGCTTAAAAATAATATTTCACATCTTCGATTGCATTCATTAGGCCTTTTTGTAGTGCACCAGCCACCCAATAATAGCAATAAGCTTTGTGCTTTTGGTACTTTTAATATAATTTTTTAAAATCTGTCAGTTTTATAGCGAAATACAAACAATGTGTCTTGCAATAATGTGTTTTTCAGGTCTTCAATATGGTTGGATAGACCTGTCTTTTTAATTACAAGATCCAATCTTTCATTCCTCACATGTAACTAAAAACAACAATAAAACATTGTAACTGTTGAAGTATATTTCAACTTGTTAACATGTTATATTGTTGTCTTTTCTGAGGTATATATGTGACTATTCGCAAGCTGTTTTATTCACAGTATAATACAGTAAATAATTGGAAACAATATTTAACGTTTTCCATTCAGAATCTGTAGCTTGCCAGTCACTCAGTAATGGCAACAATTTTGTGCTTTCTTTTTGCTTTTAATATAACTGCTTTCAGTTTTCAAATTTGGTCAGTTTTATCATGAAATACAAATTATAAATGTGTTTTCCCTCTTTATGATATAAACGTGAAGAAACATCAGAAGGGTTAAAAAAACAGTATAGCTCAATTTAACAAAACAAATGTCTCACTGTAATCGGATAGATAACGGATTCACATGCCACTTAAACTTTGTTCATCATGCGCTTTGACTTTGTGCATGAAACATGAAGCGCTACGACTTTATTTACGAAACGTTTTGACTTATTTCCACCATTTGACACAATGCCAACTTGAAATATTGTCTCTCTCTATGAAAAGTGTTAAAAAGAACACTGCTTCTTAACAGCCGCCCTTTGATAAGGTGCCAGCGACCCCTCACATGACGCAGCAGTTGAAACAAGGACAGATGCTATTCATATGCCTGATTGTCTCTTCATTTACTCTGCCTCAGGTCAGAACTGCACTCACATGAGCAGCTATGCATTAAGGCACACTTGTTTGTGATAAACGGGCTATTCAGGGGACTGATGACATACTTCTAGTTCAGACGCAGCATGTCATTGGAGAGTCTAGGTCAGGTTTTTTAGGATTAAGCATGATAAAGCAGAACATTGCAATTAGGACACGTCTCTATTTTCAGTGAGAGACTGAACGAGTGATTTCTAAGGGTTTATTTTTAGGCTTTAAGACATCACACCTGGCTTGTGGTCTTTTGGGGCCTTCCTTTGTTGAAGATGTATTTCCAGAGTCAGTCAAAATAGCATCATTCTATTTTCCAGCTACTTCACTTGAAGTCCAGAAAGAGCATGATGTGTAAATGCAGCATCTTAATAATGAGTACATACTGTAGTCCACACTATATTTGTCAGATTTATTATTATTATTATTATTATTATTATTATACTTCCAGTTCAAATAATACCAAACATGTTTCCATGGTAACTTCTCAATCATTCTTTTCATTCAGACCATTTGTGTTAAAACACACATACACAAAAAAGGTTTAAAGGGATAGTTAACCCAAAAATGAAAATTACCCCATGACTTACTCTCCTTTAAGCCATTCTAGGTGTATATGACTTTCTTCTTTCAGACAAATACAATCAGTTATATTAAAAAATATATATATATATTTTTTGAGAGTTTTTTAAGCCCAAAAGACACTGTTCTGGAAGGTTGATAAAGGCCTTCTGAAGTGAAAGAATGAATATCAATATTTAAAACTTTATAAACCATAATCTCTAGTTTACGCTAACTGCCCCATGTGTGTTCACAAAAGAGTAGCATTCCAGCATATGATATAGGATGTAGGCGTTTTTAAATATGGATATTTTTCTTACACAAACACATCGCTTCACTTCACTTCAGAAGGCCTTTGTTAAACTCCCAGGGTAGTGTGGAGTATTTTCATGATGGATGGATGCACTTTTTTGGGCTTCAAAATCTCAACACCCATTCACTGCCATTTTAAAGCTTGGAGGCGGAAGGACATTGTTTAAAATAATTCCGATTGTATGCAACTGAAAGCAGTCATTGTTGGAAAAGGTGCAAATACAAAAAAATGCTGAATATCGAAAGAATTTGTGGGACCTGAAGGATTTTTCAGATTTTTCTGAAAAACATATACATGTCATATACACCTAGGATGGCTTAAGAGTGAGTACATCATGGGGTAATTTTCATTTTTGAATGAACTATCCCTTTAAAGTCTTATCTGTGTCAAATTTTTAGCTATATAACCTCCAGAGAAACATTACTGGGTCATTCTAACAAAGAAATGTCTGAATTTATATATATAAAAAAACTGTTGTAAGAAACTATATTGTGCATAAATATTTTATTGTCCATTATGAATTTTGTGGTGAACAATGGTGTTTTAGTGCCACGTTAAAAATGTTTTAAAATCTAAGATTTTCGAGAATAAAGTCAAAATTACGAGAATAATGTCCAAATATTTTGAAAATAAAGAAAAAAGTTAGGACACCCTATTGAATTCCATGGTTTTCTGTATCAGGACATAATAAAATATTATAAGGTCATTGGCAGGTCTTAACATTTGGAAACATAAATTCTCAGATAAACAACATTACATGACAAATCACACTGTGCCATTATTTATTTAACAAAAATAAATCCAAGATGGAAAAGCCATGTGTGACAAAGTTAGTACACCCTATGATTCAATTGCCTGTAGATCCACTTTTAGCAGTAATAATTTGAAGTAATAATTGAATGATTTTATCAGTCTCTCATATTGTTCTGGGGAAATTTTGGCTCACTCTTCTTTACAACGTTGCTGTAGTTTATTGAGGTTCGTGGGCATTTGTTTATGGACAGCTCTCACCACAGGATGCGAGTCAGGATGAGGTCTGGACTTTGACTTGACCACTGCAACTCCTTGATTCTTTTCTTTTCAGCCATTCTGTTGTAGATGTGCTGGTGTGCTTGGGATCATTGTCCTATTGCATGACACAATTTTGGTCAAGCTTTAGCTGTCGGACAGATGGCCTTATATTTGGCTTTGGATACTTTGGTATATAGAGGAGTTCATGGTCACCTCAATGACTGTAAGGTCCCCAGGTCCTGTGGCTACAAAACAAGCCCAGAGTCATAAGCCCTCCACCTGCATGTGTGACTTTTGATATTAAGTGTTTGTGCTGATATGCCCTACAGGTTTTCACCAAACTTGCAGCTGTGCATTATGGCCAAACAACTCCACTCTGGTCTTTTCTGTTCAAAGGACATTGTTCTAAAAGTCTTATGGTTTGTTCAGATGCAACTTTGCTGCCATGCTTTTTTAGATAGAAGAGGTTTTCTTTTGGCAAGCCTTCCAAAAATGCCATACTTGTTACATATTTTTCTAATTGTAATCATGAAATTTTTATTTAAAATGTTAACTGAGGCCTGTCAAGTGTGTGGTGAAGTTCTTGGGTTGTCTGCCATTTTTTTTTGTATTACATGGTCTAATCTTGGGGTGAACTTCCTGGGACTTTCTAACTTTATTCTCATAATTGTAATTTCTTTAGCGAAATATTTCGACTTTATTGTCATAATATTTCAACTTTATTCTCGTAATATTACAACTTTATTCTTGTAATTTTGACTCATTCTCGTAATTTCAACTTATTCTCTTAATTTCGATTCTGAAAATATTATGACTTTAATCTCTTAATCTTAGATCTTATTTTTAACATGACACTAAAACACTGTCGTAGTTGTGTATTCTCATTGCTGGGGGGAAACAAAGAAAAAAAAAAAAAAGTGTGACCATGGTGTATATTTGTATTTCACAGTTTAAATTATAGAATAATTTTCTTTTGTATTTATTTTGCATATAAGACTTTTTCCTCACATTAGTCAATAAATAAATATATAAGCAAGTAAGTAAAGGCTTGATTCAGGCTTGATTCCTTATGCAAAATATTATTGTTCATATTATTATTTTTAATTTTAGAGTGAAATATGACCTGACGTTTCTTTACAGTTTTTATTGCAGTCACCATTCCACGTTCTTGTACATCCTTTTTCCTCATGTTCAGCCTGAAAGAACCTGAAAAAAGCAGATGTATACCTTTTTTATATCTCATTCCAGAGCCCTCGCCCTCTTCCTCTCTCTTCCTGAAGCTGAGCTCAAACATATTGACTGACACACTGGCGCGGATCTCTTTCTGTGCCAGCTCCATTCGATCATAGAAGACCTTGAAGAACTTCTCAGACTTCTTCTGCTTGTGCAGCTGATTGTAGAAAGAGTTCTGCAGGGAGACATGGCAGGAAATGACAGTATGCATGTGGTGTGACCTGTTTATACAGTTGAGGTCAAATGTTTACACCCCCCTTTCAAAATCATACAACTAGTTGGAAAGGGTTCAAATAAACAAAAATTGAGGAAAAAAAAAAAAGATTTTGTGAGACCTGAAGGATTTTTTTGAAGAACAGTGGGCAGTTTAACTATTCAGGACAAGGGACTCATGAACAACTATCATTAAAAAAAAAAAAACAGCTGTGGATCATTTAGGTAACAACACAGTATGAAGAATCAAGTGTATGTAAACTTTTGAATGGGGTAATTTTTATAAATTCAACTATTATATTATTTTGTGGACTATATGTAAAGATCTTTTATGTGAAATATCTTATTCAGGTCAGTACAAAATAAATAATAACATGCATTTTGTTCAACTGTACCTGAATCTGTGTATTTCCTCCTCTCAGGAGTGCGATGCCCAGTAAAATGCTCTCCTCAAAGATACGGTCGGTTTTAGTGCTGACGATGAGGTCGACAACCAGCTCGGAGGCCCCAACATTGTCCAGCGCACACTGGATGTCTACTAAACTAGTGCCTGGCTTATCAGAGTCCTGTCCTGCAGAACCACCTATATACAGATGTACACATACAAAACACTTGAGTTAGGCATGAGAGGAGCAGAAGTTGGCCGAACTTGATGGTCATTTGTGAACTGTACCTCCAGAGGAAGAGCTGTTCCCGCTGCTGTACTCCAGAGCTTTGGTGTGGGGCTTCTGGTTGCCAAAGTAGTGTGTAAGGAGACTCTTCCTCAGTGCATTACCCTGAGGAAACAAGAGATGAAGGCGGTTGGGTCATTCTTAAAATATAGAGTGTATCAGGTCTATTGATTTTTCAGTCATGAATATGTTTTTAAATATTTAAAGTAACCCCATACAGAAAGGCATCATTCTATAACTTAAAATATAGTTAAAAAATATAAACGCTGCCTATAGAAGGTGTCTGATTAAAAAAAAAAAAAAAAAAAAAAAATACTATATATATATAGTACAGTTAAATGAGTTTGGCATCAGTACAATAAAAAAAGTTTTTTACCTTTTTATTAAGCTAGGATGCATTTAATTTATCAATAGTGACAGTAAGGACATTTATGAAGAAAAAAACCCTAAAAAATGCTGTTCTTTTACACATGGTTTCCACTAAAATACTGTTTTCAAAGACATTTCAAGATGTTTCATGTTTTCAAGATCATGTGACATTTAAAACTGAATAAATAGCTGCCGAAAAATCATTTGAAAATATTTAAAAATATATTTGTAATAATTTTAGATTGCAAATTTTGTTATTTTAATTTAAATTTGAATTTCATTTTACATTTAAAATATATTTTATATAATTTAGACGGGGTATTTTATTTGAATTTAAATTTAATTTTAACTGTAATAATATTTCACAATATTAATCTTTTACTGCAATTTGTATCCAATAAATGTACCATAAGATACTTCTTTCAATAATATTTAAAAAAAATCAAAAAAATATTTTAATACCTATTTAAATGTGCCATTGACATTATATTGTTAAATATCTGTGTGACAGATTTTCATTAAAAAATTAATAATAATGGTATGAAGGTGAAGAGTGATTTGATATGCTATTGACACCATCTTAGAAAATTACTGTTTTATGAACTTATCACTGGCATTACAACCCAAGTTTCACCTGTTAAAATAAAATAAAATAAAATAAAATAAAATAAAACTGTTTTACTGCATTTTTGATGAAATAAACGTACCATAAAATACTCCTTTCAATAATATTTTACAAATCTGAAAAAATATTTTAATATCTATTTAGATGTGCCATTGTGATAAAATTGTTAAATATTTGTGTGACAGATTTTCATTTAAAAAAATAATGGTATGAAAGTGATCATTGACTTGATATGCTATTGATACCATCTTAGAAAATTTGTATTTTATGAACTCATCACTGGTATTACAACCCTACGTTCACTTGTAAAATAAAGTAAAATAAAATAAAATGCATTTTTTAATCAAATAAATGTACCATAAGAGACTTCTTTCAATAATATTTTAATATCTATTTAAATGTGTAAAAAATATAATTAAATCTAGCTCAACCTGTACTGAACCCATAACATTCCTTCATTTATATTTAATTTAATTTAATTTAAAAAAGCCATTTTTTGAAAACCTAGTGCAAAGATTCATAGCAGAATGTGAAGTGGAGAGTACTTCATTTCCTGTCCGTTTTGATACTCTTCACACTTTTGAGTGTTTTCCACCCAACCGTGTTGGATAAAAACACACAATCACATGGGAGAACTTTTACATAACTAGTATAAACTGTAGTAATTGCTGTAATTATGCCAGAAGTGTAGCGAAACCTTGGGGAGGCAGAGGGTGAGACGGCGAGTGCTGAAGGTAGAGAGCAGACGGCTGCCTTGAAAATCTGTTTCCCAGTGGGAGAGAAACTGAACGTGTGAAAAAGACAGAGGGTGGAGGGGAGAGCGGCTGGCATAGAGACCAAGAGAGAGCGAGGGAGATAGATTAACACAGAGAGAGAGAGAGAGAGAGAGAGTTATGTAACACCTGGTGGCGGCTTGCTGAGAGATCACGAGGAAGACACGGTAGAGAGAGCGGGATGGTACTGATCGTCTCTCTCTCTTCCTCTGTCTCCTGGCTGAATGTTCTTTCTTTTCTTTGTATCTTTCCTGTCTGTCTCATTTTCTTGCTTTTATACATCTGGCTAGGGAGATTTTTGAGATTGAGAGAGAGCATTCAGGCAGTCAGTGCCAGGGATTGACAACCATATTTACCAACAGGTGTGACTCTCGACTTGTCCTGTTTATTCGACATCTTGCAAGAGCGTGTCAAACTGCATTTGTATGAAAGAATACCGAAGTCAAGCACCTTTTGTGATGACCGTTAATAACACCTGTAACTATAGTGATGGACACTAAAAGAAACATTATAGATGGCCACTTTCAGTAGACGAGAAAGTCTTCACAACAGACATGACATTTCATTAAGGGATCCAAAATAAAAATAAAAAAAACTTACATAAAAAAGAAAAAAAAAAAAAAGAATATAAAATAAAACTAGGTAATAAAAACAATCAAATAAAAAAAATACAAAAAATTACTAAAACAATCAAAATAAAAAAATTGTTACATACAAATAAAACAAAAAGTATTATAAAATAAAAGAAAATTCTAAAAACAATCTAACTAATATAAAAAAAGTTATATAAAAAATAAAAACAAAAGGAATATAAAATAAAAACCATAGGTAACAAAAACATTCAAATAAAAAAAAAATAAAGAAATTAATAAAAACAATCAAAATAAAATAAAATATTTACATACAAATAAAAACAAAAAGAATGTAAAATAAAAACCATAAGTAATAATACCTTATGTAATAAAAACAATCAAAATAAAATGAAATAGTTAAAAACAAAAAAGAATATAAAATAAAAACTATCATGTAAAAAATAAATAAATGCATAAAAGTGTTACATAAAAAATACAAACAATTAAAACATAAACAAAAATGTAGTTGCATGAAAATAAATAAAATAAAAACCATAAGTAATAAAAACAAATCAAAAATATAATAAGAAAGAAATTATTAAAAACATCAAAAATCAAAATAACATGAAATGGAAAAAAAGTAGTTACATAATGAAAAAATAAAAAATATATAAAAATGGAAATGTATACATTTTTTATTAAAATCGTTAACAATAAAAAAAATAACAAACAATGACAAAAATGGATAAAATAAAACAGACATCATCAATATGTTAGTTTACTACTAAATATTATCTTACATATTGATAACTCGCACTGCACAGTACACAAAATGCCAGAATGACAACGGCCCTCTTGCTAACACCTCCTGTGACCGACTAGTACGGTAAATAGTAAATAATTGGTCCTGAATACACTTGTGGACAACCAGGAAAAGAGTAAGGTGTCGGACAGACCCTGACATTTCACTGACTTCACCCTTCCACACTGTGTCACCCAGGAGGATAATGAAACCCAGGGTGGCCGTGTGACCACGCATGCGGCGACACAAGAGTGACAAACTGCCACAGAGAGAAGACACTTTTCTCTCTCACTCTGACAAGCACGTGTTGTTGCTGTTCCCACTCTCTCAGTAAACACTCATCAGCAGTCAGCACAGACTGTGTCTGCTTCCACTGTCTGGACGAAAGCCGTCACACACACACACACACACACACACACAAGCAGGTGAACATTCTCCATTAAAGAAACAGCTCATCCAAAAATGATTATTTACTTGCTCTCATGCTGGTTTCAAGCCTGTATCACTTTCTGTATTTTTCTGCAGAACATGAAAGAATGCTGGTAATCAGTTATTCATTTTGGTGACCACTGATTTCCACTATATATGGAGATTTGGTGAACTATCCCTTTAAGTTTCAGAAACCACCATAATTAACCATATTTGTCCATATTCAGGGGCTCTTTATATAATTTCCTGCTGCTGTTCACTGCATAAAATAAAATAAAATAAAATAAAATAAAATAAAATAAAATAAAATAAAATAAAGAATTAATATAAAGTAGTTACATAAAAAATAAAAACCATAACTTAAATATAATACAGTCTAAAATGAAAACCATAAGTAAAACAAACAACCAAAACAATTAAAGAAACTAATAAAAACAATGAAAATAAAATGGTTACATAAAAATAAAAACAAAAAAGTATATAAAATAAAAACCATAAGTAATAAAAGCAAATCAAATAAAAAAATAAAGAAATGAACAAAAACAATCAAAATAAAATAAAAATAGTTACATAAAAATGAATAAAAACAAAAAGGATAAAATATAATAAATATAAAACAAAAACCATAAATAATAGAAACATTCAAGAATAAATTCAAGAAACAATAAAATATTTTTTAAAGAAATTAATAAAAACAAAAAAAATATATATATATATATAAAATAAAAACCATAAGTAATAAAAACAAGCCAAAGAAAATCAAGCCACTAATAAAAACAATGAAAATAAAATAAAAAACAAGTAATAAAAAACTAAATCTAATAAAAAAAAATATAAATAAGGAAATTAATAAAAACAAGCTAAAAAATAAAAAACAAGCCAAAATTTAAAATAAAAATAGTAGCATACAAATGAATAGAAACAAAAAAGTTATAAAATAACATATAATAAAATGTAAAATAAAATCCATAAGTAATAAAAACAATAACAAAATTCAAGAAACTAATACAAACAATGAAAATAAAATAGTTACATAAAAATAAAAACAAAAAACAAATCTAAAATAAAAACCATAAATAATAAAAACAGTCAAATAAAGTAAAAATTAAACAAAATAATTGACAAAGCATAAAATATAACAAAATATATTAAATAAAAACCATAAGAAAAAAACGTTTGTTTTTTTTTTAAAGAAACTAATACAATGAAAATTAAACAGTAAAATAGTTGCATAACTAATATAACCATAAGTAATAATTAAATAAAGAAAATAGTTAGATAAAATGAATAAAAACAAAAAAGTATAAAATATAAAATATATAATAAAAAAACAAATCATAATAAAAAAAAAATCATATGAAAAATTAAAGAAATCAATAAAAACAATCAAAATATAAAAATATACATACATACATATATATATAGTAGTTACATAAAAATAATAATAAAAAATTATTAAAATAAACTTCCACTGTATAAGGAAGAAGAAAAACCTTGAGACCTACAGAAGAAAGTAAGTACCTCAGGTTTGGAACGACATGAGGGTGAGTACATGTTCTTTTTGGGTGAACTATCCCTTTTAAGTTTCAGAAACACCATAATTAACCATATTTGTCCATATTCTGGGCCTTTTCATATCATTTCCTGCTCCTGTTCACAGTAATTGTACATGCTTTCCTAGAAACTGCTCTCTACAAAACCAGCTGTAATGGGGGAGTTTAGTGTCTCCTGATGCTGCAGTCTTTCTTGCACTTCTGCGGAGGACTTGATGGGAAGGAAGACAGAGGAGGAAAGTGAGAGATGAAGGTAGCAGTGCCAGTCTGACTCATCCGTCTGCTGCTGCATGGCAGAGGGAAAAAAAATACCATGCGCAGGTGAAGTGAGGACAAAAGAGAGAGAGAGAAAGCGAGAGGAAAAAAAAGACAGATAGGAGATAGAGAGAGAGAGAGGAGGGGGTGAGTGAAAGATGGAGGGATAGATAAAGCAGTGGGGAGGAAGAAACAGACAGGCTGACTTTTTTTTAAAATGTGCACAGGCACGCCACACTGCGGCTGGCCTGGCTAAGCCTGGGATGCTCCAGCAAGCTTCAAAAAAAGCCCTCCGCTGCTGTATGCAGGTACCGGAGAACTCAGGATGGAGAGATCTAGAGAATGAGAGAGGGAGATAGGGAAAGGGAGGGGTGCTCTGCGCTGCTGGACTCATCAAGTCTGGTTCTGTCTTAGGCCTCTTGGCACACCCCTGGGTCATACTGCCTCCCGTTACAACACATGGCGCCCCGCTCTAAGGTTACGGCTTTGACTTTCTTCGCCAAGTTTTGGATGTGTTAAAAAATTGAACAGAGGAGAAAACTGAAAAGTATAAAAAAAAAAAAATTACAAAATGTATACATTTTTTTTGTTTAATGATAGTTAAACTGCAAAACCTTCAGGTCACACAAATTCTTAGTTTTTTTTTTCCAGCATTGTTGTGTATTTGAACCCTTTCTAACAACGACTGCATGATTTTGAGATCCATCTTTTCACACTGAGGATAACTGAGGGACTATGCTACTATTACAAGAGGTTCAAACGCTCACTGATGCTTCAGAAGGAAAAACGATGCATTAAAGGAATAGTTCACCCAAAAGTGAAAATTACTCCATGATTTACTCACCCTTAAGCCATCCTAGGAGTATATGGCTTTCTTCTTCCAGATGAACAGTGTCAAAGTGGTTTTAAAGATTATCCTGGCTCTTTCAAGCATTATAATGGTGGTGGTTATTTTGAAGCTCCAAAAAGCGCATATATCCATCGTAAAACTAACCCATACGCCTCCAGGTGGTTAACACATGTCTTTTGAAGCGGATCCATGGGTTTTTGTAACAAAAATATTTATTTTTTATAATTATAAACTCAAATCACTGATTTCCGGCAACGACCGTATGTGCATTCGCGAGAGAGTCGAGTTCTGGCTTTTCCCCTGACCTCTGACTCAACATATGACGTAAGCCACATTCGTTAGTGTAAGCTCAGGTGAGAATAAACAAACGAGAATACTAAATGCCGGTAACGGGTTAAAAGTTGTAAATGAGAAGTATAAAAAAAAAAAAAGTCAGTGAATTTCACTATAAGAGAAGAAGAGTTTGAGTTTTTTGCACAGCCTTATTTGTTTGAACTGGAGTAACGTTACACCGACCAGGAACTCGACTCTCTCGCGAACACACATGCGGCTGTTGCTGGAAGTCATTGATTATATCATTTTAAAAATAGAAATATTTTTGTTATAAAAACCCATGGATCCACTTCAGAAGACATGTGTTAACTCCCCGGAGGCCTATGGGTTAGTTTTACGATGGATATATGTGCTTTTTAAAGCTTTAAAATAATAGCCACTATCCACCACCATTATACAGCTTGAAAGAGCCAGGATAAATTTTAAAACAACTCTGACTGTGTTCGTCTGGAAGAAGAAAGTCATATATACCTAGGATGGATTGAGAGCAAGTAAATCATGGGGAAAGTTTCATTTTTGGGTAACTATTCCTTTAGGAACTTTTGGAATTTGAAGATCTGGGTAGATTTAACTTATTTTGTCTTCTGGGACAATGTAAGTATCTTCTGTAGCTTCTGACGGGCCGTACTAAATTGAAAAAAAATATGATATTTAAGGAAAATAAGAAAATGGTACACTTCTTCATTCTGTTCAAAAGTTTACACCCCTGTCTCTTAATGCATCATTATTTCTTTTGAAGCATCAGTGAGTGTTTGAACCTTCTGTAGTAGTTGCATACGAGTCCTTCAGTTGTCCTCAGGATGAAGAGATGGATCTCAAAATCATAGTCATTGTTGAAAAGGGTTCAAATACACAAAAATGCTGAAAAACCAAAGAATTTGTGCGACCTGAAAGATTTTTCTGAAGAACACCAGGCAGTTTAACTGTTCAGGACAAACAAGGAACTCATGAACAGCTATCACTTAAAAAAAAAAAAAAAAAAAAACAACAGCTGTGGATAATTCAGGTAACAACACAGTATTGAGAATCAAGTGTATGTAAACTTTTGAACAGGGTCATTTTTATAAATTTAAATATTATTTTCTCCTGTGGACTATATATAAACGTCTTTTATATGAAATATCTTTTTCAGGTCAGTACTAAGTAAAGAATAATTGACGACCAGAGGTGGCGATGCACCCATGACGCGAAGCAGAGGTTAATAATTAACATTTAGCAGATTCTGCAAGGTGTATAAACTTTTGACTTCAACTGTATATACTAAACATTTCCTGTTGATTTAAAGGATTGGTTCACTTCCAGAATAACAATTTCCTGATATTTACTCACCCCTGTGTCATCCAAGATGTTCACGTCTTTTTTCCTTCAGTCGAGAAGAAATTAAGGCTTTTAAAGGAAAACATTCCAGGATTTTTCTTCATATAGTGAACATTAATGGGGAGCAACAGGTTGAAGGTCAAAATTGCAGTTTCAATGCAGCTACTAAGTACTCTACATGACCCCAGCCAAGGAATAAGTGTCTTATCTAGCAAAACAATAGGTAATTTTCTAAAAAAAAAAAATAATCAGGCGGAAGTACCGACCCAGCGTTTACAAAGCAGACATGGAAAGAAAGTCAAACGCCCTTTACAAAAAAGTTAAAACAACAATCACAGACGATTTTGAAGCTGGAGGAGAAAATATGTCCTGTCCAATGAGATTAAATATTGCAAATTGAGCCAGTGAAAGATGAGCATTTGTGGTTAAAAAGTATATAAATTTGTATTTTGTAGAAAATGACAGATCGTTTTGCGAGGTAAGACTTATTCCTCAGCTGGGATCATGTAGAGCCCTTTTAAACTGCATTAAAAACTGTGATTTTAGATCTTCAACCCAATAGCCACCATTGAAGTCCACTATATGGAGAAAAATCCTGGAATGTTTTCCTCAAAAACCTTAATTTCTTAAGACATGAACATCTTGGTTGATATATGGGTGAGTAAATTTTAATTCTGGAAGTGAACTACTCCTTTAAGCCAGAGAACTTATTTGATGTGTTAACCATTGAAGTTGTTGTGTAAACATCTCACACAACACAAAAGGCCTTCACAACAACTTCATTGGCACCGTAAAATTAATGGACTGAAACTTTGCTACGACACACTCCCATTTTTAAGAGCGGAGGGAGGAGTATGACTTTGGGTAGAACAGATTTATGGAAGAGAAAGAGTGTGAGAGAAAAATCAATACACCTAAAATCTCGTCAGGCAGTCTAGACATGAACACCACGACCACATCTTCCCAGAGTCGAGATCTTGCATAACAGAAACCGGGGAAGAAAGTAGAAAAAGAATGAAAGACATAGTAGTTTTACTAGTTATACTATTTATTAAAGAAATAGCTCACTCAGAAATTATCAATAGTTCACTTTTAAGGTGCTTGTGCATCCTTTTAGTCAAATTCAAAATAAGGGAGCAAAAAAATTGCACCCCTGTACAAGTAAAGCGATCGTTCACCCAAAAATTAAAATTACCCCATATTCATTGACTTTGACTTTATCTTTTTTTTCATCTTTCAGACGAATGCTTTTGGAGTTATATTAAAAATGTCCTGGCTCTTTCAGGCTTTATAATTGTAGTCAATGGCTGTTGAGATTTTGAGGTCCAAAAAGTGCATCCATCCATCATAAAAAGTACTCTGCACAACTTAATAAAGCCCTTCTAAAGCGAATCGATGCATTTGTAACAAAAATATCCATATTTAAATCTTTATAAACCATCATTTCTAGCTTCCATTTACTGTCCTACGTGCGTTCACATGAATTAGTCAATTAAGGGGGGCAAATATAGCCTCCTAATAAAAAAAATCTCTGATCCAGTATGAAAGTAATTAGCATTTTATACCAAGTCTTCTGAAGTCAAAATGTAAGTCATTATTCACTTAATCACTCTCACTATTCATGAGAGTGGAACGAATCATTCTTTAAGTCTGGATCTTTTCATTTAATCTGGTTCACAAAACCATTTGATTTGAATGACTCATTCACATATGAATTCATTTAAACAATTCTAAACAGCCTTCAGAATTTAATTGTTTTTTAGATCCTGTTACATCTTGACCACAAGCTACATTTGCTTTGGTTCTGGCCTTGATACCTACACTTGAGCACTACTCTCTAATATCAATTTCCGCTAGTATCTATCTTCTCATAGTCAGAAGGACAAGGGGGAGTCTATAAGTCTGGGTTCCTGTAAGCGTCCGCCCAGTCCAGTGGCCTGACCGCTCGGCGATTGGTCCAGCGGTCCCTTGTGTCCTGCTCTCAGAGGTAGCAGTGTTCAGTGTGGCTCTCCTTATAAACAGTGCCACAAGCAGGAAAACAAATTAGCCTTGCATGTGAGAGCAATTGGAGAGATTGTTGATTTGCAGGCAGGGCCAAGACAAACAGCAGCAAGGACGTAAACAACCATTCCTGAAGATGACTGACCCTGGTGTCATTCGGAAGTGGGGCATGTGATCGCCTAATGTCCTTAGGGGCACAAGACACGTTTGTGAGATTCACAGTGACCTGTGGATGCTCAAGGGTTGTTTTTGGGCACATCTGAACACTTGGTGCACACAAAGTGAGCATTTACACACAAACAACACACCACATTACACAAAAGGTACTCTGCACACTTTCACAGATGTTTAGTCGCATGCACAATTAATCTGTATGATGAATCAACTTAAATAGCCGACATTAATAACATCTGTTTCACAGCCTTTCATTGAGGCAGTTATTAAAGCATGTACTAATTTATTTTGGGTACCTTGAACCACATGGGGAGATTTTTCTTTAATGACATTGCATTCTAAATACATAGACATTAACATGCAGTTGGTCCAACTTTTAACAGCTATGGGAAGGCTTTTCACAAGATTTTGGAGTGTTTGTGTGGGAATTTTTGAGTATTTTTGAGTTCAGGCACTGATGTTGTACAAGAAGGCCTGGCTCGCAATCTCTGCACCAGTTCATTCCAAACATGTTCGATGGGGTCTGTGTGGGCCAGTCAAGTTCTTCCCCACTAAACTCATCCATGTCTTTATGGACCTTGCTTTGTGCACTGTGGCACAGTCATGCTGGAATCGAAAAGGGCCTTTTCCCAACTGTTCTCACAAAGTTGGAAGAACAGCATTGTCCAAAACGTCTCAGCATGCTGAATTGTTAAGATTTCTTTTTACTCCAAGTGAAGTACAACTCTCCATCTGACTTCACTGAGCCTAAACTGCATGTCTAGATTTTTTATATTTTGTTGAAAAACATTGCTCCTGCTATACAGATGTTTTTAACAGAGCCCCGCATGACATGCAGGAAAAAAATTATTAGTGCGAACAATTTACTAATTCATTCTCTAGGTTAATTAAATCAGACCCACAATTTACTAAATCATTCCCTAGTTTTACTAAATTGTGCACACTATTTACTAAATTGTTTCCTTGTTTTAAATAAACAGAAAATAGAAAATGTACTAAATAGTGCGCACAATTTACAAATTCATTCCCTTGGTTTACTAAATACAATTTACACTAATTTGTTCCCTCAGTTTACTAAATCCAATCCATGATTTATTAATTTGTTCCCTCGTTTCACTAAATCGTGCACACCATTTACTAATTTGTTCTCGTTTGGCTAAATCGTGCGCAAGATTTACTAATTCCTTCCCTCATTTTACTAAATTGCGCACATGGTTTACAAATTAGTTCCTTTATTTAACTCAATTATGCACACGATTTACTAATTTGTTAGCTCATTTCACTAAATTGTGCACATGATTTACTAATTTATTACCTCGCTACTTAAAATGAGAACACAAATTTTGTTTGGACGATTTACTTAAACGAGGTAACGAATTAGTAAATCATGCACACAATTTACTTTTTTCCCCTGCATGTCTGTAGATTTTGAGTAAAAAAAACAAAACAAAAAAAAACAACAGTAAAAACAGTAATACTGTGAAATACCTAGCTCTGCCATGAAACTCTAGATGACGCAGGTTGACGGGTTGTTAAAGGAACACTCTTTTTTGAAAACAGGCTAATTTTAACTCCCCTAGAGTTGTGTTTTATTCAGCCGATCTCCGGGTCTACCGGTAGCACTTTTAGCATAGCTTAGCATAAATCATGGAATCTTATTAGATTAATAGTATGACAGTTTCCACAAAATTAAATAAATAAATAAACAATAATAATATCATAAAATCAGATAATAAGAAACATTATTAATATCTGAGCATCAAATCAGCAGATTCAAATGATAACATTTATGATGGATCATGTGACACTGAAGATGGGTGTAATGGCTGCTGAAAATTTACCCTTGTCATCATAGGAACCCATTAGATTTTTAAATATATAAAAACAGAAATAGTTATTTTATTTATTATATATATATATATATATATATAAATTTTTTTTTTTTTTTTTTTTTTACAATATTTCTGTTTTTCTATTTTCGATCAAACAAATGCAGTCTATATAAGCAGTCTAACGTTAAGCAATCAGCTAATGTCCTGCAAATAATAATGGCGACAAGTGGACTCAGACACTGTGTCCTAAGCAAATTCCACTTGCCCTGCATGGATAAATTCTCAATTTCTTCTTTGGGGACTCTCCAATGTTGTGTAAGCAGGACAAACTGACCAAAATGAATATAAACAGAAAACATGATCCAAACTGTTGAGAACATCCTGCTCCTAAAGTTAGTCTCCTCACTAAAGCTCACTCCTGCTACAGACTGTGGACCTCCTGTGGATCATCTACAGGTGTGTTTTTCTGGCTCTTAAAGGAAAATGAGCAGTACAGCATGTTCCGGGCTCATTTCCATAGTGACCACACACCTCTTGCAACACGCTTGATGACTTATTTAAACAATAAGGGCGAGAAGTTAAAAAAAAACAGCCTTACAAATACACAAAAACAGTTACAAACAGAAGGGAGATAATGCATTAATAATGCAAAACAAAAATCCAAAAACTCTATATGAAGCAGTGATTAACAGGTATCCCAGCATGTGGCGGGACCCCTGGGTTAAACGTGTAAATGTGTCCATGTAGGCTTTGGTCTAAGAGCTCTGAATGTTCTGGCGGGATTTGTGTGTGGGCTGAAACAGTCGTATTCCACCGCAGTCATCGGGGAGACCTGCTCGCACGGAGCTGGTGTATGTGCGTGCATTTTAGAGCATGTACATGTCCCGTTCCCACCCCCGGCCCAGCACTGTGTGCGCAGCAATGTGTGTGTATCTGCATGTGTGTGAGGAGCTTAACCGTTTGAGGTTGGTAATCTGAAAAGCTGCTTTGCCTCCAGGCGGTAGTGTGAAACTTGGCTGGACAGAAATACAGGCAGGCATGAGAGAGAGAAAGAGAGAGAGGCATAGGCTGTTATGTAACAGGGCTTTTCTATCCTTTGTCAACAAACAGCAGAGGCCTGTTTATACACACACACACACACACACACACACACACACACAAATCTAGTCACCAAATACTGGTATGAGAGAGTTTACTTCAAGGGTACACCCATCTCGTGAGATGTGAGGTATTACTCCATATAAACACACTCCAGAACAGGCTGCGGTTAATGTTTTGTAACAAGAGCTGGACGCGATGAACAGAAACATCTTGGAAAAGAGGGAGAGTACACAAGGACTAGAGTGGCCTGGCTGTGTTACACAAAGGGTTTTACACGTACACCGAGCCACGCTCACTCACACATTTATCACGTTCTGCAAAAACACAAACCTGCGCTGTGCATCGTTTACACCCTTTTCCATGAAAATGATGCTGGTGTGCCTGTGCCAGGATTGGAAATTCAGCCAGAGGGATTTATGAACAGGTTTGGGTTTTCATTGACAGTGTACTATGTTAGAACACAACCTGCCCGTGAACATAAAACAGTACATGACGGTCTTTGTTTTAGAACTTATTGTATTCACGCCCAAAGTGATTTAAATCTGCGCCTTTAAGGAGTCATCTTGAACAGTTTGGCTTGATTTAACAGGCAGAACTGGTTCAAATTTGTAATGATCAAAACTGTACTTTTTTTTTTATACACTACCAATCAAAAGTTCTTGAACAGCAAGATTGTAATGTTTTTTTTTTTTTTTTTTTTAAGAAGTCTCTTCTGCTCTACCAAGCCTGCATTTATTTGATCTGAAATACAGCAAAAACTGTATAAAAAAAAATAAATAAATAAAATAAAAATATCAAAGCCGGACTTTTAAGCATCATTACTCCAGTCTCATGATCCTTCAGAAATCATTCTAAGATTCTGATTTTCTTCTAAAAAACATTATTATTAGTAGAATATTTTCAAAAAAGTTCAGCATTTATCTGTTATAGAGATCTTTTCTAACATTATAAATGTCTTTAACACCACTTTTAATCAATTTAAAGCAACCTTGCTAAAGAAATTTATTAATTTCTAGCATTTCCTGAAAAAACGACAGTTTTAAATATTGATAATAATAATAATAATAATAATAATAATAAATGTTTCTTGAACAGCAAATCAGCATATTAGAATGATTTCTGAAGCATCGTGTGACACTGAAGACTGGAGTAATGATGCTAAAAATCTAGCTTTGATCAAAGGAATAAATTGCATTTTAAAATATTTTCAAATAGAAAAGTATTATTTTAAAGTCTAAAAAAAAGTGTAAAAAATTATTTAAATAATTAAATAAAGATAATGTAATATATGAAAAGAAATAATAGCTGGACTATTTCTTACAAATTTGATTTGTGTTTTCAAGAAAAAAAAAAATTATCAGTTAAATTTATGCCATTTCAGGTGAGTCACCATCTGCTGGGTAAGAGGCTTTATTTTCCCACCCATTTGTCAGTGAACACGTCATCAGAGAGGAGATTTCGTTGTGAGGGCTAGTGGAAATTAGTGTTAGCGTGATGAGGGAACATAATTAAAAAAATACAATAAAATAAAAAAGATGCATGAATAAATAATGTATAAAATATATATATATATATATATATATATATATATATATATATATTCCATAAAAACAATTAAAATTAGAACAGTCAAAACCACACCCTCCCTGCAACCACAAGTCAAATGTTCCTGAACACAAATACACACACCTCTACTCTAGTGTCAAAAACATTAAACATGCAGGATAACACACGCATACTCTTGTCACTTTGAAGCCTTGTGCTTCTGTCTCTGCTGTGACCGTTTGGCCATTACCACATATCTAAACTTACAGCGGAACAACAGCACCTGCTTGACATTTGAAACATTTTGTACATTGTGTGCAGACACACGCTCACGTTCAGCTCACCGCGCTGACACAAGTGATCATTCGAGAGAGAGAGGCCAATTATATCTGCTCATGAGTCATGACCTGCTGCTCAGCAACCAAATCACCAAGTCACTGGCGAAAGATAGAGATTGAGTGAAAAAAATAGAATGGCTTCAAGCTAGTACGAGAGAAATTCAAGCCGAAAACAAAGACTTAAGAGAAAAAGCACCGAGGTAAACAAGTGCTAAATGATGGGAGAGACCGAGCGAGTGAGCGAGAGTGAGAGCGAGAACATGATGAGCCACGTGAGGTTGGCTCAGACACTGCAGGCCAGTTACGTAAACACCCCCCGCTCCGTCGCCTCATGGACTCAGCAGACACCGCGCCTCTCCAATCCCTCCGCCTGCTGCTGTGCCACGCTTTTTTCTCTTCCCTCACATGGCTTCTCACATGCTCGCTCCCTCCCTCCGTCTTTCCCTCGCTCGCCCTCCTACTCTCTCTCTCCCCGGGGAGCCAGCGGTCTGTGCCGAGCAGGCCTGCATGCAACCGCAGCACCACTCTCAGGGCAGGAAGAACACGGCAGAACAGCCAAACCCCGTGGAGAACGAGCACTCCAAAATAAACAAACACATACGGACGTGGAACTACGCAAACTCGCTTTTATTGGGCTGGAGAGATGGAACAAATCTGAGTCACTTTTACACTTCTAAACTTGTTACAAGTCTTGTGTGTTACATTTAAGATATTCTACTACTTGCTGTGATGTCATAAAGAGCATGATGTCACAATGATGCAACAAGGCAAACCAAGTGGAGAATGAATGCTCCAAAATAAACAAACGTGGAATTGCACAAAGGTGTGCCCACATTTTAACCTTTCTAATAGGAATCGGATTCTAATAGGAACACATTTTCCTGTGGTGTGACAAACTCAGAACTAGGGCGGTCACGATTATTCAATTCGAGTAGTTAATTTTGAAAATAAATAAAACCTTGACTGCATTTGCTTGTGCCCAGTAATCAGCAAAGTACCGGAAGTGGCGTATTCCACGAACAAGAATCCCAAAGCTGCATGATATATCAGACCATCCAGTTTTTTGCAATTCCGCGATCGCTGAATCCAACGCAAAATCAGCATGTTGCGTTTTTTTGTGATCCTGCATAATTTGCCATTTCAACGCAAAATAATTGCAAAAATTAAGGTCTCACATAAACAAACATTATAAATTATAATTATTAACTGAAATATAGTACCACATTTTACTGAATATGCATTATTTTAAATGGATCGCAGTTGATCCGTGATACGGAGCCAGTCAAGACCCCACTGTTCCGCATGTGATTTGCAGATTAATTTGCCAAATTACACGTTCAAACTATTTAAAACCACAAGAAGAAGAAACGAAACAGAACTCAATTTGTTACTTATGCGCTGTTCTCGCACACACAAGCTAGAGACGTATTTCAGACAGCGCGGCATACCGAGTTGACTCCTCTTTAGCCTGTCCATGCATTTAACATACATATATGTATACAGAAAGTGAAAGTAAAAAACTGACAGAGTTTTCTAACTTTATTTTTACTACGCATACTCTCTCAGAGACGAATTTAATTCAACGTGCCGATGACGGTATTTAACTGTCTAATAGTCTGAATATTTTTTATTTCAGGCCTATAATTCCTATAATCGTTTTTAACTACCTTTATATTGTACTTATTTGTTCTGTTGTCATTTGTTTCTATAGCAAAATAAACAAACGTCATACATTTAGTTTGTTCTTAGTGTCATGTAAGACTATTGTGAATCTAACATAATAAGACCTGGTAAATGTGCCATCATAATTATTTAAAAAAAAAAAAAAAAAACATTGCATGTTTTTTGTGTACATTTTTGGAAATTACCATTACATAATCGTGAAATCCTGGAGGGACTAATATGTTAAACCCATTTAAAAAATCATAATAAAGCATAATGCTGTTGTGAATTCACAAACACTACAATTCAGTTGAATAAATACAAAAAATTCTTAAATCAAAAAGGATTTTCTAGACAAGTAAAAACTATTGTCTTGTTTTCAGAAAATAGAAGTCGAAATTAAGCAAGTTTTTGCTTAAAACAAGCAAAATAAGCAGAATAATCTTACTTCAAGCTGAAAACTAGATTATTTTGCTTACCCCACTGGCAGATTATTTAGCTTGTTTCAAGCAAAAACTCGCTTAATTTTAACTTCTCTTTTTCTGAAAACAAGACAATAACTTTTACTTGTCTAGAAAATCCTTGACAACGAAATGGATACGTTTATAATCTAATTCATAAATATTAAAACTTAACATTATTAAATGTACATACTGAGTGACTAATACCGTCTTTGTTATGAAATACACTTGTTGGTTAGCACTGAGTTCACAGTTTGAACATACGTCTTTGCTTTCATTTATTTTCCAGATCTGAGGTAAACCAAAGGTCACACAAAATGATATTCAAATGCACATTAGACACATTTAACTTTGAATAAAGCACATAATCAGTACCTGAGATTATAACTGTCATTAGTTTGAATGTCATTGTTACAGCCGCGACGTCGCGGTAATAGTTAGGACAAAAACTCTGATTAACATGGAAAAGATACCTTTTATCACGTGTCGCGGTGCGTGTAGTTAGGACACGGTGTGAGTTTACATGTTTTGCTGTCCACATATTCGAGAAATTACAGTGGCTGTTGTAAAGAAATGTTGTGTAGTCAATGATTAGATTGCGCAGTAAAATATAAAAACAATCATCAGACCGTTAGCGCCCTCTGCAGGCATTTGTTATAATGCTTAACGTACATTGTTTATAAAACATTATGCATTTTAACAGTTTTCTTCAACAAAACCATGTGATTACTCACTTTTGATACTTTATTTGAACTAATTACCATTGTCTCATTGCTATTGTGTATTTTAAGTCATTTTAAAGGCTATTGTTTGCTTAGGTCTATTTTTATTACTACAAAAAATTTATTATATTTACCTGATGACTCGAAATTTTTTAAGAATAATTAACTGATTACTCGATTGCTAAAACAATCGTTAGCGACAGCCCTACATTTATTTCTTTGCACATTAAATTTAGCTGAAAATCGCTTATGTGACCGAACCTTTACACTTCTAAACTTGTCACAAGTTTTGTATGTTACATTTACAACATTCCACAACACACTGTGATATCATAATGACTATGGAGATATACAATTTTTCATGCAAATGACACCTTGTGGAGAATGAACGCTTCAAAATAAACACTTACGCAAGTAAAATTACGCAAATGATCATTTTTTGGTGAGTTTGAGCAAATCAGAGTTGCTTTGAAGGTGTGGTTCCGTTTACCATTGCTTGACAAAATTTCTGATTCAACAAATTCTGATTTAACAAATGCTGATTCAACATGTTCCATTGGTGAAAATAAGTGTTGACATTCCCCCACTCCCTGTGATATCATAAAGACTATGATGTCATAAAGTTTATGATACAACAATACAGCAAACACAACCAAACCCTGTGGAGAACAAATGCTCTAAAATAAACCAACATTTAGACGTGGAAAAACCCGCTTTTGTGTCTAATAGGAAAATTTCCCTCACAGATTGTGCTCATGTTTAAGTTGGTCACAAAATCTCGCCACACAAACTTGAAAGAAAGCTGCTTGGTTTGAAAGCTGTACTTCATAGTTGCTATACTATAGAAAATTGACCCGTTTTTAATGCAAAATTATGCTTAAATCTTGCTAATGGAACCGTACCTTTATACTTCTAAACTTGTCACAAGTTTTGTATGTTATATCTACAACATTCTATTCCACTAACATTCCATGATATCATAGTGACTATGATGTCATAATGTTTATCATGCAAATGACACAGCAAACATAGCCAAACCCTGTGGAGAATGACTACTCAAAAATAAACACCTACAGATGTGAAATTATGCAAACTATAATTTTTTTGGTGGCGAGACAGACCAAATCTGAGTCACTTTGAAGGTGCAGTTCTATCACTCACTGTAATATCAAAGACTATAATGTCATAAGATGTGTGATACAATGTTTTTAATACAACAACACAGCAAACACAACCAAACCCTATGGAAAACAAACACTTCAAAATAAATATTCAGATGTGGAAAAACTTGCTTTGGTGCTAGAGAGACGTAACTTTTAACCTTTAACTGTCATTCCCATATTTGAACATAAATGTGAAAGTGCACTATCGAAACATACATTTTTATAATTCATGAATGAAAACATTTTGTAATATGATTTTGATGTACATTTGTAATGCAATACATGTCCATGGTAATGCAATGTCTGTATGGTTGTAAAATGGTTTTCAAAGGATGAATTTTGAGATTAAGTTATCGATTGATATATAGTTTCTTATGATTTCTAAAGCGTGATAGTGATGATGTTGATTTTGAGGTGCACTTGTGTCATAAATTAATTATTACTTTCCATACATAATTTGTAACACAAAACAGTGGTAAAATATATATTTAAGAGTCTTAGACGTTTCCAATGATATATAGTTTGTCATGATTAGATGAGGGATTTATTTGTAATATGGTGAAGTAAATTTAGGCATCCCGCTAAGGGCACAGGTGACAGTTAAGAGGTTAAAATGCAATAGCATCTAACCTCAGCGCCATTTTGCGGGTCGGATTCCAGTTTTTCTAATAGAAGTCTTTGTGATTGGGATTTTGCTCATGTTCATGGTGGTCACAAAATGGCACCACACACACACCAAAAGAAAGCCGACTGGTTTAAAAGCTGTACTTCATACGTTGCTATACTATTGAAAATGTGAAACTGTGCTGAAATCTAGCCATTGGAATCGTAGCTTTCTACTTCTAAACTTGCCACAAGTCTAGTATGTTATATACATACAGGCTGGAATAAACTACTTTTTAATAGAAAATCGCATAGTCTATGATAGGGTGACCAGACGTTTCCCCGTTTTACAGCACATTCAAAACAACCCGCAAATACACAGACAGCACGGCACGACCTAATCACTGAAATATCACAGCCAATCAGAAGCGCAGAAGTACACTGTACTCACAACGAAAAGGACAAGTTTATAATACGATTCATAAATATTAAACCTTTTTAAGATTATTAAAACTACATCCTGAGTGACTGACACCATCTTTCATGAAAAAAACCTTGTTGGTTCGTACTGAGTTCACAGTTTTAAAGGGTTACTCCACCCCAAAATGAAAATTTTGTCATTAATCATTTACCCCCATGTCGTTCCAAACCCGTTAAAGCCTGGTTTGTCTTCGGAACACAATTTAAGATATTTTGGATGAAAACCAGGAACATTGTGGCTGTCCCATTGACTGCCAAGTAAATAACAATGTCAAGGTGATCAATCACAGAAATAGAAACCGTTTGAAAAATTTAATTTGATCCTCAAACATCACCGTACTTTTCAATTATGATATTAATATATGGAACCCACAACAATTAATAACTAAAAACATATTGTCCCCATTTCTTAATTCGTAGAGAATCACAAATGAGATTTTTATTGACTGAACTAGGAAATGTCCCTGGTTTTCATTTCAGAAATCTGGGCAGCTTAGTCTATGATAGTCACAGACCAGCTTTAGACCATTATTCCATCCAGTCGGAGGATATTGAACATGTTTAACATAGTCGTGTGCGATATGTATTGTCTGCGATAATATCGTAATTGTTGTTTAACGATGTTCGATTTGACATTATCGAGTAATTTGGAAAAACCATTCAAAACACACTTAATGTTACAGGGTGCACGCATACATTACATTAAGAGCATTTAGAGTGCTTTCTTTCACTGCATACAAGTCTATTAAAATACATTTAGAATGATCACATATTCGGGCAGAAAATGTATAGATTTCTTCCACTTCATAGTTAATCAATTTTACACGGAGTGCCAAAAATTACCATAGGCTACAAATGTGATATTGATTTTATACAACAGTTCAATAGACAATAAGTTAATATTAAAAGACTTACATTTTAGACACCATATTGACTGTTTTTGCCTCATTTCACCAACAAAAATCATTCCAAACACAGCCACAGCACTATTTTGCATCTCTGAGCGGTGATGATAACGATGTTTCGTTCCTGAATGAATCAACTGATTAAATGATTCGGTTCATTCGCAATGACTCACTTATTAACAATGACTTACTGCCACCTACTGGCGGTTTTAATTTCACATCTTTTCAATTTTAAATGATTTCAAAAATCAGTTTTTAATGTTTTATGTTCAAACATGAAATGCATTTGTAACTGCAGGTTAAATGCATTCATGACCTGCATTAAACGGTGTATATACACATCTAAATACCACTTCAGATGCAGCTTCTATGATACTGATTTCATTTGCTTAGTAACAGCCCAAATGTCTTATTACTAATTCACTGATTAGATATAAGAATTTGACTTGCACACTTTAAATGCACTTTAAAGGATAAATGCACTCTTTTAGAAAAAAAAAATAATAATAAAAAAAAACAGAGAAAATAGAAAATTAAATAGAAAATTAAAAGAAATTTAAAAGTTCAAATGCCCATAAAAGGTAAAAATCTATTTAAACTTATTGAAAGATTAATTTGTATTAGTGTGAGCTGACCATACAGAATAAGAATATCAGGAGCCAGCTGTCCAATGTAGTCCTTAAGGTACCACCACAATAACATACTCAGCAAAATATTGCTAATTATCGTTATCGATAAAATCCCTGGAAATACTGAGATATTATTTTTTGTCAATATTGCACACCCATAGTTGCACAACCATAGTTCACTCTTATACTAGCAACAAGGTGCACATTTCTGTGTGAATGACTTTACAGTCTGGTAGTGTATGATGACTATTACAAAGTCGGTTAGTGTATGGTACAGAGTAATTTAAGATCTGTTCAGTTTTTGTACAGTGTAGTGTATTCCAGCCTTACAACATTTCGCCACTCTCTGTGAATTCATAATGACTATAATGTCATAATGTTTATAATGCAACAACTGGGAATTAATCCATAAGAGTTTTATTTTTCTACTCCTCCTCTTTATTTTTCTCTCGCTCTCTTTCCCCCCCTCTCTCTCTCTCTCCATGTGCGAGGTCGTAGTCAGCTCTCTGCAGTATTGATTTGTGGTGCTGGGTGATTTGGCTACTTGCTCCAACACTATGAGCGTGTCCTCATGTGCCTTTGCTTATGTAACAGCGCAGGACTCTTTCTCTGCTGAATGCTGATTAACTGTCTGGAGCTTTAGGACTCCCAGCATTCACCCTGCTACAGATGCCAACGACACTGCAGAGGCCCAGGAGCTGCGCTTCACTTCGCATGCCCGCATACACGCACACACATAAGCACTTTCAGCTCTATGGGTTGAGGGGAGGGGTCATCAGGTTCACTATACTTGGTTTCGGCACTAACGCCCTCTTCTGGTGGTTGCTGGCATTGCAACAACATTCCCTAAAGGCTTTATGACATTAGAGATGGCAGGTGCATTTTTGATGTTTACTACAAAACCTGATCTGCTAGTTGTTACTGCTAGTTAGCGGCAGGTTGTATTAGAACATTTCGTACACACTCTCATACAGACTAAAACTTATTGATTCATAAGAGAAAAATGGGAATAGAAAAAGGCCAGAATAAGGTTATAGAAAGTTCCCATTAAGCTTACCTTTTCCTCGAATATCTCTTTCCTATCCAGCATCTCCCGCAGAGTCTGCAGGATCTTAATACACAGCTTCTCCTCCTTCTCCATCAGTTTCTTGGTGTGTTTGATGAGCCTAAGAGAAAATAATAAAACATATTTCACTCTAAACCTGTATTATAAATGAGGGACATCAAACTGGCCACTTGACCAGTCACATTTGGCAACACTTTTCAATAAGATGTCATTTGTTAACATTAGTTAATGGGTGCCAGATTTTATATAGGTTTAAAGGGGGGCGCAACCAAGAACAGTTTGAGAACCACTGCTGTAGAAGCAATTTTTATACAGTCAAATCAATGCCGCATATACTTGCAAAATTTTTGCAAACCAAAACCAAGAATTGCAAAATACAAATTATGCAAAAAAAGCAATGATTTTCCATGGCCATAGCTCCTCATTTATTTGTAACACTGCTTTTATTTTGTGTTTCAGTCAAGTGTGAGTTTGCAATACAGTTTTTTTTTCTTTGCCCTTCACGTTTCTGTGTGTTTTACTTTCTGGGGAACAATACTTTATTTTCCTTTGCAAAACTTAATTTTTGTTTGCAATACTTCATTTCTTTTGCAAGTATATGCAGCATTGATTTGACTCCATTTGTTCATTCTTTGTTTATGTTAACTAATGTAGTTAACTAATGTTAACTAATAAAAAGTTTGAGGTGTAGTAAGACTTTTAATGTTTTTAAAAGATTTATGCTCACCAAGGCTGTTTATTTGATTAAAATACAGTAGAAACATAAAATTGTGAAATATTTTTACAATTTAAAATAACTTGTATTTTAACATATTTTAAAAAGCAATTTATTCCTGTGAGGGCAAAGCTGAATTTTCAGCAGCCATTACTTCAGTCTCCTTCAGAAATCATTTAATGCTCAAAAAACATTTCTTATTATTATCAATGTGCTGCATTGCTGACTATTTTTTGTGTAAACCGTGATACATTTTTTCCAGGAGTCTTTTGTAACAAATGGTTTCATTAGCTTATTTTAATCCATCCTTGCTAAACAAATATATTAATTTCTTTTTTAAACTGTAGTCTACATAGTGACCAATCCATATATTTGATATCAGTAATTAAAATCAATCGATTTGCAAGCCATATTTAAGGAAATACTACTAAAACATGCAAGCATATGACACTATCACATACTATTAGGTTTTCTGTTTTCAATTCATTGAGTATTTGAATTGTCTCTGCACAATAATTTTCTATAAGTCATGTATTTAAATGTCTAAAAAAGCTGTGACACATAAAACAGGAAATGTGTTTTATGTCCTAGTAGATTTATGTAAGCACGCCTCGCAGACCTTCTGTGATTTTTGAGGTATATCTTGCTCAGACGCAGATAATTGCTTATATAAGGCACTCAGGACACCAGGCACATTCACAACAAACACATTTTATAGCTTATATATGATGCTGTTGGTATATGAATCACAGCACTACCAGGTCCAACACTTACTATATATACACAAACATATTCTCAATTATACTTAAATTGTCATTTACATGTTTCAAACTCATTTTTACAGGCAAACACACAACAGACAATCAGTTAAGGATGTTACTGTTGTAAATGTTTGGAGCCACAGCAGAAATTCTCAGGGCTTTATAATGTCATACCTATACCTATGGCTATTTTTATCACTGCCACTGGACCTGTTTAATATATTCATCGCAGATGACGCACGGTTTTAATTTGTTTGATGTGGGTGCATTTCTCACTTAGACATGAAGGCTCCATCCTCACTGCGGAGCTGAGCAGACTCAGGAAACAGCATCTCTGGGCTTTGCAGCACATCTACTAATACAGAAAATTCTGCCTGCACCTGTGGACTAAACTGCTCCTCCAGAAACACTACGACTCCCTAAAACACATGCACATAACATCAGATCAAAAATAGTAGTCAGTGTCGTAGATAATGCACAAATACTATCACAGTTATCTAATTAGTTGTATAGCATAAGGTAATGATTGGATCAATGGTGATGTGCAATGTGGTATACAAGTTTTTTTTTCTGGGATACCAAATATTCCAAAAAATAAGTTGCACCAGGTAAAAAAAAAAATAAAAATGGCAAAACATTTATTATAAATGGCAAACCTAAACTAAAAGTGAACTGAAAGTAAATAGTCGCAGCAAACTTCAGATGATCAAAAAAGAGCTAATTTGTGTTTCAAAGTATACGGTACTTGATTCTGATTGGTCAGTTGCCTTGATAAAAATACAACTTTGAGGCTGTATATCAGTGACAGTTTTGGATATGAAGGTGACTTTACCTGTAGTTTCTCAATGATCTTGTAATCATGGGCCCCAAAGGGCTCTTTACGGGGTCGGCCGCGGGTTGACAGCTTCCAGTCTTTTACTGCGCGCTGCACCATGCTGGTGTGTGTCTTTAGCGACAGGGTATTGACCTGACCATCTAGGTCCACTGGAATGGGGATGGCCCGGCTCTTAGCTGGACAGAGTTAGAGGGAGACCTTTATGCATTTTCTTTTACACTTATCTTGTTAAAGGTTAAACACTGATGGCAAACACTCTTCTGTACTTTCCTTCTATTTTTGGGGGACATTTTTATAGTATTTCTCAGATTTAAAGGGATAGTTCAACCAAAAATAAAAATTCTGTCATTAATTGCTCACCCCAATGCACCGACAGCAACACAACTGACATGTTCAAGGCCCAGAAAGGTAGTAAGGACATCGTTAAAATAGTCCATGTGACATCAGTGGTTCAACCATAATTTTATGACTCTTTATGAAAGAATACTTTTTGGGCTCAAAAAAAACAAAAATAATGACTTTATTCAACAATGTCTCTTGAATGTGGTAGCTGTGTTGCTATCTATAGAGGGACAGAAAGCTCTCTGATTTTCTGTTTTCCAAAGATGTAAAATGAAGGTCTTACAGGCTTTATTGACCTTTTAATATATATGTGACCCTGGAGCACAAAGCCAGTCTTAAGTAACACAGGTATATTTGTAGCAATAACCAAATTACATTGTATAGGTCAAAATAATAAATTTTTCTTTTATGCCAAAAATTATTAGCATATGAACTTAATTTTTGATTAGTAATATGCATTGCTAAGAACTTCTTTTGGACAACTTTAAAAGGCAATTTACTCAATATTTAGTTTTTTGCACCCTCAGATTACAGATTTTGAAACAGTTGTAATCGCGCCAAATATTGTCCTATCATAACAAACCATACATCAACAGAAAACTTTTTTTTTTTTTTTGAAAAATGTACACTTATGACTGGTCTTATGGTCCAGGGTCACATTAGTGCTGTCAATCGATTAAAAAAGGTTAACTAAATCATCACACATTTTTTTTCTGAAATTAATCACTGTTAAGCACAATAATCCCACCTAACATTAAAGTTTTTATATATACTTTTATATTGCAATAGTTTCACATTTAATCTTTAAATTAATGTAGAAACGAGCTATCAATTTGAAAATGTATTAGACTTTAAAAAATAACTTTTAATTTACATAAACCGTATTATTTTCCGTATATAATTTTCCTTTTAATTTTTCATCATTTATGAACAAAAACATTTTGTAATATGATTTTGATGTACATTTTATATGGTAATGGAATGCCTGATTTTAAAATGGTTTTCAAAGGATGAATTTTGGGATTTTAAGTTTTCAGCTGATATATAATTTCTTAAGATTTCTAAAGTGTGACAGGGAAAAAGACAACGAGCAAAGTCTTTTTGTGACAAAGGTCAGAAGTCATCTAATGATGTAGATTTTTTAGGTGTACTCTTGTCATAAATTAATCTATTACTTTTCCTATATAAATTGTAAGACAGAAAAGTGGTAAAATATCTATTTAGGAGTCTTAGACCTTTCCAGTGATATATAGTTTGTCATGATTAGATTAAGATTTTTTTGTAAAATGGTGAAGTAAACTTAGGCGTCCCAGTAAGGGGACGGGTGACAATTAAGGGGTTGAATCCTTAAAACTACAAAAGTTATTGATTTCTTCTTTTTACTTTTGTTCTTTGATTAATAGACATCACAACAGCTGGGTTATTAGATTATTTGGCTGCTACAACTTTAAGAGCCACCGCTGCGTTAACTGCATGAAATATTTTTAACGCCATTAAACTGGAAAAATAAATCTTGTGCGTTAATGTGCTAATTTTGACAGCATATATTATGGCATTATATTTGGGTTAAGACACATCACTGGCAAATGTGAAACTCACCCACGTCAGCAAGGGTTTTGATGCAACCCTCAATGTTAGTCTTCTGCAGGGAGTTGAGCCAGCTGCAGTTGTATAGTCTGCAGGCGGACTGCAGCAGCTTAATGAAAATTGCTTGATGGGCCTGACAAAGAGATATAAATATCTCACAGTCAACCAGCATAAGTAATTCAACATTAATATGACTGATTCATAGAGCACAGGAAGAGAAAAACATCTCCTCTTCACATCAGAACGAGGTGAGGAACTCATGGTTTGAACTTTCTCACACTACCTGCAGGTTCGAGTTGCTGACAGAGAACTGGGACCCGAAGAAGCCCTTGACGATGGCCATGATGGTTTCAGTGACGTATTTTTCGAGGCATGTATCAGCATTCTTCCTGTCTGTGGGGCCATTAGACACCTACAACAACATCATCGTCGTCGTCAGTTCAGGATGCTCAGCACCCACATAGCAAGCACAAATCAGTCACAGATGATCTAAACAGCTCTTTAAGCCTGTGTATTATGCCTCACAAATCGCGAGGGAGGGAAGCAGAGAGAGAGAGAGAGTTATTTGGTGTCAGTTAACTCACCCTAGCCATGTCTACAAGGAAACTGTCAAAGAGTTTCCAAATGTGATTGCTGGTGTAGATCTCCTTCATCTCCACCTCAGTGTCCACGTAGCAGTGGTTCACGAAGTTTACGTATGCAATTTTTACCTGCAAAAGATATAAAAACAATACTCAACAAGGCTAGTCAATTACAAAGTCTACAGTTTTAACTGCATTTTGACATGGTACTACCAGCTTTTATTTTCAGTAGCATGGTATAGAGTGGCCTTAATAAGGTATTTGGACATTTAAGCCACACTCTTTATTTCACATTTCTTTTATTTTCACATATTAAGCAAAACTTACTTTAGATAAACTAACATTTGTGCTTCATTTTTCTAATTGCTGAAGAGTGTTGGACCTTCTCCTACAGTTCTACTGTACTGTAAATTGACTTTTCCTTCAGCCTTAGGCTTATTCCTTTCACTTTTTAGTGTAAAAGGGCATTTATATTTGCTAAAATGTTAACCTTTTGTTATTAAAAACAAACAAGCCAGCCCTGCATAGACTTAAAAAGTAACGCAAAAGTAATGTAACACATTACTTTCCATAAAAAGTAACGTAATCAGTTACTTTTTTAGGGAGAAAGAAATATTGTAATGCATTACATTTAAAAGTAACTTTTCCCAACACTGCTCATAGCTACAAGGTGTGAGTAGAAAAGTCCCATCATTTTGAGGTAAATTGTTTTCAAAAGTCTAATAATCTGTGTGTAACCCAGAGCGCAAACCCTCATTTGTAGGAGTTTCCCTTTTTAGACGCAAAATTTATGGGAGGAGAGTATTAAAATTAATCACGTAAAGCCCAAAATACTATGGTATTTCCATCTTTCTATCACGTTTTTTTCATCTATTTTTTGTAAGAATCAATACTGTACATGTTCTTTGAGTTATTTCACTTCTTTGTGATTCACTGTAATAGTGCAAGCAAGCAGTTTGTTCGCCATTACTAGACAAATGTCATTAGGTAACTTATAAAAATGTATAGAAAGCATAATTACAACATAATCAACAGCTTTAGCACTTTGCAAATATGCCATGGTGAGCTTTTCATGAGAACATTCGGGTAGGGTTAATGTTTTATCACCTCTGGAATGCAGCCATCGTACGTGACCACTTTGACAATATCGTCAAGTGGCAGCAGTGAGTTGCACTTTAGCTCTGTATCAACATTTTTGCCCTCTGTGCAGGCCGCCAGCAGCTCCACCAGAGTGATGTGGTATGCCAGAGCATCGTTCTCCTCCCGCGGGGACGACATCATATTTTGCAGCGCAGGGAAAGAGGCGCGGTCATTGTAGAAAACCAACACGTCTTCTCCTCCGTTCACCAGCTGCGGCCCAAAACAAACACAATGTCTGATTTAAATCTATAAACGCATGAATTTCTACCCGTTAAATACAGCAAAAGTACAATTTTGAAACATTTTTACTATTTAAAATAACTGTTTTCTATTTGAATATATTTTAAAATGTGATTTATTCCTGTGATCAAAGCTTAAAGTTCAGCATTACTATTCCATCTTCACTGGTCACATGATCCTTCAGAAATCATTTTAATATGCTGATTTATCATTATTATTATTATTATTATTATTATTATTATTATTATTATTATTATTATCAATATTTAAAACAGTTGAGTCATTTTTTTAGGATTATTTGATGAACAGAAAGATCCAAAGATCAGCATTTATCTGAAATATAAAGCTTTTGTAACATTATACACTATACCATTCAAAAGCTTGAAGTCAACTTTTTGGGGGGGGAAAGAAATGATAGAAATTAATATTTTTATTTAGAAACGATGCTTTCAATTGATCAAAAATGATGATAAATGCTGTTCTTACAAACTTTCTATTCATAAAAAAAACTTCAGCTGTATTCAACATAATAATAATGAATGTTTTGAGCAGCAAATCAGAATATTAGAATGATTTCTGAAGGATCATGTGACTGAAGTAATGATGCTAAAAATTCAGCTTTGAAATCAGGAATAAATTACATTTTAAATATTCAAATAGAAAACAGTTAAATAGTAAAACTACTTCAGAATTGTACTGTTTTTGCTGTATTTTGGATCAAATAAATGCAGGCTTGGTGAGCAGAAGAGACTTCTTTAAAAAAACTGACTGGTAATGTATGTAAATGTAAGTCTATATGGGCAATTAGTGAAGAATGATAAAAGAGAAACAATAGATATAAAAATATAATTTGTATTTTCAAAATATACCATTAATTATTATAACTTAAAAATATATGCAAAAATATTATTTTAATTTTATGAGTATTAGCAACAAGATTTGCTTTGAATCTGAAGTGCACATATTTCCATGAAAAACATTAAATTCAAAATCATTCTCACCTCATTCATGACTTTGCATTGACATTCCTTCACGTATTTGCCATCAGCTTTCACAATGGTTTGTAGGAAGCGCAGGTACTGCACGTGACGGCCGTGGGTCTCAATGCAGTGCACGAAGTGATGCACCACGCGGTCGCTGATCTCATTGCAGAGGTGGTAGTTGTTCCTGAAGATGTAGCACATGGTTTTTGCCTCCAGAAGCTGAGAGAAGCAGAGAAGCAAAAAGAGATTAAAATAAAATGCCATCAGAATTCCCTTTTAACACCATAATCTATTATTAACAGCAAGGACGTGTAATGCTTATTAACAGTGTCCTCAGCTGAAATCAACTCTGTTGTAAAACGCACCCCTGGCGTAAGAAAGAGGTTGAGGTGTTTGTGCAGCAGCGCCTGATTCTGAGGATTATCTCTGCAGAAGTACTGGAGGAAAGTGTGGGCTAGAGTCATGATCTCGTCCATCTTTTCGTCCCCCTGAAGATGGTGAAGGAAAAGTTTGGTAATCTCCAAATCTAGAGTCATTTTATAGTATCATGGTTTTGCTAGTGTCTGGTGGTAACTTTAAAATACTGAACTTGTATAAGCAGAAGAAATGTCCACTCACCTTCTCATACGGGATCTGCAGGAGGTCCAGCACCACAGTGTGAGCTCCCATGTTCTTCAGAAGCCTCTGCTGCTGCACACGAATCTTCTTAGCAGGGGAGCAGAGTTTACTGAGACTCAGCAGGATCTATGAAACATCAGAAACAAAATCATAATTTTTTTAACTACCTTGAATATATTTAATTTATTGGAGCTGAGAAACATTGTGTGAAAAAGTTCCTACCTCTTTGACGATTTTGTAGTTGTTGGCTTTGTTGCTGTCTATTTGAGGTTTATTGTTCCCATCCTCCACTGGACTTAAGATACCCGCTTCCTGTAAACCAAAATGTACACTCAGTCAGGTATAACCACCAACGTATAAATATATTTGAACAGTAAGATTTTTTATGTTTTTTTTTTAAAGAAGTCTTTTCTGCTCACAAGCCTGTATTTATTTAATCCAGAGTACAGCAAAAACAGTAAAATTGTAAAAATATTTGTACTATTTAAAATAATGGTTTTCTATTTGAATATATTTTAAAATGTAATTTATTCCTATGATTTCAAAACTGAATTTTAGCATCATTATTCCAGTCACATGATCCTTCAGAAATCATTCTAATATTCTGATTTGCTATTATTATTATTATTATTATTATTATTATTATGTTGAAAACAGCCGAGTAGAATTTCAGGTTTCTTTGATGAATAGAATGTTTATCTGAAACATAAATATCTTTATCATCACTTTTGATCAAATTAAAACAAACAAACAAAAAAAAAAGTATGAATTTCTATAATAAAAAAACTATACTGACTTCAAGCTTTTTAACGGTATAGTGTAAAATGATACAAAAGCTTTTTATTTCAGATAAATGCTGGTCTTTGAACCTTTCTATTCATCAAAGAATCCTGAAAAAAAAAAGTACTTAACCGTTTTAAATACTGATAATAATAAAAATCAGTATATTAGAATGGTTTCTGAAGGATCATGTGACACTGATGACTGGAGAAATTGTGCTGAAAATATATCTTTAATCACAGGAATAATTACATTTAAAAATATATTCAAATAGAAAGCAGTTATTTTGAACAATAAAAATATTTCACAATATTAGTGCTTTTGCTGTATTTTGAATAAAAAAAAAAAATCAGGCTTGTATATAAAAATTATATATAAAAAATATAAAAATTAAAAATTATATTTTATACAAATTATTATAAAACTACAAGGATTAAAAAAAACCCTGTGCATTATGATTATTTTATTACTAATATTGGTAATATGAGTTTATAATTTACAGTATATAATAAAAAGTTAGACAATCTCTAATTATAAGGACTAAATTATTAGTCAAGGGTCACAAAATTAATCAAAATTAGTAACAACGGTAACCGCTGTATCAAAAAATTTTAATACTGAGAAAATTACCTTTAAAGTTGGCCAAATTAAGTTCTTATCAATGCATATTACTAAGCAAAAATTAAGTTTTGCTATATTTATGGTAGGAAATAGCTTTATGGAACTTGATCTTTACTTAATATCCTAATGATTTTTGGCATAAAAGAAAAATCGATCATTTTGACCCACACAATGTATTTTTGGCTATTGCTACAAATATACCCATGCAACTTCAAACTGGTTTTGTGGTCCAGGGTCACATCAAGCAATATGCTCGCAGTGTTTTTTTCTGCCAGCAGGTGCGCACCTCTAAATTCTGCTCTTTGTTTTGATTCTCAGCCATGTCTTCATTGCCATAACCTCCACTCTTCTCGACCCAAAGCTCTGACTTCTCCACTGTCAGACGCAGCTGGTCCAAGCTTGCCTTAATCTTCTTATAATTCTCCACATCCTCCTCAGAAACCAGCAACTGGACCTGGAAAACAAACAACACCATTAATTGGCAAATATGTGGGTCTATCATTAAAGCAGACCATGTAACAACCAGTGATATTCTCAAAGCATTAATAAGAAGTCATTAGTATGGGTAGAAGTGAGACCTGTTTGAAGGCCTGCAGAACTTCGGCTCTCTGGCTGAAGTGTTTGAAGATGAGCTGAAGAGAGCCGGAGACCAGCGGGGGGTAGTCCTGCATGATGAGGTGAATAAGCACCCGCAGAAACGTCTGACCGCCTTCATCATCGAGGTCCACCGAGTTTCTCTCCTTAGCACTGTGAACACAACAACACAAGATCTGAATCAGCAATGAAGCCAATCGTAACTTAAAGCTTTGAAATGGAAGCCCAAAAGACAAAGCAGCATAAAATGTAGTTTTGAAGGTTGAAAAAATGCTCCAGAATGAGGGTGCCATTATTTTGATGAAGTGAAATGTTGCACTTGGTGAGCTATAGACACTACCTGCTGCTATTTTTACTGCAACGCAACTAGGAAAATAAAATACTGATACAATGCCACATTGTGCTTTTGTGCACATTGTGTTTAGTTGTAATTTTGAAGTCAAAGGGCAACAAGAAAAGCAATTTTGGAATGAGAAGAGGAGCGAAGAATGGGAAGATGCCTGTGGATGAATGAAACTTTTTAAAGATGCCCTGATGCCTTTAAGGCTTTTAGTAGACCACAGCTACTGAAAAAGCTTATAAATGGCAGAGACAAGAAACGCTAGATGCCTGTTTACATCCTGGCAGGATGTAAACATGCTGGCGCTTGTAATGATGCCGCAGCCACTGAGGGAGTTTCTCAGTGTGGATTCCACTTGATGTCTGGGACGTTTAGAGAAAAATATATGGTCCAGCATTTGGTTTAAGCCTATGCTTATATCCATCACCACTGCTCTTTTAGTAGCTATATAGTATATACATCATGAAGAGACATCATTCATGTTATATTAAGCCATACAAGGTTACCCATAATAATACGCAGGGTTCCCTTAAAAATGTGGGCAGACAGTTTTAGTGTTAGGAATTCAACATACAGTATTATATTGATTTCTGAATGTAACCGTGAGTAATGGCTGCTGAAAATTCAGCCATCATATCAGGGTTCGTATAGATACAGCAAAATAAAATTCCAGGACTTTGAAAGACTTTTCAAATACTACTTTTTTAATTTTCAAGGTTTTTAATTAGAGATCTCACTTGATGTTTTCTACTGATTAGACCCAATCTGAATAATGATTTGGGATCATTACCATAATTTGAGAGAAGGATGATGTTATTAAGAATTATTAAGAATTATTAAATTCACGTAATGATTCAAGAACACGCTCCAAGGTTCCGATCTAAATCAAATGATTTGCGTTACGCGACTTGAGGTTCCGATCTAAATCAATTGATTCATGATGCGCGAAGTTCCGATCTGAATCAAATTATTCGGCAACTATCATTTCAGATCAGGGCTCGGAGCACTCGGACTGATTCAAGAACTCGCTCCAAAGTCTGATCTGAATCAAATGATTTGTGATCCACTCTCTGAAGTCCTGATCTGAATAATGATTTGCAAACCATAATTTCTAACCATCATTGCCATCATTTTAGATCAGGACTCGGAGCGCGAAGCATGAATAGCAAATTATTCAATTCATGGAATGATTCAAGAACCCACTCTGAAGTCCCGATCTGAATCAAATGATTTGTGAAGTCCCAATCTGAATAATGATTTGCAAACATCATTTCAGATCAGGACTCGGAATTGATTCAAGAACTCGCTCTGAAGTTCGATCTCAATCAAATGATTCAAATGGAGTGTTTTGAAACAGTGAATCATGTTGCAACGCAGTGGTTTTTAAAACCATCACATTCAAAAATGAATGGCTCTTTTAATCTGATCTGATTTTTGCTAGTGAATTGCTTGAAATGAAAAGAAGTCACAAGTGAATCAGAGCAGCTCTAGTTTAAATGACTCTGTTGATTTGGTTCATCTGTTTATCCTTTTGTGTCTTCAGCCATGTTTACACGACACTGTCAGTACTACTACTGGTTTAGCTCGATAGTTTTATGACCAAAAAAAAAGTATGATTGTTTTTGTTTGTTTGTTTGTTTTTAAATGGCGTGAATTTTGCATGAAAAGATATGTGCTCATTAAAAAAAATAATTCAAGCATTTTTCAAGTACCTCTTGAGGAATATTGCTATTTTCAAGGGTTTTCCAGGCCTTAAATTCCCAAAAGTCAAATTCAAGTACTTCAAGCACCTTGTACGAACCCTTAACAAGCACATACGAATATTTTTAAAATATATGAAAATGGAAAGCAGTTATTCCAAATTTGAACAATATTTCACAGTTTTATTGTATCGACAGTATGACTGATCCTGAATCTGTTTTAAAAAAAAGAAAAAAAAAGGCAGTATCATTTCTGATAGTGATTCAGATATCATATTAAATCATTCCCTCACCTTCCCGAAAACATATTCTCTGCTTTCGCTGCAATCTCCTCAATGTTTGGCTCTGGAACAAACCACAGTAATATTAAAACATATACAAAAATACCCCTGAAAGAAAAATAAACTAACCAACGGCGATGTGTTGTTGAAAATGAATCTATATTACTGTATATAATGAAACTCTCACCAGCCATGACAGGAACTTCTGCCACAGAAGCAGAAGCATCCAAAGTCTGTTCACCAAACTCTTTTTTATAGATAGACAGCAGATAGGTGATGCGATAATCGAGACGCACATTCAGAATGAACTAGAAAAAGAAAAGACGAAATGAAAAAGCATGCCAGCATTTAACATAACCTTCAAAACTTTCTTCAACACAGTGTGAAGAACACAAACTTCTGTGAGTTTTGTGTTGCATAACTGAAAAATTTAGTTCATATAAGGGCATCACCTGCAGAATCTCAATAATCCTGAGCTTGGTGTCCATCACCATGACGTTCTCGTTGTCAGGGAGACAGATTTGCTTTCCGTGGATTGGCTGCGCATCAGGGAGACAGTGGGGCATCATCAAGCCTCTGCTCAGAACCATCTGAGTCACCATCTCACCCACACCGTGGATGGTACGCATGACATTATTACCTACACAAACAGAGCCTGAAGTGTTACACCGCCTCAAGGACAAGCAGCTATTATCTCGTAAAACAAACACTGAAGAAGCATTACTGTTTGGAAAACAGACAGCTTTAAAATGAGGTCTCACCTCCCTCAGGGCTCTTGTTGAGTTTGAACATAAATGTGGAAGTGGGTTGGACAATGTCCAGGATGGCCAGCAGGGTGCGCGTGAGGCAGAGCAGCTCATTAAAGCTGTAGAAGCCAAAGTAGACCAGGTTACGTGCCAGGTGGACCACCTGTTAGAGCGACAGACAGAGGAAAAGCCATTAAAATTCAAAGTGTTAGAGACTGAATCATTAGTATTCTGTTAGAGCTAATGCAGCCAATCTGCTCTGCTCTGTCCTCTGGACACATCACATAATACACTCAGGAAAAACATCAAACCAGGCACACGAATACAAAAAAAAAGGCACACAAGCATGAAGTACAACAAGTAGTGAGTCACAAGCTCCATGAAATGGATTCACTAAAAAGAACTGACTCACAAGGACTACACACTCTTTGCGCTTTATGTTTTTGACATTGTTTTCACTACAAAGAATTAATCGAATCATTCGGGAATGTGTTTTACTGATTATAATAAAGGAAACGTATTTTGAATTCACTAATAGAGTCATTCACTCAGAAATGGGTTGGACTATACTAGTCAGGATGTATGAATGAATCTGATTTACTACAAAACAGCACTTAAGGGTCATTACTTTGCGAATTAAACCAAACTTGTCATACTGTGTTTTTGATTCACTAAACAGAACCAAATCTTTAGAGTCGTTCGATCAGGAATTGGATATATGATTCATTAAGAAGTAGCCGATCATAGTGATTAGTTCAAGAACTGGACTATATTTTTGGCAAGGTTTTGATTCACTACAAAGAACCAACTCATTTGAGTCAAATTGTGTAATCACACTGTATGAATAGACTTGATTTACTACAAAAACAGCTCATAATGGTCATTCATTTGGGAATCAGACAACACTGGTTGTGCTGTTTTTTTTGATTCACTAAATAGAACCAAATCTTTAGAGTCAATCATTCAGGAATTGGTTAATCTACACCAGTCACGCTTAAAAGATGGATATGATTCATTACAAAGTAGCTGATCAGTGTGATTAGTTCAAGAACTGGACTATATTTATTTGCATTTTTTTTTATTCACTACAAAAGAACCAATTTAATCGTTCAGGATTCAGTTCGACTGATTACCATAAAGAACATACTTCTGGAATAAGATTACACTAATAGAGTCATTTATTCAGGAATCTGCTGGACTACACCTGTCAGGCTGTATGGATGAATTTGATTCACTAAAAAGAGCCCTCATTCATCTGGGAATCAGACTGCACTTCTTGTGCCATGTTTTTGATTCACTAAACAGAACCAAACCACATTTTTTGACTATACCAGTCATGCTTAATGTATGGATATAATTCATTAAAAAGCAGCTGATCATAGTGATTAGTTCACGAATTGGACAATTTCTTGCGCTGTATGGTTTTGATTCATTACAAAGAATCAACTCATTTGAGTCAATTGTTCAGAAATTGGTTGTACCAAACAATTTGCACTGTATGAATAGATTTGATTTACTAAAAAAAAAATAATAATAATACAGTTCATAAGGGTCATTAAGTGGTTAATCGGACTACACTGGTTGTTCTGTATGTTTTTGATTTACTAAATAGAACCATTTGTTTAGTACTGGACTACAGCAGTCATGTTGTATGGATGGATTAGATTTACTAAAAAACAGCTTACACTCTAAGAATCATAGGATTGGGAATTTAACTACACTGTTTGCACTGTATGATTCTGGTTCTCTACAAAGTGACTCATTTGTTTGGGATTCAGTTGAACCGTTATTTGTGCTGTATGGATGTGCTGTGTTTTTGATTCAATAAATGGAACCTACTGCTTAGATTTGATTCACTAAAAAAGTTTGTTCAGGAATTGGACTACACCATTTGCACTGTAAGAATAAATTTAATACTAAAAAAACTCAGCTCTTAAGTTTCATTCATTTAAGAATTGGACTATATTAGTTATGCTGTGATTTTAATTTACTAAAAAGAACTAACTCACAACTACAGTGGTTCATTGACAGTTTAAGAATTGGTATAAACTGTTTGTTCTTGTATGGTTTTGATTCACTATAAAGAACCGACTCTTTGCAGTGATTCATTTATTACACTGATCCTGCTATATTAATAAATCTGAAAAAAAATAAAATAAAAAATTCAGGGTATAAGTCATTCTGTCCACATTGACATAAGACTGCATGTGTGAAAAATAACAGCACCAAACATCATATCACCTCAAGGGTCAGTTCATTCTTCTCTCGGTCTCCAAAGGGATCAGGCTGGCTGAACACATCTTTGAGATATTCATCCACAAAATGCATAGTAGGGGCAAACTTTTTCTTCATCTCCTCTCTGGACGAGTCTCTGAACTCATAGTTATACCTGTGCACCAAATTTACATTCAGACAGGCCAAACAACACAAAGCAGTCATACAAATAAAGCCACATAATACTAAAAGCTCCAGTGGCAAACTGTAGTTTCCATCTTACTCAGAGACAGAGATCTTGGAGGGTATCTCGGTCCAGAGACGCGCATAGCGAACAGGCACCACGGCTTCCTGCGGGTCGCGGTCCACATGCATGTGCAGCATTAGACGACAAAATGAGGCACGCAGGTTGTAAGGCAGGCAGTCATCAAACATGCAGCGCAGGATTAGATCTACTGGCAGCTGACTGGAAATCTGATTGATGGCTAGATACTGGCGGTCCAGGCACATTTTAGCGAAAAGATTGAGTTGACACCTGAGAATGGATAGACATTTGTACAGTCAAACCAAAATTTATTCAGACACCTTCAACAATTCTCACATTATCACAGTGTTTTCACCATTTAGAAAATGATAACAAAATCTGGCAAGAACTCAAGAGTTAAACTGTGTCAGAACGAATTCATGTTGATAATGTCAGATAACTATGATAGAAAGTTAATTAACCAAATTTCAGATAACTGTTAATATGACAATATTTATACAACTATCAATACTTTGTTGATCAATAACCAAGCAATACTTTTTTTTGTTCAGTCTGTGGGGTAAAAAGGTTGTATTAGCAATTAAAGAAAAAACATTTAAGCAAAACAAGTTCAAAGTGTCTGAATAATGGTCCAAAGTTTATCAATTTTGACTGGTAGGGTGTTTTGGTATGGTTTTTCCACCATATTAAGAATTTTCGGGTATAAAATGTCACAATTTACTTCAATTTGCTACCCTTACTTACATAAATTAACTCTAATGTCCTGCACCCACTAGTAAAAAAAATATCAAAAATTATATGTGGTGTCTGAATTATTTTTTTGGTGTGACTATGTACTCCAATTTAAAATGAATCAAGGAGCCTGTGTATTGTAATGTAATATAATAAAATAAAAGAATCTTTCAAAGATGTGAATGAACTCTCACCTGTAGTAGGTGATGATGTCAACATCACTTTTTTGTCCATCCTTGGCATCCTGAGCTAGGTGGCGGATGGACTTCCCATGAGGCTCTTTGTGGTTATCAATCCAGTACAGCCACACCTCTTCATCATCACCATCATCCTGGATTAAAGATGACTCCAGAGAGGTCTCTGTGTGTGGGATCAGTCTAAGGAAACATAAACCCCATCATATATATTAACATAAATGCAAAAAGGCCTTGTCACTATTCGAGTTTCATCCTATAATTGAGTCATTGTTATATAGCTTATCTCAGCAGGCAGTATAGAGCAGATCTCACTTGGTCTGGATGAGGATGTCTGCGTTGGTGGGGTTCAGCATGAATTTGCAAATCAGCTCCTGAGTGACAGGAATGGCTGTTTTGTTGGAGACGCACAGGTCCGACAAATAATCTAGAAACCTAGGGAAAAATGTACAACAAAATATAGAGCTTACTTTGAGACCGCCACTAACCAATGTAAAAACAGCGTTTGTATCAAATGCAAGAATCAAATTTGAATGTACGGTACTTGTTAAAGGGATAGTTCAACCAAAAATTAAAATTCTATCATTAATTACGCACCGTTATGTCTTTACAAACCTGTAAGACCTTCAGTCATCTTCAGAACACAAATGAAGATATTTCTGACGAAATCCGAGAGCTTTATGACCCTCAATAGACAACAACACAATAGACACATTCAAGGCCCAGAAAGGTCCTTCAACCTTAACATTATAAAGCTACAAGAATGCCTTTTGTGCTTAAAGGAAAAAAACAACAACTTTATTTAAGCACTAATGCCACATGGACTATTTAAGGGCCTTAAACGTGTCAGCTGCATTGCTGTCTATGCAGGGTCAGAAAGCTCTTGGACTTAATCAAAAATATCTTCATTTGTCTTGCGAAGACGAACGAAGGTCTTATGGGTTTGGAGTGACATGATGGTGAGTAATTAATGACAATTTTTATTTTCGGGTGAACTAGGGTGAATTTGAGTTGATGTCCAAATCTCTGGGTCAGACCTGGGCTCTCGGTTCCTGCGCAGAAGTTTGACAAAGGTCTCAATCTCACGTGCAGTGATGTGTTTCTCTAACAGCTTGCGGTTGTTGTGCAGAAGAGCAGTGATTGTGTCTTCAGCCAGGATCTCATAGCCGATTTGGGCCTGCATGATGGAAAAATTCTTGGCTATGTACTCCTGTGGGAAAGAGGACACGTGTATTAGTCTAATGGACAACCCTAATAACTGGAGTTGATAATTGAAGATGTTCCTTGCCTGATTCTTGCGGTAGTCTTGTTGGGAATGGCGCAGAATTCTGTAACACAGTTGTAGCATGTACTTAAACGGAGCGTTGCGCTGCTCCCCCATATCTTCCAGCTTCGGCATGGACGAATCTTTAAGCTCTGAAAATGGGGCTTTGAGAATTCCAAAGATCTACAAACGTAAAAATTCAGAGTCAGAAATCTGCCATGGAATCTATGATTCTTAAAGGATTCTTAAACTTTTTTAAAAAATAGGCTAATTTTCTGGGCTGTGATTTTCTAGGCTGATATGGATAGGAACTATAATCTCATTCCAGCGTAATAATCAAGGGACTTTGCTGCCATACCATGGGTGCAGCAGGCGCAATGATATTACGCAGTGCCCGAATATACTATTTTCAGGCGCTGCACGATATCATTGCGCCTGCTGCACCCATGGTATGGCAGCAAAGTTCCTTGATTATTACGCTGGAATGAGAGTATATCAGCATAGAAAATCGCAACTTTTCATTTTCTGTCGGTCTTACACAATGTAACTACAGAAGAGTCGAGTTTTAAATAGCAAATATCTCAAAACTCTGGTCATTTTTGAATGAGATGCTAATGGTCTAATCAGATTCAATGATCTATGCTAAGCTCTGCTAAAAGTGTTAACGGCACACCTGGAGATCGGCTGAATGGATTTGAAAACTAGGGGAGTTGGAATATGAGCCCATTTTAGAAAAAAAGTGGAGTGTTCCTTTAAAGAAGTTATCGATGCCCATTATCCACAAGTTGATATGATTCTTTACAGTCTTAATAAAATATCTATAACATACTTTGGTTAAAATTTCTCAATTGTAGTGTTTTTACCTTGTCAAGAACAGCTCTGTTCACAGCAATCCATTTCAGTGCATGTCCCTTTAAATGTCGAGCAGTTCTCTGAGAATATTAACCGCAGCTAACTAGCACATTATTAAGTAAGGCGATTCATAAAAAAAAATATCCCATATACTCACTTCTTCTGTAGGTAAAGCTGGATCACAAATGATTTGCACAAACATAGACGCATTTAGGTAGATCGCCGGGTGTATTTCCTTCAAAAACGGAAGTAGTGTTAATCCTCTATTAGGCTTTTCACACTTGAAATTGTTAACCCTGGGTTATCCTAAACCCCGGATAAATGGAATCCTGGGTTATCTGTAATCACGTTTCACACTGCTCATACTATACCTGGGGTTATCTGTTAATCCTGGGTATTCATTAGCACCGGCATAACTATTGCGCAAAGTTTGCACGGTGCTTGTGTGATATCTATTGGCCCGCCTGCATGGTTTAAAGCAGAAATATTTCCAAAATGCGACGTAAACACCTCCTACTTAAGTTTCCGTTACACTGTGTCTGCTGCCATACGTCCAACAGCAACAAGCAAACACCGCTCCGTTTCACACTGAACAAACTTAGCACCGCAATGCGGGGTTAACACTCTGCTTAGTTTCGCTTTTGTTTCGTTTGCCGTTTGATGTTTCTCATATGCAACCGAAATTGAAGTGCTTATGAATAGAACAACGCGGTGGCCGGAGGTACCTTCTTCTTATCAAATTTTGTATTTCTGACTGGACCAATCTGTCAGTAAAATGGCGACATATCTCATATGTAGCAGGGCTATGGTTTCTGCAATGCGGAAAACGCGGAATCCAGTCACACAAACGGAATGTATCGTTTAACTCGGAATGTCATGGAATTTGACGAAGTTTGGATTAATTAATCACTTAAATCAAATAACGATATGGACTAATATTTATAAATATTAAGCCGCAAAACGACTATTTAAACGTGAATTCTGCACGTCTCTGTGTTAATGAATAGCGCAGGTGCGCTTTTTTGTTTACTGCTCCATATTACAGGGCTCCGGAGTCCAGACTGACACATTTTTTTTCTGCCAGTGTGACTAATTTTTGTGAGCGGTCGCACTGGCGCGACCACCGTGTTGTTCAACTCATAAAGCGCTTCAATTTCTGTTGCATATGAGAAACATCAAATAGCAAACGAAACAAAAACGAAACTAAGCCGAGCTAAGTTTGAGCTGCGCAACGCTGACCGTTTATCAGCTTGGACCGCAACGCAAACTTGCACGAGCCCAGCTTTATTTGGGAGCCAATATTGACTTCACGACACTGTTACTGCTGCGAGATCCAGTGAGAAGCGTTTAAATTCGCCGCACGATGAATAAGGCTGCTGCGAGATCTAGTGAGAATCTTTCAAATTCTGCCCAGAATTCTGTTCTAAACAACGCTGATGTACATCAGAAAATTAGTAGTATTAGTAGTAATGCTAACTATATAAAAAAATAATACTGTCAAATGTATGTCAGATAATAAAACTAATCTAGTTCACTGTATATATGTATATATTCATGTTTTATTAAGAGATAAATCTAAAGCACAACATAAAATAATAATATCATTTCATACTAGTAGTATCTACAGCTGTATATACAGAAACACACCCAGGTATCGGATCAGTACTCTGTATCGGCCGATACCCTGAGCCCAGGTATCGGAATGGGAAAAAGGGTATCGGAACATCTCTACTGCACTGGATTCGACACAATGGCAGACAGTTTACAGCTCACTCAGGGTGGGTCTAAGGTAAAACGGCCATGTCAATCAACAATCATGGGAGCGGTCTTGGTTTGTGAGACGTCACACAGACGAGAAGCTGAGAATGGCTTGATTTGAAAAAGGCTTGATTTTATAAAGTAAAAAAATATATATATAAATTTTTTTTTTTTCATTATAGGGTGGTTGTGTACACACACTGCCAACACATTTATGTTCAAACAACATGTAAAAGTGAGTTTTGCATCTAATGACTCCTTTAATGAATCTTTGCAAATCGCCTTTCTTAATTTGCTAGTTAGCAAGTTTCGTAGCTAAAGTTTACAGTCTCTCAGAGAATGGCTCGTCACCCCACAGAAGAAAGGGCCGGGGGTGAGCAGAGCTCAATAGCATTTAAAGGGACATGCACCTAAACAGCTCGCTGTGAACAGAGTTGATTTTGATAAGGTAAAAAGGGTGTTGTTTTACTCTACCATTGAGAAATTATAACCAAAGTATGTTATAGACTTGTCCCTAAAGAACCATATCAACTTTTGGAAAATGGGTCTCAAATGACCCCTTCAAAGAGTTTACTGTTTGAGCAAACCTGTGCCAGGATGTTTTGCTCTCTCATGAGCTTCTGTCTCTCTCTGTTGGGGTTTGAGATGACCACAGACAGCACGTCCTGTCCGTTGTTCGGCACATCGCACACAAAGAAGATCAGATCCTCCAAAAGCTTAATAGTAAACCTGAACATAAAAATGTGAGAGTAATTATAAGAGTATTAATCTCATTTTACTTCCTTGAGCTGTGCTTCATATATCTCTACGTTATTAATAATGGAAAATGCTAGTGTGCAAAAAAAGGCCCAAAAAAGTTCGCCCAAAAAAGAAAATTCTGTCATGTCATTCCAAAGTCCTTTGTTCATTTTTGGGACACAAATTAAGATATTTTCGATAAAATCCAATAGCTTTCTGACACTGTATAGACAGGAACACAACTGACATGTTCAGGAAAAGGTGGTAAGAATTTACCTCCCTGAAAGTTAGTAAGAACATTGTTAAAATAGTCTGTGTGACATCAGTGGTTCAACCATAATTTTATGAAGCTACGAGAATACTTTTTGTGTGCAAAGAAAACTCTCATAAATGTGCATCAAAGACTTTTCTTTAAGCACAAAATGTGGACTATTTTGGACTATTTTAATGATGTCCTTACTACCTTTCTGGGCCTTGAACGCGGTAGTTGCATTGCTGACTATGCAGGGACAGAAAGCTCTCAGATTTCATCAAAAATATCTTAATTTGTGTCGTTCCAAACCTACGGGTTTGGAACGACATGAGGGTGAGTAATTAATGACAGAATTATCAATTTTTGGGTGAACTATTCAAAGGACTTCAGTAAGTGTGACGTATACCTGCGTTCATTTACAGATGCGAAATTGCTGATCTTCAATATACGCACAAATGACTCCAGGACCTTGTTGGCATCATTGGCAAAGTCCAAATCTCTGACCTCTGATAGGGGGACAGAATTAATGGAAAATGCCTCCTTGTCCTCCTTCATGTGGCAGGTGCCGATCTATTGAAATGAACAGAGAAATTACGTGAGTTTTTATTGACTAGGTTTTCATCAAATAAAAATGGAAGGAAATGAACAACCTTGAGCATAACGTGTCGTTCCTCTTCACCATCGATGGGAATGTTAGTACTGGTCACCCAAGTGTTTGTGCACAAGTTCCTGAGTCTCACATAGGAGTTCCTAAAAAAGGAAGGTAGATATTTGCAAGGAATCAAACCTATAAACTTACTGATTTTTCAGCTACAGTGTGGACTCCTATTCCTTAATAGGAACTTGAATAAAAACTAATCTGGGCAAACGGTTTTATAAGTGTATTTTAAAATCTAAATGGTTGCTCTAAAGGGCTTTGTGAGCACTTGCATGCATTGGGAGCACTTGTTCTACAATCATTACTCCCTTTCAAACCCTTACTGCTGCTTTTTCACACCTACATCTCTTAGCTTGCACTTCCAGCCTATTTTGGAGCTTATTTCTATCACCTCTTTAGGGCAGATTGCTTGTAGTGTTCCTCATTTTGGATAAATGGTTTGCAAACAAATAAATGCAAATGTAAATGTAAGTGTTAAAAGTCATTTTGGTGTACATGATCTAACCTGGGAACTAGGCAGTCTGCCCGCTGTAAGGTGGTGGCATCCAGTTCAAAAAGAGAGGCGATGTCATTGCCATGGGGCACTGCAACAAGGGTGTAGGGGATCTTGTCAGCCTGCCACTTCTTTTTAGAGTACGAAGTGTCTGTGTTGGTCTAAGGTTTGCACAGAGAGACAGGGGAAGGTCACACTGGTGTATAAAAACCTACAATTGACAATGCAAGCACCACTGAGTCTGTATGTACTGTATCATTATAACTGGTTTTAAATATACTAATTTGGAGTTGTGTGTTACTGTATGTAATTTTTTCATTATTTTTTAAATGAAAAATACTCTCAGACCTTATTATCATTAACTAAAATAAAAATTAAAACTTTAAAAAGAAAAGAAAAACACTGTCTTGTTTTTTTGTATCTTGGAATATAATATCAACATTAACAAAATATGAAAAAGCCTATATGTATTATAATTTAGCCAGTTGCCAAGCAAATGTTTCTCATTTTCATTGATGTACTAAAATAACTAAAAATAAAATAAAAAATTAATAAAACAAAATAGAGATAAAAAAATAATAACTAAAATAACTATAAATAACTAAAACTGTCTCCACTGAAAAATAAAAATATAATGGAAGTTAATTTAAAAGCAGAAATATGCAATACAACTATTTGTGTTAAATATTTATCTATTTATTTAATATTTATTTAATTAATCATTTATTAAATATTTGTATAAAAAGTCATTTAAACAAAAATTACAATAGTATCTAAAAATAAAATAAAATAAAATAAAATCTTTGTTGGCCATACATACATTTTTGTTAAATATTTATGCATGTATTTATTTATTTAATATTATTTATATAAAACAAAAACTAAAAGCAGTATCTCAATAATAATAATTTAATAACAAAAACTAAAATTAAAATTAAATTAATTAATTTATAGTAATGCAGTTTCAAAGAAAGTCTATTTAAAAGCAGAAATATGCAACTTTTTTTTTTAAATATATACACTTAATTTAAGATTTTTAAGATCTATTTATTTAATATTTACATAAAATAAAAACTAATTTAAACAATTACTACAATAGTATCTCAATAATACTAAAAAAAAATAAATAATGAAGAAATATGCATCTATTATTATGCAGGAACTCTTAATTTTGTTAAATATATATGCATTATTTATTTAATAAATTATTTATTTACATAAAAATAAACACTAATTTAAACAAACTACAATAGTATCTCAATAACACTAAAATAACAAAAACTGTCCCCACTAAAAAATAAAAATAAAATGGAAGTTAATTTAAAAGCAGAAATATGCAATGCAACTATTTGTGTTAAATATTTATCTATTTATTTAATATTTATTTAATTAATCATTTATTAAATATTTGTATAAAAAGTCATTTAAACAAAAATTACAATAGTATCTCAAAATAAAATAAAATAAAATAAAATAAAATAAAATAAAATAAAGTCTTTGTTGGCCATACATACATTTTTGTTAAATATTTATGCATGTATTTATTTATTTAATATTATTTATATAAAACTAAAACTAAAAGCAGTATCTCAATAATAATAATTTAATAACAAAAACTAAAATTAAAATTAAATTAATTAATTTATAGTAATGCAGTTTCAACGAAAGTCTATTTAAAAGCAGAAATATGCAACTCTTTTTTTTAAATATATATACTTAATTTAAGATTTTTAAGATCTATTTATTTAATATTTACATAAAATAAAAACTAATTTAAACAATTACTACAATAGTATCTCAATAATACTAAAAAAAATTAAATAATGAAGAAATATGCATCTATTATTATGCAGGAACTCTTAATTTTGTTAAATATATATGCATTATTTATTTAATAATTTATTTATTATTTATTTACATAAAAATAAACACTAATTTAAACAAACTACAATAGTATCTCAATAACACTAAAATAACAAAAACTGTCCCCACTAAAAAATAAAAATAAAATGGAAGTTAATTTAAAAGCAGAAATATGCAACTCTTATTTTTGTTAAATATTTATCTATTTTATTTATTTTAAAAAATAATTTATTAAATATTTGTATAAAAATAAAAAGTAATTTAAACAAAAATTACAATTGTATCTCAATAAAATAAAAATAGTACTTCCAATAGTCTACAGGGCAAGGCATTTAAAAGCAGAAATATGCAACTCTTATTTTTGTTAAAGCTCTTTGTTGGCCATAACAGGATTCAAAGGTTACATATGACAAGACAAGATGGCAAGCAATTTGACCACACTAATCTCATGTTGAAACCTGTCGTGTGTTATGTGGCTCTAACTTCCATAAAAGTGTGTTTTAACACTTATTCCATCCAATGTTAGTGTGCTACTATGAACACATTTTTGCTTGCTTTTAAAAGCCTAAAAACTGTTAATCGACAGCATCAAAACTGCAATTCGTTCAATGGCCACAGCTCAAGTAGATCTTGCGCAAAAAACAAAACAAAAAAAAAATTAATCCAGAGAATAAACTCAGAGGTCATCTACAGTGAGGATATTATGCAGGACTGCATCTGTGGCACAGACTGTTTTCACCAGAGCTTTTTGATGGAGGGCTATTTGGAGAGCAGCATTATAAATTCTCCTCTGCTCTGACTCTCTGCAGCTCCTCTGACTCACTCCTCCACTGAAGCAGACAGCACGTCTGCCTGACTCTCACGGGGCACCCCCAGATTCAGACATTATGTAAGGAGCCCCCTCTGCGCGCGTGTGCGAGTGTGTTTGTCTGCGAGGCTGCTGAAGCAGAATGCTAATACAGCGGAAAGGTGCAGTGAGAGATACAGGCGGAAAAAAAAAAAAAACATTCTCTGGAGAGGAGGAGGACCGGAGTTGCGCGAGTCTGTCTGTTGCAGCGTGAAGGAGGGGAGAGAAACGGATTACGTAATAGCGAAGTTGTGCAGGAGAGCTGGCTGAGCCGCAATGCTGTGTAGACTGTGTTTACTTCAGCAGAGCGAGTCCGATGCAAAACTTGATCAAAGTTTAACACAATCAGCAGATGCGATTAGAGTCTCACATCAATGTTTCATCAATCAGACATGCCTAGATGGAGACTGTGTGGAATGCTGACAAACGGGAAGAGGAATTTCTGCAGAACTCTGCAGATACTCCTGTGGAATTCTGCAAGCTTAGATTCCAGGACTAGTTATTATGACTGTTATAGGCTGGAATCCAAGTAAGGTCTGTCTTACCTCATTTTTGGTGCTGATACTGTCAGTACGGTCTTTGAAATCAGGATTCACCTGAAAGAGAAGTAGAAGTGTTTATTAAACTCTTATGGAATACACACAGACACAAAGGGGGATTCTTTCAGCATTTTGGTCTCAGACAATAACCCCTTTGTCTGCTCTGTGCACAGTGGATGGCTGTGACTGATTCTACACCACTGTGACAATAACGTTGAGAAGGCTGCCACCTGCAGCCCATCTTACGCACTCTCAAAACTATAAAAATAATAACAGACCACCTCGGAAGTATATTATATTGTTCAGAAGTAGATCTTTTTAGTCATACGAACTCTACAATTTAAAAATGGTAATGTTTTGGAGGGGAAAAGTCTCTTATGCTCACCAGTGCTGCATTTATTTGATCAAGAATAGCATGAAAACTATTAACTAAAATAACTAAAATATTGTGAAATATTATTATAAATTAAAAATTTCTATTTTAATAGTCTTTTTTAGAGACTATTAAAAGATTTAAGATTTTTTTCTTTTCTGCTCACCAACCCTGCATTTATTTGATCCAAAGTACAGCAAAAACAGTAGCATTTTGAAATATTTGTACTATTTAAAATAATTTTCTATATGAATATATTTTAAAATGTCATTTATTCCTGTGATCAAAAAAGCTGAATTTTTAGCATCATTACTCCAGTCACATGATCCTTCAGAAATCAATCTAATATTCTGATTTGCTGCTCAATTTTTTTTTTTATTATTGTCATTATGCTGAAAGCAGCTGAGTAGAATTTTTCAGGTTTCTTTGATGAATAGAAAGTTTAGAAGAACAGCATTTATCTGAAATATAGAAAACTTTTGTAACATTATAAACACCTTTATCTTCATTTAAAGCATCCTGGCTAAATAAAAGTATTATTGTCTACAATTTCTTTCCCCCCCAAAAATTATACTGACTCCAAACTTTTGAATGATATAGTGTATAATGTTACAAAAGCTGTTTGTTTCAGATAAATGCTGATCTTTGGATCTTTCTATTAATCAAAGAAACCTGAACAAATATACTCAACTGTTGATAATAATAGTAATACAAATCAGCATTTTAGAATGATTTCTAAAGGATTATGTGACACTGAAGATTGGAATATAGATGCTTAAAATTCAGCTTTGACATTACAGGAATAAATTACATTTTAAAATTTGTAAATAGTAAGCAGTTATTTTAAATATTTTTAAAATATTAGCAAATATTTCACAACATTACTGCTTTTGCTGTATTTTTGATCAAATGAATGCAGGCTTGCTCAGCAGAAGAAACTTAAAAACATTGCAAATCTTTTGTAGTGTAAATCTTAAATGGAGACATACAGGATCCATGTTTCAAAAATTTGAGATTGGTAAGATTTTTTTAATGTTTTGGGGGGGGAATGTGAAGAGTGTCCATAAAATTATTTGGATCACAGTTCAGATAATTTGGTGTTGGGAAAGTTTGATGAGAAATGTTTGAGTTGATACTAGAGCTGCCCCTAATAGTCGACTAACTGTTAGTCGACGAGAAGAGGGCTAGTTGAACAAAAAATTTTATTATTTTAAAATTTTATCACAACGGGTGAAGTGGTAATATAGTACATCAGGCAGGACATCCAAACGGTCACCTATTATTAATCGACCTCAAATACAGCTTTTAGTCTGAAATATAGAAGTAGTAGAAACTTAATATGGCTTCTCAATCTAATGTTAACCTAGAAAAATCTGCGCTGTGCAAAGTGTGGAAGTTGAACAGTAGTGCGCTCACTGCATGACAGATGGAGGCTGTGGACGTGCGGTCACTTGTTTTTAAAATACTCTGTCATTTTTCATCATACAGACAAGAGCAATACATCTTTAGAATCTGTAAAGACTCTACGTTTATTTGTGTGCAATCAGAATAGCAACAAAATGTTGTTTTTGTAAAATAATTAAAAGCAAATAGGATGCACTTTCTGCCGTCTCGGTCTCTGTGAATTTGAGTGCGAAACTTGTCTTGTGGACATGAAAAATATATTTTTATGTATATGTATATGTATGTGTATATATATATATATATATATATATATATATATATATATATATATATATATATATATATATATAGATAGATAGATAGATAGATAGATAGATAGAGAGAGAGAGAGAGAGAGAGAGAGAGAGTAAAATGTCTACTTTTAAATTAACCAATTCAAACAGAAAACAAATATTTTCAGATTATGTAATCCATATGAAACATACATCATTACTGCAGAGATGACGAGTCCGTGTTGCCAACTTCATCTCTCAAGTCAAAGCCAAAGAAAGCACTAGTTTATCAATAAATTATTAAAACGTTAATGCAGTCTACTTGCGTTTTTTTCCTGACACATTCATAATTATTATATCTGCCAGTGCGCTGTGGCTGTTTGTTGGACTATTTTTGTTGCACAAGAAAATCTGTGCAATTGTTTTCACTACTTCCTGCACGGCTTGTGTTTATTGTTCATATTCAGATGAAGAACATATTTATCTGAAAAAATAACTTTTTTAAACTGTGTTTTGTTATTATATAACACTGTTTCTACTATGACTTTACTTCTGAAATGTTTTTGGACACATCTATATCATCAATAAACTAAATAGGCCTGTTTTTCACTGAAAAGCGCCTATAATAATATTGTAATAAATGGCTATAACTTGCTTGGGGAATGTTATATGTAGACAAAATTTTACTTGGAAATGTAAAACACCTAAATACAAATTTCTAAAGAAAAAAATTCAAACTTCAGGAGTTTTTGTTTTTCGTACACAGTAAAAAACTGCCAAATGTTGCTAGCGTTTTTCCGAAAATTCTGGAAATTAATTAATTTTTAGAGAAAACAAAAGGAAAATGTGGGACTTTAAATTAGCTAGACATAAAGATCAAGTTCCTCTGTTTATAATGATAAATGGCACTTGATGCTGACTGCTAGAATAAGTCTGATAAAACTAAGAAAAGTACAGGTGCGTCAGGTGCCCCAAAAGTGTTCTAGATCTTTAAGGGCTAAAGGGTAATTTTTATGATTTATATGGTTTATTAATACATGTGCAACTAATAGTCGACTAATACTTAAACTGAACAACTACTAATCGACCAGAAAAACTTAGTTGAGGGCAGTCGTAATTGACACTGATATCTCCTTAAACTCCTTGACATCTAGAAGAAACAATAGATATCTCAGAAAGAACATACATTCTAAAATTCTTCTGGTATCAGCATTTAGATAATGAGTTATTGATTTCAGGATCAGTTGAGTAAATGTAGGTTTAAAAAAAAAAAAAATTCACTCAAGTGACACCCTAGTGAGTTTACTGCTCTAGGAAGCGCTTCATTTGTGCAGCATGCAAATAAACGTAAACCACAGGCATCCACACAGACCACAAGATCTCAAACCATCTAGTAAACAGCTCTTTAACCATGAAAAAATAATGCAAAACAGGGACAAGGGAAAAACCGGAGGGGTTCTGGAGATGGAGTAAACAATAATACCATGGAATACGTACCTCCGCGGCAAGGTAATGTCCTGTGGCGAGGTGTTTGAAGCGAAACAGGCTGTTCCATTGGCCGGCTCCTCCTCTGCAGGGGTCATAGTGGACAACCTGAAGCACAAAGAACAGGGTGAGGGACTCTTGATTTATTCTGTACCGCATGATGTAGTTTAACTTCTAAATATTTTTTTTCCTCAGAATTGCATAATTTAATCTCAGAATTGCATAATTTAAACTCACAATTGCGAGAAAAATAACTATGACTTTTTTAAATTTATGACTTTTCACAATTCTGTTTTTTTTCTTCTTGCAATTGCAAATTTAAATCTCACAATTCTGACTTTTTTCCTCAGAATTGTGTTATACTGTATAAGTTCCCAAATGTGAGAAAAAAAAGAAGAAAAAATTCAGAATTGCAAGAAAGCACAAGAATTTTTTTTAGAACTGCAATATATAAACTCGCAATTGCGGGAAGAAAACTTTGAGTTTTCTTTCTTACAACTGCACATTTAAATCTTCCAATTCTGATGTTTTTTCTTAGAAAAGTGTGATATAAACTTGCAGTTCTGACTTTTTTTTAGAATTACATTTTACAAACTCTCAGTTGCCAGTTAAGTCATTATTGGGTTATATAAAGTAGCAATTGCAAGAAAGTGCGAGAATTACTGCATTTATATTATAAGTTATAAATTCTGAGAAATAAATTCCTTTTTTCCTCACAATTGCAAGTTTAAATCTCACAATTCTGACTTTTTTCTCAGGATTGCTAATGCTAACTCTCAATTTTGAAAATTTTCTCAGAATTGTGAGACAAACTCACAGAATTGCGTTATATAAACTTGCAATGGCGAGAATTCTTAGAAAATAAAAATCTTAGAAAATAAAAATTAACTCACAATTTTGAGAAATAAACTTTTTCCTCGCAACTAAGTTTATATTCCAATATTTTGTCATTATAATTCACAGTCAGTTTAGACCATGCAAATCTGATGAAAAAGAGTCATAATTCCACATAAAAGTCACAATTCATTGGCGGGAATGAGCTTCCATAAGTTTGTGAACTCAGATCAGAAAAAAAAATAAGAGAATCACTGTTACATCACCGTACGTTAAAATACCTCAACTTCCCATAGTGCTTTTGAACTGGTGGCGGAAGTTGCTGATTGGCGCAGAGTGGCTCGTAAGAAGACATACTGCTGCTTCTTGTACTCATCGCAAGTGAGAAACTTTTCTTGCTCGGCATGAAACAACCTTACCACATCCCCCTGAATAAACAAAAGAGAGACAGCCAAATGATATTATAAAGATAAATCATAAACCACAATACAAAACAAACCTAAATCAATACATCACTCCCCTAATATCTAATGAACCACATCAAAAGACTCACCCCTTTTAATACGTCATCTCTGTATTCACTGAACTTCATGAAAAGAGTGACCTTCCAACTGGTGTTGCAGTTCAAAGCGTTAACCTGACAGACCGGAAATACAAAACACAGGTCTTTATATCCATTACTTTTTAATGACCTTTCTAATTTTTTGATTTCCATTTAACTATTTTGATTTCAAATTTGTAAACTGGCCTGACTGCTTCATTTCACAAATCAAACATTTCTTTGGCTCTTAACAACATTTTTTACTTTTACTTTTCATATACAGGTCCTTCTCAAAAAATTAGCATATTGTGATAAAGTTCATTATGTTCTGTAATGTACTGATAAACATTAGACTTTCATATATTTTAGATTCATTACACACAACTTAAGTAGTTCAAGCCTTTTTTTTGTTTTAATATTGATGATTTTGGCATACAGCTCATGAAAACCCAAAATTCCTATCTCAAAAAATTAGCATATTTCATCCGACCAATAAAAGAAAAGTGTTTTTAATACAAAAAAAGTCAACCTTCAAATAATTATGTTCAGTTATGCACTCAATACTTGGTCGGGAATCCTTTTGCAGAAATGACTGCTTTAATGCGGCGTGGCATGGAGGCAATCAGCCTGTGGCACTGCTGAGGTGTTATGGAGGCCCAGGATGCTTCGATAGCGGCCTTAAGCTCATCCAGAGTGTTGGGTCTTGCGTCTCTCAACTTTCTCTTCACAATATCCCACAGATTCTCTATGGGGTTCAGGTCAGGAGAGTTGGGAGGCCAATTGAGCACAGTAATACCATGGTCAGTAAACCATTTACCAGTGGTTTTGGCACTGTGAGCAGGTGCCAGGTCGTGCTGAAAAATGAAATCTTCATCTCCATAAAGCTTTTCAGCAGATGGAAGCATGAAGTGCTCCACAATCTCCTGATAGCTAGCTGCATTGACCCTGCCCTTGATAAAACACAGTGGACCAACACCAGCAGCTGACATGGCACCCCAGACCATCACTGACTGTGGGTACTTGACACTGGACTTCAGGCATTTTGGCATTTCCCTCTCCCCAGTCTTCCTCCAGACTCTGGCACCTTGATTTCCGAATGACATGCAAAATTTGCTTTCATCCGAAAAAAGTACTTTGGACCACTGAGCAACAGTCCAGTGCTGCTTCTCTGTAGCCCAGGTCAGGCGCTTCTGCCGCTGTTTCTGGTTCAAAAGTGGCTTGACCTGGGGAATGCGGCACCTGTAGCCCATTTCCTGCACACGCCTGTACACGGTGGCTCTGGATGTTTCTACTCCAGACTCAGTCCACTGCTTCCGCAGGTCCCCCTCTCGTTGTGCAACGTTTTCTGCCACACTTTTTCCTTCCCACAGACTTCCCACTGAGGTGCCTTGATACAGCACTCTGGGAACAGCCTATTCGTTCAGAAATTTCTTTCTGTGTCTTACCCTCTTGCTTGAGGGTGTCAATGATGGCCTTCTGGACAGCAGTCAGGTCGGCAGTCTTACCCATGATTGCGGTTTTGAGTAATGAACCAGGCTGGGAGTTTTTAAAAGCCTCAGGAATCTTTTGCAGGTGTTTAGAGTTAATTAGTTGATTCAGATGATTAGGTTTATAGCTCGTTTAGAGAACCTTTTCATGATATGCTAATTTTTTGAGATAGGAATTTTGGGTTTTCATGAGCTGTATGCCAAAATCATCAATATTAAAACAAAAAAAGGCTTGAACTACTTCAGTTGTGTGTAATGAATCTAAAATATATGAAAGTCTAATGTTTATCAGCACATTACAGAAAATAATGAACTTTATCACAATATGCTAATTTTTTGAGAAGGACCTGTACAATATATTATTACTTTAAGACATTTAAGATTATTTAAAAAAAAAAAAAGTTTTACTCTTCATAAATGTATTATCTAGAGCAGGGGTGCCCCAACTTGCCTCAACACACCTGCCTGAAAGTTTCTAGTAAGAGCTTGTTAGCTAGTTCAGGTGTGTCTAATTGGGGTTGGAGCTAAACTCTGAAGAACACCGGCCCTCCAGGATCGAGTATGGGCACCCCTGATCTAGACTGATATTTCGCAAAACAAAGCACAACTAAAAAAATCGTTATAGAAATTTCTATGACTTGTTCAAGATTTGTAACCTTTTATCAACATTCATGATTTTTATAAGCCTGGAATCTAGAACTTCCCTCAGATTTCCAGTTTTTTCACCGGTAATTAATACAATGCATCAGAACCTGTGACTCATCATGTGATCTCATTAACAGTGCTTCTGAGAACACAGCTGGTGTCTGACCTCTTTGCAGCCACGGTTATCCAGGAGTTCGATGTTGCTGGCGTGGAGTGGCTGCCCTGCGTTTACAGGCATAAGAACCACTTTATCTCCAACCACCACCTACAAACACACAGAAACATGACACTGCATTGACAACCAGCTGTTTCTGTTGTTTCTCCATGTCAACAATAAAAGAAACTGAATGACATCACATCCTGTGACATGCATAGTGTGGAAATTGGTGTTTTAAACATTTATACTAGACCCCATGAAATGTGTGAGCATGTTTTTTCTGCTAATACATTAAAGGATTAGTTCACTTTCAGAAAAAATATTTCAGATGCTTTTAAGAAGTTTGAACTTCCAAAATGCAGTTTAAATCCAGTTTCAAAGGGCTCTAAATGATCCCAGCAAATGAAAAAGGTCTTATCGAGTGAAACGCTTGGTTATTTTCGAAACAAATTGAATATTTATATACTTTTTAACCTCAAATGCTTGTCTTGTCTCGTCTGCGAAGTGCATGCGTAGTCTGTGTGATCCGGGTCAATACAGTTAGGGTATGCTGAAAAACTCCCATCCCCCTATAACGGTGTTTTACCTTTTTTTGTAAAGGACGTTTGATCTTCTTTGTATGATCACTTTTTAAGCACTAGATTGGCATTTCTGCAGCGATGTAGGATAACTTAGAAGTTGGGGAAGAAAACGTGATGGGAATTTTTCGACGTACACTAACTGCATTGGATCACACAGACTACGCATGCGCATCGCAGAGAAGAGACAAGACGAGCATTTGAGGTTAAAAAGCATATAAAATTGTCAATTTGTTTTGAAAATGACCAATCGTTTCGCTAAATAAGACCCTTCTTACTTGGCTGGGAGCCCTTTGAAGCTGCATTTAAACTGCATTATGGAAGGTCAAACTTGGGGGTACCATATATATCCATTATATGGAGAGAAATTCTGAAATTTCCTCAAAAAACAATTTCTTTACGACTGAAGAAAGAAAGACGTGAACATCTTGGATGACAAGGGGGTGAGTACATTATCTGTAATTTTTTGTTCTGAAAGTGAACTAATCCATTAAGTACATGAGTCAACTGTGTTAAAAGCGATTCACAACCAATTAACTCCATCAATTTTATATTAATAGATCAAATAAGGATTCTCAAGCATTTGTACATCAATAAAGCTGCTCATAATTTATATTTTAGATGGGCTCAATATTGTAAGTTTTTGTTGTGTATGCAAATGCACATCTGGTAGAACCACACTTAAAAAAAAAAAAATCAATGAAAATTTGTAAATTACTGTAACAATAAATGAACAAACTATTTTGTGCACAGCATATTAATGTATTAAAGTATTAGTTCACTCCAGTGAATATCCTGAGTTAAATATCCTGATAATTTACTTACCCTTACGTCATGCAAGATGTTCATGTCTTTCTTTCTTCAGTCGAAAAGAAATTAAGGTTTTTGAGGAAAACACGATTTTTCTCCATATAGTGGAGACTTCCACTTCAATGTGGATCAACGGGTTGAAGGTCCAAATTGCACTTTCAGTGCAGCTTCAAAGTGCTCTACACGATCCTAGTGAAATGATTGGTCATTTAAAAAAAAAAAAAAAAAAAATATGTATATACTTTTTAACCACAAATGCTCATCTTAGACTAGGTAGATTTTATGTAATTACATTGGAAAGGTCAGGCGGAAGTACCGACCCAATGTTTACATAGCGAACGTGCAAAGAAATGTCAAACACCCTTCACAAAAACTATTTTCACCTTACCATTTTGAACCGAAGTACACAGACATAGAACTAACCACACATTACTTTTCCAACATTTTCCTAGATAAAAACCTTATTCCTCCGCTGGGATTGTGTAGCCCTTTGGAGCTGCATTGAAACTGTAATTTGGACAATCAAACCATTGGTCCCCACTGAAGTCCACTATATGGAGAAAAATCCTTGAATGTTTTCCTCAAAAATCTTAATTTTTTTTTCGACTGAAGAAAGAAAAACATGAAAATCTTGGATGATATGGGACTACAATTTAAAAACTATGAATTAACTATAGTTTGATTTATAAATATATACATTATAATGTCACCAACAAAATAAAGGCCACTGGATATTAAAAAAAAAAAAAAAACTGCACTTGTCAAGCCATTTCATGGGGTCGTTCACTTGCAGATACTGATAAAAATGATAGCACGGTATTCCACAGAACAGAGAACTTGTTTATACATACAGATGTGTGACCCTGGAACACAAAACCAGTCATAAGGGTCATTTTTTTTTAATTGAGATTTATACATCATCTATATAAACCTGAATAAATAAGCTTTCCACTGATGTATGGTTCGTTAGAATAGGAAAATATTTGTCCAAGATACAACTATTTGAAAATCTGGAATCTGAGGGTGCAAAAAATCTAAATATTGAGAAAATTGCCTTTAAAGTTGTCCAAATTAAGTTCTAGCAAAGCATATTACTAAGTTGATAGATTTACAGTAGGAAATTTACAAAATATCCTCATGAAACATGATCTTTACTTAATATCCTAATAATTGTTGGCATAAACGAAAAATCAATAATTTTGACTCATACTATGTATTTTTAGCCATTGCTACAAATGTACCCATGCTACTTAAAGGAACACTCTTTTTTTTAAAAAGTGCTACCGCCAGACCTGGAGATCAACTGAATGGATTGAAAAACTGTAAAACTCATCTGTTTAACTCTAGGGGAGTTGGAAAATGAGCCTATTTCCAAAAAAAGTGGTGTGTACCTTTAAGACTGGTTTTGTGGTCCAGGGTCACACATAATGTCCACTGCATGCTGAGAGAGGTAGTGTAAATGCAGAGTTTGTGAAAAACACATGAGTGAAATGTGTTTACCATTTTCTAACTTCTCCATAACGTATCACCACAGATAACCAATATCACTCAGAACTCAGCCACTGATATCAACAGTGGATCTGAACCTGTTTGGATGCCGTTTAATAATTCTATTCTGATTTGGAAACTATTTGCATACTAGATCTGATAGTATTTGGATATATTTTAATAACTCAGGCTTGAAAGAAAAAGAAAAATCAAGGCTACAACATTGTGTGAACAAAGTTCTGTAACAGGCTGTTAGGGTTGCATGTTACATGCATGTTAAGCATGCTCTAAACTTCTGTGCACACACACAAACACACACACTGCATGCGCCAAACTATATATTATATACCTTCATGATTCAGTTGCTGAGATGAAACAAAAGGAGAGACCAGATGAGTTAACACAACAAAATGTTAATATAATGAAGAGAGGTGATTAACTTTTTAAAATAGGTAAATGCCCCATTACAGAAGATGCAGTAACGTCTTCACTGCATGTTTAAAAAAAGAAAACCAGATACCTAAACACACTGATTGTTTCTAAAGTGTTTGTTGTGTCAGCAGAGCAATGCCTACATTGTCTCCTTCGCTGCGTAGCTTCCAAAAAGGCTGGATGTAAAACCACGAGCCTTCGTTTCCTGAAGGATCCAGAGACACACGCATGGCGTTCTTCTCCAGAAGGGCCGGAAGACGCTTATTCACAGTCAGGTACTTATTACTCTTAATATGGAGAAGCTGAAAATAAAAGAAGAGTTCACCGTTTTAAAAATACTATTCCACATATACTATCATTTAAAAATATTTTTTTTACACTATCGTTCAAAGGTCATTGTTTTTGTTTTCTTTGTGCACAAAAAGTATTCTTGTAGCTTCAGAAAATATATCTTGTAGCTTCATGTTGTATGGACTATTTTAATGATGTCCTTACTACCTTTCTGGGCCTTGAACATGTCAGAAAGTCTCAGATTTCATTAATAAGATGATGAATGGAGGTCTTACAGGTTTGGAATAACATGAGGGTGAGTAATTAAAGACTAAAGACTATTAAAGACTTTCATTTTTGGGTGAACTATCCCTTTAAGCAGCACACTTTCTTGTGCACCAAATCAGAATATTAGAATGACTGCGAAAGTGAAAAGTCTGGCTCTATAAGAATATAATCTGATACTAAACTGAAACCTTCAGTTACTATCAGATGCTAGGCACACATAGCCAGACATTTTTATTTGTGAATCACGTCTTTGAAAATAAAACACAAGGCCACAGGCATATGAATTTCAGTCAAGTCAGTTGCCTTAAAAGCAACTGCAAAAATCAAACAGAGAGGGGTCAAATAAGTGTGGTAACATGTCTGCAACCATGGTTTTTGTGTAAGTTCATAGAAACACTTAGATTAAAGTGACCAATCAAACAGGCATTTCTTTCTATCAGTTCTGGAGCCGTTTATCACCCACGCTGTCAAACGCCTATTTGGCCCTTGAGCGGTGCACTGGCAGCCTTGGCAACAGTGTGAAAACAAACAGAACGTTCTCGATGTCCAACCAAAAGTGTAAAAAAAAAAAAAACATTTGTTGATAAGAAGAGGGAAGCTTGACTGTACCTGTATAACCCGACTATATTTGACGATCTCTCCCAGCAATTTCTTGTTCTCAGTGTCATTTTGTTTCTGCTCCAGTTCCGCAGCATGCTGCAAAATGTAGTAGAAAGGACAGCAAACTATAACTAGCATCCCAAAATTCCTAGTACCAAAATTCTGTTGCATAATCAGTGATGTTAAAGAAATAAGATACAAATCTACTGTCAGTAGGCGATGTTATAAGATCACCTGTAATTTCTTGAAGAGATCTCCCTGTGTGTTATTTCCATGTTTTCCCTGTTTTGCCTTCCAGAACTGTCTCTGTGCAGAGTACCTATTCATAGGACACACCTTGAAGAGACAATCTAGACAACAGAAGGAAAAAAATATATTAGCTGCTCATTTTTTTTTTTTTTACATATTTTACATAAATATTTCTAAAAATCAGTAAATATTATGTGCGTGTATATATTATATTATTTTATATAGCAAATATTACTATTGCAAATTTTTTAAAAATATTTATAATAATGCAAATAAGTATGTAACCCCGTTACCACTGAATATAAAAATAAAAATTGTAATTATGAGTTTTTAAAATCTCACAATTCTGCCTGTTTCCCCTCAGAATTGTGTAATACAAACTCGCAATTCAGATTTTTTTCCTCAAAATTGCACAATATATACTCACAATTGCGAATTATAAAGTCAAAATTGTCTAATATAAACTCACAAATGCAAGTTATATAATAAGAATAGCAGGATATAAACTTGCAACTTTTTTCACTTTTTTCCATTCAAAATTGATATCTTGCAATTCTGATATAAAGATATATTTATAAACTTGCAATTATAAAGTCCAATTCTGAGGAGAAAAAAAGGCTGTTATGTTCTCAGAATTGTGAGTTTTTATCTAAAAGAATTTGACGTAATAACTTGCAATTGCGTATAAAGTGAGTTTTTAAATCAAGTTTGTGAGTCAAAATTCTGATTTTTTCTCCCTATTGCGAGTTTACATCTTGCGATTCTGACTTTTCCTCAAAATTGCATAATACACAAATCATATTTTTTTCCCTCAAAATTTCATAATATAAACCAGCAACTCTGTATTATAAAGTCAGAATTGTGAGATATAAAATCGCAGTTCTGAGGGAAAAAAAAAAAAGTTACGTTTGAGTCAGACTTTTTTTTCCTCACAATTGCGAGTTTACATCTTGCAATTCTGACTTTTTTTCTTAGAATTGTGTGATATGATTCACAGATATGATTTTTTTTCCCTCAGAATTGCATGATATAAACCAGCAATGGCGAATTATAAAGCCAGAATTGAAAGACATAAACTCACAATTCAAACTTTTTTTCTCAGAATTGTGTGATATATATATTCACAATTTTGAGTTACAAAGTCAGAATAGTGGGATATAAACTCACAAATGCGAGAAATACAGATATAAACTTGCAATTCTGACTTTCTTCTCTGGTATTAAACAAATAGAAAAAAAAAAAGTCAGATTTGTCATAATTGTGAGATAAAAAGTTTGGCAATTACCTTTTTTATTTTTATTCAGTGGCAGAAATGGGCTTCATAAGACACATTCTAAGTTGGTTTCGGTGTCACTACTGAATCCAAATGACTCTTTTTTTATCTTTTTTTTGTGTCAAATAAAAGGACAGCACTGACAAACACAAGCCTGTCAGTTTTACTCCAGCAAACCAAATAGATAAGATTTTTTTCCTTGATGTGAAATGTACTGTGCACAAACAAAATGGTTTGAAGACGACAAATTCAAATACACTTCCTCAAATGTCCCTTTTGGCACAGTGACAACTGAGCAAATCCAGAGTCAAAGTTTATTTGCTAACCGAGCAAAGAACATACATTATAGAGCAAATGGTGCAGAAAGGCCTTCAGGGAGCCACTAAAATGTGTCTACACCAGTGTAAAAGTCAGATTAAAAAGATCTGAGAACATTTTATACAGAATAAAAACATGGAATTAATAATTCTTGACGCTTGAAATGACATGAATCACTGCATTAAGGTGCGGTCACATTTATCATTGTTCGGGAAGTTTTTGCAGGCTAAATACAGTAAACCAAACTGAAGTAATTGGGAATTTCCCATGTTCTCACAGATTTCAAAACAATTTCAGTGCATTGACCAACAGAAAGCTGCTTGGTTTGAAAGTGACTTTATACATCGCCACTCTATTAACAATAGACAATGGACCTTTTTAACCTGCAAATTTAGTTGAAATTTCAGTGAAATGAGCTCATTTTATTTTACCATTTTTTTCATTTTCCGCTGAACTATTACTTCGAAAGATCATCAAGTACACAAAAAGCATATCACACAGGCGTTGTGTTCAAAAGCGCAGGAAGCTTGTATTGACTTGTAGTGAACATCCCTTTGGAGCTAGTGTTTCAACAAAGCCCTCCAGCACAAGAGGAAAACAAGAGTTTACAGTTGGTGCTATTTCTGATTCTTGTACACTCCTCCAAATTGCACTTGAAGAACAACTCTGTTTACCCACCTCAGCTTACAATTCTAGTCATTAGGCAACAGCCAGGCACCCTACTGAGATCTCACTATAAAGCTGAAGACGTGGGGCGCTGACAGACTGCGTGGCCTTGGCAAGAGCAAAGATTCAGCGTGTAGGAGGCTGTTACTGCTCAAGGGCCGAGTAATTAATCAGTGGCTGAGCAGGTGTTAAGAAACACACACACAGGAAGAATACATATTTATATTGCCAGGTGTTGGGATTTCTTTCGCCTGCCACTTTTGAATGGTAATACAAAGCTGAGGAGTAATGAAGCAAAAGTAGCGAGGCCAACTCAACTACATTTTACTTTAGCATGTAGCTTAAGTTTTTAACAACGTGACAAGTTACTTCTTTAACCAACTAGAAGCTTGCAACACAGCTATCCTCCTCATTTTTCAATGTGGAAGTAAGCCATTTTCTGTTAATGAGCGAGATTTCCGGTTCATTAGCCACTGTAGGAAAACAACGAGACGAATAAACTGCAGTAAATTGTAAAAGTGTTTGCACTACCAACCTGTGTGTTCATAATTAAGATAATACATTAAAACAATATGGCAAGACACACCAGTTTGCAATATCATGCAGCAAACAAAGCTGTTTTGTACGGCTAAAAACAGATGAAAGTGGATGAGGCCGGAAGCCTTGCACATAAAACAAATGGCCACGTCCGCTCTTATGGGAAAAAAAATAACATGGATAGCTCAAATTAGCTCCCAATATACAGTTGTACATTGGCTAATATATTAGCAATGGATCATTTAGTGTGATTAATCTTGACAGACTAACTCACCTCTGAATTTTTTCGGTGGGTTTGTAGGATCCCCAGCCTCAGGTTGCACCACACATCTGTCATCCACCAATCTGAATGGGCAAAATATGACAACAATTATACATTAAAGGATGAGAAACAGAAAATGAACAATTTTTCCTCATATTATCAGTTTATTCGCTATAATTTAGAAAACAGTAATAAAATACGACAAGAGCTCAAAAGTTAAACTGAGTCAGAACAAATTCACCTTGATAATATCAGATAACTTTGACAGAAAGGTATGTAACAAAACATGGTCAGTTCAAAGTGTCTGAATAATTTTTAGTCCCAGATTTGTATCTACTTTATTTTGCTATCATTAACATAAATTAACTATTGTGTCTTGCAACCACTAGTAAAAAATATTTTAAACATTATATCTGGTGTCTGAATAATTTTTGCTTGACTTTGTTCAGACAAGCAGAAAAAAACGGATTTAAAAAAAATAATAATTAAAAAAGGAAAATGTGACACTAAAGACTGACAATTCAGCTTTGCCAATACAGAAATAAATTACACATTAAAACAGCGTTCCCCCACTCTAAGTCAAATGTCAAATTCCCTGACTTCTTCCTGACTTTCACTGACTAAAAAGCTGAATTTCCATGACCTATAATGAACAGATCCATCCATTTGCAAGCTTTATTTACTTGTTTACGGATGGTTTTAATACAAAATTATGGAAGTCTGTTTCTGCCACTAAATAAAAAAAAGATATAGATAAAACTCACAATTCTGACTTTTTTTCTTGCAATTGCAATTTTGACTTTTTTTCCTCAGAATTGTGAGATGTAAAAAAAAAAAAAAAAAAAGAATTGTGAGATGTAAACTCATTTCTGAGGAGATAAAAATACTGATATGTTCACAGAATTGCGGGTTTAAATCACACAATTCGGACTTAACTCTCAATTGTGAGTTTATATCATGCAATTTTGACTTTAAAACTCGCAATTACAACTTTTTAATCTTTATTTTTCAGAATTGCAAGTTTATATCTCACAATCTGAATGTGAGTTTGTATCACGCAATTGTGAGAAAATAAGTCAGAATTGTGAGATAAGTCGCAATAACATTTTTTATGGCAGAAACTGATTTTTTCTGTACTATTTCTACAGAAATTAATTTATGGTTTTTATGATTTTAGGGGTTAAACAATCTGAAGGATTTTATGTTTGTAATCAAGTTCATCATTCAGCTTTTTTTTTTTTTATTTCTTCACATTTAGTTTTTGCTTTTCTATCATCTAGTTTTCACACCCAGTCTTTGAAGTAGTCATTCTGTAGCTAAAAGCGCTTGGAATTTACATTTTCCTGGCATGTTTGCCTTAGTTATCAGGTACAGCCTGGTGACCGCATTTGACTTAAGTGATTGCCAGTTGACGTGCGGGAAGGGAATAAAATGGCACTGAAAAATAGCCTAACCATAAAAATAGGCAAAACGTGTAAAAAAAAATAAAAATAAAATAAAATCCATGTATTCCATGACTTGGACCAAAAAAATATTAAATTCCCTGACTTTCAATGACTGGAATAGACCTTTTAAAATTCCATGATATTCCAGAAATTCCATGACCCGTGGGAACCCTGTAAAATCCCTTTAAAATAGAAGACAGGTATTTTGTAATAAGCGTCACAATATTCCTGATTTTACTGTATATCAAAGTCATGCCGCCTTGGTGAGCATAAGACACTTCTTTCAAAAATATTTTAATAAATACTGACCCTAAACCTTTAAATTGTAGTGTACTATTGTCTGAATCTGTGTCCAAATAAACTAATGTTTGCTTACTCTCTCTGTCCTTAAATAACGATGTTCACTATGTATACAGTATGCATTTATTAGGAATATTCAGAAGCAAAAATATCAATCTCTGTATTTTATTTGCAAGCAGCCAGTCTTACAGGGATATTTCACCCAAAAGTGAAAATTCTTTCACTAATTATTCACCCTCATGTCGTTTAAAACCCGTAAGACTTTTTGTTTTCTATGCACACAAAAAGTATTCTTGTCACATGGAATGTCACATGGAATATTTAAACAATGTCAAATGTATTTTTGTTCTGAAGATTGAAGAAGGTTCGGAACAACATGAGGGTAAGTAAATAATGACAGAATTTCCAATTTTGGGTAAACTATCCTTAAGATCTTATTTGAAAACCAAACCAAATCTGCATTTAATCAGCATGAACAAAGTCAATAATCAGTTTCCAAGCATGGCCGCTATTCAATGGTGGATGTAAAGCAGCAAATTAGTCCAGCATCATTTACTGAAGTCCCGCTGTGGACACTGACTGGTCTAAAAGAGAACTTCAAAAATGTTTCAATGCTTATTAGTGCCACAGCCATGCATCAAATCAAAGAGTGGAAGCTTGTTAGATAGGCTACTCAGTGGTTTCACAAGACTAAAAAGTGAACAGAAAGAACAGCACAGAAATAAAACAAGCAACTTGAGACGGACAAAAAAAGTCCTCTAATACATACTAATATAAAAGCCTCAATATTTCAGGTTTTATTATAAAAAAAAGCCTTTAGAGACACAAGAACAGAGACTTAGTAGGCTCAGCAGAGTATATCAAAGCAAACAGAGTTTTCTCTCATGAAGGACTCAAATGAAAATGCTTGTAATCCTAAATCAACAAACTATTCAACTCTTTGAATGCAGAGCAAATTTGCCCACTCTATGGTCAATGTAATCCCACACAGTCAAACTTAATGACACACTATCCTCAGTCACTGTGACCACAGGCTCATATTTTAACAGAATAAAGTTACATAAATAGTGTTCATATCTTTTAGAACGTGATTTTGTTCAGTTTAAAGCAATAATTTGCTGCAAATGTACTCACCCTCAGGCCTTTCAAGATGTAGATGAGTTTGTTTCTTCATCAGAACAGATTTGGAGTGAGTTTGCAGAGAATGGGTGCCATCAGAAGAGTCCAAACAGCTGATCACAATAATGAACATCACAATAATCCACAATTGTAAATTTTTTAATCAACTGATTGAACTCTCATTCTGACGGCACCCATTTACTGCAGAGAATCCACTGATATCCAAGTGATGTAATGTAAATTTCTCCAAATGTGTTCTGATAAAGAAATAAACTCATCTGCAGCTTGGATGGCCTGGGAGTGAGTACATTTTAAGGATTTATTTTAATTTTTGGGTGAGTTATTTCTTTAATATTAACAATCAATCAGAGATTTGAGAGCCAATATAACTGAAGTGCCTCTCCTTAAACATAAAAAGGCTTTTTTGTGAAAGCCTGGACAAAGTTTAGATAAAAGAAGGAAGCGGCAACGCTCTTTGTAGGCCTGATAAACATACCAGCATCCAGGCTTTCCCCACTGTTGTAGTTTAAACTAAAAATACGCAATTACTTATCAAGGGCAGCTTGCGTTTTTCTTAATGATAGCACTTGTCTCAGCTCAGCTATCTTGTGAACACAGTTGTCTGTAAATAAATACTTTAGCAATAAAATGTAAAAGTTCACATCACTGTGCTGAACTGACCGGTGGAATGTGGGTGTGCACAGACTCTTAAAGGTCGCCGACTTGTTTTTTTGACAGTAAAATTATGTTGTTTTTATGAAAATTTTTGTTTAAACTGAATTTATGAGTAATGCTTTCATAACCAGGAATGAAACCACCAAGCCATCAAGCTAATCTTCCTTCCTTACAATGGTAGAAGACAAAAAAAAGACATGAAGGATGTGAAGTCACACTACATACACTACCACATTTAAAGGAAGTACCACATATGACAAAAAGGCCGTTATCTGAGCCGTAGCATTACTTTTCACTTCTTACCCAAGAGCTGGGCAGCAGCCGTGTTTCCCCAACCTTTTTTGTACCCCTTTGTAGCTCAAGTACCCTTTTGTCAACAACAGAAAAGAAAAGTTTTTCATTTAAAATGATACAAACATGAAATATGAAGTAATTTATGGAAATAAAATGACTATATGTGGCCCTGGAAAACAAAACTAGTCATAAGGGTCAATTCTTTGAGACTGAGAGTTATACATCATCCGAAAGCTTTCCATTGATGTATGGTTTGTTAGGATAGGATAATATTTGGCTGAGAGACAGCTATTTGAAAATCTGGAATCTGAGGGTGCAAAAAAAAAAAAAAAAAATTCAGAATATTGAAAAAATTGTGTCTAAATTAAGTTCTTAGCAAGGCATATTACTAATCAGAAATTAAGTTAAGTTTTGATATATTTATGGTATCTTCATGGAACATGAACTTTACTTCATATCCTAATGATTTTAGGCATAAAATAAAAATTTGATAATTTTGGCTATTGTTATAAATATACCCATGCTACTGGTTTTGTGATCCAAGGTCAAATATGTGGCATATATTTGTAAAACATATATGCTTACACAAGACCATAAAATGTGGGAAAAACAGTTCAATTAAATTTTTGCAGATTTATAAAGAGTTCTGATGCAATTCAAATAACTATTATTAGTTACTATGGTTTGAGACACTGGACAAGACAAACAGTTTCAATGCACAGAATAAATAGCACTGAATGTTATACAGAAGTATTGTGAAAAAGAAAGAAGTGTGAGTGAGGCGGGTAAACAGTGCTGCTTCCTGAAATCTAATTCTGTCTTGTGTCTTTGCTGTTATAATCTCTAGACAGCCATAATATATCAGTCACAAAAAAAGTCACACATTTTGCTTTTAAGTTTAACAATGCAACATTAGCTTCATATTAGCAAAATATAAGCAAAATCAGATGTAAATTCATGTTTGAGTCAAATTTTCTTGGTTAAACATTACTTACACTAACAGAAAAAGAATAAAAAACAATTAAATTAAATTGTTACAATCAACAATGTAATCAATATTCCATTTGTTAAAACGAAGTATAAATCTCATCAAGTTAGTGTTTTTTAAGTAGAGGTCAACAGATTTGCAGAAATCACTGACAACATGTGCTGTCTGTTTACACTCGATACTGCACATTGAACAGAGCAGAACACCTTAGATTATTAAGATTTTAATACATCGACTACGAACTATAGTGCATGTTTTCATATCATTACTTAGTAAGTACTTTGTTGACTAGATGCTGCATTAGTAGAGAAAGCAGTATGTTTTCTATCAAGGCTGAGAGGAAGCGAACATTAGCCGCACCTCAAGAGGTTAAAACAATGTGACCAAAACAGTAAGTCCAACCCAAATGTTTAATGTCACGATTGTTATTATCCATTAGCATTAGTTTATATCCAGATGATCACATTAATGCATTTGTTAGCCCGCAATTTGTATATTTAAAGCTAGTGATGTGAGACAGCAAACTGTGTTCGTTCAGCTGACAGAAATCCTGCCGCATCACAGAGTTTTACAATAAATACATCATATCTGTCCCAAAATCGATGTAAATGTACATAAAGACTTCAGCATGGGCTGGAAGATTGTGTGTATTGTGCATTTTTAGTCAAACGTGTATGTTTCATATGGAGAGCTATAATATAGATTGCACTTTCTCTTTCTGTTGCTCTGTTGTTTTAAACACCGAACTTCAAACTCATTTATGCCGCTTTTTGATCATTCTTAAAGTAAACCTATGTCCGTTTGGTGATTAAATAAACCATTTTAAACCGCTGTTTGAACTAAACGTGACATGTCCGGCATTTGTGACAACCGATACGAGATCTCCTGGACGCAGTGCTGGGCTTTTGCTCGGTTTGTGACTAAAATATTTTGTTATTTTGATTCGATATTTATCAAGTGTTTGAGAGTAGAAGCAGTTAAACTGTGAGACTATATATACAATATCTATATGATGTAATTTCAATACTATGGCTTTTGAGTAGATGTTTAAAGACTAACATCTATATCTATGGAATGGTAACACTTCACAGTAAGAGTCCATTTGTAGCATTAACTAAGTATTGTTCCTTGTTAGTGTGTTCATTTCAACATTTATTGATATTTTTAAATATATAATTAATATTAATACATTTACTCTTTGACAAAGTATGGTTCAGTCCTTTTTTAAAATAGTTGACCACTGTTTTAGTTTTCATTCAGTATCCATTTTAAAAACTATCGGTCGATTAATCGGTATCGGTGTGGTCCAAACTAGCTATCGGTACCTGTAAAACCTAATATCGGTTGACCTCTATTTTTAAGTGTTTTACTTGTATTACAAAATACTCAAGGCTGTAACAATATCTTTTATTTGTGAACATGTTCAGCTATTCTTTTTAATATGAATATTGAATATTTCGAATCATCAGTGATCAAAGCTCTGTAAATATTGGTCACAGACTTGGAGATTTACTTTAAATTCCATCAAGCTGATTACTCACTAAAAACTCCACAGATCATGTTTTCTTGCCATTTTAAGAATTATTTTGACAAAGTAGTTATATATAAGTGTGTGGGTTGTTTACTTACTTTTTTAAGTGTTTCCATTTACAGCATTATATTGTTAATTCAGACAAATTCATGAACACGTACAAACACAAGAGCCGAGATTTATCACATGAACCAATCATAGCCAAACATAACCAGACAAACTGAGGGATTTGTACACTTTTTAATGTTATGTTTTTTAATACTGGTGTGGTTTTTTGATTCATCAGATATTCTGAGGAGAAACAATCTGCTTCATAGGTATGAACACTTGGTTGGGATTTTAGGATACTCTGTTATAAACTGTTTAAATTTTGCTTAAAAGCCTACAGTGCATTTCCTTCAACAGCAAGAAGTTAAATTGTCTTGAATAAAGACAAAGTTGCAAAGACCTGATTTTCAGGTCTACATCAAGTATCAGCAAGTTGCCCTCTGATGTGCATTTGTCTCAGAATATTAAAGCTAAAAAAAATAAATAAAATCACAATTTTTCTGCTTTGGCACAGTCTTCAAGATAGGGCTGGGCGATATATTTATATCGATATTATGTGCATCTCATGGCGCTCCATTTGAAAACAGGTGATGGAGATTTACCGCTAATCAAAAAAATGGCTTTACTGACGAGTTGCGCATGAATTTATCGATCGATATATATCGCCCAGCCCTACTTCAAGATTACCAAAATTAGGAGTATGAAAACCCTTAAAGGCAAGTATGGGAAATTTTATGCTATTTAACTTAAATGCTTCAATAAAGTGTGTCTATCCTCTTATGAATCATCAGGCATGTCTGTAATAACAAGGCCACATAACAAACTAATTATCAGTTAAATTTCCAAACAAATGTCAAATCAGCAATCACAAAGCTACCAAACCACCACAAAAAGAGACACTCTACCGAACATTGACTAAGCCACATAAGTGCTGCAAATGGATTTTTTTCATAGTGACAAATTGTTTTATTGCTTTAATTGGCTATGCCAGCACACTTCCTCATCTTCCTGTCTATCTGTACAGGCGTATTAAACAAAGACATTAAGTACATTAATAGGATGTGCTTTAGAATGGGGAGTAGAAAACAGGAAAGGTGCCAACAGTCTAGTTTTACACGTTCATAAATGAGTAACAGAGTGCTTTTCTAGCTCTTTTTAAACTCTTTGACAGCTAGCAATCTTCAAAGACACAACGAAGTACACCAAGTTAAACATGAACCAAATGTAGGCCTGGTCTGCAGTGTTCAAACATACTAATTATAGCTCCATTACTTGATGACATGAGGTGAAGGAGTTAGACCTTGTCGAAAGCAAAATAATCGCTCTTAGCTTGCTACAATTTAGAACAAATATTCTTTCACTTAGCCCAGATGATGATTTATATTTCACAGCTACTACATTTGCTTTCATGGCCATTAACTGATTCAGCACACAGAATGAACTGTGTGACCACCCATATTACGGTCCCTTTTAACCAAACTACTCTCAGATTATGGCCATAAATGTTTATTATACTGAATTTCAACCAATTAAGCCTCTTATCAGTCTTTTTCCTCTACTAGGGTTCTGCAGTACAACAAGTTCTTGGTACCTAAACAAAGACAACCCCATTTAACTTTCATTATAACCATGACAGCCTCTGGGAAATGATCCAAGAACGCCTTGTTTAGGATCAGAAGAAAAGCTTTGGCAATGTTCAGTATGGAGTGCAAGCACAGTACTAAATATACACTGTATACTGCATACTAAGTTTGCAAAATATTAGGAAATGGGCAATGTGCAAACTTAAAAAGATGTCTTTGGCAGTCTGATCAAATTGTGTTCTAGTTCATTCATTAACTGTTAATAGAATGTTAAGTCAAGAACATTGCATTATGGGAAGCAGTCCTCTCATAGCGTGCAACAGCGTGCCCCACTTTCTCCATCGGCGTTGGTTTTGGAAGTATTGAAGATTTGAAGAGAAGAAATTGTTAAATAAAGTTGTTATTTTTGTTTTCTTTGCATAACATTACGGTTGAACCACTGACATCACATGGACTATTTTATCGATGTCCTTACTAGCTTTCTGGGCCTTGAACGTTTCAGTTGCATTGCCATCTATGCAGTGTCAGAAAGCTTTTGGATTTCATAAAAAAATATCTTAATTAGTGTTTCAAAGATAAACAAAGGTCTTACAGGTTTGGAACAATTAATCTCACATTAGTTGGTCTTTAAAGGGATAGTTTTCAAAAACAAAAATCATGTCATTATTTAACCAATTTTCTTTCTTCTATTTCCTGTTTGGTTACCAACATTCTTCAAATTGTGTAATTGAGTAATTGACGACAGAATTTTGGGTGAACTATCCCTTTAATGGTTTATACACTTTTTGAAACCTTTTTGGAAAGGTTCTAGTAAGTAATTTGTACCTTTAAGGAACTTACATGCACCCTTTAGAGGTAAACAAGGTAATGAGAGTAACATATGTAAACACATAAGTGACCCTGGACCACGAAACCAGTAATACGGGTTAATTTTTCATCTGAAATCTGAATAAATAAGCTTTCCATTGATGTATGGTCTGTTAGGAAAGGACAATATTTGGCCGAAATACTACTATTTGACAATCTAGAATCTGAGGGTGCAAAAAAAATCTAAATATTGAGACAATCGCATTTAAAGTTATCCAAATGAAGAAGTCAACCCTTCAGAAGAAGCTATACTCTAAAATTAAGTTTTGATATATTTACGGTAGGAGATTTACAAAATATCTTCTATGGAACATGATCTTTACTTAATATCCTAATGATTTTTGGCATAAAAGAAAAATCGATCCTTTTGAGCCATATAATGTATTTTTGGTTATTAATACAAATATACCCATGCTACTGTGTGTGGTCCAGGGTCACATATACACTCTAGAGACAGCAAAAGTAACATGTTAATATCCTATACTCAGCAAAACTGCCTATCTGTCTCTAAATGTGGAATAACATAACTGGACAAACACACTGCAAATGTAACAAAAGACCTAGAAAAAACTGGAACATCAACTATGCACTACAACACTGGGTCATGCAGTCTGACAGCTCTCTTTGACACAAAGTATGCTCATACATAACATGACGATTCCAAAGCAAGTGCACATTCCTACATGTCTGCATTATGGGTCTAAAGAAAACCTCAGAGCTTACGTTTGAATCATAGTAAGAAACAGAAAAACCACACATTAGGTTTTACAACTGCTGAAACTCCAAAACAGCTAAACAGCTGTGTCATGAATTGTAAAAAAGCAGCCGAGAAATGACCGCTCTTGCAACCCCTTTGATGTCAAAAAACTTTTAAAGCTAAATCATTTAAGCAAAGAGAAGTTGTAGATACTGTGACCGCAGCATTTTAAATGCCACAGTGCACTAGGTGCCATTTGTTCTGCACCTTAATTGCTTGATGAGTCATTGCACAACAATGCAAAAGTGATTCAGCGCGACCTGAAATGGGGCTGGGCGTTTCACCTCCATGTGGTTATACTCATAATCTTTCATAAGACTTTCTAGCGGATGTGTTCCGACATGACCATATGAAAATCAAATAAAAGCTGCTTTCGTTACACAGTGCAATCTTAAGACACTGTAACATTAAAGTTGATTTAAAAGGAGTAGGTCACCCAAAAATCTAAATTTGCTTTCACATTAATGCCAAACGCCGTCAGGAGAAGAGTTTCTTACAAACATGCAGCTTTTCACTTCAAGACTAACTGACTGACACTGACTGAAAGCATGGTTTACTTGTGGATTATTGTGATTTTTTTTTTAATCAGCTGTATGAACTCTCATTGTGACTCATTCTATTCACTGCACAAGATCTATTGATGAGCAAGCGACGTAATGTTAAATTTCTCCAAATCTGTTCTGATGATGAAACAAACTCATCTACATCATGGATGGCCTGGGAGTGAGCACATTTTCAGCAATTTTTTTGATTTTCGGGTGAACTATTCCTTTAATAATTTAAATTATTACATTTCAATCTGCATTTAGCTGGATCTCCATGCATGCAGTACATATAGCATGTTTGTTGTTATATTTTGTGAACTATACTTCGTAAAAATCACCGTCTGAAAGAGCTCTATAGAGTGTTTTCACAATGCGTCATCAATCGGCCATATTGGCAGCACTGAACGTATGCCACTGAACCAAATAAAGTAAATGAAAAATGATCAATTGTCATGTTTTTTTGTTTTTTTTACTAATTGTCAGACTAGGAAAAACATTTTGAAAACTATAGATTCCCAAAAGTTATAACAAATCAACGAGAAGATTGTAAAAAACTGTGAGGAACAAAAGGAGTTTTGTGGTTGGCCAAACTGAACCAGGATTTCCAGGGCAAGAATCTTGACAACATTCATGTTTGTATTTATTTCTGCTCAGGTAGGTGAAGTATTAGGCTAATATCTTAAAACTGCTCATATTTATCTTTACTACCTAATAACTTTAGTTAGTCAAAATATTGCGCCCTTTCCTGCTTACTAACTCCTTCTCTATATGACTTAGTTACACACATTTTTTTTCTGTGGTTTGGATAGAATAAATTTGCAGAACCGTGTAATCCATGCTGTTGTTTACATCTGAATATCTCCAATATGACCTCACATCCGGGTAACTGACCAAATTGTGAGGTAAGTGCAAACCCTCTATTACTCTTGTTGTGATTATTACTTGTTGTGGTCATCCATGAGGTGGTGACCTGCTCCATGTAAATTAAATCAGCTTTTTAAAGATTACTAACATATCTGGAATCTCATATGACGTAAATAACATAAATTTCCCTTTAAATTCCCTCAAAAACTTGCAAACATTACTACACGCACCTTTAAATTGAGCCTTCACAGTTGTATTAGTGTCTCTTTGTAAACTAACAGAAAACTTTGCATTCCTGTTCAATTATTTGCATGCTCCTGAAGCAATGCTGTCACATTGCACCTCTGGCCTGTAGTATGTGCTCAAATCACTTCCTACTTCCACTCTACAAACTTCATCTGACATGAGAAGGTCAAAATATACGTGAAATTGTGATGCATGTTTAACGCTGTAATGTTGCATTTCGGGCAACATAATCACATCAGTGTATCCGAATGAAATGTCTAACTGCCATGTTTATTTGCGTGTAATGAGCAATGGGAGGCAACTTACCCTAAAGTGCTGATAAATCCATTGACAGTTCCCTCTGCATACAGAGACACGATATCCCCAATGTGAAGGAAACTGGACCTGAGTTCCGACATTTCTGCAAATGTTTCAGTGGTTTTTCTAATGCTTCAACCGCTCTGATCCAGCGCAATGTGTCCAGCCGAGTCAGTGTCTCAAGCCACTTGTTTCTTCGTTTTGACAGAAACACATTGTAACCCAGCCGTCTGAGAAGAGATGTGCTGAGTCCGTGACTTTTGAGTTGTGAAGCCTCTAACAGTCGCGTTTCTTCATGTTTTTAACTTCTTCCTGTGAAACAAACGAGGCTTTTTCTCACCAATATGCCACTCGAGTGGGAGGAGACTCGCTCTCTGTCCCGTGAAATCAAGGAAGTGATGCTGTCTGTCTTAAATGCTGTGGTATGCAACTCAAAAAGTGAGAATGCAACTAGTGTGTTTGCGCATTTGCGCAGTCGTGCTTGCACTTGCGTCGGTGGTGCACAATTATTCCGGAAGTTTGCCGTCAAACTTTTTTTTATTTTATTTTATGAATGGGTTTAAACAACACTGTATTTTATAGAATATAAAAGCTTATTAGAACATTTAATATTATTATTATTTAATATCGTATCTGCACTTCAGTGAAGTGTCATCCAGTTGTTTGTTTGTTTAGCTTCTTTTTTAATTAGCCTATACATGTCCAATTATACATTTAACTAAATATATTATTTTAGAAATCATTCTACGCCATTATACGAATTGCTTCAGTTTTAAATATTTATAAAGCTAATAAAATAGCCTAAACGTGGTCATAAACGTTTGTGAATTATTTATGTATACCTATATTTAAATGTATATATATATATAATCTATTTGAAAAATGAATGTTTCTTGTCTGATAAAGCAAACGAATGTTGCTAGCTTTGTAACCTATACAAAAGAGTCACTTAAAGGCCATATAACTAATCTATAGAGCACCTTTGCATAATCACAGAAACAACTGTTTGCTTATCAGACATGAGCAAAGTCTTTATTTGTAACTTCTCGTGTACCGAAAAATAATGAGAGAAATTACTATAGTAGTTAAAATAATGTTACTGGTTAATGGATCTATTTAATATTTATTCAGGGGTAATTTGTTGAATAAATATAAATAATAACACAGTGTCTAATCTTTGGCACTTCTATACCACTTCTTCACCATTTAATTCAGTTATATGTGTTACATTATTACAGGTGTAATAGCTTTATATATTTATTTGCACATTGTATCCTCTTTCTTGAACTCTTAACCTCAGGTTTGGTTAAACTTGGCTACACTGCCATCTAGTGTCATAAGAATTAAATAATCAAAATAAAGCCACATGGTCACATGGTTGGTTTTGTTTCTCGATTACAACTGAAATTTAGTTTTGTTAATGTAAGAAATCCAACTTCGTAGTTTATTAGTTTACAAAGAAATCCTATTGTTAAAGTGATACATTATGACCTAGACAAGATCATATTGACTATATAAATTCCCATACACTACCAGTTAAAAGTTGATCTTTTAAAGAATTATTTTCTACTCACCAAGTCTGCATTTATTTGATCCATAATACAGTAAAAGCAGTTATATTGTGAAATATTTTACTATTTAAAATAACTGCTTTCTTTTGAATATATTTTAAAATGTAATTTATCCTTGTGGTCAAAGCTATTTTCAGCATCATTACTCCAGTCTTCAGTGTCACATGATTCTTCAGAAGTAATTCTAATTTGCTGTTCAAAAAACGTTTTATTATTAGAAACACAATTAGGAAATAAAAAGCTTTTGTAACATTATACAATATACCACTGAAAAGCTTGGAGTCAGTATATATATATAAAGTAATATTTTAATTAATGTAGTATTCTTTAAATTGATCAAAAATGATGATAAAGACATTTAAAAAAAATATTTCTTTCTATTCATCAAAGAAACCTGAAAAAAATCTACTCAGCTGTTATAATAACAGCATACATTTATAATAATAATAAATGTTTTTGAGCAATAAATCAGAATATCAGGATGATTTCTGAAAAATCATGTGACTGGAGTAATGATGCAAAAAAATCAGCTTTGAAATCACAGGAATAAATGACATTTTTAAAATATATTCAAATAAAAAAACTGTTATTTTAAATAGTACACAATTTTACTATACTTTGGATCAAATAAATGCAGACTTAGTGAGCAGAAAAAAAAACTTCTTTAAAAAAACAAAAAATCTTTCTGTTCAAAATCGTTTGACTGGTAGTGTACATAAAATAAATATAGAAATATTCCTATATGTTACACAATTTGCCACATTTTTATTAAATCCTTTTATGCAGGATTTAAAACTTACAGTGCTAACTGTAATACAAATCTTAGCTCTTACAGCAGAAAATAATGTGGAAAATGACCACATTATGATGAAGTCAGGAAGGTTTCTACACAAAGTTTTATTTTATTATACAACATGTGCAGCTGTTATATACAAGTATGTTCAGAGGAAGATGGCATGCGAAGTTATGTGGTCTGTCCAGGTAGTATAAAAGGAAAATAGAAATATAAAAGAAAAGAATAAAAATAAAGAAATAAAAGAATAAAAAATATAATAATAATTAATTGTTTTACACATATTGTTTAATTAGTGTCCATCAATTTTTATTCTGATTATCACGCATATTCTCTCTTTTTTCTTCACTGGTTTTGAAGATTTTATTGTTCATGACTGCAATGTGTAGTTTTACAGAAATGCACAAGATGGTGCTAATTACAAGCATTTCATGGAAACGTCCTGATTATCAATACATTTTCGGGAAAAAAAAAATCTAATTAAGTGAAAAAAAAAAAAAGAAAAATGAGAAAAAAAGATGGATAGATAATAAAATTTAATAAGCTTTACATAAAAACAACATAAATCTATAGTATGTCAGCATTTATAGGCCTATATAAATATACTTATGAGGTCCTGCAATATAAACCTACAGTATAAAAACACTAATAAGGGCATTTGAGGTGATAAGTTTGAAAGGCTTATAAATCGTCCGAATCATGTTTAAATCTACAGATGTCAATTTGTATGACTGGTAGATTTAGCAAGGTTGGGATTTAGCAAATATTATCAGGTTCATTGAAAAGTCATTGGTAAATTTGTAGCAATAGCCAAAAATACATTGCGTGGGTCAAATTTATCGATTCTTCTTTTATGACAAAAATCAATAGGATATTAAGTAAAGATCATGGATTAGGATTAGGATTTCGGGAAAGTAGGCAAATTAGTTGTTCTGTGGCTGATCTACTGATAGACACACTTTAAAAAACACAAACACAGCCTGATCATCATTTCTATAACGACCAGCGGGGAAAAAACCCATCTGGTTTAAGACATTTTATTTTGGGGTGTTAAAAGATGTCACAAATACCAGTAAACTGACTAGAGTAAACCTTAATAAATTACATTGTGTGATTCATAAAAATATTCTTCCGCCATAAATTTTGGTTCTGAAAACAAAACTCCTACAAATGCATATGGAAACAAGGTCAGTGGCAAAAATAACCATGTCCACGCATTTTCAGTGCTATTTTTTCACTGCATACTTTTATTAAATTCTGAAAGTATTTTTTAATGCCAAAATAGCAATAGCAAAGCAATTTTATTTATGCATTCAATGTATACATAAACAGAATATCTGAAATTTTAGTTGAGACCATTTATCAAGCAAGAGATGTATTGAACACCAGTACCTCAGCATTGTGCAAAAAAAAAGCATTTTCAAAAACAAACAAACATAAAAGCTAGACATTTAAACAGGCCCCGTTTATTTCAGCGTTTGACCCTGGCTTTCCACAAAGGGTACAAGCTCCTCCAAAACAGCGGTAAAGTGGAATGCGACTAGCAATCTCCTGAAGTTTCTCCTTCAGCTCATTTATATTGTTTTGATCGTGAATCCAGATGTTACTGAAAGCAAAAGCTTTAATTCCCTGGTATGCTTGTAATTTATCAAGACCTGGTATGATGTTGTACCAATTTGTTGTGCTGAGACAGGTGTTTATACAGGGAGAGTTTAAGGTGTAGAAAATCACACAACCATCATTTCTCTTATTCAACAAGACTGTCAAGGGTGAAGCGTTTAGAGGGTTCATAAGTAGAAACTCTGAATGAGCAGGGGTTGGTGTCTTCTGAATTCCTGCAGCAATGAGTTCTATACCGTTGTAAACTGGATAATTATCAACACTTATGATAATTTTCACATTTACATTTCTGTCTTGCGTTAGGAAGACGGGGGATGTCGATGGTATGAATCCATTCTCACACTGATTCATTGGGACATTGATGGTTACTGCAAACTGACCTATTTCATACCTAAAAAAAAATAAATGATTACCAATTATTATTATTTAAAATCTGAGGTAAAACAAAATGCAATCTAAGAGCTCTATAAACAAATGTTTAATCTAATATCTACCATAGTAATATGAAAACTTACGTCTGACGAAAAAACTCTGTAATTCTGTAAAGAGTGTTTTGGTCCACCTCATTATCCACACTTTGAGTGCAAAGAGGAAGCAGAGAGACCAGGAGAAGGGCACTTGACAGCACAGTGAAAACCTAAAAGAGATCAAAAAAAGCAAAATCATTTTGTCTGTGTAATTTTAACGCCATACCAAACCTCCTCAGTTTCATGATCAGTTTAAGCTTCTGTTAACAAGAAGATTGACAAATGAAAGGTAATAAGATAATAAAAAGAACTAGATGAAAATAAAAAAAAGTGTGGTTTCTTACCATGTCATCTATTGTGGATTATATAGCAGATACTTTGCTTTTCAAAAATGATGGAAAATCTCTTGTGAGAGTGGAGATGATGAGGAGGGAAGGAATTTATTCTGATTCTAGACCAGCCCTTTTAACTCCCAATTCGGGATAAAAATAGATACTGTTTTTTAAGTCCCAATAATGGTAATAAAAGGGAGGTTTAAATAGTCATTATTATTTAACAGTTCTACATTGAAAAGTTTGTGTAACATAAGCGTAACTGCAGCAACTTTCCACCCTCACATCTCAACTATTTAGTGAAATGAAAAAAAGTAGAGGATTTTGTGGAATAGTAAGTTGCTCTGTAGCATATTTAGGCATAGAAAGTATGTTTAGTGTTTGTGTGGGTCATTGAACAAAGACATGGACACACCAGTACACACACACACACACACACACAAACAAAAAACAAGTAAAATGTTTAATATACATACATACATATATATAAATATATAAATTACAGTTATGTTATGTAAAATTAACCATGAGGAAGTAAGAATAAGTAAATTTAACATAGAGTTTGAGTAATGTATGGAAGCCCATTTCTGCCACATATGAAAAAAATCATGCCTTAAAAAGTCATAATTATGAGATAAAACATCAAAATTATGATTTATAAAGTCAGAATGATGACATACAAAATAAAAAGTCAAAATTATTACTTTTTAAACATATAAAGTCCAAAATCTGAATTATAAAGTTGAAATTATGAGATAAAAACTAACTTATGACTTTAAAAGTCATAATTACAAGATAAAAAGTCACAATTATGACTTCAAAGGTCGTAATTATGAAATAAAAATTCTCTTTTTTATGTCTCAAGTTATATCTCGAAATTATGATATACTTACAAATAATTATGAGATTATAAAAAAGTCAAAATAATGACTTATAAACTTAAAATTATGACATACTTAAGCCATATTATTACGAGATAAAAAGTTGAAATGATGACTTTACAAGTCGAAATTGACTTAATGATTTTATAAACACATTCACAGGAACGTACTCTAATAATAAATGGGACATTCTAAAATGTCAGATGTCACAAAACAGCAGGTACTAAACCTAATAAAGTAAATAATGTACAAAATGTAAAACCCCCAAAAAACATTATTAATAATTCATGTACCAGTGCATGATGGGAACACCAGTAACATAAAGTTGAGTAGGTTTTACTTAATTTTGGTTGTTACCCTGAGGTTTCATATTAGAAATGGTTAAAAAAGTATTGTTTAAACATATACTTTTGAAACATTCATTTTTTTCTATATATTTACTCCACCAAAGAATACTTTTTATCAGTGTATACACAGCCAGATGTCTGATTTGTTGACTAAATACTACACCATTAAACTGGAAAGATTAGACAACCAACACATTTGGGCCCTGTGGGGTTTATAATTGTATTAAATGAACCACCAAACACACTCAAATAAGTGTTTCTGATCTATCATGTTCAAAGAGGCTTTCTTGGCAACATAATCATTGTGTCGCTCTTCCCTCCAAGACTTTACAAAAAATACATAAGACTTGTTTTGAAAGAAATAACAGTATGTAGCAATGATACATACCATAGTACCTGTGATGGAGTGTAGAGAGTGTCAAATTTGCTCTGCATGGCAAATTGAGAGAAGCAAATGTGTCCAATTTATTCTGTTCTTGTGTTTGTTCTTATGTAAAAGAGAAAGCTACTTGTAATGTTCAACGGGAAAGTCTCTATCAATGTCTGCTTGATTAAATGGTTTGCATTTGCAAATAATTCAGTTAACCAGCAGAGGTGTCAAAAGTACTCAAGACTTTTACTCAAGTGAAAGTACAGATACTCAGTGAAAAATGTACTCAATTAAAAGTACAAGTATCTGACCAAAAATATACTTGAGTAAAAGTAAAAAAAGTACAACTTTAAATTGTAACTCGAGTATTAAAAAAGTAGAAGTACTTTTTTTCTGACAGACATACAGAAGTATGGTTAAAGGGAGAGAATGCAAATGCAATTGCACATAGCTATCAAACACGTATATTTAGTTCAACAACAACAACAACAATTAAAATAAAGCACAGTGGAACACTGAAAAAAATAAATTCTGCCATCCCATGACTTTCATTTATCAGATGAACACAAACTAAGAGTTTTAGAAGATAAAAAAATCATCTCTCTCATATAACACAAGTGTATGGGACATCCAAAAATGACACTTCAAAAACTATACACAAAGTGAATATGACAGTATCTCATGCAACCCATGTTAATGAATCAGGGTCTTCTTAAGTGATATGATAGATATATGTAAGAAGAATACAAATACTAATATTTTAATCTTGAACGTCATGTTCACTTTGTGTGGTTTCTGAAGTGGTCCTGTCCCCTTGCATTATATGGACTAAAATCTTTGCTTGTGTTCATCTGAAGAAAGAAAGTCACAAACATCTGGGATGGTAGAGGTTCAGTAAATAGTGAGAGAATTTTCATTTTTGCGTGAACTATCCCTTTGAATATCTAGAAACATATTCCAGACAGAATACAAGGATGTGCTGAATTAATGAGGAGAGTCATAGAATTAAAACATACAACATTAACATTTTGAAAGGCCACTTTATTTGTGTTGTCTATTCAACATCATTGTCTAAAAGAACAATTCATTTTTTAATTGTTTACTTGGGGCATTTGGAGTTTTTTTTTTTTTCTCAGCAAATAATGATAAATAATTATTTGTGACTGGCACGTAATTATTAATATTTAAAAAAGTATTCATTGAGAATCCTAATTCCTACTCAATGTGTCATATTGTTAATTCAACTTATCCACTACATGGTAAGAACATCATCATGAATTGTAATAAATTCAGCATACAATGCTTATTTAAATAATTTTTGGAGATTTGTAACTTTTAATAAAAAAAAATAATCCACAAAAATATTAATTGTACTTAAATTCTCATCACTGATTTTTTTTTTTGCACTCAGTTTTGTGCATTCAACTAATACATTACATAGCTAATGGCTCTATCAAAACAGATTTTTTTTTTTTTTGGGGGGGGGGGGGGGGGGACACAACTTTGCTGCCTCAATATGCTTCCTCAGATTTGATGGTGAACTTTTGAAACCAGACATTTACCTGATGAAAGTCATAACTGGAGTAGAAATGTGTGTGTTTGATACATGAAAACAATGATCATTAGTTCTTATGTCAGGCAAGCACGTTTGAGCTTCTGCTTACCATATTTAATGTACATAAGATCAAATAAAAATATAATGTACTTTTCAAGATGAAAAAAATTTGTAAGGAGTAAAAAGTACAGTTTTTTCTTCAGAAATGTAATCAAGTAAAAGTACAAGTAGTCAGTTTAAATTGTACTTGAGTAAAGTACAAATCCCCCAAAATAATACTTAAGTACAGTAATGAAGTAAAATTACTCAAGTATTTGACACCTCTGCCTCTAGGGGAATTGCTATGGGGAACGTCTCCTTTGTGACCCGTGTTTGAAGCATACATACAAAAATTCTGAGAAGGGGAGGCTTTCCCGAGCTATGATATTTCAGTATGTTGATACATTACTATAATCCCTAGACCTGTTGGTCCTTCTGTGCAGGTAAGAGCTTTTTTGAAACTATCCATGCTATCTGTGTTCTCCCTAATGTGAGGCTTTATGGCACCTGCGCTAACCTCAGTTGATCCTTTCTTCCTTTTTGGTTAACCATGTGCTCGCCCAAGGGGCTTCTTGCTTCTGCTATCCACCCAACTTCATGCATGTATCGGAGCGGCTCTCCCCTAAATCTTCTTTCCACTGGACAAAGGTGATTCTGTGGAAACCCCTTTCTGAGTGTTGACTCTGAGGAGCAACCGCTCTCCAGGCATGTCTGGGTCCTTTTTTGTTCTTGTCAGATCTGTGGGTCTGGCTGGGATAGGGTCCATGTGTTCTATTGAGATAAAAAGCACTAGCGATGGCACTAGCAACTGAGGTGAGTACTATTCTACTTCTGGGTTGTCTGTCCTTCCTATATTTCAGGTTTTTTGGACCTTCTTGTCAGCGGGACCCCTGGCTGGTTTGGTCTGGACATCTTGCCATCCTGCAACTACAGGGTTAGTCTCCTGATTGCTGTGTCCCTGTTACACCCCTCAACCTTAGGACCTTGAATGAATAATTCAAAAGTAGCACATAGGTCATTACACTTAAATCGCGAACTGGACTAGTATCTGTTAATATTAAGTTGCAAAAATACCATTTAAATATGAATCCTGTGTGATCTTTTTATGCATGAATAGCACAGAGGCGCCGTTTCATTTAGGACACACACACTGAAGCGCACATGACGCTTGCAGTGTTTTCTGCATCTGCTCTCTCGCTAAATGAGGACATTAAATACATGAACAACAGTAGAGTATCTACTCTATTACAAATAATTACCCAAAACAGCGGAAATACAAGATGGAAAAACAGAGGAAGATATTTAAACCTTACATCCATGATACTGAGTCTGCAAGTTGTCTTGGCAGTCTTTCTACTTTCTCACGCCGAATGAGCTCTCAGATGGTCAGATACATGATGGGCTAATGTAGAAGCAAATAACTTTAAATAAATAGCTTTAAAAAATAACTTTAAATAACTTCCAAAAATAACCCCCTTTGTATTGCATTACATATTGCATAGACAGATTGACATGTTATTGACTGGATGTAACTTTTGATACATGTGGTAAAAGTGGCTCTCCTATAGGCTTTGTCCTTTAAGTGCGGCTCTCGTGAAAAAAATAGTGAGGACCACTGCCCTAAAGAAATCTCTCATTCTGATTTAAGCTTGAGCCCTGCCTCTGATCAGGCTTCAAGTAGCCTTACCCCTGCAGGTAAGTCAGGTATGTGGCTCATGCTTTGGCCAAGGGGATTAAGTCACTGACAGCAGCAGACATCTTTGGGGCAGCTCCCCTCACCTCGAGGGAAGCTGGTACTTAGTACTCGCCTTATGTTCAGGGGCGGATCTACCGGGGTTGCACAGGGTGGCAACTGCCACCTTAAGAAAAAACTGTGCCACCCCACCTGCCACCCCAGAATTATCTCAGAATAAAATGTATATGTAAGCAGTGTTTCGTGTGCTTCTATGCACCCGCGGCAGTAACAGTGTAACGAAAAATAATAGGCAAAAACACGTCTTTCAATAAACTGCAGGATGGTTGTACGCAGCACGCCCAGTGTAGTCGACCTTATGAACAAACGACTCTTATGAACCGGTTCAAACACACAAACTGCTGCCCAGTTCACTGGCGAATTGTTTTCATTTGATCGTGAATAAGATAATTACTGCTTCTCGGCTAACACAGAAGTCCTCTGATAAATCTAATCCCGTCCGGATATGTCTGAGATTCATCGCGTAATTGTTTGCTGATCCGTGAAATGTAATGTAAACATTTCTTATGTGCACTGCATTTTGCAGAACTGAGAAATTACTGCCTACAGATATAGCTAGTTGTGTGTCAGGAGACCAAGAAACTGCTATATTACTGTGTATGGCAATGAAATTTGGCCAAATGTGCAGAAGATGCTGAATCCCCCCCCCCCCCCCCCCCTTTCCTTTTTCCTTATTTTTGAGGTATTGGTGCTGTTCATAAACTGCAAGATTACTTCACAGTAGTAAAATGAAAATTATTTTTGTTGCTCTTAAACTTCCAGTAAACTAAGTATAGCCGGTGTAATTGTAATAGAATCGCATGTCTTCCTGATATAAGCTCAGAAATATTTATAATCTATAATTTATAACCTACGTTTTTTTTTTATATTGTGTATTGACTTGTTGAAATATTATTATTTATTTATTTATTTATTTTAAACAGTATAGATTACTTAATGGTAATGCAATATTTGTAAACAGAACTGTGTATGTCAGACAATAAATCCCCAGAAACTATGCATGGGGGCTTGCTTTGGTGTTGCCACCCCTCATAGACCCCATGCCACCCCTTTGCCACCCTAAAAATATTTTCTGGATCCGCCCCTGCTTATGTTAGTCTGCACTCCCCTCAGTTTGATGTTCCCTCGAAAGGGAACATCTCTAGGTTACGAATGTAACCATGGTTCCCGACGAGTCGCGCCGGCGGTGGCGTCGTAGGGTGTCACCGGCCAGTGCTGTTGTAGTTTTTGTATGTATGCTTCAGACACGGGTCACGAAGGAGACGTTCCCCATAGCGATTCCCCTAGAGGACGCAGTGTCTCGTTTCCTTCTCAGGGAACCATGGTTATATTCATAATCTAGTGATGTTTTATGCAGCTAAAAACAGCTAGAAGTGGATGACAGTGGAACCCAGAAACATTACATTTACAAATTGCTGCACCTACGCTTACAGGAAAAATAAGGTGGATAAGTTCATATCATTTTCACCATTGTTTTGTAAAACAAAAAAAAAATAAAAAATAAAAAAATAAATGTAAATAAGTCATGTCCATCCAGAATCAACATCTCCAAATAAGTCATGTGACTGAATACTGAAACTCACAGTATTTTCCGTACTTACAATAAAGCTGAAACAAATATAGTGTTGGATAATCTGTTAAATTACAGTTATAATAGACAATTATTGCTGTGATTATTAATAAGTGTCCATAGATATTGATGAGTGGTAGGAAACCTGAACAAAAAAAACAGGAACCTGATGAATACAAACGAAATGTCCATGAAAATGAATCTAACAGAACATAACTGTGACAATTATCTAAATCTATATTAATAGTACCCTGTAATACAATTTTTTTTACCCTATGCTAAAATACTAAGAGCATTTTTTGACTACTTGAAACCTTACTGCTTAAAGTCATGTTAATGAATGTTTATTTTTATTTCATTTTGATGCACAAAGTTTATAAATCACCTGAAATACTTTGTAAGCCTGTAAACGTGTATTTTGTGCATTAAATGCCTACATTTCTAACAGTACCCAACCACAACGTTCACATACCGTGTTTTACTATGTCTATAGACAGATAAATGCATACAGATATCTGCAAGTTCAAGTCTTACAAGAAAACTCATCCACTGAGAAGGCACTTTTGCATTTGACAAGCATGTATAATCTTATCTGAGCAGAAATTTAGTTTCAAACCTGCACATCTCTAACTGGCTCACATCAATTCTCTTTTGTCCATAGCCAACCCTTCAAGGACTTCTTGCTTCTTGCGTCTGACCTGATGAGACCCAACAATACTGAAAGAACAGGCAATAATTTTCTCAGTTTATTAGTGCACTATAAACAGAATTATTTAACTACTAAATAATGGAATGATGTGTATCTATCTTATTTTTCAATGCAGAAGTAAGATGTTTTCTGGTAATGTGTCTTAGACTTCTGCTTCATAAGCCACCGTAGGGAAATAATGAGAAGAATAACGAAGTGTAATAACTGGTAAAACTGTTTGCACTATAAACCAGTGTGTTCATAATTAAGATAAAACATTAAAATAATATGGTAGGACCATAGACTATAAAAAAGTAGGTAGGACACACCAGTTTGCAATATCAAGCAACAAAACAACCTGTTTTATGCAGCTAAAAACACCTGGAAGCGGATGACACTGGAAGCCAGACACATTAAATTTACAAATTGCTGTAAATTGCTTACGGGAAAAATAAGGTGGATAAGTTGTTATCATTTAAATAAATAAATAAATGTAAATAAGTCATGTCCATTATAATAGAGAATTATTGCTGTGATGATTAATAAGTGTCCATAGATATTGATGAGTGGTAGGAAACCTGAACAAAAGAAACAGGAACCTGATGAATACAAAATAAAAGTTCATGAAAATGAAACAGAATATAAATGTGAGTAGATTTTGTCCTCTTTTGGGTAGGGTGCGACCCAAACACCCAAACCACAAGTTTATGCTACATTTTTTTCTGAATCATACCCAAGATCTTTTGATCTTCTGCATATTCATAGGTAGGTGGTGTGACTGTGACACAAACCACAAATATGCAGAGTCTGTTTAGATGGCCCTTAACTCCATTTATGAGTAAAAATTCATTGAGTTGTTCATCTATTGACACTTGCCTTGCTTTAATAATTTCAGGATTAAAAAACAAAGAGAGCCCAATATCTAAAATCTTTCTGATCCATTATCTTTACAGTATACCACTGTCTACTATGGTACTGTAGTTGAAAGAGTATATCAAATACTAGAGCATGGGCCATAGCATAAAATCCCATGCAGAGCAATTTTCAGTTTACCACAGAGAAATTTGTGTAAGTAAGCAGTTGGTCTTCAAAGGGTACACCAATGCCGGTTTTTTGTGTGTGTGTGTGTGTGTGTGTGTGTGTGTGTGTTGCATGTTTGGTTTGGTTAACATTAGATTTGGTTAAACTCGCCTGCACTGCCATCTAGTGTCATTTGGATGAAATAAAAATAAAGTCACATGCATGATTTTATTTCTTGATTATTAATGAATTTTGTTGTCATCATGTAATAAATTCTCTACAGTCACTAAATGTTAATCGTTTACAAAGAAAATATATTATTAGAATTGTACGTGTGTAGATTAGATTAAACTAGTGACAGAAATTCACATTTTTAAAATAAATGTATTAATAAAATATATTTGGGTTCCTTACAGACAAATTTCTGATTTCCTTCAACTTCATCATTGCTTTGAATCCCATTTTTCTATGAATGTATGAGGTTAAAAATGCTATTTACAAATAATGACTTGATTGCAATTGCTTAGATTAATGTTTAAATTCATCAAGTTATCATCCAAATGATTTAACTGAATTAATTATTTAAGTGATTAATATTTTTTAGATCATACTTTAAAGGGAAATGGCTTAATATAACATAAATGTTGTTTCTTACTGAAATATGTAGCAGAAGACCCATGAAAGTTGAGTTATTTAAAAAATCCACATTGTTTTATACATATTTTGGACTATGGGGCCACCATTATTTCAATGATGTAAAATGGTTGCACTCAGTGAGCTGCTGCCGCTACCTGTTGCTATTTTTACAGCAACACAACTCGGAAAATAAAATACTGATAAAATGCCACATTGTGCAGCTTTTTGTTGTAATTTTCAGTCAAAGGGCAACAAGAGTGATGTAAGCCTTAACTGCTTTTCCTAGTGATAAGAAGAGGAGCAAAGAATAGGAAGATGCCTGTGGACGAATAAAACTTCCTAAAGACCCTCATCTTTGTTCTCTCCACTTTGGTCCTGATGCCTTGAAGGCTTTTAATAGACCACAGCTACTGAAAGAGCTCACAAATGGTAGAGACAATAAACTCTAGATGCTTAGGATGTAAACGTGCTGACGCTTGTCATAACTCCACAGCCACTGAAGGAGTTTCTCACCATGGATTTCACTTGATATCCGAAGCGTTTAGACGCCATGTGGGGAATACCGATGGTGCGACATTTGGTTTAAACGTCCACTGAAGTGCTCTGAAACACGTAGAGTTTTTCTATGTATTGACGTAATTTCAACTTAAACAGAAAGACAGGGTGGGACATGTCCATCAGTCCTGCCCCCTTTTTAAATAGCCAATAGTGTTTTGTTTATATCACAGTTAGGGCCCGCATTTGACAGCGTATGATAGCCACAAACTCATCTATATCACATTATCTATATATAAAATAGAACTCAAATGTGTCCAATATGTTTTGTGGTCTATGTTGAGTCACGCATATGATCCGCTCCGTGCTATCGAGCTTTTGGACCAAGCGGCAACCTCCCGCTCTTGCTCTTGAAACAATACGGAAGTGACTGAAGCTGCAGTTCATCGGCTGGCCGCTTGAGGCTGGCTGCAAAAGGGAGCAAATCCCCATAGACTCTCGTGTTAAAATGCTCTATTTTTAAACTTTATAACAGATAAAAACATGCAAAAATTACAGCCTGGTGCAAAAAGTGGTTTTGGTTTTTACAGCTAGTTTTGCCTGCCATGACAACTCTGAGGGGGGGTGAATTTTTTTCTAACTCCCATTTAAATTATATCAAGCATTAAAATTCTGCATAATTAAGGGCGTGGTCACTTGAGTGACAAGTGTCAGGCAGCCGTCACATTACCTCAGCTTATTCCAGCAGTTGAACTTGGCATCTCAGCCGTGTTATTGCGTTTGTTTTTTCTTAGGGTGTTACTTTATCAGGATTATTTAAATAATTTTAAAAACCAGACATCTTAGCTCCACCCACATACCGCCTCTTTGTCCATTTTCTATTTTCCTGGAGTGAGGCGTGGTGACACGCTTCCAAAACGGTGACGACAGGCACCGCCCAACTTTTGCTTCAAAAACGCTCTTCAGAAACCTACGGGTGACGTCACTGACACTATGTCCATGTTTTTTTACAGTCTGTGCTCTGGACTTGAGCAGGCTGAGAGTGGAAAGCATATTTACACTGTCTGAATTGTTCCCTATCCCCTATATAGTGCACTACGTGCCATTCACAGTATAGAAAACACTAATTCTGTGAACAAATGACCGAGTTCAGCCACAGCTTCAGCAGCAGTTTATAGTGGATTTTTCTGCATTTTTCTTGCGTAACTGGGCTACTTTACCACTTTTGCGCGGGTTGTTTTTCATTTCCGCGGGTTGATAACAGAATATTTAGCCCCTGGAATGCTTATTTAACCAGGTGAACCCTGCCAAAAATACTTGTATTTTATCCCCCAGAACACGATTTTTAATGGGGACCCCCCTCAAAACACGATTGAGCTACTTTTGGACTAGTTTTGAGTAGCAATTGGGCGGGTTTTGTTGTGAAAACCTGGCAGCCCTGGCTTATATCTTCTAAATGTGAATTTGTCATTGTTTCAGAGCACACTAGCTTAGAGAAAACATTAAGGCTAACTAAAAACTAAAAAAACCCCTTAAATTTACATTTAGTCATTAAGCAGATGCTTTTATCCAAAGCGACTTACAATAGAAGCAATCAGAGCAACAAGAGAGTGACAGTCTATAAGTGCTGTGGCAAATTTCAGTTAGACAAACAATATATATCTTGCAGGTTTTTTTTTTTTTTAATAAATATATAAATAAATTGAATGCAGTAGGTAAGTGCTAGTGTCAATTGGTCAAGTTCTGGCAAAAAAGATGGGTAGGTCGTTCCACCAGCTGGGAACAGTCCACAAAAAGGTCAGTGAAAGTGATTTTGAGCCTCTTTGGGATGGCACCACAAGGCGTCGTTCATTTGCAGAACGCAAGCTTCTGGAGGGCACATAAGGTTGAACTAGACAGTTTAGGTATTCTGGCGCAGTGCCAGTGGTTGTCTTGTAGGCAAACACCAGTACCTTGAATTTGATGCAAGCAGCTATTGGCTGCTGATTTCATGGGGACTTTAAACTTACACTTATATCCACTGCCAACTGTAAGCTTTTCAGTAGCTGTGGTCATAGTATCAGTATTTTATGTTGCAGTAAAAATAGCAACAGGTAGCAGTAGTTCACAACCATTTCATGTCATCAAAATAATGGCGCCTCCCATTGTCCAAAATATGTATAAAACGATGTGTATTTTTAAATAACTTAAATCTTTCATGGGTGTTCTACTAGATATTTAGGTAAGGTTTTATTAAGCCAAGGTTTCTAAACATAAACCATCATTAATTAGGTGGACGTTTCTTGGTACATGTACATAATTTACGTCTAATAACGAAGTAAACCAACTGACCGACCTATAACTAACTAAATAAATGTGAATAGCAACCCAATAATCAACCCTATCACGTGGTTACAGAAAGGAAAGCTAAGATGCTTGACATTTGCTCAGAGTTTCCATGAGGTTATACAGCTCATGTGAGACTACGACATTTGACCTGCCTGCTACCTGTCATTTACTTTCTTACTTAGCTATCTCTCTAAGAAACATCGGTACACACCGCACACACTATATCAACACAATACGCTCCACCTCCATTGACCTTAGGCGACAAGGCAGCAGACCTCCCTCACACAATACCTGCTGAGCCACACAGTCCGTGCTATATTTTCATACGTTTATTTTACGTTAAACGGAGCGGGGTTCTGTTGTAACGTGTAATGTTTTGCTGATAAATAGCTGGTGTGAAACTACAGCAGAGATATTGTATATTTGGTCCAGCTCTTTTCCCTCCAGGATCCCGATTCTCAGATCACCCGGGAACGACTAAGCGGTAAGCGGCACAGACAGTATAGAATCGCGACTGACTTGTCTGAAAACATCTGCGACTTGTCCGCATCGATAAATTTTTGTGGTCGCGGTTTTGCTTGATAGAAACGAATAAGTATGCTAAAGTATTTTACAGCATGTATAACAGCATGGCTTTGACTGTGGTAAAATAAAGTGGGTGTTTTAAAAATGATCTTCACCGTAAGTCTACACTAGTTGACCATGTCTGTTAGAGCAGGATCAGGTGCCTTTGTTTCCCACGCTGCTCTGTCACAGTGATGGTGCAAGTTAAAGTTTCTTTATAATGCCCTCGATGAAGCATGTGGTAACTAAATGTAAATAATGACAAAAGACGATTTTACTATATTATTAAAGGCACAGTTTTGTTAAAAAATATAGTATTTATATTTATAGGCTATATATAGATTTCGATTTAGCACTCTAGAACTTACCTGACCTATCAGTCGTGTTTACTATAATCTGTGAACAAAAAATACTGTAAATTTATTCCGGAAATGATTACTGCAAACTTCTCTATTTTTAATCACTTTATCTTATTTTCCTTTAGGTTGATCTTATATCGCCAACTCTTAAATCTTGACTTTGTATCATAATTAATTATCAGAAATATCAGCATTAAATTCCCTTTCTAATAAACACCTTGTAGATGTATGGCCTTTAGCAGTTAAACTATTGACAATGACACTTTTTTAATGTAGCAGATGGCACAATCAGTTTAGTAACACAAAGCGTTATTTTCTTTTCTAATTATATCATCAAAAAAATATTTTTGATGATATAATTAAAGATTTTTAAGTTTTTTTTTTAAGTCTCTTCTGTTCACTAAGCCTGCATTTATTTGATCCAAAGTAAAGCAGATTTTTTTTTTAAATATGTTGAAAACATAATTCTTTGATCATTCAAATCCCGAATCCTGATTCCCTTTTTAAATATTGATGATAATAATAATAATAATAATAATAATACAATTTTTCTTGAAAAATGTTTCTTGATTTCTGAAGGATCATGTGACAATGAAAACTGGAGTAATGATGCTGATCACAGGAATAAATTACAATTTAAAAGTATATTCAAATAGAAATCAGCTTTTTTAAATAGTAAAAATATTTCAAAATTGTACTATTTTGCTGTACTTTGGATAAAATAAATGCAGACTTGGTGAGCAGAAAAGACGTTTTTAAAAAACATAAAAAATAGTTTTGACAGGTAGTGTATATGCAATATGATGTGTACAAAATGGACTACAATATGGACTCAAAATATCAGTTTAAGCATGCTGAATGTCAAACTACAAACTGCCTATTGAGAGTGTGGTAAAAAAAATAATCCTCCTGAATTGCTGAAAATTGCATAACGTTCATAGGGGCTTTCAATGTCTGGGTGCTTAACGTCATAAGTATGGGTAAATGCAGATTAACCCATTTAATCCCATTTGTGAACAAAATTTACGTTGGAGTTTGAAGAGTCTGAAAAGAATTGTTGTTGTGTTATACACAGTTATCAACTATAATGAAAGTGCAGGTTTTCTGGAATGTACAGTTGAGGTCAAAAGTTTACATACACCTTGCAGAATCTGCAAAATGTTAATTATTTGACCAAAATAAGATGGATCATACAAAATGCATGTTATTTTTTTATTTAGTACCGACCTGAAAAAAATATTTCACATAAAAGATATTTACATATAGTCCACAAGAGAAAACTATAGTTTCATTTATAAAAATTACTCTGTTCAGAAGTATACATGTGCTTGATTCTTAACACTGTGTTGTTACCTGAATGATCCATAGCTGTGTTTTTTTGTTGGTTTGTTTAGTGATAGTTGTTCATGAGTCCCTTGTTTGTCCTAAACCGTTAAACTGTTCGCTGTTCTTCAGAAAAATCCTTCAGGTGTCACAAATTCTTTTGTTTTTCAGCATTTTTGTATATTTGAACCCTTTCCAACAATGACTGTATGATTTTGAGATCCATCTTCTCACACTGAGGACAACTGAGGGACTCATATGCAACTATTAAGGTTCAAATGCTCACTGATGCTGCAGAAGGAAAAACGATGTATTAAGAGCCGGGGGTGTAAACTTTTGAACTGAATGAGGATGTATGCATTTAGCCTAAATATCATATTTTTTTTTCATTTAGAACTGCCCTTCAGAAGCGACAGATGATACTTACATGTTCCCCAGAGAACAAAGAAAGAAAAAAGTTTTCACCCCCCGGCTCCTTGTGCATTGTTTTTTTTTGTTTTTTTCTGGACCATCAATGAGTGTTTGAACCTTGTTTAATAGTTACATAGTAGAGTCCCTCAGTTGTCGTCAGTGTGAAAAGATGGATCTCAAAATCATACAGACATTGTTGGAAAGGGTTCAGAAACCTGAAGGATTTAACTGGTCAGGACAAACAAGGGACTCATGAACAACTATCACTAAAAAAAAAAAACACAGCTGTGGATCATTCAGGTAACAACACAGTTTTAAGAATCTGGTGTATGTAAACTTTTGAACAGGTTCATTTTTATAATTCAACTATTATTTTCTCTTGTGGGTTATGTAAATGTCTTTTATGTGAAATATCTTATTCAGCTCATCAAATTTTGTTACTTTATTGTTACCTTATTGAGTAACTTTCTTTAGATAAACCATGCAGATCTAAGGAGACAAACGCATGTGTCACCCTTAGCTTGGGAAATTCTGTGTTTTATGGGTTTAAAATGGGCATACTGTACATGGCTACTTCAACAAGAGCTGAAATAAACGTAGTGGGTGGCTTTTCTAATCCTTTCTTGCTTTTCAGAAGCTCCAGAGACATGGATTTTGGGATTGGACACATTTTTGTGGGAATGACTCGAGCCACTTGCATCTGATTCTTAATCAGTCTTCTGTTGTTGGATGGATATAATGCCGGATTACTCAAGATGACGGAGTTGAATTATGCATTCATAAGCGAAAACGGCAAGGAAGTGGATAAAACTTTGGACTGGAGTTATATAGACTGGCATGAAAAGGAAACGGTCAAAGGGACGGATGCACAGACCCAAACCCAATGCGTGCAAAGCGAGGACAAGGACACACAGACGGCTAGTCCGTTAATAATGCGAATAGATTTAAGAAGGACGCCTTCCAGACTGAAGTTTGGTTCTCTTACGGAGTCCGACGGCATGCCCGCACACTTGTTTCAGTTTGATAGACAAGCCCCGGCCCGTATCTCCACGTCCCCCACTCTGAGGAGGATGAGGAGCACGAGACTCTCCTACCGAGATCCAAGCAAGTCGGACGGTCCTTTAGGAGAAGAGTCTCCCACTTCCACGAGTCCCCTTTCTCCAGTATTCCGGCAGAAATCTCCACTGGCGGTTGAGTCGGATGAAGAGAGTAGGAACTTTGAACCTTCAGTGATTCATGGGACAGTTAGAACACACAGATCAAAGACCCTTGACAATGGCGTCATGTGGGTCAAAAGACCCACGAATCAAGAGTGTCATGATTCAATAGAGCCAGTTTCTGATGATAATGAGAGCACAACAGATGACAATGAGCAGGTATACAATGAGTTCAAGATGTCTTTAAAAATGTACAAAACTGTTTTTTAATATACACTACCAGTCCAAAGTTTTTGAACAGTAACATTTTTTAAGTCTTTTCTGCTCACCAAGCCTGCATTTATTTGATCCAAAGTAAATTCCGAAATATTTAAAACCATTTAAAATTTTCTATTTGAATATATTTTAAAATTTACATTTATTCCTGTGATTTAAAAGCTGAATGTTTAGCATCATTACTCCACTCATCCTTCAGAAATCATTCTAATATTCTGCTGCTCAAAACACATTTATTAGTGTTATTATGTTGAAAACAGCTAGTAGATTTTTTTCTTCCAGATTTCTTTGATGAATATAAAGTTCAGAAGAACAGCATTTATCTCAAATAGAAATAATTATATTATAAATGTCTTTATCATCACTTTTGATCAGTTTAAAGCATCCTTGCTAAATAAAAGTATTGATTTCTATCATTTCTTTAAAAAAATACACTGACTCTAAGCTTTTGAGTGGTAGAGTGTATAATGTTACACTGAAGACTGGAATCATTTTTTATTTCAGTTTTAGTTGTAGTTCAGATTTAGTTAGTTTCGATTGAGATAGTTTAGTAGTTTTATTGCTTTTATTGCTTTATTCAAAACTATTTCATTTAGCTGCCAAGACAGCATTTCTAATTTTTGCTTAGTTTGTTTTTCATGCAATATTTTACTTTTATTTTTTAGCTGCCATGACAACATTTAATTTTTTGTCTAGTTTACATTTTTCATGCAATATTATTTTATTTCATTTTATTTAGCTGCCAAGATAACATTTCTATTTTCTTTTATTTATTCATGCAATATTTCATTTTATTTTATTTAGCTGCCAAGACAACAGTTTAAATTTTTGTAATTTAAGTATTTCATGAAATACTATTTTATGTGATTACATTTATTTTATTTCATTTAGCTGCCAAGACAGTATTTCTTGTTTGTTTAGTTTGTTTTTCATGCAATATTATTTTATTTTATTGAATTCATTTTATTTTATTTCATTTTAGCTGCCAAGACAATTTTAAGTTTACATTTTTCATGCAATATTTTACTTTTATTTTTTAGCTGCCATGACAACATTTAATTTTTTGTCTAGTTTACATTTTTCATGCAATATTATTTTATTTCATTTTATTTAGCTGCCAAGATAACATTTCTATTTTCTTTTATTTATTCATGCAATATTTCATTTTATTTTATTTAGATGCCAAGACATTTCTACTTTTTTAAAGTTTTTCATGCAATATTTTATTTTATCTTTTATTTTATTTAGCTGCCAAGACAACAGTTTAAATTTTTGTAATTTAAGTATTTCATGAAATATTATTTTATGTGAATACATTTATTTTATTTCATTTAGCTGCTAAGACAATATTTCTTGTTTGTTTAGTTTGTTTTTCATGCAATATTATTTTATTTTATTGAATTAAATTCATTTTATTTTATTTAGATGCCAAGACAACATTTCCAATTTTCGTTTAGTTTGTGTTCATGCAATATTTATTTATTTAATTTTATATTATTCATTTAGTTTTTTGTTTAGTTTACATTTTTCATGCAATATTTTATTTCACTAAGCTGCCAAGACATTTCCTATTTTTTTATTTCTTAAGTTTTTTATGCAATATTTAATAAAAATTGTATTTGAGATTTAACGTAAATTAATAAAAATAAAAAATAGTTTTAGCTTCTATTAAAGATATTAACCCTCATCCTGATCACCCTTTCTGTGTTTATTTAATCTGCTGACTTTATATGACCTTTTTCTAATTGAAAAAAAAAAATTCCACTGTTATGATATGTGATGATGCAGGCTTTTTTCATGTGGCCTGTAAATCAAATAGCAAGAGTCTTCCTATTCTTATCAAAGAAAGCAAGTCTCATTCTTCAACCTCCTGAGGTAGTAGTTCACAATAAAAGCTTTTGACAGCAACTGAATCAGTAGCTTCATGCACTGACAGCTTCGAGCAAACCCTCTGATGAGACTCTTTCACCACAATAAAGCAATCACCAAATAATGAAAGGGTCAGTGAAGGATCAAAAGTATAAAAGCGAAGCCCCATTCACTGCTTTCACACATTCATCCAAGCCTTTCCACAATAGAATGAGATATCAGAAGATGTGAGAACTTTAGAACCCTTTTACTATGATGCAATTGATATCATGCAGCTGATGACGAGGGATTTTCTCACGTTTTCTGTCTCTTCTTTTGATTACAGGTCAAGGATCCTTGTCACAAAAGGTATGTGAGCCATCTCTATCTAATGTTTTGCATAAACCGTCCCCGCCCGAGTCATATTTGCATGTGAGCCGTAATTCTGCCCTCGGTGTCCTAGTCACTTTGTTCTGTGTCAAACCAGCATTTCCTTGTTCACTAAAACTATCCACCCTACGCTTGTTGCTCAACATCTCTAATTTGTAGTGTTGTTTCATTAATCTAGGAATTTGTTTGTGTGGAAACACACTGTTTGTGGTAATGAGGCCAAAGCAGGACACTTTTTCAGTAGAGCGCCACCATGCTGACGCAGGGGGAGCTGGGGTAGAGGGAGGCTCATTGTTCATTGTATTGCTGCTTTGTTAGCAGCGCATGAACTTTTAAGAGAAAGCTATTAGAGTCCCATCGTTCAGCCCAGACAAACTCTCATTAGTCCTGCTTTTCCCCCCGTCGGGCCCACTGTGCTTGGACCACGCTCGTCTTTTCAGCGGTGGATAATTAGGCAGCTATTGTGGCCTTAATTACAGTATGGCATCGTCTGATTGCAGTGCTCATCCCTGGACGGCGATCGAATGGGACAGTTATTCATTATTCTGTGGAGGTGCGAGGACAAAGCTCCCTTCTTTGTGGTTGTGCCCAGCATAGAGGGCTGCTTCATTCTAGGACTACATTGTGGATGAGCCTCTAGATAACAAGCCATTAGCAGTGACCTGTTTTTAATGTCGGTATAAAAGGAGATGCGCTGAGTGACTTTTACTTGTAGGGTTTTAAAGCCTCATGTACTGGCATTTGTGTTTCTGTTTGCACTTGCAAAGGAGAAGTTAGAAGAAGTGTAAATAGCGAACAAATTAGGATTTTTATTAGCCTCTTTATCTCTGAAAAGGTCCAAAAGGATGCAAATGATAAAGTAAAAGCTAATAAGGAAGTTTTGATGGGTTCATTGTGCCAGTTGTCGTGGGAATGGGTGTTCACTTTTAATGTTGAGGAACTCATATCTCATAGAAACTGTATATGACTCAACTGTTTATTGGTATACGATTGCATATTCAGGGTGATGAACGTGGAAAGATTGATAATATCTGCAGTTGTTATTGTATTTAGTTAGAATCATTCAGCCTTTTCTGACTCATTCTATCCATATACACTACCGTTCAAAAGTTTGGGGTCAGTAAGACTTGCAATTTTTTTGTAATGAAGTCAAGGCTGCATTTATTTGATCAAAAATACAGAAAATAAACTGTAGTATTACAAAATGTTATTACAATAGAAAATAATGGTTTTTATTTTCATATACTTTAAAATATAATTTATTCCTGTGATGCAATGCTGATTTTTCATCAGCTGTTTCCCAGGCTTAAGTGTCACATGATCTCTCAGAAATCATTCTGATATTCTGAATTATTAGTAGAATTATCAGTTTTGGAAACAGTTGTGCCGCCAATGTTTTTTTTTTTTTTTTGAACCTGTATTTTTTACTTTCAAGAACAACATTTATTCAAACTATAAATTTTTTCTAGCAATGTAAATCTATTATGTCACTTTTTATTAATGTAACAATTTATTCATTTCCTTCAAAAAAAAAAAGAATGAATAAACATTTACTGACCCCAAACTTTTGAACGGTAGTGTGTATATAGTGTGTATATATATATATATATATATATATATATACACAGTGCACAGCATAAATGAGTATACCCCCTCTGAATAAATATAAAAGATGTGTTTTCTTAATGAACACTAATATAATTCATTGAAAGATGACAAAACTAAAATGTATTAAACATATACTATATAAAAACAACAAAATATATGCCAATATTTTCTGTAAAATAAGTCAATTAGCCAATTTAGTTTAAATAACAGATTGCAGAAATGAGTACACCCTAGATTTAATTCTGCAAATGTTCTATATTCTAGCACTTGGTATGTCCTCCAGAACTTTAAGTATACTGCTCTGACCCTTCTTGGCACTGAGTGTACAAGTCTACGACAATTTTTCACATCTGTCCTGTTTAACTACCAAAGGATGACCTTTTTAAATGCCTTGGTCTTTAATGGGGAGTTTGTCTCTACAGAATACCCTACAGCTACTTAAGAGCATTAAGTGAAATACATGTCCACTGAAGAATTTTCACCTTTGGAGAATGAATATCTTCATTGTCATGATAAAAAAATGCCCAATAATGCAGGGAATGAGGAGAGAGTAGCATCTTCAGTTTCATATTTTTTGTATTATATTACATAGTGGTGTATGAATTGATGACAACGTTGACAAATCACAACACTCTCACACCTTCAGCACTCATTCATCTATAGAAGAGCTTTACTACCACTGAACATCACTGTGGGAACCAGACATTTCTCACTGTACTCCTCCTCTAGCAACACCAGAACGTTTTGGATGCTTTTGGATTTGAAATGATTGACTTGGTCTCTTGAGACCAGAGTATGGATTCCCAGAAGCCTATATTTTGTAAATATGATCGTTGGAAGAGGTTAAATCAGTTTATTGTGCTTTGGGTAAAGCAGGGACTTCTAGTGGGGACAACAACCAGGCATGTCACTTGTGCAAGCTGTGTCATACTCTGTAAGATAAAGTGTCACTCTTTTCATTGCTTTTGCTGACTCTGAGACACGTGCGTGGTATTTCTTTGCCTCTTTTCTAGCAAAAATTCACTTATCACTAACTGAAAACTTAAAGTGAAGACCTGATTATTTCAATAGCCTTGTCACAAGTCCACTGTTAAATGTTGGTGCTACTTCTGCTGTATTTTCACACTTAAAACAATAATTTGGTATTCCTCTTGTACCACTAGCCTTTTTTACACTAAGAAATAAATCATCTGGCAGTTCTCTCTCAAGTGGTTCTCAAGTGGTTCAAGTCTGAGTATGATTCGGTAGACTATAAAACACTTAACTTTCAGGAAATTACCTGTTTGGTTCAATATGGTGATCAAAAAGCCTTAAACCTACACTTTTTTTGTTTGTTTTGTTTTTTAAGTTTTATTTAGTAACTTTCAGGAGGGTGTACTCAATTTTGCAACACAACATTTTATCACTTTGATAAGAAAATCTTATTTTACGGAATAATTTTGACATTCGTCTTTGGTAATTGATCAAGCAGGCTTGTTGGAACATTATATCTCCAAAGAACCCTAACATGTCTTCTAAGTAAAGAGTAATTGCTGAATTTGTTAAATTTCAGAGGGGGTGTACTCATTTATGCTGTGCACTGTATATATATATATATATATATATATATAATATATATATATATATATTTCTAGTAATTTTTGTACCAAAAATTAAAGTTTTAATTTAGCTGAAAACCAAAACCAAAAATAGTCAGTTGAATCAAGTAATTAATCACATTTTTTAAAATAATCAACACATACAAAAAAACAGTGTTGTATATAAACATAATTTTTACTATAACCCTACTGATATCATTATGTTTGTACTGCAATTCTTTGTTGAAATATAAACATTTAAACTGTGGCTGTAATAACTTGTTGACAGATTTATTCAAACATACAGTAAATATTTACTTTTAAGTAAAGTAAAAATAAATTAAAATGTAAAAAAACCTGCATATTGTTTTATTAAAAACCTTATTTTGAAAGTTATTTTCATAGCTAACTAACAAGCTATAAACATTAAATGACTTTCCTGAGGTAAATGTAACGTTACGTTATGTGACTTTACAAACTGTTTTATTGACATCTTTGATTTGCGATAGGGATCAAGATTTTTTTAATGTTTTTTTTAAAGAAGTTTCTTATGCTCATTATCAAGGTTGCACTTACTTGATCAAAATTCCAGAAAAAACTGTAATATTGTGAAATATTATTTCAATGTAAAATAACTGTTTTCTATGGGAATCTATTTAAAAATTGCAAACTTGTAAAAAATTTAATTTAGTCCCGTGATGATCATTCTAATATGGTGATTTATTATCAATGTTAAAACAGGGTTCCCACTCTAAGCCAAATGTCAAATTCCCTGACTTTTCCCTGACTTTCACTGATTAAAAAGCTGAATTTCCATGACCTATAATGAACGGATCCATCCATTTGCAAGCTTTATTTACTTGTTTACAGACGTTTTTAGTATAAAACTGTGGAAACCCGTTTCTGCCACTAAATAAAAAAAGAGATGAAGATAAAACATGCAATTCTGACTTTATAACTCGCAACTGCAACTTTTTATCTCACAATTCTGACTTTATTTCTCAGAATTCCGAGTTTATATCTCACATTTCAAGAGAAAAAAGTCTTTTAAGAATTTTAAGATAACAAGTCACAATAACCTTTTTTATTTTTTATTTAGTGGTGGAAGCTGGCTTTTTCTGTATTATTTCTACACAAATTAATTTATGTTTTTTATGATTTCAGGGGTTAAACAATCTGAAGGATTTTCTGTTTGTAATCAAGTTCATCATTCAATTTTTTCTTCACATTTAGTTTTTGCTTTTCACACCCAGTCTTTGAAGTGGTCATTGTATAGCCAAAGCTCTTGAAATGTACATTTTCCTGGCATGTTTGGCTTAGTTATCAGGTACAGCCTGATGACTGCATTTGACTTAAGTGATTGTCAGTTGACGTGCGGAAAGGGAATAAAACGGCACTGAAAAATAGCCTAACCATAAAGAGAAAAAAAAAAAAAAAAGTGTAAAACAATGCGATAAAAAAAAAAACGGCATAGAGAAATTACATTTTAATAAATAGAAATAAAAATTTAAAGCAACAAACAAAAATCCCTGATATTCCATGACTTGGACCAAAAAAATATTAAATTCCCTGACTTTCAATGACTGGAACAGATCTTTTAAAATTCCATGATATTCCAGAAATTCCATGACCCGTGGAAACCCTGTTAAAAGCAATTGTGCAGCTTAATATTTTGTTGAATCCTGTGATACTTTTTTCGGGATTCTTTAATAAATAAAACGTTAAAAAGAACAGCATTTATTTAATATATAAATCTTTTCTAACAATATAAACTACCATTTCAAAGTTTGTGGTCAGTAAATTATTTTTTTTTTTTTGAAAGAAAGTAATATTTTTATTTACCAAGGATGTGTTAAATTTATAAAAAAATGATAGCAAAGACGCGTAGTGTTAGAAAAGATTTCTACTTTGAATACTTGCTGTATTTTTGTACTTTTTATTCATCAAAGAATGCTAAAAAAAAGATTTAAAAAAAATAAGCAGCACAACTGTTTTCAACATTGATAATAAAACAGAATATTAGAATGATTTCTGAAGGATTCATAATGGCTGGTGAATATGCAGCTTTACATCACATAAATTATATTTTAAAATCTAAATATTTTAAACTGTAATAATATTTTACAATATTACAGATTTTTTTATATATTTTTAAACAAGTAAATGCAGCCTTGATAAGCATGAGAGAATTCTTTAAAAAACATTTAAAATCTTTTCCCCAAACTTTTCAACCACAGTGTACATTCTGATTTTAATTTGTGTTTATTTTGTGCTATAACTAGTAGTAAAGAGAAGGAGATCATCAGTTCATGTGTGCTTTGCACTGCTGCTTGAACGTTTTTGGCTACAGCGATCCATCACGCCACATTAAAGAGTGTTAAAATGAAATTTATAGTTTAAATTCCATGACCAAATTGACCGGTAGCCTAGTGGGCAGTATGTCAAGATTTAGCGCTGTTGTGCTTCAGCTGTCCCGAGTTCGAGTCCTGATTCATGGACCTCCCCCCAACTGTCCTAACAAAATAAAGGTGAAAAAAGGCAAAAGTAAACCTTTAAAAAACAAAACTGTATTTATCTGTCCTGTACTGTATATTATATGACTTATATGAGGTTAATAATTTTAAAATAAAGATTTGTCAAGCCAACAGCCAAAGTTGGTCAACTTTTTCGAGTTGAAGCAAAACAGATTTGTTTTCATTTCATAGATGGAAGGTATGATTAACTCTTACTTTCAAGCTCTTATTGCTCCCCCATACCTGCATCTGAAGAAGTAAGCCCTTGTAAAATGTTTATTGACACATCAATCATTATGGTGGCACATCCTTGAGTCTCTGTACAGCTGGATGGGCACAAAGCTGAGAGTGACTCAAACAAAAACCAGACTGTCCAGTTGTCTGTAAAAACAGTCCTCGTTCTGTCGGAAAGCCCTTAGGATTTTATGTCAAAACGTAACAGGGGAACTGAAGCAGAGCAGAGCAGAACTCAAAATCACTATACGGAACTATAATCTTGTTTAATCTAATGTATTGGAGATAAGCCATAATGACAAGGAACTGCACAAAAGCACAAAAACAAAATGCAGGCTTAATCTATATTGTTTGCAAAGTGAGCTCATTATTAGAATCTTGACGTTTACATTCATTTGACCTTAATTTTAATACCATAGTATTATTCATTTTCAGTATAATGAAGCAGAAGCTGCTAAATCATATAGAGAAGGACTTAGTAAGCAGGAAAGGGTTTAGTAGTTTTGACAAACTAAAGTTAATAGGTGGTAAAGATGCGTACAGGCAGTTTTAATTAAACCTAATATTTCACCTAACCAGAAATTATAAGATCAAACACAAATAATTAGGGCTGTCAAATGATTAATCATGATTAATCGCATCCAAAATAAAAGTTTATGTTTACACGCTATATGTCTGTGTACTGTGTATATTTATTATGTATATATAAATACAAGCATATTCATGTATATATTCAGGAAAAATATTTTAGATTTATATATAAAATATTTATATTTATTTATAATCTAAATTGTATACAGGTGTAAATGTATATACATATAAATTTGTTTTTAATTATATACATGTATGTGTGTGTTTTTATATATACACAATGAATATACAGAGTAAACACACACATATAGTATGTAAACATAAACTTTTATTTTGGATGTGATTAATCGCGATTAATCGTTTGACAGCCCTACAAATAATGTCTTGCCCTGGAAATCCTGGTTCAGTCTGGCCAACCACAAAAGCATTTTCGAAAAAAAAAAAAATATTTTGCACTCTTCTCCTTGATTTGTTATTACTTTTGGCAGTCTGTAGTACTCCAAATGTTTACTCCAACCAATTAGTACAGCCCAAAACATGATAATAATTAATCATTTTCAGCAACAATAATCAGCAAAATATGCAAGTTTTGTTCGGTTCACTGGCATTGTTTACGTTCAGTGCCAACAATATGGCCGACTGATGACACTTTCTGAAAACACTATATTTTGCTTCTTGTTTTTTTGTTAAAAGCAAAATTCATACCGTTTGCATAATTCATATCGATTTACCATTTTAACTGGTATATTGGCCAGCACTAATCCATCTGTTCAGTTAGTTGACAGGCCTGTAGATCCACAATGCAATGATGTGCTTGTACAGCTGATACATAGTATGGTTTTGTTTATAATCGTTGAAAACCAGTTCTGGCCACCTAATACTAACAAGGCATGTTAGAAATGTGAACATGGAATTCTTTGATTTCCTGCTAAAGCAAATCTGCCTTAAATTTTCAAGTTTAGCATAGCTTGGCAGCACATAAAGAGATTACAACTGCACATTGGCCAGGGTTTATCAAACCTTCTCTGATTAATTCAGTGGAATAATTGTTTTCCCAAGGCCTAGAGAGTTATTGTGCTGTTGTGGACTGGAGTAAAGGTGGAAATGATTTGGCAGAATTGCAATTTACATGCAGATCTCCACTCTAAGCTTGTGGTGAACTTGTAGAAAGTGTCGTTGTACAAATACGAGGCAAGTAAATCTTGAATGCGATGCTCTGTGGTTAACCAGCATTATTTCAGTGAGCATCCATCATGCATAACTTTGAAAGGCTGGCTGCCTCTGGGGCCGGAATGTTCTCTGAAATCACCTGCTCTCTTCTGGTTTGCTTTTTCTCAGGCTGCAGGAGAGAAGGCGGAGCTCTGTGGTCGTTAGTCTTCCTGGATTGGATGTTTCCCCTGGAGATTTGTTCGTGTCCAATGGCGCAGCTGATATTTTAAATAAATCAGCCTATTCTGGTTAGTCATGCCTCAATATCATGACTCTGGGTTTGATACAGTTTGCTAACATATACTAAGTTTTATTGCACTTTCCCACAGACACTAAGAAATCAAAGTGGCCCTTCTCAAGGCGTAACACAGTAAGTGCAAATATTCCCATATTTTAACATTTCAATGCCATCATGCAGATATCTCTTCTGTGACGTTTTGATCTGGTGCCAGTTCTGTGGTTGTTGCCATCTGCAGATACTGTTGTTGTACTAATGTTGTAATTTCAGATGCTTTGGATGATATCTAGCACATAGTGTTCACTGACCCACTTTGAGCGAAATCAGATTTGGATGCACGCATCCCCTTCCCCCAATCAATTCCATTAACAGTAAACAACAACAAAACGGGCATGTCTAACAGAGCTCAAACATGTCGTGCTATGCAATGCGCTCCACAGTTTGTGCTCAAACACAAAGAAACCTGTTGAGGGCAGGGCGCTGTGATGTTGAATAAATGTGAGTGGTGTTTTCCAGCAGACAAAAGGGAAGACTCACAGCGCAGCTGACATTGACAAGTGCCTGGCTGGCATTCAGATCCAGGAATGGCGAGACACAGAGTTTCAGACATATAAGGTACGAGTTCATAACTGCTATCAGTTCAAAACCCTCTAAGACAAGTACATTAGTTTTTATTCATGTCCCATTAAAAGTCCAACTTTTGATGATATGCCATACTTTCCCAGATTATTGCTTTACATTAAAGGGTACATAACATACACAGTTTCACCTAATCTCATGTTAATCCTGAGTACCTATAGAGTAGTAATGTATCCTTAAAAGTAGTTTTATTATATTTTTAAAAGAAAAATACAGCTTTCCGATTTTCTCTGTAAAAAGCCGAACTTCTGGAGGCGCGCCGTGGGCGGAGCTAAGTTTGACGATCACTTGCGTTGGGATTGCCAATAAAACAGACATTTGATGTTGTTTCACTTACCATCTGCAGTTCTGAATCATTACCGGGATCTTTTATAGCTGGGACCACTCCATCTTTCAGTATCAAACAATGTGCAAATCCAGCGTCGAACTGGTCCTCGTATATAAAACATTCACTTGCTAAACTCCATTGCTGCCCCGGAAAAAGGAACTGCATCCACTGTTCATGTAACGCTGGGTTCTTCAGGAAGCTGAGCAAAGTTATCTTTGCCTTACAACCATAACCACACTTCTTTAGAGACTTTCTTCCCGAATGAATCCCTTGCAGAGTGCAGCTGAATTAAGCACGTTGATGGCGAGCTCTTTCTCATGGTCTGGCTGACGTTATCGCGGGCGCCACGGACACGCTTTTCCGTGATAAATGCTCATATAAGGAGTTCCACCACCAGATTACGTCATTAATGCCACGATCGAAAAAAATCAGCTGAAACTTGTACCAACCCGGAAGTAAGATTTTCGTCAAAGAAATTCTCTGTCATTTGTCCAAATTATTATTTTAAACTTTGGCCATGTTTAGCATGAGAATCCAACTCTTTAACACTGTAAACAACTCTGAATATACGAAACACCTTTGTACCCCCCCTTTAAGTGATTAAATATCCATAAATCAGAAAATACTGTCAGAAAAAAAAGAGAAATATTTTCACCAGACTTTTACGAATAAATTGTTGCAAAAAAACAGGCAGATGATACCTGTAGAACCCCTCTATTAAAAACGTAAGAATACTGAAATTCTAAAGTTTTGTGTATGTACATTAAGTGCTAGTAAAGTGGATATTTATGGTTCAGTACATAAGAAAAAACTCATTTTGAGAAAGTGGCCTTTAAAGATATATATTGTAATTGACATCTACAGATGCATATGGAAGTATGGAAGCCAATTTCTGCCACTGAATAAAAAATAAAATAAGGTTATTGCGACTTCATATCTCTCAATTGTGACTTTATATATCTCGCAGATCTGACTTTATCTCACAATTCTGACTATAACTCGCAATTGCAAATTCATGTCATGCAATTTTGACAGTTTTTCTCGCAATTGCTACTTTATATCTTGCAATTCTGAGTTTATAACACGCAATTGCGACTTTATATCTTGAATTTTTACTTCATAACTTGCAACTGCAAGTTTATATTACACAATTTAAACTTTTTTCTCACAATTGCAATTTTTTTTTTTATCTCAGTTCTGACTTTGTAACTCGCAGTTGATATCTCACAATTCTGACTTTATAACTTGCAATTGCACCTTTTTATTTCACAATTCACTTTTTTTTTATTCCAATTGTGAGGTTATATCACAATTTATAACTTAATAAATTTATAACTTAATACACTTAAAAAATTTACAATTTTGAAAAAAAAAAATTGCGTGATAAAGTTTTATCAATGGTGAGAAAAGAAGTCAGAATTGTGACAAAAAGTTGCAATTGCAAGGAAAAAAAATATTATAACACAACTACGTTAACTTTTTTCCTCGCAATTTTGACTATAACTGATATTTTAAAATTGTGCAGAAAAAAAGTCAGAATTGTTAGTTTGTATCTCATATTCTGAGAAAAAAAAAGTCAGAATTGTGAGATAAAGTGTTGCAATAACCTTTTTTTCTTTTTTATTCAGTGTGGGAAACAGGCTTCCATACTAAAGTGCAACAAAATATGCACATAACATAAATGTACTTATGTTTCCACTAGTCTGAAATGACAAAATCTGTTTTTGCCTGTTATGTCATGCCTGAAGGAATCAATTTTCTCTTTTGTTTTTCAGGATATGTCTTTGGAGGACTTTTTGAGTGGTCGCTCTGAACTGGGAGCAGCAGAGAATCCAAAAGCCTACCGTAAACAGGAAGCCATTTGGGAATTTTTCACAAGTGAATGTGTCTACTTCCTTGATCAGCTTATGGTTTTAAAAGAGGTGTGAACACAATGTCTTCAGAATTATGGAATGACATGTCCTCTGGTAACAGAGACAAACAGAGTTTTAGCTACTGTATATCGCATGGTTTCAGTAGCTGAAATTTAAGCAAACTATTATGCTAACAGATCATTTAATCACTTCGTAACAATAGTGCTTACATGTGTTTGCTTTTGTTCTGCCTGTAGGTGTTTTTGACCACACTATCAGACTTGCAGATGAGAGAGTGCCTTCAGGACATTGACTCCTGGGGGCTCTTTGCAAATCTCAATGAGCTCTGTTTGGTAAGACTTCAGTTATAGAAACTGCCTGTTTTACAGTTTTTCTTTGTGTTCTGGTTTAGAATATAAAACATTGTTCTCAGTTTGTTTCTTACTGTATTGCAGGTTAGCTTCGGCTTCCTTACTAGTCTCTTGCGTGTTATTAAGGAGATGTGGACCAATCCAGACAGCTATAGTACTCAATCTCTTCTTGAACTCCTAAAAAAGGTAAGATACCATAGGTTGACATGAAGTATTTTTAGCTTACCAAGACTGCATTTGTTGAATCACAGTGACATTACAGTAAATGAGTAGCTACTAATTTATTCCTGTGATGGCACAGCTGAATTTTCAGCATCTATTACTGTGTAGTATTACTTCAGTGTCATATGATCTTTTAGAAATCATTTTAATATGCTGATCCAGTGCTATTAATGCTGAAACTCATACAATGTTAAAAAAAAAAAAAAAAAGCTCATAAAAATGTAGAGTCACGGTCAGTGACTCTTAAACATAATGTATAACTGCCCAAACGTACATGAGATCTGACCACTGAGCCATTTGTGCTTACAGAATATATTATACAGGCATTTAGCAAATGATTGTTCTAGAAAAACTGAACACCATTAAACATTTGTTCCTTATTTGCTGAAAGATAACGACATTTTCTCTATTCTCCATTGTTCTCTTCTGATTCCTCTCCCATATTGACTGTTGACTTTGCAGGCGTTTGGCGAGAGCATTTGCCATTGTCTACAGAAATACTGCCTGAATTACAGTACGGCCATCCTTTATCTGGACAGCCTGAAGCTCAGAGAGGACTTTGGCTCTTTCGTGAAGGTAACTGTGGCAAGCGTGATTTGACATGGTAAATCAGGGCTTGGTCTCAATCCTGACAAGATCTAGGGAACAGGGCAAACATTACCATGCGAAGTTCACGCCACTGTTGGGTGGTTGTCAGGGACTGTTGTTTTTCATGCAGGAACACCGTGACCAGCCTACTGGAGTGTTGACTCAGCTACTTTCCCTTTCTTACATCATCAGCTCTTGCCGAGTATTGTTCCCTGTTGTATTCTTAAGCTGTCACCACATCAATTTTGCCCTGTCACTTCTAGCTAGGGATTTGGTTTGTCAGTTGACTGTGTACTGATTTTGATTTTAACATAAAGTATCTCTTCTAATCCTTCACTCTTTCTTCCATCCAGTGGTGTGAACGAAACGAGCAGTGCCGCAGGCTGCAGTTGAAGGATCTGCTGGTGGCTCCTCTGCAGAGATTTACACGGTACCCTCTGCTGTTGAAAAACATAGGGAAGAAGAGTTGCTCGGAGGCAGAAGAGAACACCATACAGAACATTGTGGAGATCGTTGACAGAGCTATCTGTAAGTTGGTTGCATTACTTTGTGACAGATGAAAGTACAGATGCACTGATATAAAAATGCTAGCCAGTACCGATAAGCAGAGAATTCATTTCCTGTTTTATCACAGCTGAGAACTTTGGAAGCTTGTTTCCACTACAGGATAAAAAAAATCCTACAAGACTTTTATCCTCACAATTATTAGGAAAATAGTCTGAATTGCATAATATAAACTTGCAATTCTAAATAACAAAAAAAGTCTGAATTGTGAGATATAAACTTGCAGTTGTGAGACAAAATCATCTTTTTTTTATTTTGTGGCAGCTCTGTATCAAACTGATAATTGGGCAATATTACAATGATATGCCATTGTTTTCTAAATAAATGTAAAAATCTTTTTAAATGCTACAAGTGAATTTAGACATCAAAACATTACATCTATGGTCTGAAATTTATGGAAGCCCATTTCTGCCACTGACTAAAAAATGAAAAATAATTTTCTTGCAATTGCAGGTGTACATCTAGCAATTCAGAGTTTTTTCCTCAGAATTGTGAGATGTAAACTCTCAATTCTGAGAAATAAACTCAAAGTAAAATTCTGAGAACATATGTCTTTTTTGTTTTACCCCTTAAAATGGGACTTTATAACTTACAATTGTGAGAAAAAAAGTCAGCATTGCGAGATATAAACTCGCATTTGTGGATTTTTTTTTTTTTTTTGCTATTCTAACTTTATAATTTGTTGTGTAATTCTTAGAAAAAAAGAAGAATTGCGTGATATAAACTCGCAATTTCGACATTTATACCTCGCAATTGACCTATCAGTAAGCCCCACCCCTAGAATGCAGATAAGCCAATGGCAGCTGAGTATCAGCTGCACAGAGATGGAACTCAGACATCTGTAGGTTTCAGTGCCATAGAGAAACATTGATCCAAAGCTTTTGTTGTTTTAATGGTGTTTATGCTACAAAAATAATAAAACGATGTGCCTGAGGGATCTGTAACACTGATTCCAGTTATCCTGAGAGGATTGGCAATGAAATTTATTTTATTATTTAGCGTTTATTTTCTGGTTGTCATACTCTCATTAAGTGGCCTTTTTCATCTGTTCAAGCAGTTAATGTCTGTAAATATCGTTAATATCTCTGGCTAAAACTAGCTAACATTAAAATTAGTGAGTTCATGCTAATGTACAAACCTCAGCTAACTATTCTCACGTCATGTACAGTGTAGGTCAAAAACACATAAACGAAGGTCTACATTTCAGTGCCTCTCCATATTAAACTGGTTAAATGTAAAATAATTAATCTTACACTGCGGTGCATGAACAGTGTTGATCCTGGATGTTGTCACCTGCAAACGTGATGACCGAAACATGAGATTTCCTCCGTTTGCATTGCGATCCGTAAACCCTCGATTTCAAATGAATCATGTTACCATATTTATTTTTAAATCATTTATATATCCCACCATGGCGTATTAAAGCCCTACTTGAATGCTCCTCGACAAGAGGTGGTCCTTCTGTGTTCAAAATGGATCAAAAACATTTTCGGACAAGGTTTTCACACTGACAGCTGTCATTGTAAGACAGTGGGGAACTCTGTTTGTTTGTCCGAGGCAGCAACAGTAACTAAGGGGGGCAGGGCTTACCAGTAGGTCAATTGTAAGTTTATGTCACGCAATTATGAGAAAAAAAAGTTGCAATTGCGAGTTTGTCACACAATTCTTGGAAAAAAGTCAGAATTGCGAGTTTATATCACACATTCTTTATAACTCGCAACTGTGAGTTTGTATCGTGCATTTCTGAGGAAAAAAGTCAGAATTGTAAGATAAAAAGCCGCAATAACATTTTTTACTTTTTAATTCAGTGGCGGAAACAAGCTTCCATAGAAAATGGATATTCATTTTGACATAACATTTAACAGTGTTATTAATTGAATAGTTAGTTGGTATTATATGATATCAAAAGTACATTAATTGTAAAAATAGGCTAAATAAACATCCAATATAAAATATAAAATCTCAAGTATATGCTACGAGTATTTTTTTTTACGATAGAAAAATTGGTTTTCACTTTCTGCAGTTATTGTGACTGATAAGCTTGGTTTCTCAGATGAGGACACTTTGATCTCGTTTGGGTAAAACAATCACGTCAAACCTGGTGACAAGTGACTTTTCCTGTTCTCTGACTGCCTTCATGGGGAAGCTGTTTGCGAGGCGTGTAGTGACAGCCGCTGTGAGAACGATATGCACTGACTCCGTGAAAGACAGAGCTATTTTTGCCTCAGAGATGTGAACCAAAACAGCTGAAAGTATGCCGTTTTAGTAGGCCATGAAAACGTTACGTTTTTATTTGCATGGCGTGTAAAAGCCTAGTAATCTTTTTATGAAGCATTACACAGGCTGTCATAAACCGATTATGTGTTTATCAAGAACCCTCTTTTGATAAGGAAATGAGTTTAATACATACATTCCCAGTAGCCCTGTCATTTGTTAAAATATTTTTGTTTACAATATTTCTAAATAAAAGTTGTTTTAATTTATATTTATTAAATTATACTGTAGTTTAATTTACTAAGACTATGAAGGTAATGACTATGTATATTTTAGTAGTGATACAAGATTTTGCTGATGACACAAACAACAAAATAGGGTCCTATTTTTAGTAATATTAAAGGGCAGAACATCTTATTTTACAACAAATATTCTAGCGACTCACTCTTTGTGATGGTAATCACATTTTTTCTCTTATAGCAAGCTAGCTGGCATTCCTTTAACTTTTAACAAAAATACAGTGAAATTGGCTGTTATGAATTTAATAATATTCTCTACAACGCTTGAGGTGATAATAATGATCGCACCTGCCGGCCTGCCTTGACTTGTTGACCTGCTCTGGGGCTGATTTATGGCTAGACAGACTTGAAATGATTAATAGGCTAATCTTCTATACAAAAGCAGTTTCTTTTTTAATTCAAAACATTCCAAGATGGCAGCAGCTCATTCAACACACTTTATGGCACAGTTCCCATAACCAATATAAGGGTGTGTGTGTACAACTTTTCTTGATGACTTTAGTGCAATTAAAACAAGTCTATGAAGAGTTGTCAGATGGGTGTGGGGTTCAAACAACATGATTGTGTCACTGCTGATGAAAGAGCCTGTACTTGGAACGCAGTAGGAAGAATCTAGCATTAAAATACAGTCGATTGTCTCCAACTGCACGACCAAAAACAGGATCTGTGGTTTTACAAAAGCAGTAATGTTTGTTTGGGGAGGTGTGGATGAACGCGCTAACCTTTTCGTAGCTAACCGTCTTTGTGTAGGCTGATGATAGAATAGAGTTCCCACCCAAATCTCTCTCGGTGTGTCTCTACAGATGATCTTGAAGGAAAAGTAAAGTGGTTGGACAACTACCAGAAGGTGAAACAGCTGAAGGAAGCTCTGGTGTGGCTTCCCGTGTGGGAGCGAGACAAGAGGGCGAATGTTCCTGAGGTCTATGTCAAAATCTGTATCTTTAAGCATGTTATTCTTAACAACATGTAAATTTTAGTTTTATTTTGACTGTATTTATAGAGATTTCTAAGCTGTGCATGTTTGATCCTTCACAGAATCTGAAGCACTTGCTGAAAGCTGTAACTCTGGAGAACCTGGTGTCTCACCGTAGTCTTCTGCATGATGGGAAACTTGTTCTCATAGGTTAGATGGATAAAAAAAAAAAAAAAATCTCTTATGCTTTTATCATGGCCTTGTTGTGTATCTTACATTGTCTTCTTTTGCATGCAGAAAATGCAAAGATGCATGAGGTCTACTTATTTCTCTTCAACGAATTCCTTCTAATCACGAAGATCAAGCGAAGCAAAAAGGTATGGTTTTTGATTATTATACAGATTCAAGGAGAGTGACTATTGTTTGTTGTTGTTATTATTGTAAAAGGTTTAGCAGCCCTGGTTCTGTTGACATAAATCAAAGCATGGGTGACGCACCATAACGTGTGACCGTGATGTGAAAATAGATTTGTTGATTCTGTCTGGGAGTGATTATTGATTCAAGCCATTACTCCATTTTACACGCTAAGGTTGAATAGCGATCAGATGATAGTACTGTACTGACTACTGTAAATTCAGATTAGAAGTTAAATATATTTCTATAAATATATTTAAACTTATATGCTGTTAAATTTACAATAAAAGATATTTTGCAAAATAATAATGCTAAAAAAGTTTTTAAAGTCTCTTCTGCTCACACAGCCTGCATTTATTTGATCCAAAGTACAGCAAAAGCAGTAACATTTTTAAATATTTTTACAATGTTTTGAAGTAACTGATTTCTATTTGAATATATTTCAAAATGTCATTTATTTCTGTGATTTCAAATTTGAATTTTTAGCATTACTCCAGTCACATGAACCTTTAGAAATCATTCTAATATTCTGATTTGCTGCTCAAAAAAAACATTCTATGAATAGAAAGTTCTAAGAACAGCATTTTTCTGAAATAAAAAGCTTTTGTAACATTATAAATGTCTATATCATCACTTTTAATCAATTTAAAGCATCCTTGCTAAATAAGTGTATAATGTTACAAAAGCTTTATATTTCAGATAAATGCTGATCTTTGAATCTTTCTATTAATCAAAGAATCCTTTTTTTATTTTATTTAAAAAAAATGTTTTAAATATTGATGATAATAATAATAATAATAATAATAAATGTTTCTTGAACAGCAAATCAGCATATTAAAATGATTTCTGAAGGATCATGTGACACTGAAGTCTGGAGTAATGATGCTAAAAATTCAGCTTTTAAATAATTGTACAACTTATTCAAATAGAAAATAGTTATTTAATTTTTTCGAAATTGATCTGTTTTTGCTGTATTTTGGATCAAATAAATGCAGGCTTGGTGAGCATAAGAGACATCTTTAAAAACATTATAAATCTTACTGTTCAAAAACTTGACTGGTAGTGTATATATTAAATACATGCAGTTCTTTTAAACTTTGTATTCAGCAAAAGTATCCTGAAAAAATGGTCTTCACAAAATTATTAAGCAGCACAACTGTTTTCAACATTTATAATAATAAATGTTTCTTAGCAAATCAGCATATTAGAATGACTTCTGAAGAATCACTAATCATATTTCACAATATTTGTGTTTTTATTTTATTGTAGCTGTCATGAATATAAGATACTTCTTTTAAAACAATCTTAAAACAAAATTTGCCACCTTTAATTTACCTCTTTTGACTGGTAGTGCACAGACTAGAGTAATTAAAATGTCTTTTAATGATAGAAAATATAATAAAATACAAACAAACAAAAATATGATTAAGTGTTTATAGCAATATAATAACTTTTGGTCTCATTCTTTTTTTTTAAAATATTGCTTTAATTTAATTTAACATTAGTTAACATTTAAAGGAATAGTTCACACAAAAATGAAAATGCCCCCATGATTTACTCACCCTCAAACCATCCTAGGTGTATATGACTTTCTTCTTCCAGACTAACACAGTCGGAGTTATTTTAAAATTTATCCTGGCTCTTCCAAGCTGTATAATGGTGGTGGATAGTGACTGTTATTTTGAAGCTCCAAAAAGGGCATATATCCATCATAAAACTAACCCATAGGCCTCCGGGGGGTTAACACATGTCTTCTGAAGTGGATTCATGAGTTTTCATAACAAAAACATTTCTATTTTTAAAATTACGACTGCGGCTTACGTCATACATCATACGTCGAGTCAGAGGTCAGCGAAGAAGCCAAAACTCAACTGCCGTTGCCTGAAGTCAGTGATTTGAGTTTATAATATTAAAAGTAGAAATCATGTTTGTCATAAAAACTGATGGATCTACTTCAAAGGACATGTGTTAACCCCCCGGAGGTGTATGGGTTAGTATTACAACGGATATATGTGCTTTTTGGAGCTTCAAAATAACAGCCACTATCCACCACCATTTTATAACGCTTGGAAAAGCCAGGATAAATTTGAAAACAACTCCGACTGTGTTAGTCTGGAAGAAGAAAGTCATATACACCTACGATGGCTTGAGGGTAAGTAAATCATGGGGTAATTTTCATTTTTGGGTGAACTATTTCTTTAATGTGGATTTAAATAATATAGCATCCAGGTCTGATGTGGAAGGGCCACTTTTTAGTCCAGTCCCATTCTAAACTTCTAAAATGTTTAAATATTTTCTTTCACTTGGAAATCCAGCACAATACAGAAGTAAAATAGGTTTCCAATGCCGTTTACGGTTTCTTTTTTGAATAACTATTAAACCGGCTAATATCATAGGCTTGTATTTTTGTATTGCAGAAGTCTGGCGTGATAGAGTCGAATCCCCTGCGTCCGGCTGCGGGCCAAGAGCTTGGGCTCTTATTACAGGAGAGCTGTAGTTTCATTGTCCTAGACCAGCCCATCTCTCTGGACCGCCTGCAGCTAAAAAACATAGACCAGCTCAACGCCACAGGTGCCAACAGCACGCACAGACATACCATGACGCACACTTTGGATTAAGATCATGTTGCAGTTGTTACGTAATTATTTACTAATCCAGACATTTCCATTGAGGATGGATCAGCTCATGTGTGATCAGCACTGATAATGATGTAGATACCAACAATGATGTTCTCACTCTTTGTCTCTGAATGTTTCAGCATCTGGTCTGCACAATTCCTTCATAATAATGCACCAGAATCGTTACCAGCAATGCATTGGAGTCTTCATTCTGCAAGCCCAGACTGAATCTATAAAGGTGAATATTTGACTTCCATTTCCACCCGAAACCTACAATTCACAGTCTTAACCAGTGCTGACATGTCAAACATCATCAGGTTGTTTAGTATTAATGTTAATTTGGCATGACATTACATTTTATGTTCTTAGCAGATGCTTTCTCTTTCTATTCATTATGGAAAAACGTGTGGAAGCACAACTGTTTTCAATATTGATAACAGGAAATCTTGAGCAGCAAATCTGCATATTAGAATGATTTCTGAAAGATCATGTGACACTGAAGACTGGAGTAAATTCAGCTTCGCACAGGGATAAATTACATTTTAAAATATATTAAAATAGAAAACGGTTATTTTAATTTGTAATAATATTTTACAGTATTTCTGTATTTTTTTTATCAGATAAATGCAGTCTTGTTGTATATTTAGGCTGTATATTTTGTGTGTTTCAGAAAGCGTGGGTGTCGGAGATTGAGGATGCCATCAATTCCCTGCTGAAGAAGGACTGTCAGCAGCTGCGGGTCAATAACTCTTTTCTGGAGTCTTCACAGATTTAATTTATAAACAGACTTTCTAGAGAACTTCCCCGGAGTGCCAATGAACCACTACAGTGCACCAAGGCATCTTTTCAAGGAAAAGTTTGCCCAAAAATGAAAATTCTGTCATCATTTACTCACCTCGTGTCACTCCAAACCTGACGGGTTATGAGAATGTATGAGCTGTTCTTTTCCATACAGTACAATGAGACTGAAGCTGTCAAGCTCCATGAAAAGTATTGAAGTCCTCTATAGAACACACCTTTTGCAAAACGTCATTTTATGTCCTAGAAAGAAAATCATATAGGGGTTAAAAACAACATTTTTTGCATCACTGCTGTAGCAGTGGTAACACCAAGCAGTTTAAAGTTCCACATTTTTTCATTTTTGGAGAACAGAATGTTGCACGTTCCTAACGTAAGTACTGTAAAGATGCTTGAATTTGTGTGTCACAGAGTGTATTGTGGGGAAAGTTAAACGCTTACTTAGATAAAGAATCTACTGTATGTGTTGTAATACAGTGTGTAGGTTAGCAAAATTCAAATTTGTTTAAATTTAAATTTTCTTTAAAACAATATTATGCACTATATTGTTTTGTGAATAACTCGGTTGACCTTGAAAAATAAAATATTAAGTTGTTTTTATACATCATGAACAAAGTATTTCATTTTAGAGTGGTCATGAGCTGGCTTTTTTTGGTACTGTTCTCCGACGTCCATTTATAATGTTACCAAGATTTTTACCTCAAAAATATCACGATTTAGAAGTAATAGGCTATTTCCTGTCCAGTTTTCACCCCCATTGGAACGCTCCATTTGAATAAGTGTGGCGGATTGTAGTTGGAAGTAAACATCCACTGCTATGATTGGCATACAGTTCTGTATGTTTCACAGCCTATATCCTTCAAAGTGGTTTCAAGATGTGACGCATCATCAATCGGACAAATTGGCAGTGTGGAATGTAAACAATGCCACTAAACCAAACAAAACTTGCATATTTTGCTGATTATTGCTGCTGAAAATGGTCAATTATTGTCATGTTTTGTGTTTTACTAATCAGTCATACCAGGGAAAAACATTTACCCCCGGTTTCACAGACGAGGCTTAAGCCTAGTCCTAGACTAAAATGTAAGTTTGAGCTGTTTCAACTGAAAGAAACTTGCACTGACTGATCTAAAAATATATCATACTTTGTTTTGTCTCAAGATGCACAACAGTAATGTTTTTTTTTTTTTTTCTAAGTATGTTTATAAAATTACTTATGTCCTAATTGAACTATGGCCTAATCCTGGCTTTGTCTAAGCCCTGTCTGTGAAACCGGGCCTTAGAGTACTATAGACTGCTAAATATGCTAGAACAAATCAAGGAGAAGATTGCAAAAACTGTCTGAGGAACAAAATGCCTTTGTGGTTGACTGAACCCAGATTTCCAGAATTTTGACAACATTTGTGTTTGTTCTTATTTCCGGTCAGGTAGGTGAAATATTGCTGATAATGCTAGTAACTTACATGTCTTTACCACCTATTAATTGTAGTTTGTCAAAATATATTATTTCGCTTCTCTATATGATTAAGCAAACTTCCACATGTAGTGAAGACACCATAAATTAGCACAATTCAGTAGTACATTAACCTAGCAATCCATGCTGTTGTTTCCATCCGATTATCTCCAATATGGCTGCGTATCCGGGTATCTCACCAAATCATCTAGATAAACACTGTTGTAATTTAGGTGAAAAACCTAAAACGATCTGTAATAACACAAAGTTACAGTTACTTATACTTGTGTGGTGCGATATTACTGTCGGATCCAATATAGTCTAGTTTCAATCTTTCTGAAAATCCCACGTCGAATTGTGCCTTGTTTGTAAACGAATCTGAGGTAAAAGTGAAAAGAATAAGAGACAAGTTGTTACTTAACTTACTGCGGTGTGGAACTTTGTTAAAAATAAAGTTCATCCACTCTTTCCTAATGCTGGGAGCAGAAGGAAGACAATGCAAATACTGGGTTTTCCACAACTTGACACTGCAGAGCATCTTGTTGTCTTTGAAGTTCGGAGCCATCTTTATCGTTTGGTTTCTGCAGACCTGCGTTTGACTCTTTCATTTCGCGCGAATCGGTGGGCGGGGCTAACAGGCAGTGACTTTTTTAAAACAATAAAAACAACATTAGCACACTAACAGTTTTTGGTGATTTTGAAGTAACACTGAAATAAAATATAAATATTAGATGAAATAAGTATTTTAATTAGTTGCCAATGCCAAAGATTTATTTTATTTTTTTTTAAACAAACCAATAAAAAGGACAAACGCACTCAACAAATCATCTGTTACATGTGCTCAGCAGGTTTCGTTAAGTTTTGAGATTTCCTTTAGGCTTTATAGGGTTTTGGGAAAAATTTGGACAGGCCCCTTTTTTAAACAACCCTGTTATAGCTTCCCAAAGGAACTTTTTTTTTCAACAATTTTTTTTTTTTTTTGATAATTATTGCAAATTAAACAATTTGATTGACAGCAGTGGTTCTAGAGGCAAAGTTGCCCTGAATGAGGAGACATATGATATGAATATCACGTGTATGTGCGAAAAAACTGCGCAATGGTTTACACCAAGGGTGCCCAACCCTGTTCCTGGAGATCTACCTTCCTGCAGAGTTCAGCTCCAACCCTGATCAAACACAGCAGAACCAACTAATTAGGATCTGAAAGAACACTTGATAATTACAGACTGGTGTGTTTGATCAGAGTTTAGGTTTAGGGTTGCAGGTTTTTCACAACAAAACCCGCCCAAATGCTACTTAAAACTAGCCCAAAAGTAGCCCAATCGCGTTTTGAGGGTGGTCCCCCGGTAAAAAAAAAGCGCTTCCAGGGGGTAAAATACACGTTTTTTAGTGAGGTTCCTCTGATAAAATTAGCATTCCAGGGGCTAAATATTACATTATTGGGGTTGCTTCAAACCACGGACATGAAAAACATCCCGCGGCAACAGTATAAAAGTAGCCCAATTCCGTGGGAAAACCAAGGACTTGGCAACACTGTCAGATTTGGAACTGAACTCTGCAGGAAAGTAGATCTCTAGGATCCCCGGTTTACACTCTTTAAAAACACGATATCACCCCCAGTGGCCGATTTATTTCAAATTTCTCACACACTCAAGGACCGCAAGTCAAACAGGCCCACTGAGTTTAGTTCCGATCGGCCTCCGTTAACCATGTCTAATAGGTGCTCAAACTTCATTGGCCAATGGCAGACATATGTTTTTAAGATACGCAAATCTCCCTAGACACTTGTGGCACTTTGGAAGAAGACCGTGCACAGTGATGTTCAAGTTGATAGGACAAATGGTTGCGTAGGTATAACCATTTTTACTGTTTTCCCTCTTAAAGCGGCACTAAGTGGCTAAGCTCCGCAATTTTTGTGAGCTTATACATAGGGGTTCTGAGTTTGGCAAAGATATTTCATTCCGTTCAGGAGTTATATAGGCATACAAAATACTAAAATAACACTGCGTGACACTGAAAGAAAATAGAAACAGCTAGTTTATTATTTACTCTTAAACATGATGGAAAATTAGAAAACATAATACCTCTGAACAGTTTTTCCCTCCATAACAACAAAACATCACGGGTGATAAAGTAATTCAGCTGTTCTTCATTTGAGTCAGGGCCTGAAATCACCTTCAGTATGAGATATTTTACACTTCTGCAAAATTGTTTTATTTACTTTTCAATATTTAGTGTATTCCGATTGGTTCTTCACAAATGAGCAGGAACCTGCTAAATGGGCTTGCATTCAGAAATGCACAAAGGTGACAGAAACAAACCTTGACATAAGGCACACAAACACATTACCACAACATGAATGTGAACACCCTGCTGTTCAGCACAGAAATATGAGTCAATCAATAACAATAATGCATGACAACCATATAACAGATACTGTTTTTAGTGAGTAGTGCTGATTCAAAAACCTACAAGTGATGCACTTTGCATATGCAGTCACAAATTAGCTTTATTTGCAAGCGACACAACCTGTTTTTCTTCTGAACACTTTGCTAATAATTACAGCATTGTAAATGGTTAGAGAAAACAGGAAGTGATGTCAAATGGAGGGTTTTGACCAGTTATATGGCACCGTTGCTGACTGTAGCACACATTTAATTCAAAATCAAGTTAAAGGGATATTCTATATATAATACTCAATTTTTTTTTAAATCAAGTCACATGACTGAGCTGGTGATGAGCGCATAACATCCTGAGAGTCTTCTGATTCTTCCTGGGTTACATACAAATCATTATGCACTATGCTGTTGAATCCATCTACTGACACACACAGGAAGTAATCAATACCTCAGAATCACACTGACAGCAAACAGTGCAAACTATTAAGCAGAGCAAAAACATCAGATTGTACAGTGAAGCATACTTTACAGCAGTTAGTTGAAGTGCACTCGCTCGCATGTAGCTCTACGCTAAGCGCTTACAATGACGCACACTGACACTTTCAGCTTTTAATACAAGAATAGTTCACCAAAGATTCAAATTCTGTCATTTATTCACCCTCATGTTGTTTCAAACCTCCATGACAGGACGATATTTTGAAAAATGTCAAAATGTCCATACAATGAAAGTCAATGGGGTCCAAAACAGCACTGACTTTCACTGTTTTAAGAAAAATAAAATGGAAGTCAAGGGGAACTGAAATGGTTTGATCATCAGCATTCTTCAAAATATCTTCTTTTGTGAAACATGTAAGGAGATATTTTGAAGAATGTTGGTAAATAAAGAGCTTTTAGTTTCCATGACTTCCATTGTATGGGCAATTTTGTTTTTGGTTATCAATATTCTTCAAAATATCTTTTGTGTTCTCTTAAATAAAGAAAGATACAAGATAAAAAAAAAATTGTAGTAAAGTATGACTGGTAACTAAAAGTAAAAGATATTTTGAAAAATGTCTTTTTTATCTGTACAATGAAAGTAAATGACCTTCACAATTTAAAAGAAAAATAAAACGGGAGTCAAAGGGAACTTGAATGGTTTGGTCACCTTCAAAATATCTTCTATTGTAATTTGCAAAACACAAAGAAAGCAAGATATAAAAGAAAATATTTTAAAGAATGTCTGTAAATAAAGAGTTTTGGTTCCCATTGACTTCCATTGTATGGCATTTTTTCAAGTTATCAGCATTTTTCAAAATATCTTTTGTGTTCTGTTAAACAAACAACAAAAACAAAACTTTGAAGTATGTTGGTAACTAAAATAATGTAACAAGAAATGTCGTTCTTTGTCCATACAATGAAAGTCAATGGAAAAAGGAATTGTTTTGGACCCCATTGACTTTCACTGTTTGAACAAAATAAGTCAATGGGAATTGAAATGGTTTGGTCAGCAACATTCTTCAAAATATATTCTGTTGTAATCTGCAAAACACACAAAGAAAGCAAGACATTTTTCCCTATAGACTTCCACTGTATAGACTTTTTTTTTTTGGTTATCAATATTTTTCAAAATATCCTTTGTGGTTTTGTTAAATAAACAAAAGAAAACAAAATATATTTTGAAGGATGCTGGTAACTAAAACAAGATATAAGATCATAGTTTGAAGAATGTTGGGAAATAAAGAATTTTGGTTCCCATTGACTTCCATTGTATAGACAATTTTTTATTTATTTATTTTTTTTGGTTAGAACTATGCTGGTAAGTAAAACTAAGAAACAAGACATCTTTAAAATGTATTTTTTTGGAATCTGCAAAACACACAAAGATATCTTTCTTCAAGATATCTTCTTTTGTGTTCTGCAAAACAAAGAAAATACAATATTTTAAAAAAGGTTTGGTGACTAAACCGTTTCGGTTCCCATTGACTTCCATTGTACGGACAAAAATTGTTCTCAACCTTCTTCAAAATATCTACATTTATATTCCGTTAAAAAAGTCAGTTAAATCAGTCATACAGGTTTGGAATGACATGAGGGTGAGTAAATGGCGACAGAATAAAATTTTTAGGTGAGTCTAAAGCCAAGTCTCAATGGCGTAGAAGCCATGAATGAGAGAAACCGCTCAAGTTGAAGAGAAATATAGCAGCTGATATTTTAAACACAATCAGCGGTCTGTCATTCATTTTCAATACACTAGCACAAAAACAATCACACCCAATGCACAGTTATTGCTTAAAAGCAGGGCACGTACATCCAACATGTACTAATTGATAAAAGAAACCAAAAAAAGACATATTTGTGTGCATCAATCTTAAAAGAATCACCAGCTTCTACTGGTGAGATTATGAACGCGAAACAAACGTCAAGTGTTTCATTTCAGACATAAGAGCAGCAAAGCAAGCATGTACGTTACACCCACAAACCTTATGTTAACATGCCCACACTGAATGACAAATGTTACAGCCTCCATAGAGTGACACTTATATCTGAATTATTCACATGTGCCTCTTTTCTCTGTACATTTACTTACAAATATGATATATCAAATAAGAACCCTGCGAACAGCTTTGGTTCTACTCAGATTCCTTCCCACTTCCGTCTCACTTAAATCTTTTAAAAGACGATATCAATGTAAAACTCAATCCTGAATGCCAAAGTTGCTGTACTTTAGCACAAAACTTCTGTAAGGAACTGATTTTTATATATTACAAATTTTACATAAGCGGTCGCTCCCTTTTGATTCCTCTGTGGCCCCGTAAGTGGCAAAGGCACTGGACAGATGAGAACAGCCGTTCTGGCCGGTTTAATCTGATTGGCAGCATTGAGTGACCACCATGACGTGCCGTTTCCTCTGTGGTCCCTGCAGCTTCTGCGTCCGGCCTCGGCTGGCCTCTCCTGGTTGCTCATGTTTCCCGGGGAGAGGTCAGGGCAAGCAGGGCGCAGAGTGCTGCAGGGGACGAGGTTGGGAGGGTGGACGATCAGCCCTGGAGTTCGTCAAAGCAGTTGTCACACACTCGGACAGGCTTTTTGGAGGAGGGCGTCAGGGCGTTGCGGGCAGAGCACTCAGCGCAGAAGATGTTGCCGCAGTGTCGACAGTGGTGCTAGGGGAATAGAGAGACACAGGGGTTGTGATTCAGGTCAGGTAGGGAAGTTAGGTTAATGTCACACTGATAGACAGAATGGAATGGATGAGACAAAGGTCAACTGGGATTGTTAGAGCTGGGTATCAGCACTGATTTCATCATTTTCATTTTCACGCTTTGATCTGGATTATTAATTATTCTGGTTATTTATATATTTCTGGCTCAAACTACTGTGTAACTATTTATGCACATCACTATGTATACATCTTATACAAGTGTTTCCATGCATGTATGTTTTTATATGAAAAAACAAAACAAAATGTGATCAGTAAAATAATGATGTTATATTACATTACATTCTATATCTTCTGCTATGCAGGTGAGGTATTTTAAATAAATAAATAAATAAATAGTATTATGAAACATTATTTGTAGCGTGCCTTCCATTCTGCAGGTCAGACGTTTATGTGAAGAAATTATAATAATATTAATAATAATAAAAATAATAATTATAATTGTTATTGTCAATGTTGCTATATTATTATTATTAATCATTATTTTTAGTGTGCCTTTCATACTGAATGTCAGCCATTTATGTGAATAATACTAACAACAACATCATCATCATCATCATCATCAATAATAATTGAATATTATTATAATATCAATAGTAGAATAATTTTTATTAAGCATTATGTGTAGTGTGCCTTCCAGCCTGCTGGTCAGCTGTCTGTGTGAATTAATGACAATAATAATAATAATAATAATAATATAATAATAATCATCATCATCATTATTATTAAGCATTATTTGTAATGTGCCTTACATCCTGCAGGTCAGCCATTTATGTGATAAAAAAAACAAAACAAAAAAAACAATAATAATAACAACAACAACAACAACAACAACAACAACAACAACACTTTATTATTATTATAGCGCCTTCCGTCCTTCGGGCCAGCTGTTTCTGTGAGCTAATAATAATAATAATAATAATAATAATAATAATAATACTACAACAACAACAGTAATAATAATATTAATTTTTATTATTATTATAATATCAATATGAATATGAACCATTATGTGTAGTGTGCCTTGCTTACGTGTTTTACAGTCATTTTGTTTACGTGAATTAATATTAATAATAGATATTATTATTATTATTGTTGTTGTTATATCAATATTATTACCATCATTGCTATTATTATTAGTAGTAGTAGCAGTAGTATTTTTATGAAGCATTATTTGCAGTGTGCCTTCCGTCCTGCAGGTCAGCCGTTTCTGTGAGATAATAATAATAATAATAATAATAATAATAATAATAATAATAATAATAATAATAATAATAGCAGCAATATTATTATTAACCATTATGTGTAGTGTGCCTTCCATCCTGCTTGTGTGTTTTACAGGCATCCTGCATCCTGTTTACATGAATTAATAATTATAATAGTAATAATAAGAATAATTACTATTATTGTTGTTGTATCACTATTATTACCATTATTGTTATTATTATGATGATGATGATGATGAAGCATTATTTGCAGTGTGCCTTGTGTCCTGCAGGTCAGCCGTTTATGTGAGTAAATAATAATAATAATAATAATAATAATAATAATAGTAGTAGTAGTAGATTACTTAAAGGTGCAGCATGTAAGATTGACAGCTAGCGGTTGAATGGGTATTGTAGTCCAAAAATCTAAATATTGGAGAGAACCATTTCTACCGCTTTCTCCTACTCAGACTTGATGCTCACGCGACTAGCCTTGCATATAATTACTATATAACTCATATAATTTGATGAGTTGATTTACTGTGTTTTAATGTTCCTTTGCTCATAGATCATTGTGCAGTATGTAATATTGCCTGCTAGTGGTTGAAATGGGTACTGCAATTCCGTCCCAGAATCTGCCCAAAATGCACATTTCAGAGTAGAATTACTGCCAAACACGTTTCCTAAATATCTACAAACATATTATGTTATTTTTTGGCTTAACAAGAAACTTACAGCACCTTTAATTGAAAATTAATTGAAAAAAAAAAAAAAATCATACTTAACATTGGGAATCCTTTTTTAGGCTAATATAAATATGACAATCTACGATGTGAATGTAACAATGACTCATTGCCACTGACTTCCTGAGAACATCAAACAGCTGCTTTTGTTGGTGAAACGTGCTTTGATGCACCATGTGATCACAGTTCTTTGAATGCAGAAGCACAGATCAATAGGTTAGATCATTAACATTGTATTGATCTCATACTTTGATCCATTCAAGCGGCTGCTTCATCAAATAAGAACGTAAGCGTGTGTGTATGCATGATGCAGACCTTTCTGACAGTGACAGAGAAGCCCTTTCCACAAGCCATACAGTTCTGCACCTCGTGATCTTCCGCCCACTTTCGCGTGAGAGACTGCGACTGTTTTATCTGGAACAGGACAAAGAAGCCACATTTGACTAAAAACTGAACTTTCCTTAGCTAGAGATGCAAAACAACACCGAAAACTGAATTGTAAGGTCAGTCATTTTAGTATGTCTGGTGTTGGCATCAGTCTGACCTGTAAGGACTGGTTCTCACGGCCAAGCTCCTGCATGGCAGCTGTAGTGTCATCCAACTTCCTGCGCATCTCCACCAACTTAGCCTGAAGCTTCTCCATCTCACCCTCACCTTGGACACACCTGGAAAAGAATCAAATTGAAAGTGATCATCACTTTTTTTGTATATTTAGTGCTAAAAATTGTTTAGAGCCAGCCATCGAACCTCTCCAGCAGTGCACGTCTCTCGTCCTGGTTGTTCTGGACGGTGGCCTCCAGCACGGCAATTTCTCCTCTCAGCTCATCCGTCTGTTTCTCCAGCTCACCCACCCGTCTCTGGCTGCTCTGCCACTCCCGCTTCAACGTCGCGACATTCTCATTCAGTGCTGCCACCTGCATAGACATCTTCACCTCCGCCTCTTCCCTCTGCTTCTCTATCTCCTCTTTAGCCTTTACTTCTGATGCCTAAGAAAGGATGAGAGTTTAACTTTTCTGTGGACATTTTTTAAGCGTTTTACTAAACAAGTCAGTAATACATGTTACTTGCCTTAATATTACAGTAATAACTAAATAAATGAAGCTGATATTATAAGTACCAGTTGCTGTTGTAGTTTGTCCGTCTCAGCTTTAAGCTGCTGCTGTTTTTGTTTGATGGAATCTCTGGTCTTTTGATGCTCTCTCTGTTCCTGCTCCAGAGATGCTTGAGCTGCCTCCACCTTCCCCTGCAGCTCCACCTTCTGCTGGATCAACAGCTGCTTCGCTGCCTGGAGCTCTTTCAGCTCCTGCGAGAGACACAAACAATTCTGTCGGTTAAAGTGAGTATATTGGCTGGACATCAATAAGCATTAAAGGGATAGTTCACACAAAAATGAGAACCATTTTTTGGTGAACTATCCCTTTAATATGAAGTCTCATCCTGGGGGTCCCTATGATGAGCTTTTTTAGGTCAATGATAGGATTCATTCAAAGTACTAGTAGTTTGTGTGGAAAAAAAAATGGCAAGTGTACCTTTAAATAACAGATTTTAAAACTGCTATGATTGAAAAACATGTACATCAAGTGATCTCAGGTCAGAGGTGGTTAGTCTGACCTTGTCATTCTTCTCAGCCAGAATTTTAAGATCAGCAGACAGTTTGTTTTTGTCCTTCTCCAGAGTGCTCTGGCACTCTTTGAGCTCCTCGCATTGAGCCTTCTCCTTCTTCAGCTGCTCCTCAGTTTGTTCCTGAAACAAAAGACACAGTCAACTCGACACTTCCATAAATATTTTGAAATGACATTCACCATGTCTGTGTTGGTAAGCAAATTAGAGTTAAAAGAATTCCTGGTCACAACAGAAGGTTGTATTGTAGTTTCACTGCGTTAGGAACAAACTCTTTATTTACAGTTGAGGTCAAAAGTTTAGAGACACCTTTGCAGAATCTGCTAAATGTTTTTATTTATAAAAAATGTTATTTAGTACTGACCTGAATAAGATAGAAAATTCTAGTTGAATTTATAAAAATTCACAAAAATTCACAAGAGAAAATTCTAGTTGAATTTATAAAAAAAAACAAAAAAAACAAAATGCAAACAGACACACAGAGATTTCTGCCTTTATTATATGCATAGCCCCTCCCACCGAAGCTTCGAATATTCGCTATCGATTTCCACCGAAGCTCAAAAAAGGGCATTCGAACCAGCCCTAATATATATATATATATATATATTTATACCTGTATACAATTTAGATTATAAATAAATATAAATATTTTAGATAAAAATCTAAAATATTTTTCCTTAATATATACATGCATGTGTGTGCATTTATATATACATATTAAATACACACAGTACAGAAATATATAGTATGTAAACATAAACTTTTATTCTGGATGCGATTAATCGCGATTAATCATTTGACAGCACTATTTGACACCTGTATCGCCGCACAATCGACACCATTGGCATTTGTTTCCGTAACCTTCACACCACAGGAAAATCTGTGGTTCGAAGACTTGCTTGAGGGCACAATGGTGAAATTTGCAGCATATTTTGTTACCTGTTGTTTTTGTAGCTTCTGTACAGCCTCCTTCTGTTGTTTAATCATCTCGTCTCTCTTACTGAGGTCTTTCTCCAGCGCTGTGCGACCCGCCTTCAGCTCCTGGATCTGAGTTTCATGAGCACTGAGCTGGTTCCTGTTGGCCACCAGCTCCTCCTGAGCTAGAACCAGCTTCTCCTCACACACCTGTATGATAAATAAGACATAATATTCACATACCAGACATAATTATTTATTAAGATATGCTTACAATTATAACACCTACTTTGAGGTCTTGGCGTACAGCAGAGAGTTCAGACTCTTTGCCGTAGAAATCTGACTGAAGGGCGGCAAGACTCTCTTTGGTGTTATCACCGGTCTTCTGTAGCTCTGCACAGCGATTCTTTTCAGAGGTCAGATCTTTAGACAATGCAGTCACCTGCTCCTTTAACTTCACCTCCTCTTCGGTCTGAAATACAATTCAATTTGATTCATAAATAAAGTTTAAAGTCTTAATGTCCAACAACATGCCAGAGACAGTCCTTTATCTGTTATCATTTACTCATCCTCATCCTCCTGTATGACTAGAACCCAAAGAAAAGATAATTAGAAGAGCATTGCTAACCAAACCAAAAAAAGAACCAAAGCTGTTTGGTTATCAATATTCTTCAAAATACCTCATCTTCCACAGTCATACCTGGTTTGACATGAGGGAGAGTAAATAATGACAGATGGATAAACTATTTGTTTTAGAACAGAAAACAGAAAATGAAACAAACAACTTGGGTGTGTGAAAGGAACACTCCACTTTTTTGGAAAACAGGCTAACTCCCCTAGAGTTAAACAGATGAGTTTTACTGTTTTTTAATCCATTCAGCCGATCTCCAGGTCTGCCGGTAGCACTTTTAGCATAGCTAAGCATAAATCATTGAATCATATTAGACCATTAGCATCTCGTTTAAAAATGACCAAAGATTTTCCATATGTTTCCTATTTAAAACTTGACTCTTCTGTAGTTATATCTTGTACTAAGACCGACAGAAAATAAAAAGTTGCGATTGTCCAGGTTGATATGGATAGGAACTATACTCTGCTTCTGGCGTAATAATCAGGGAACTTTGCTGCTGTACCATGGATGTAGCATTCACAATGATATTACGCAGCGCCTGAATATAGTCCCCAGCTATTTTACTTCAAAAAGGTGGAGTGTTCCTTTAAGAGTGCATTTTATGACTCATAGAGTGTAAGGAAACTCTATGTACCTTTTTAGTAAGGGAAGTCTGCAGCTCAGACACTTGGGCCTGAAGTTTCTTCACTTCCTTGCTAAAGGAGCCCTCTTTGGTCTTTACCTCTCCCTGTAGCTGCTGTAGACTATTTTCTTTCTCTTTTAGTGTATCTTGAGACTGTTTGAGTTGAGTGTTCAGTGCGGTCAGCTGAGATTGAAGGCCCTTTTCTGCCTAAAAAAAAGAAATAAAAAAAAATCAATATAAATGCAAAAATTATGATTTCTCTAACATGGGCTTACATAAAGACCACAATCAATGCTTCCTTGAAATATAACGGGTTATAATTCACAATCTTACCACTATTGATTTCTCCAGCTGACTTTTGACACTGCTGAGCTCTTTAGAAGCAGTCTCTGTGTTTTTCTGAAGCTCTTGCTGTGATTTCTGATAAAACTTCTCCTACAAATTAGAGTTTGCATGAAAAAAATGAAAAGTGTGACTTTATTTTTAAACAAACAGCCGAAATCCTTACCTTCTCCTCCAAAGAGGCCTTGTTGCTCTTCTTTTCCGCCTCCAATTGTGTCTGGCTCTCTTTGAGAGCTTTAGAAGCTTTGCTCAAAGCCTCTTTCACCGTCGTCATTTCTTTGGTCAGAGCGTCCTTCTCCTCCTGAGCTTTCTTAAGATCTGCATTCAGACCCTGAACTTTCTTGTCCAGCTCTGCTTGCCGCTTCTGACCCTCCTGAGACAGTTTATCCAGGCTGGCCTGCAGGGTTCCACGCTCCTGCTCGGCCTTCTCCAGCTGTTGTCTTGTTTCGGAGAGGGCTGATGTTTTCTTTTTCAACTCCTCTTGCTGGGTGGCAGCTCTAAGACAGAAAGAAAAGGGAAGATAGACAAGTCATGCATGGGATATATACTCATTAGATTAGAAGTGTGGTTTTTGAAAGTCACTAATGCTCACAAAGGCTAAATTTATTTGATTAAAAATACAGTAAAAATAATATTGTGAAATGTTATGACAATTTTAAGTCAGTGTTTTCTATTTTAATATATTTTATAATGCAAAGCTAAATTTTATTCCTCAAGATTCTTTAGAAATCACTTTTATATGCTGATTTGTTGCTCAATAAACATTTATTTTTAATATCAATGTTGAAAACGATGATTTTCCAGGATTGTTTGATCAATCAAAAGAACTGCATTTAGGTGATAAAGATTTTTTTTTATTATTATGTGCCTTTACTGTAACTTTTGATCAATTTAATGTATAAAAATATTCATTAAAAAATAAATAATAATTAGCCGATCTGTTATATTACTATAGTCCTAAAATTAAGCATTACCCATATATTTTCTTCAGAGAAACTTAATAAACTAAAATGGAAATATGCCAAGATTGGAAAGAAAACTGCTTATTAAAACATTTCTGTTTTTAACATTGTACATTTTCCCATATAGAAGTACTTACCCTTGTTTCTCAGAGTCTAAAAGACGATTCAGCTCTTTTGTCTTCATCTCCAGCTCACTGATCTGCTTCTTCAACATCTGCTGCTCTTTCTGAGCTTGTTCCCTTCCAGAGCGGAGTTCAGTTAACTCTGCCTCTGCTTTCTGTATCAGACAAAAACACATACAGAAAACACATCAGATCACAGAAGTGTATTGAATTGAAAGCTTTTAAGTATTTTTCAATCAAGTAAACATTGCAAATAAATAATTCAAGATCACTTTCTTATCAATATCGTAGTTTGTTATCTGTAGCAATCGCACAACAGGCCTGTAACATCTTCAAAATGAAGTCACGGTGACGAAGCAGAAATGTGCTGCAGTGCCGCTGACCTTGGTCTGGGTCTCCAGTGTCTCTATCCTCTGCTCTGCAGTCAGCAGTTTGTCTCTGCCGTCCTTCAGATTGGTCTCCAGCTGAGAGCACTGCTCCTGCTTCTCCTGCAGCCTGCGGCCCTGCTCCTCCAGCTGAGCCTGCACTTTACTCAACTCCTGCACAAACACACACACGAAGGAAAAAACAACATGTATGATCTTACAATAAAATGACTCTTGTAGTTCACTAATATAAAAACACTAGGTTCAAATGGTGTCAAAGCAATAGTATATACTTGTTGCTTATCTTGCAATGCATTCTGGGCAGTCTCTAGGTGGCTCTCCAAGTCAGCTCTCTGGGCATTTTTTGCTGCTTCAGCAGACAACAGCATCTCAGTCTTAGCTTTTAGCTGCAAGACAAAAAAAAATATACATAAACTTGACTGATAATTAAATATTAATAAACTTTACTAGTATTTTAACACATCTATAAAGCATTAGGCTGGAATAAAATGTAAAAGCTATGTCACTTTGCATCAAAGGAATGATTCAAAGTAAATGCGTTTAGGAATGGGATGGGGACACACTTTTTTTTTTGTATTATTTTTATTATATATTATTAGTGTATGAATGAATATTTTGAATAGTCTTCTACTTGTATATTTTTATTTTTTCATTTCATTTCGTGTTTACAATTTTGTTTTGTACTTTTGTCATTTTAATTAGTTTATTAGTGTGTGTTTACAATTTTATTTTTTATAGATTTTTGTTTTATACTGCCATTCAAAGGTTTTGGATCAGTAAGATTTGTAATGTTTTTTTTTTTTTAAGAAGTCTTACGCTAATCAAAGTTTATATTTAATATTTATTTAACCAAAAATACATGGGGGAAAAAGTAATATTATGAAATATAGAAAAATTTCTGTGATGCAAAGCTGAATACCAGCATCATTACTCCAGTCTTCAGTGTCACACGATCCTTCAGAAATCATTTTAATATGCTGATTTATTATCAGTGTTGGGAACAGTTGTGCTTTTGTGCATTTTTTGGTACTCGTGATTCTTTTTTTTTTTTTCAGGATTCTTTGATGAATAAAAAGTTAAAAAGAACAGCATTTATTAAAAAATATATATATTTTCTAACAATATAAGTCTTGACTATCACTTTATCAATTTAACACTGAAAAAAGTAAATTTCTTTCAAAGAAAAAAAATTATAGACTACAAACTTTGAATGGTATTGTATATGGTTACAAAAAAAGAATCCTAAAAAAAGGTATTATAGCCAACACTGATAACAAATCAGCATATTAGAATGATTTCTGAAGGATCATGTGACACTGAAAACTGGAGTAATGATGCTGAAAATTCAGCTTTGCATCACAGGAATAAATTTGATTTTAAAGTATATATAAAAAAAAACACTATTTTAAATTGCAGTAATATTTTACAATATTACTGTTTATTCTGTATCTTAAATAAAATAAACACAGCCTTGAGGAGCAGAAAAGTCTTCTTTAAAAAATATTACAAATCTTACTGATCCCAAACTTTTGGATGGAATATATATATTGTTTTTGACTTAATTTCAACTTAAAAAGAATTAAGAATTCTGTTAATTGTAATAGTTTTAGTAAACAATAGCAACCGGGCAGAAATAAACAATTTTCATAATTAAAAGTTTGCATTAATTGTTATTTTAATTAATTATGAACAATCACAGCACAAGTACCTGTGTGTCTAGCTGGGCAATTTTTTCTTTGCTCTCTGTGAGCTGTGTGGTAAGTTCAGAGATGTTGGTCTCAAGTCCCTGGCAGCGGTCCTGCGCTGAACGCAGGTGGGTCTTCTGCTCCTGTACCTGCTCATGAAGGTTGTCCTGAGCCTGTTTGTGGCTCTCCGACTGGTTCTTGAGCTTGTTGGTAAGCTGCGTAATCTAAATTAAAGCATGAGTGAAAAACTAGAGTGAGCACCTGGCCTGTTCAAAGAGTAGGACTGTATAGTCACATTAGTTTAGTGTCCAGTACCTGTTCCTGTAGTGAGTGATTTTTCTCTTTTAGTTGGTTCAGCACAGCTGCCTCTCCTTCACCGGCCTGGATCTTAGCACACAGATCCTCTCTCTCTGCTTCCAGCTGGCTAACGCTGTCTTTACTCTTCTGGAGCAGAGCTTCAAGATTCTGGATCTTCTGGTCCTTGTCCCCGATCTGACGCAACACCTGCTCCAGGTCGTTCTGGATAGGTCAAAGAAACATGTATGTAGTATGCCACAAAAATATTAAGCAGAACATTGGTTTTCAATGTTGAAAATAATCTGAAATGATTCTCGAAAACCAAATAAGCATATTAGACTGATTTCTGAAGTCTATTCTGTAGTAATGGCTGCTGAGAATACAGCTTTGCCATCGCAGGAATAAATTACATTTTAAACTATATTAAAATACAAAACAGTTACTTTAAATTGTAATCATATTTTAAATTATATTACTGTTTTTATTGTTTTTGTTTTCTTGCACAGTAAAGCAAACACTGCTTTTTTCTAGAAACTACACTGATGGAACACTAGATTTATGTTTACCTGTGCTTCTCTAAGTTTGCCATTAGTGCTCTGTTGAAGTGTTTGTAGTTCTTGGTGCTGTTGTTTGGATTTGTCCAGCTGATGCTGCAGGTCAGTAGACTTGGTAGAGCTCTCCTTTAACTGCACACACATAATCAGTCACAGTTAGAAAAAGAGACAAGTGCAGTGGTTAAAAGTGAAAACAAGACACTCAAGTCCACCATAGTAATAATTATTTGGTCTGAGATGTGCACGTAAACACACATTATGCTTTACAGCGTGCTTTACTGCATTCATGTGGTCTAAGTCTTCCAGTTTTATCTGCAGTGCTGTAAAATTTGTACTTAGCAGTGTTTTTTTTGTCTTTACCTGTTCCTCCAAGCGGGAGAGTTTAAGCTGCAGGTCTGCCACCTGCTGTTCCCGATCTTTGAGTTTCTCTCCTGACAGCTGTCTCTGCTCTTTCAGCCGGCCCTGCAGCTCCCCCAACTGACGCTCAGTTTCCAGCAGCTTTGCATGCAGCTAGAGAGGATGGAAGTGTGAGAGCCTGATTACAAATGTGTAATGCATCAATGGGTTTGATTCAGGATGGCTGGATTTGATTCTGAGAAGTTTGATTCAGGATGAATTTGATTTTTACTGTAAATAAAAAGATAGAATTATATTATATGGACACATGGTTGGATGAGTTTGATTCTGAACTAAAGTTTGGATGGATTTTATTCTGATCCTCAATAGATGAATTTGATTCTAAATTAAAGGATGGATGGATTTGATTCTGAACTAAATCTGACGTCCTTTATCAGAATCCAATTCATATATCCTATAGTCCATCCTTTGGTTCAGAATCAAATCAGTCCACCCTTTAATTTAGAATGAATTTAATCAGAAACAAATCTGACTGTCCTTTAGGTCAGAATCAAATTCATGAAGTTACAATCTGAATCAAATCCAGCCATTTATCAGTTCAGAATTGAATCTGTCCCATTTAGAATCAGAATCAAATTCTTATTTGAATTCTGATTTGATTCTGAACTATAGGATGGATGAATTTGTTTTCTGAACTCAAGGATATATGGATTTGATTCTGATTCTAAACGGAAAGATTCATTTCTGAACTGAAGAATGGCTTAATTTTAATTTGATTTTAACTTGATGAATTTGATTCTGAACTAAAAAACAGTCAGATTTGATTCTGATTCTAACCTGATGAATCTGATTCTGAACTAAAGGGATGGTCAGATTTGACTCTGATTCTAACCTGATGAAACTGATTTTAAATTAAAGGATGGACAGATTCAATTCTGAACCAAAAATGGCTGGATTTGATTCTGATTCTAACTTGATGAATTTGATTCTGAACTAAAGGATGTCAGATTTGATTCTTATTCTAACCTGATAAAATTGATTCTGAACTAGAGGATGGTCAGATTGGATTTTGATTCTAACCACATGAAACTGAATCTGAGCTAGATCATGGTCAAATTTGATTCTGATTTTAAAATGATGAATTTGATTTTAAACAAAGGGATGGATGGATGGATGGATGAATGGATTTGATTTTATTCTGAGTGTAACTTGATGAATCTGATTATGAACTAAAGGATGATCAGATTTGATTCTGATTTTAACCTGATGAATTTGATTCTGAACTAAAGGACGGTCAGATTTGATTCAGCTTTTAACCTGGTGAATTGGATTCTGAACTAAAGGATGGCTAGAACTGACTGTGAACTAAATGATGGATGGATTTGATTCTGATTCTAACCCTGGTGAATTTGATTCTGAAGTAAAGGGTGGATGTAATTGATTCTGATTCTAACTGGACAGATGGTTTTTATAGCACTGTGCATTTTTTACTAACCTGGCTGATTTCACTTTGCTGCTGCAGGCCCTGATTTTCTTTATCTTCTCTCTGTTGTTGAAGTTGTTTCCTCTCTGCCTTCAAGTCCTGGTGGGTCTTCTCCAGCTCGCTGAGTTCCCGTCTTAGTCGTGCAGCCTCCTCCCCACGTTCACTCAATTCCGCCTGGGCCCGACTCAGAGCTGCCTCTCCTGATGACACCCGGGCTTGGCTTTCCTGGAGCTCCAGATCTTTCTGGTGCAGACTAGCCTGAAGACTCTTCTTAGATGCCTGCTCCTGTCCCAGATGCTCCTCAAGTTCCTGACTCTCTTTTTCCTTACGAGACAACTTCTCTGATAAAAGCTGAGGAGTGGCAGAACAATTACACATTTTTTGCCATTCAGTTTTTATTATGACTGAGTAAAATGACTAGTCATTCATACAAAACTAATTGGCAGTTAGGGGTGTGCGATATAAATCGCCTGCGATAATATCGTAATTGTTGTTTTAACGATGTGTGATTTGACATTATCGAGTACTGCAAAAAATAAACAAACCACACATACATAGTGCACGCATAAAGCTACATTAGGTGATGAAGGCTAGTAATGCCTTCTTTCACTGCATGATTCAGTCTATTAAAATGCTTTCAGAATGATATGGGGGCGGAAAATATATTTATAGATTTCATATAGTTAATATCACATGAGGAGTACCGTTTTTTCCTTTTAAAATCAGCATGACTACACATGTGATGTTGATTTTTTACATCAGTTCAATAAACAAGAAGTTAATATTAAAAAACTTACGTTTTAGACAGGATATTTCCCGTTTTTGCTCATTTTCGCTAACAAAAATCATTCCAAACACAGCCACAGCACTGTTTTGCGTCTTTGAGCAACATAACGGTGTTTCGTTCTTGAATGAATCGTTTAAATGATTCGGTTCAATTGCAATGACTCACTTATTAACAACGACTTACTGACACCTGCTGGCGGTTTTAAATTCACATTTTCGGTATCTGAAATAATTTCAAATATAGCTGCACTGATGTGTAAATACATCTAAATACCACTTCATATGCAACTTCGGCAAAGAATAATTTTGTTGATACTGATTTAAATTGTTTGGTAACAGCTTAAATGTATTATTAGGCTATTATAATTGGTTAAATGTTAGAATTTGGCTCAAATGATGATGCACACTTTTAGAAAACATGGCTTTATAAAGGTAAAAATGCCTGTAAAAGGTAAAAATGTTATTTAAACTTATTGAAAAAGAATAATTTCTATCACTGCTGTGAACTGACCACATGGAATATGAAGAAAATCAAAAACGTTAGGGGTCAGCACTGTAGTAATTAAGCACAATAACACACACAGCAAAATATCGTCTAATTATCATTATCGGTAAAATCCCAGAAAATAGCGAGATATTATTTTTTGTCAATATCGCACACCCCTATTGGCAGTCCAAACTTTTGGCGCTCTAGCGGTTAATAAACAGAACTGAATGCATCCTGTGGAAGGCTACTCCACAGTGGTTCCTACCAGAACCAGTCTGAAACAGTCCAATTATGAAAAAATGTAAAAACGTATCGTAGTGATTCAAAACACGGTTTGGAAAATGGATTCATGATGTACTCACTTATTATAAATATTTTGTACATTCTGAACACAAAAAAAGTTTACAGACTATAGCTTTAATGTCTTATTATGACAACTAATAATAATAAAGACATCAGACCAGGATATGCACATAGCATCAACATACAATAAGGTGCCAAAATAACAGTGTTGTGGCATGCTGACAAATATCTGAGAATTCTGGGATAGCTCAGGGATCTCTCTTATGAGGGCAGAGTTTTATGAGAGCAGGGCAAGGCAATTGTTTTGTGACCTTTGCCTGAGACAGCTATAAAAAGGGCAAGGTAGATAAGGTTGCATTTGGCTGTGTGTTGCTGGTAACAGCGTCTTCTTCCATTGAGCCATTTTCTATTTGGACCTTAAAGTGTACAAAAGAGTCTTAAAGGGATAGTTCATCCAAAAATTCCAAGGGGGCTGGAAAATGTCTTAATTATTCAAAATAAATAATGTTATATAAGTAAATATTGGAAATGCCTGCTCAAATATACACTACCAGTCAAAAGTTTTCAAAGAAGTCTCTTCTGCTCACCGAGCCTGCATTTATTTGATCCAAAGTACTGCAAAAACAGTACATTTTTTTAAATATTTTTACTATTTTAAATAACTGTTTTCTATTTGAAAAAATGCATCTATTTTAAAACGTAATTTATTCCTGTGATTTCAAAGCTGAATTTTTAGTATTATTATTCCAGTCACATGATTCGTTAGAAATCATTCTAATGTTCTGATTTGCTGCTCAAAAAACATTTATTATTGTTAGTAATAAATTAATAAATTAAATTTCAAAATATATTCAAAAAGAAAACAGTTATTTTCAATAGTACAAATATTTATATATGCAGGCTTGGTGAACAAAAGAGACTTCTTTAAAAAAATATATATATATTACTGTTCAAAAACTTTTGACTGGTAGTGTATATATGTTATGCTTCCTTTATTATAGGCTAGTTGAGACAAGATTTAAACTTACCCGTTTTCTTACTCCTTTCCTTGAATGGATCTTCCTTTTGAACTTGAAATTATGGTTTAAATTTATCCCACAGGACACTTCACAAGGATGGTTCTATTAACGACCCTTTAAGCGGCCCTATTTCACTTCCCATTAGTATGGTCCACATTTTTCAAAAGCCAGCCCGCCTTTGGAGTCTGATCTCCTAATCTCGTCCTGACAACTTGAACAATGGACTAGAGAGTTGTGGGTCATTACCTGTGGCCGTATATCGCTCTGACCGGCACAACAGGCACGAGACGAATCACTCCCTGCTGCTTTAATTACACAGCATCTGTGATGTGTATGTCAACACTCTTTAATGGCCAATCAAAACACACGGCGTGTTGACAGGTCAATGGGGCGACTTTGGACTGGACACATGGGGCCAGCAGCCCAAGAAGCTTCCTATGAAATGTGTTGGGCCATTTCCTGAAAGCCAGCTGGTGACGCTTGTAAACGGCAGTACAGTAAACTTATATTTGGAAGTGGGTCTTAACATAGCCGGCACTGGCGTGGGTTCTGTGAAGCTGTAAAGTAGGCCATTAAAATATACAGCTGGATTTGCTGTGAGCATACAGCACATGCCTTGTTGCTTAGGGTGGTCTAGTAACTCTAGACACAACTTATTTCCATCTGTTTGTGTATGTGAGTGTTACCTGGGTCTGCTGCTGGTGGTTGTTCAGGCTGCTCTGTAATTGGTGGATCTGTTGGGTGTAGACTGCTGCCTCCTGAGGACCCTTCTCCAGTTCTGCCTTCAACTGAGCAATCGTCGTCTACAAACAAGCATGCAAATGTGAGACGGCCAAAGCAAACAAGTCTAGTCAAATTATGGCCTGTAATGTTTGTGAAGAAAGGGACAGAAGTACAGTCTGTTATGGTGTATTGTTGTTCATTTTACAGTAAAATTTACTTACAAATGCTACTGAAATGTTCATATTGTAGAGCCCTGGATGGCAATTCAAATTCTGTGAAAATCTGCAAAATGTTTTATGGGCTTAAAGACTTAAAGGGTTACTCCACCCAAAAATGAAAATTTTGTCATTAATCACTTACCCCCATGTCGTTCCAACCCCGTAAAAGGTTCGATCTTCTTCGGAACACAATTTAAGATATTTTGGATGAAATCCAGTAGCTTTTTGACTGTCCCATTGATTGCCAAGTACATTACACTGTCAAGGCCCAGAAACATATGAAATACGTCGTCAAAATAGTCCATCTGCCATCAGTGGTTCAACCATAATTTTACGAAGCTACGAGAATACTTTTTGTACGCAAAGAAAACAAAACTAACGACTTTAGTCAAAAATTCGTCTCCTCTATGTCACCGTAGCGCCATTTTGGAAAGCATCCACTGGACGTAAACAACGTACGCTGTTCTCTACGTGTATTTACGCTATTATTCAAACGAAAACAGCGCATCCTTGTGTTCAGGCTGATACAGAACAGCATACGTTGTTTACGTCCAGTGGATACTTTCCAAAATGGCGCTACGGTGACATAGAGGAGACGAATTGTTGACTAAAGTCGTCATTTTTGTTTTCTTTGCGTACAAAAAGTATTCTCGTAGCTTCGTAAAATCATGATTGAACCACTGATGGCAGATGGACTATTTTGACAACGTATTTCATATGTTTCTGGGCCTTGACAGTGTAATGTACTTGACAGTCAACGGGAGTCCAAAAGCTACCGGATATCATCCAAAATATCTTAAATTGTGTTCCGAAGACGATCGAACCTTTTACGGGTTTGGAACGACATGGGGGTAAGTGATTAATGACAACATTTTCATTTTTGGGTGGAGTAACCCTTTAAAGACTGTTGACTGTACTTTCCCTCACAGTGTTAATTTTAATATGCCATCTGCTCTGGCTAAAATGTAATATTTTTGCACATGGCAAAATAAGAAATTAAGAAAATTATAATTTCAATGTATAATGCATTTCACTGAATGATATTGCAATGAACACTGCATTATGGTGGAGAATACAGGTTAAAAAAATCTAAAGCTGATAACAAGAACATAAATAGAACACATACATTATGAGAGACTACTTTAGTGTTGGGTAATGTCTAACAACTTACATTTTCTAAAGATGAAAGCGCAGATATATGAAAAACAATTGACACTGAGGCATTCAAGAGGAGAAATTGTTACCTCCAGTTTACGAATCTCCAAGAGCAAGCAAAGCAGGCGCAGAGTTAAGTGAAGGGTGAACGAGGGAGAAGGACACACAAATACAGACCAGTGAGGTGAGACAGGACACACAGTACAGAGACAGAGGTGCCAATACACTGCGTCTACAGGTTATGACAAGTACTCTGGGGCAAAACACTGGCTGTGATTCAAACCCTAGTGAGCGCCTACCTAGAAGATATTTTTAGGCATGCTTGTGATAATAAATATAGTAACGTTTTTGTTTTTTGTTTCTTTTAAGAAATTAATTATTTTATTCAATAAGGACACATTAAATTGATTAAACATTAAATTTTAGCATTGTTGTGATTTTTCCCCCAACTAAAAGCTATTCTCTAAGCAAAGAATCCAGAAATCAGTTTCCACAAAAAAAGTGCTGAACAAATGTTTCAACACTGATAATAAGAAATGTTTTCTAAAGACTAAATTAGCATATCAGGATTGTTTTTGAAGGATCATGTGACACTGAAGAATGGAGTATTGGCTGCTGAAAATTCAGTTTTACAATCACAGGAATAAATTACATTTTAAAATGTATTAAAATATTTATTTTTACAATTATAATAATATTTCAGAATAAAAAAAATCTAAGATTATAAGATTAAAGTGGTAATATTTTGAGAACAAAGTCAAAATTACAAGAATATAGTGAAAATCACAAGAATAAAGTAAAAATCACAAGAATAAAGTCAAAATATTTTTAGAATAAAGTCTGAATAAAATGTTTTGAGAAGTAACTAAATATTTAGAGAATTAAATTGAAATATTTTGAGAATAAAGTCAAAATTACAAGAAAAAGGTCCTAGTAATAGCAGAATCATGTCAAAATATTTTGAGAATAAAGTCGAAATATTTTGAAAAGTCAAAATCACAAGAATAAAGTCAAAATGTGTTGAGAATTAAGTAGAAATTGTGAGAATAAAGTCAAAATATTTTTAGAATAAAGTCTTAATAAAATGTTTTGAGAACAGTCAAAATGACAAGAATGAAGTGGAAATATTTCAAGAATTAAATTTAAATATTTTGAGAATAGTCAAAATATTGAGAATAAAGTCAAAATGACAAGAAAAAGGTCCTAGTAATACGAGAATAAAGTCAAAATGTGTTGAGAATAAAGTCGAAATTGTGAGAATAAAGTCAAAATCACGAGAATAAAGTCAAAATGTGTTGAGAATAAAGTCGAAATCACAATAAAGTAAAAATCACAAGAATAAAGTTAAAATATTTTTAGAATAAAGTCTGAATAAAATGTTTTGAGAATAGTCAAAATTACGAGAATAAAGTCTAAATGTTTTGAGAATAAAATAAAAATATTTTGAGAATAGTACAAAATAAATAGAGAATAGTACAAAAATAATGTTGAAATATTATGAGAATAAAGTCTGAATATTTTAAGAATAAATATTCACTATATTCTAATGGATCTATAGAGGCATTCATAGTAAAAAAAAAAAAAATGTCAGCAACCTTAACATTTCTTTATACCATCACTAGATGGCAGCCTTTCTATTATGTACACCAACTACACAAGTCAAACCAAAATATCTGAAAAAGCACACTCAAGTGACCTGTTTGTAATGATCTATGAACCAGAACTATTCTGCGTTTGTGCGACCTTATATAATGAAAAGCAATTTTTAGGTCAGAAGTGCAGGCGATTACAGACATGTTTACAGGAAGCACTCAGAGGTGGGAGGCCTGCCAGTGGGTTAATGGTTAACCTCTGGAATCTGTTGGAGAGGACAGTCAGTGTGACCCTTGTTTGACAAACACGTTCAGATACGACATTATGACTGGACTTACAGTTTAAAACAGTTGTTGAGTGTATTACCAAGCTAGCAATCTTAAGTCATTCATAATCTCGGTTTACTTAAATGTTCGAAGTGACGTCACTGGTGCACCCATTCAAAGGTCATCTGCTTGTCGCGGTCTCAAAATGACCTTTTGTTATCTCTGCCTTCACGAGTTATTGATTCTGGCATGAGTCTCCATATTTGTCCGCTTCTATCAATACTTACATTTTCCGAATAAACAGCAGAGATCGACTGTTTATAAAGCAAAGCATCATGGTAACTCTGTCCTTACGTCAGTTATACAGTGCAGACAAGGTCACAGCAGGTTTGAGCTCACCTCTGAGGTAGTGAAGTTGGCCTGCAGCTGTTCGTATTGGCTCTTGAGGCGCTCGGACTCCTCCTCCCTCTCCCGGGTCATGTTGTCCATGAGCGTCTGCACCTGCACCAGCTCTTTCTTCAACACCTCCACGTCTTCCACTCCAGGCCTCTGGAGCTGGATGAGAGCCAATGACAGACAGGATTAAGCCATGAGAGATTGATGAGGTAAGAGCTTGATGAGGTATGGGCCGCAGCAGCTGAGAGGATGCAAACTCATTAATTATCATGAGACAATAAATGTGACATTACCAGCTCTGCCGCTAGTTTCTCCTTCTCCTGTTTCTCCTTCTGCAGATCTTGGTTTATTTTGGCCAGCCTCTGCTCCAACGCTTCTCTCATGCTTTTCTCCTCATCATAACGAGATTTGATGTCTGAGATATGAAATACACGCTAATTTAAAATCCACTCACATTTTATTTCATTTAATTAGGGGTACAAGCATGTAGTAATTGTTAGAATGGTCATGGATCAGCAATCTCCAGGTAAAACTGATTGTGCAGACCAAACTGTAAGTCGTAGAGACTTGAAACTTGGAATGATGGTAGTACTCACACCACCTACAATGTGACCAAGGCTTGCCCCAATCGGCCTGAAGGGGGTGCTACAGTTAACAAAAGTACGAAATCGCTCATAACTCCCAAATCGTTAGTCGCAGGCACAAGTGTATTATATTGTCGGAATCCTTGGCACATTCCGGAAAAAAATGCATGCCTCAGATTCAATCAAGTATTTCGGGAACCAAACCAGTGCAGAAAGATTCTCTGGAGAGTCAATATCAATAATTACCAAAAAAAGTTGAACTTTCGACTCACTGTCGGAAAGGGACACCAAAACTTTCGAAAGGGGCAGGGCCACTTTTAGTAAAATCGTTGCCAAAATCAGAACACTTATGTAAGACCTCAATCTGAGGTCACAGGGGAAAAAAGAAAAACACAGAGCGTGGCCACTTAGTGGTACCATAAAAATGGCTATAAATGCGCAACTATTTGTAATTTCACCACAAGTGTCTATAAGAACCTTTGTGTATCTCAAAAAACATGGCTGACGAAATATGAGCCCCAAAAGTCTGAGAGAAATTGGCCAAAGAAATCGGCTACTGGGGGGCGATATTACATTTTTCAAAGGTGTAAATGATTGTATGTCATGCAGTTTTTCACACATACGCATATAATATTCATATCATATGATCGATCTCCTCATATTTTTGCCTCTAGAACCACTGATGTTAATCAAATTGTTTGTTAAATGATTGAGAAGATATCAAAAAGCTACTTTTGCGAACTAGTCCTAGGTTTTCTGTTAAATAAAACACTGCAGCATATTCTGGACTCTCTAGATCAATAATTATTAAAAATGTTTTGAAATGTATCCTTTTGGAGGATATAATGGGGTCATTTAGAAAAGGGGCCTGTCCAAATTTACCCAAAATCCTATAAAGCCTAAAAGAAAACTCAAAACTTCACGAAACCTGGTGAGCACAAGGAGAACAGACCAAAGCTGGCGCTATAGCAGTTAAAAAGAGAAGAAAAAAAATCTGAAAATGAACTGGATTTGCCAAAAATCCTTTTTTTTTAAATCATTGATTTAGCCGGGTAAAGCCTTGCTAATTAATATGTAATGTCTTTTTCCTTATATGCTTAAATGCCTTAACCGCTTGAACCCCGGTAATCGCTGCTTGCAGCTATATTTTATTTAATTTTTATTTCATTTAAGAACTGGCCTTAATGATCATTTTTTTTATAATGTTAAGTATAAAACCATTTTAACATTCTAAAGATCGCATTAACATAAAAGGCAGGAACTTTCCTGCAGAACTTACCAACTACCTCAGTTGCAAGCTGAGCAGCTTTCTGTTCAAACAAGTCTTTCATCTGTTTGATGTTGAACTTCTCTGTCTCTGATTCATTGAGCCTCAGCTCGAGCTCTGAGAAAAAAAAAGAAATACTGAATGTTCAGGATTCGATACAGGACACACTCTGTTGACAGCATATGCACTGAAAATAATGTTGATATATCCCTTCATTTCTAATGAAATTAAAATGCTGTTACAGTATATATACATATTTTAAAAAATGCACTATTCTGAGCTAATATGGCAATCAATTTAATGCCACAGAGCTATTGATTGAGCTTAACTTGTATTGAACCCAGTACATTCCTCTAAAGAATGAAATTAACACTACTCAACTAACCTGATTCTTCAGTTGTACCATCACTCTGTGAGCCCTAAAATCAATACACATCCAGTAATTCAATTAGGGAACACAGCAAACATTCCTTCAGTAATCAATAGACATCATTAAAAGTGCAAACTTTTCTTAATTTATCTTTGATTTCAAGCATTTACTTTGTTGGTTGTTAGTTGTCCTTGTACTTTGTCTAATTCTTTTTTCAATTCCTCAGAAAACCAGCGTTCCTCCTGAAAGCACACACCAAAATTGCACATCAGCAATTTTAAAACCAATACACAAATGTCCAGCAGAAAAAACATTATTGAGTAATGCTGCTATGAGTAATGCACATTTCATACATACTAAGGCAGATATGACAAGAAGGGTGGGAATCAAAGGCAGAATACCTTCAGTGAAGCCTGTAAGTCTTGGACTTCCTGTCGAAGAAGGGATAGATCCTCCCTTAACAAGAAAAACACAAGCCTTTATTATAAACTTTTCATATTAATTTCATACTAATCTATGTTGCTTAAATTTTGTATAGTTTGCTTTAAGATTAAATAGAATTCTGGCTAGATTATCAGCCTGAGAGACATTTTATGCCCACCTGCCAGGGGTAAAGGGGGACGGCTGGTCTCCTGGCTCATGGAACACCTCGTAATGTTTGAAGAGCTCCTCAGCAGAGTTATGTGACTTCATACACTGGGGACAAATGAAGCCCTGTGGACAAACAAATTAACACCATAATGAAGATGCGGAAACCAGATGAAGATGCGAAACAGCAAAGACATAACTTAACATCATCATCATGCATAAGTTACTAAAAGGAGAATTAAAGAGATAGTTCACCCATAAAACGAAAATTACCCTATGATTTACTCACCCTCAATCCATTATAGGTGTATATGACTTTCTTTTTTCAGATGAATACAGTCAGAGTTATATTTAAATAGGAAAAATATTGAAACTATTTGGTCATTTTTGAGTGAGATGCTAACGGTCTAAATCAGATTCAATGATTCGGAGATCGGCTGAATGGATTCGTAAATGGTAAAACTCTAGCGGAGTTTAAAAAAAGTGTAGTGTTCCTTTAAGACTTTGCTTAGTTTTCAAAACCTGAGAGGTTTCAGTCCATCCAATGAAACCCTTAAAGTAACCAAAGCATAAAAATTGCCTTAAGACTAGTCTTGTGAAAATGTACAATCGCTTTATGTGGTGTACAGCCTTAATTTAGACATTCATACAATATAAAAATGAATACATAGAGCAAATCACATTTGGTAAACATTAAAGCTTGTTTGTTTATCTGGAATTTCACTGGAGGGAAAGAAACCTCTCAGGATTCATTTACATTTCTTAATTTGTGTTTCGAAGATTAACCTCTTTTGGGTTTAACACAACCTTTAGAGCTGGTAAACGATGACAGAATATTCATTTTTGGCCAAACTATCTCTTTAAATTTGTATAATTTGAATACAGATGTTTTCAAATTTGGCACATTGTGGTTGGTTACAAGACATTCAATTACTAATAACATTTGGCATCACTAATGAAAAACCTTGTATGACAAGTTTTGATGTTCCTTGCATTAAAATATAGGTAAATATGAATGAGATTTATGAGTTACAATGGCGTCAACTTAACTTTTTACTTACCTAATTGCAGTCTGTTCCTTACATAAAGAACTTGACACATATTGACTAATTTTATGTATTTTTTTTTTTGTAATTTCTAAAGTTTGATGGCATCTGTTGCCATTCATTTCAATTGTATGGAAAAAGAGCAGCATGAGCATTTTGATAAACTTCTCATTTTTAAATAAAATCTCCAGTTTTAGAAAAAAATTAGACAGAACTTTAACTTCTGGGTGAACTATCTCTAAAATAGTCTTGAGTAAAACACTGATGTCATTTTAGCAAATTAAAGAAAATAGCAATGAGGCATTTAGCCAGTAATATAGTAGGGTTATAAATTTAATTTGGCTTACCTCTGAGGACTCATTATTCATATCAGCAGACGGCTGCTCAGACTCCGAGCTCTGGGAGCCTCCTTTCCCAGGAGTCTTTTTCCACAAAGATACGGACAGAGAAAGGAAGGATTGGAGTCAGACGTTAAAGTTCATTTCATTATATCACACTATTTAGGTCTGGCACAGCCGATCAGGTATCTGGGAAGCCGATCAAGACTGAGTGCTGGTTTGGCCTGCTCACTGCATGTCACTCACAAGGTGTAAAAGCAAAGATCGCTTTGTTCGCTTCTTGGGATGTTCACACAACCGCTGTCATTCATATGAGAACATGCGTCGGGCTGAAACAAAATACTCAGCAAGAGGGGCGTTTAGCGTTTTCCTCGATCTTGGCAACCAAGAGCAGCATGATGTCAAACAATACTGTTCTCTAACATTGATACGCCCTTGACATTTCATATGTGTCTACTGTCAGATCACAAGATGTCACAGTGGTTGGAAACTGCTCTTTAATCACTATTAGATCTCACTCTCAGCTTCCCTTTCACTAGTGAAAGAGAATAACTTTGACGCCTCACTACATAACATTGGCCTGATTTAAACAATCTTTTCTATGATACAATGTTTTGGCTATGTAGCCTTCCCTATGCAAAAAAAAAGCAGTATGTTAAGCAAGGTGTTTAAATGGGCATAAGAATCACATGTTGGATGAAACTCACAAAAACCTTCCAAGAAATACTCACGTCACACCTCTAAAACCAACAGGAAAAAGAACCTTTATTCAGCATAATTTTATTTTGATATAACCTACTATTTGGAACCTTGGAATTTTGGGCTGTTTTATTATTTCAAGTAAGATTTTCAATGTTTTTTTAAAGATGTCCCTTCTGCTCACCAAGCCTGCATTTATTTGATCTAAAATACATTTGAATAGATTTTAAAATGTAATTTATTCCTGTGATCAAAGCTAAATTTTCAGCATTATTCCAGTCTTCTGTAACACATGACCCTTCAGAAATCATTCTAATATGCTGATTTGCTGTTCAAGGAACATGTATTATTCTTTGATGAATAGAAAAATCCAAAGATCAGCATTTATCTGAAATAAAAAGATTCACTAAGATTACACACTATACTTTTTTTTTTTTTAAATTAGAAAAGAAATTACAGAAATTAATAGTTTTATTTAGAATGGATGCTTTAAAAAATGATGATAAAAGACGTATCATGTTACAAAAAAATTCTATTTCACATAAATGCTGTTCTTTTGAACTTTCTATTTATCAAAGAAAGCTGAAAAATGTATATTAAATAAAAATCAGATTATAATGATTTCTGAAGGACCATGTGACTGGAGTAATAATGCTAAAAATAAATTACATTTTAAAATATATTCAAGTAGAACAGTTATTTTAAATAGTACAAATATTTCAAAATTTGCCTTGTGAACAGAAGAGACTTCTTTAAAAAATATCTTACTGTTCAAAAACTTTTGACTGGTAGTGCATATATTTGTTATAATAACAATAAAATATACTATCGTTCTAAAGATAATGTTAATATTTTTATTCACCAAGGATCCATTAAGACATTTATCAAAGACATATTAATTACCTCAAAGATGTATAATTTCAGTATTTTATATTTGAATAATTGCTTTTCTTTTGAACTTTCTAATCATCAAAAATCCCCCCAAAATACAGTTGTCAGTAAAACATTAAGCAGCCCAACTTTTTACAACAAATCAGAATATTTTAATGTTTTTTTAAGGATCATGTGGCACTGAAATCTGGAGTAAAGGCTGCTGAAAATTCAGCTCTGACATCACAACAGTAAATTACATTTTAAACATATTCAAATAGAAAACACTTATTAAAAAAAATAATATTTAAGAATATTACAGTTTTTAACTGTAATTTGGATTAAATAAGTGCAGGACAAGAGACTATTTTTCAAACAAAACAAAACAAAAAACATAACAAATCATATTACCATGGTGGATTACACATAATACTACTTCTGTCTGGTGCTAGACCAAAAACCTATGGTAGTTTCTTTAGCCAATGTTACATGACACAAGTGAACACGTTGTTCATGTTCTGATAAAGATTCAGTGATTCAATTAACTGCTGGATGCTGGCTTAATAATAAATGGACACAATTGCGCATCATCTCCCATGCATGACAACTGACACCCATTAAGATCAGAGCTTACATGAATATTAAGCAGAAATGATGAATTCCTGGGCTGTCAACTGCTGCTTCTAAGGGAAGGCTATATAACTGTAGCAAAAGGATCCGACACATCGAACATCTCAATTAATGGACAAATCATCTAGTGCGATACACAGATCACTGCACAACCAGCTATTTCAACAGGACACATCTTTTGGACAAAACTAACAAAGCTGACACCTTGTCTGTAATCATAAAACAGCCTATTAATAAGTAATTATGCAAAGCTATGTAGCCCGCTAACAGGCTAACAGCTCAGTCTCCATGTCAACATTTACGCAGAATGACATTATCATGACATTTACTGTTCCTCAAGAACAAAACAGCTCTTTCTCCCTTGCGATTTAAGATTGTCCTCAAGAAACCACAATCGAAGAGTCAATATTAATCAATCTTGCACAAGGCCATCATTCTGTGTCAGGCCCGACGAGCAACAAATCACATTCAACTGAATGAGTTGTCTGTGTGTTTTTGACTCACCATCTGTAATATTCGTCTTAACATTGCTGGTCCTTTCTCAGGCTAGAACTATGAAAAATCAAATCTTAAAAGTTTACTAATGAGGGTGTGTTTTAATATTTTGTTGTTGACACCTGCAGACTCACACTGCTGCTTCTGTACAAACCCACCCGTTTTCCAATAAGTCCCGCCCTTCACCTAATCAACGTTTGACATGATTGGACGGCTTGCGTGAACGGCTTCTAAAATGGCCAATCGTAAACTGACTATGAGGAGCGTCCACCAATCATAGAAAAGAGAGATTAGGTCAAAGGCGGGACTTGCCGTAACAGTGAACGCCCACTATTTCAGTGGCCTTCATTCCGGAAGTAATCTCCCATTCATTTTTTTTTTTCAGCCAGGATTCCACAATAGTCCAAAGTAAAATATTCATGTCATAAACAAAACTATCCAGCTCTGAGATTAAACACTACAAACATTATTTTTAAGCAAACAAGTATTTGAAATGTATATGAACTACGCATCCCATGAAGCATTTATAATGACGTAATATAACGCTTTTAATACAGTGAAGTGCAGAAATAGTCAAATAAACCTTCTTAGTTTGTTTTAATGTCCCCCCAGCAGATTAATAGGAAGGATAAAGATGTTTACATGTAGGATATTTAAAAAAAAAAAAAAAAAAAAACAGCCTGTGGCTTTAGCATAGATGACAAACTTGCAATGTTTTCGCAACCTTAAAATTGTTGTAACTATACGCCTCCAGGAGAGGACATGTCACATGACTTTCCAAGAAACTTCACCTTTTTCCTGAAACGGGTCTTTTCTGATTATACGTTATCCTACGCTGCCAAATTCCTCTTTCTAACATGCTTATCATTTATTATTACCAAAAAGTGGTCATAAATCACATTTAACAACACAACTGGTAGTTACCTCAGGGAGTTTCCACGATCAGCACCATTTACAGAGATCACTCCAACTTTAGAACACAGAGATGAGTTTATTTCATTGAAAAGTTTTCAGGGTATTTCTGATTTTTCCAAAGACAGGCAAAACACATTTTTGTCATTTCTGTCAAATCACATAGGGGATATTTTGACACTGTAATCTTTTACATATTAAACAGTGTTCACTGATAAACAAGAGCTGAGGTGCCTGTTTTTTTAGCAGTGCAATCCTTTAGTCCTGTCTAATACAAACTGTGAGACTCAAAATACTAACTATTTAGGCAGAAGCTGACATTTTTAATATTAAAACATATTTACATCCTAACATGCAATCTTCCCTCTGAGGAAAGATAAGTATGCTTGTTTACCATCTACAGTCTTAATAAAACAGTTTGGCAACATATTCCATCCCATTCAGTTAACTGACAAAGCAAAAAAAAAAAAAAAAAAATTCATTATGGAAGATTGCAAAGGCCCCAGTGGAACAAAATGGTATGCAAAATTAAATAAACTTCCTCCTCAGCTGAATTATTGATGTGTGAATTGTTAGTGTACGTACAATGTGTATTGCATTTCTGAAAACACTGGTTTAACAAGATAGATTAGGGTTAACATTGGGCGTGTTGCCTTCTCTTTTTCTGAAATATTCAGAATATCGCTTCAGGCAATATAAACAGCATAACATTCCATAGTCTTTCATGGACCAATGACACCAGGAGAATATTTTTTTCTTTGTTCACATTTTACCAAACGCTGTCTGGCTCAAAAGTAGTTCTTCCGCCTTAAAAGAGATGGAAAATTAAACTTTCATGTGCAAAAAGAAAGAAGGGCGATCAGATTGCACCATTTAATGTGGCAAATTCACATTTAAGACCAAACTGTGAAAAAAACCTTCAACTTCACAGCATGTTAAACCTATATTACAGGTAGATATCTGTGATGAAGGCATCTAATATAATCAGAAGCAGCCCAAATCTTTTTTAGACTATTTACATATACTATAATTAATGATTTGACATGTTTTTTTTTTTTTATTTGGTTCTTTATCAAGAATTTTTATATACCCAATACCTAACAAATATGCCTAGTTATCTATTAGATATAAATAGACAGCATTTCAAAAGACCATCCCAGTTATTCTTCAATCAAACCTTGGCACTTCCAATAAAGCCATCTTTAAAATAATATTTCCAAACTGTCCATCATGACAAGCATTTCCATTAATCTTCGCTTAATACTTAACATCACATTCGTCAAATACCTTCACCTTGATTGGCTTGAAATGCACGTTTACAAATGAAAAGTTATGAAAATAACTCTCCTTGTTCATATTGACCCGGAAACTTGCAGGCATTTCACAACAAGCCTTTGGTTTCTACACTTAAAAAAAAAAGGTTCAAATAGTAAACATTGAAATTATACATGCAAAACTGTCTTTTCCAGTCCAAGGATAGATTCCCTTGCATCAATGCCCTCTGCAGGCAGTTCTATCTGTGCAAACGGGGCAGTCCACAGTCATGTGATGCCGTCTGGCGGAGGGGGGCGTTGTCATCCGTGTTCGTCGGCTCCTGAGCGTTGCCGTTCGTGGGGCCGCAGCGAGGAGTGAGTTTGCGGAGATACTCTGCATGGACAGGTTTGTGGCACTGTAGAACCCGGATCGCCTCATCGATCTTGAACCATTTCCGCTTCCGACCTGCAAAACATGTTTTTTTTAACACTATCCTGCAACACTGAAACCAATTCAAAAAAATTTAAATCACCCCATGATTTACTTAACCTCAAACCATTTTTGGTGTATATAACTTTCTTCTTTCATACGAATACAATTGGAGTTATATTAAAAAATGTCCTGGCTCTTCCAAGCTTTATAATGGCAGTGAATGGGTGTTGAGATTTTGAAGTCCAAAAAAAGTGTATCCATCCATCATAAAAAGTACTCCACATGGCTCCGGGTGGTTAATAAACGCCTTCTGAAGTGAATCGATGTGTTTGAGTGAGAAAAATATTCATATTTAAATTTTATAAACTGTAATCGTCGCAGATGACTTAGGATGTATCGTAAGCTCCGGTAACAATATGCTAGTCTCACGAAAACCAAGTTTTGTTTACAGCAAAAGAAAACCCGTCTCCTCTTGACTTATATCAAAATCCTTGTTTTGTACTGTTTGATGTTTGAATGATGTTTTTATCAGCTGTTTGAACTCTCATTCTGATGGCACCCATTTAATTTAATGCCAAGTCTCTTCAAATCTTTTCTAATAAATAAACAAAGTCATCTACATCTTGGATGGCCTGAGGCGGAGTCCACTTTTGGGTAAACCATTCCTTTAAGAAAGAAAGATTCTTGAGAGAAGCCAAAATCATTCTTCTATAGCATTGCTACAAATCCCCCTTTTGGAACCTTTCTGTTTAAGAATGTAATTATGTTTCATCCATTGCCTGAGGTGACTGAAAATGAATTCTGTACTCACGAGAGTTTGATTCACTTCTGACATCCTGCTATTAACTACACTTGTTGCTTGGGTTTAGAAATGTATAGCTTTATTTTAAATACGGTACAAAAGGTCAACTTCACTGTGAACTTGTCAGACGTTTGGCTGCCCAACCATGTGGCTGACAAACATTCCACTGTATTTATAGGCCTGAAAACGGTCTCTCACAAAGTGCTGAAACTTAAACATTCACATTAAGTGCTTTTAAACATGTCATATATGCGGGAAGGTTAAAGGTCATTACTTTGACAATCAGACTGTTGACCTTTTCTGCGTTTGCTACTCAGCTCCGTGTTGAGTAAATCCGTTTCCTTTCGGTGTATTGAGGTTATGATGCCCTATTTGGCAGCCGAAACTATGGTACAGGCAGAGCGAGGCCAGTGATAGGGGAGTGTAGTGACGCTAACTGGAAAACAACTGTGCCCCTGCTAACAGCACGCCTCCCTGTGAACAAACTTCGGTCTATTTATACGGCTGCTGGGAGTGAAGGATTACCTGTTTTTTCTTTCCTCACCATCTACAAATAGTGCAAGTTTTGAATTGCGCTGTCTGTGGGCAAATGTTATTATAGTGTATCCCTCCTAACAACAAAAATTCAGTAAGTAAACGGTTTTAAGTGGCTAATCCACATGCCTGCTCTTTATCCGTGATAGCTTTGTAAAATAGTTATATAAATCCCCTTATTTGCAGCTGCTTACAGATCAGCAGTTGTGTCTTACGAAAAGAAATGAGCTGGTTATGATAAGCTTGTCTGAAACTATTTAAATTCTGTCCCGTTAGCAGACTAAGCTGTTTGCACACAAATAAAGTCCCCTATTGATTTACTGCACACTTGGGAAGAGGTCACTTTGTTAAAGTTACAGGTGAGCTTCTCTGGAGGACTCAATTGCCATAAACCTGTGTGCTATATTCAAACTCTTTTGAAGATGTATGATAGCTTTGGGTGAGGAAAATTGGTTCTTTTTTGTATCATTACAGATCTTATACTCACAGATGTGTCTTGAGAGATCTGAGAACTATGCGTCTTTTTAATTGAACAACTTTTTTCAGACCATCTCCAGAAATCTTTCTATGCATTTTATATTAGTTTACTGGCACTAAGGCTGAGATCCCACAACTTAAAGGGACAAGGATATTGTTAAAATAGTCTATGTGACATCAGTGGTTCAACCGTAATGTTATAAAGCTACAAGAATACTTTTTGTGTGCAAAAAAAAAAACAAAAATAACAATCTTATACAACCCTTTCTTCTCTTCCGTGTCATTCTTCGATGCATGTTCATGAGAGTACCACAACACAAACTATTTTTGTAGCTAAATAAAATTAAGGTTGAACCACTGACGGACTATTTTAACAATGCCCTTACTACCTTTCTGGGCCTTAAATGTGGTAGTTGTGTTGCTGTCTATGGAGGAAAGCTCTTGGATTTCATCAAAAATATCTTAATTTGTGTTCCGAAGATGAATGGTCTTGCTGGTTTGGAACGACATGAGGGTGAGTAATTAATGACATAATTTCGATTTGTGGGTGAACTATCCCTTTAATGATTAAACTGGCTTTCAAACATGTCACACTGCAGTCATATTTTAATAAAATTATTAACGAGTATTTGACCTGAATCAACAGTAAAAAAAAATTAAAAAAAACAGCACAGTCAGTGAAGTCCAATTCCTAAATGAATGACTACTCATAGGCAAATTACCCTTTCAATCCGGTCCTCTTTTAGTGAATCTAAATCACTTGAAGCAGTTAAATCAGAATGTCTAACCGAATCGTTTACACTAGGTATGTAACAAAATCTCATGATATGACAATATTTAGTGCTGTCAATCGATTAAAAAAAAAAAATTAACTAATTAATCGCACATTTTTCCTGAACTTAATCGTAATTAATCCTCACAGCAGCAGGTTATTAGGATATTTTGGCTGCTGTTACTTTAAAAGCTGCTGAACTTGATGCGGATCTGACACTGCTTTAAATGTGACCTATGAATAATAAATACTTACATGCACAGTTAAGGCAGCTTTAAATCACCTTTTTTTTTTACATTCATGTCTTAACTGATGACAGAGATATGACATTACATACTCGCACTTTCATTTGGGTTTGCATATGATATAGTGCTTTAATATAGCCTAATATAGCACGCTGGCACATTTGTCCATGCACTTGAAGAGTGCGTGCTACGATCACAGTATAACAGCTGACAGGACAGGTAAATTCGTTTTTACCGACATATGGCCTGACATCTCATCTGACCGCAGTTCACTGATGTTCTACTGAAGCTCCTCTTCACCGGTAACGTTTCCGTGCTCCTTTGAATTGGGTCTGGTGCTAAAGTGAAGTTGGAGCGTGCGTCTGAAAAGTCTCCCGTTTGATATATGACTCTAAATGGATGCATTTCTTTAGCAGTTGTGAGTGGGGTGGCCAAACTTGGCCCTTCTTGTGTGTTAATTGCGTTACATATTTTAAACGCGTTAAAATTAAAAAAATAATTAATCGCCTGCGTTAACGCGCCAATTTTGACACCACAAATAATATCACGATATGAAGTCTACGATACGTTATTATTGTAAGATTTAAAAAAAAAAAAAAAAAAAAAAGACAAATTTTGTACATTTTAAGGTTAAATTATTCTGTCTAATGCACTTTAAGAGTTCAGAATTAAGAGCTTCAACCCATGTTCTTAACTAAGAAAACTTAAGTCAGAAAAATGTGAGTGAATTGACTTGTACCTGAACTTTAAAGGGGACTCAACCTTCTTTTTAGTTGTAATATACTGTCTCAGTCTAAATTACATCCACACGGGTGTTTTAGGAAGCCAAACATATTAGAATATGTGACTCTAGACCACAAAACCAGTCATAAGGGTCAATTTTTCAAAATTGAGATTCATACATTATCTGAAAGCTGAATACATTTCATTGATATATGGTTTGTTATGATATAACAATATTTGGCCAAGATACAACTATTTAAAAATCTGGAATCTCAGGGTGCAAATCTAAATACTGAGAAAAATCACCTTTAAAGTTGTCCAAATGAAGTTCTCAGCAAGTTTTTATATATTTATGGAAGGAAATTTACAAAATATCTTCATGGAACATTATCTTTACTTAATATACTAATGATTTTTGGCATAAAAGAAGAAAATTGATAATTTTGACCCATACAATGTATTTTTGGCTATTGCATTGTAAAATAAATGAAAATAATGATTTCATAGGCGTTTCATAGGTACATTTTTGCTTTACCCTACAGTAGAGAAATAATACTTATTTCCTAATTTCTACACTTGAAAGATATTTTGAATTTGGACTGCAGTAATGTTACCCCATTTATACCACTAGCTGTCAGCAATTCATACCACACTTTTAAACTTCTATTTTGACGGAAACGACAGTAGAGCTTTCATTTTGATGGAAAACTCCAGCTTCAGTGAAACCAGGGTTACAAAAACTTGTCTCACTACAAATTTACTGAAATGCCGTAATCATCTAATATGAAAATAAAGCACAGCTGTTGGTCGATGCGTTCCCAAGCACATGCTAAACTCACAGCATATGCAAGAAACAAGTTCACTGAATTTACTGTGAACAGAGGTGTGGAAAACACTGAATCACAAGCTGATTGCCTGAACAAAGACTTGACAGAAACAGACTTAATGAAGGGATTAAGCCATATTGTGCTTTCGGTTTTAGTTTGTTTGACAGATACTGTGTCAAAGCCTAATGGCCCATAACTTTAAAGACCTTTTGTGTAAGAATAAGAAGTTTAAATATATTTTAAAAACTACACTTTTTGCCCAGAAGACCTATCGTTTCATATCGTCACGCGAGTACGATTACATCGCGAAAACACGATATTGATAATACCGTTACATCCCTAGTTACACACATAACATCAACTCACCAATATTGACCGAGTCTTCCCAGTCTTCCAGTGTCTCTGTAACAGTAAGCACATACACGTAGGTCCGATGCTTGCTGTCCTGGTTCTGCTGTACAGAATGAGAAATATAAAGTTATCACGTGGCTAAAAAATGTGTGAAACATGCGTTGAGAAGGTGTGAAGATAAGATATTTATAAATGTTTATGAAATAAAGTCTTGTTTATTGAAGTATCAGTGACGTGCTAAGAGTGGCCGGTGTAACGTCTTACTTTATATAAGGCAGTTTGGCAGTCTTACCTCAAACACCCCCAGGAGCCTGCCAAGGGTGCCCCTCACACCAGCCTGTTGAAGCAAGAACAGATAGAGAAAAAGCATTAGAGAGAACTTTTATGAAAATAACTAAGAAAAACACTCAAATTCTGTTCCTTTCTAACAGGCCACACTGACATCACAATACATATGTGACCCAGTCATAAGTAGCACAGGTATATTTGTAGCAATAGCCAACAATACATTGTATGGGTCAAAATGATAAGATTTTTCTTTTATGTCAAAAATCATTAGGATATTAAGTAAAGATCATGTTTCATGAAGATATTTTGTACATTTTCTACCGTAAATACATCAAAACCTAATTTGTGATTAGTAATATGCATTGCTAAGAACTTCATTTGGACAACTTTAAAGGTGATTTTCTCACTATTTAGATTTTTTGGCACCCTCACATTCCAGATTTTCAAATAGTGGTATCTATTCAGCTTTCAGATGATGTATGAATCTCAATTAAAAAAAAAAAAAAGGACCCTTATGACTGGTTTAATCGAGGTTCACATACTGTATATGATGCTTGTTGGCACTTTAAAAAGGAAATGACTTCAGCTCTGACATAAGCTGCAGCATGAGTCTATCAGTGTTAACAGCGGCTTAACAAGAAGATGAACACACCAAATTTCTGGAACCGTACCAGCCGATGCTGACACATCAGGCCAAAACATTAGTCCCGGCTCACTGATCCGGGAGACCTGAGCTGCATGTTTCCACAACACAGGAGATTCCCGGACAACATAATGCTCACAAGGGAACATCATGTCTTCATTCAGACACTGCGAAATGCCCCAACCAGCCCGAGCTTACCCCGCAAATTGGCTTGATATGACCGCTCACGATCGGAACTGACAAACAACAGGGGGCGATTTCGGGGACTCTGAGAGATTTTGTCTATTTAAAATGCCCCGAGCGCATTTCTGTCATCTCTGCGTATCCTCATCTGACACGGTCACATGACATGTGCATGGCCCTAGACAAACCCTAAAAACAAACAGCAACTTTTATTCTGTCAGCTGGAAAAAGACCAAATTTAAGCATTTCATGAGGTCAAATGTCATTTTTATGGCCAGTCTACATTTATTTAACATGACAAACGTAACCAATTTTTTAGGTTATCATTAAAACAAATAGGGTTAGATCACACCAAGATCTTTGGGACATCCCACTTCTGGCAAAGCCCCTAGGGGTAGTAGTTTGGGTCCTATGAGTGTTGCCATAGCCAGCAGCAAGCTGTAATTCACGGACAGGTTTATAGTCTTCTCCAGGGTCTCCCTAACACTCGAATGGCTTGAGTTACACCTTTTAAACCATTATGTAACAAATAAATCCCTCGAAGTAAAAATAAAGTCCAAGGATAAAATAGAAAAAAACATGCCAAATATGTCTTAGTTGGGCAGGTTTTTTTAGTGTTATGCAATTTATTCTGAAATGTAAAACCTGGACCATTTGATGTGAACATGTTATTAAAAATTTTATTATACAGTCAAATAGTGTGTTTAGCTCTAGTGTAAATGCCAATACTGGTTTGGGGAAGCGTAATTCATTTTTACCATAAAAAAACAAAAAAATAAATAATAAAAAAAAAAAACACTGACTGCAGTAATTAAGCTGCATTCGGGCTACCACAAGCGTCCAAACACCGTGACTCTTGAACCTCTGGGACATGTACATTTCAGACGGACGAGGCCAGCGGTAACGGGACACGGTTTCTAAATGTCGCTGCAATGCTTCACAGCTGTCAACAAATTACCCTCTTGGCAACCTCTACGAGGGCCCTTCAATGTCATGACACAGCCCATCCTCGAAACGAACAACATAACCATTAGCTGAGATAGACATGAAAAGACTCATTTAGCCAAGCCTCTTAAATTGAAGGCGACAGAAAATGGGCTCACGCGCATATTGTGAATGACGAGTGAGGAATCTATAGGGTGGTGTTGGTATCACATGACCATAGCTCTCATACCGATATCTGTAACAGTTGAGTCAAAGGTGTTGGCAAAACTGAATGGAATGCAGTACGGATGAAAGGATTTAATGGCCTTTTTATGGATAATATGACAAAAGATAGTCAGCTTACTCCTTACTTTTTCAATAGAAACATTGATAGTTCACCCAAATATTAAAAACTGTTTTTATCCATAAACTAAAAACAACTTTGAACCCAATTGACTTTCACTGTATGGACCAAATATCATCAAAAAAATAAATAAATAAAAAATTTTTGGTTCAACTTATCCCTGTTATATTACATAATATTTTTCTTGAGTCATTATTTTAGACATTTTACTACAACTGAAACTGTTTACTGAGAGGATAACTGCTTGTAACTTGCTATACTGTGTCACATATTACTTTTTTAAAAATAGTCTGCAGCATATAGTATATACTGCTAGGTATGCAATAAGCAGTATGCATGGTGCAAAGCAAAAAAAAATTCTGGTGACAAGATATGGGACAGCTGAAACCCATAACTCACTTAAACATGAGGAAGGTCTCTATGCTGGTACTGTAAACACATAGCATTACAGTACAGTGAGGCCTCATTTAGAGCTTTGGACCCACCGACAGCCCCTCAAAAGCCTGAGGGACCACCATTACCCAACAGACCACCGATGATGCAACCCTCAATAAATGAGTGAAGACAATATACGTTGAGGTCAAAAGTTTACATCCCCCCTTTTAGAATCTGCAAAATGTTAATTAATTTGACCAAAATAAGAGGGATAATACACGATACTAAATACTGTGTTGTTCCCTGAATGGTCAACAGCTGTGTTTTTGTTTGTTTGTTTTTTTGTTTGTTTTTTGGTTTTACAGCATTTTTTGTGTATTTGAACCCTTCCCAACAAAGATTGTATGATTTTGAGATCCATCTTTTCACACAGAGGAACACTGAGGTACTCGCATGCAACTATTACAGAAGGTTCAAACGCTCACTGATGCTCCAGAAGGAAAACCATGCATTAAGAGCCAGGGGAAGAAAACTTTGTGAATTTGAAGATATGGGTAAATGTAACTTATTTGTCTTCTGGAAACATGCAAGTACCTTCTATAGCTTCTGAAGGGCAGTACTAAATGAAAAAAAAATAAAAAATGATATTCAGGCAGCATAAGATAAATGTACACATCTCCATTCTGTTCAAAAGTTTTCACCCCCGGCTCGTAATGCGTGGCTTTTCCTTCTGGGGGATCAGTGAGTGTTTGAACCTTCTGTAAAAGTTGCATATGAGTCCCTCCTTTGTCCTCCGTGTGAAAAGATGGATCTAAAAATCATACAGTCATTGTTGGAAAGGGTTCAAATACACAAAAATGCTGAAAAAAAAGAAAAAGAAATCAAGGGGATGTAATCTTTTGAACGGGGTCATCTTTATAAATTCAACTATTATTTTCGCAAACATCTTTTATGTGAAGTATCTTATTCAGGTCAGAACTAAATAAACAATAAAATGCATCCCTCCTATTTTGGTAAAATAATTAACATTTTGCAGATTCTGAAATGTTGGATGTAAACTTTTGACCTCAACTGTAAATACATAACACAGACCCAATTATAGCACTTAAACATGGAAAAAGTCCATAATATGTCCCCTTTTAGATATACATTACCATTCAGTAAGATTTTTAATGTCTTCAGTATCAATGATCCTTCAGAAATCATTCTAATATGGTGATTTAGTTTTTAAGAAACATTTTGTATAATTATAAAGGTTGTCTGTAACACTGCTGAGGTCTTAAAAGTTCAAACCTCTCAGAACAACTTTTATTTGAGGAACAGGTAGAAGCTTTTTGAGAACAGAGCTCACCTCCTCATAGACCTCTCGAACCGCAGCTCCTCCGGGCTCCTCTTCCGGCTCCATCCCTCCTCCTGGAACGATCCACTGATCTGGATGTCGACTGCTGCTAACAAGCAAGACCTGCCATACACACATATTCACAAACAGAGCTTAGTCAGACAGTCCAAATCCAAGTACTCATCAACACTTTGTCAGAACATCTTGATTGCATAACTGAGTCTAACCTGACACTGCTCACAGTACATCAATCTGTAATATATCCATCTGATCAACTTTCCTGGCACTCTAGGAGAACTGTTGAGCTCAACATGTACTGTGGAAATTATATTTAATTTAAAGTGATAGTGCAACCAAAACCATGACATTTCTGACATCATTTACTGTATTACTTTGTTTCTGTGTTACACAAAAGACGACATTTTGAAGATTATTTCAACTGTTCCTGTTCATACAGTGAAAGTAAGTGTGTTCCAAAACCATTTAAAGAGATGGTTATTGGGTGCTTTAATAATATAACTGAGTATTAGTGCTGTCAAATGATTAATCACGATTAATCGCATCCAAAATAAAAGTTTAAATAATGCTTACATAATATATATATATATATGTGTGTGTGTGTGTGTGTGTGTGTGTGTTAGTGTTGGGCAATATGCTCAATTTTCATATCGTCCTATCGTCAGCCTTTGAGATCGCCGATACACGATACTATCGTGTACTAAATTGTCTGGTTTATGGGCATGTGACTTGCGTGTACAGAGCGCTGACGGTAGTTCCAGTTTACTTTCGGTTTCAGTCTCTGCTATCCGCTATCTTCAGTGAGTGGTAGGCTAAATGTGCGTGCATGAATGTAAATCAGTTTATCTTTATTTACCCGTCATATTGCGACAATGTTACCGCTGCATGTCTGATTGTTGTCATTAGTCCATACTGTAGTTCAGTTCATATAGAATGTGGAGAAGCGCGTGAATAAGGAGCTAAGAACCGCGGTAGCGTCGCGTTTTAACTTGGAACGGATAGCGTCAATAAGAAGCTGCGAATAAGAAGCTGGATTCAGCCTTCTCGCATATGTTTAGCGCCATTTTATCTCATCATATTTCTAATTAACGCACATACAGATGTTACTGAGGTGAATGTTTATGTTTACTATATGGACGGATTCTGATCCTATTTGTTTATTTCAGTCTAAACCACCTCGGTGATCCTAATGAATGTGCAGTGCTGGATAATATAATGCTTATATTTCCTTAGTTATTTTAAAAACCAGCTACAGAAAACGAGCAAAGAACATTTGTCAAAGAACATCACTAGCTTTGTCTAGTAGGAGTTTATGCACTTTAAAAAACATTCGCGTTATAATCAGTAAAGCTATCTACACTATATAAGATGAATACATTTCTTACCCCTTATTTTCACTGTACACGTCTGCGGCACGTTACGGCTCCGACGCCCCGCGGCAAGTTTCTGAAGCATCCTAGCTATCGTCAAAGGCATCAGCAACAGACGATATCTCTGACAATATAGTTATATAATATATTATCTCTCTCTCTCTCTCTCTCTCTCTCTATCTATATATATATAGGCCTATATATATAAACATTCTTTTTCTTAAATACATGCATGTGTGTGTATACATATATAAATAATAAACACAGACAGTACAAACATATTATGTAAGCAAAAACTCTTTTTTTTTTTTTTGGATATGATTAATTGAGATTAATCGTTTGAAAGAGGTACGGTGTATGCGTTACATCATAGTGCGATTAAGTAAATAAACTGGCGAATTGGTTATTTGAACAAATAAACTGTCCAAAAGAATCAGACTTCTCAGTTTGCAGGTAATAATGTTGTAAATAATGTTCTGTTTCTTCCACAGTTCAATTGATTCGTTTCATAAGACCCTGATATATCATCAGGAACCACTTGCATTTATTTTGTGTTGCCTGATATGCTTTTTTTGACTCTCAAAGTGAGCATGACCATGTTTTTTCTAGCTAAAAATCTTATTATTATTCTGGGCTAGCCTGAGGGTAAGAGCAAATCTGATGATTTCACTGAAATTAATTACGACTGCATTTCTGCTTCCATAATGAGCTACTGCGATTCCACTGCATTACTCTCACTGAATGCCGTCACTCTCCACTACTCTTCTAGAAGGCAATCGTATATCTGTGGAATCACTTCTTATAAATAAACCACCGGCAACAGCTGCCTCGGCCATAGTGACAGATTCTGTCTGCTGAGAGTCAAGCTCTGCTTTGGGGTATGAGTTGTGGGAGCAAAAACAGCTGCGGCTGAACCAGGTGACCATGAGAGATGTGGAGATATCTCACAGGTTCAGCCTTCACATTGCTCAGTCATAGCTTTAGTTTGGGAAAACGCCTACTAATACAGTTGTTAAAGAATAAAAACATAAAAATACAGCATAATATAGGGAGCAGGAGGCAATTAGCGTTAAGGTTGCTCGTCTTTATTTCGAGCAATTTAGTGCACCTTCACTCCAGTAATTACCACAGTCAATATTTGGCTATATGATACGTCAAGTAAAATCCCCACCCACTGATATCCATAAAAGCTTTCATGATAACTCTTTTGATTCAATCGTCCTTGGAAGTGATAAATTAATAAAACTAAGCAATAAAGGATAACAAACCTTCTGGCTGCAATACTGTGTCAATGTGGTATCTACTTTTATATTAAATAGAGTTCAATCCAGGGGTGTGTGATATATATTGTCTACGATAATACTGTTGTCTAAACGATATGCGATTTGACATTATCGAGTATATTGCAAAAACCAAACATAAACACACCCAGGAAGTGCACGGATGCAATATGAGACATAGGTTAGACTACTGCATGAGCACATTTATTAATCACTTTAATATAGATTTAGTCTATTAAAATTAGTGCTATCAAAACAATTAGTTGTGATTAATCACATCCAAAATAAAAGTCTGTGTTTACACAATACATAAGTATACACAGTACACATACACACACAGATATATTAAGAAACTTTTATTTTGGATGTGATTAATCACGACTAATCGATTTGACAGCACTAATTAAAAGAGAAGTTAAGTAATATTGACTTAAATGTTAGACACGTTTCCGTCTTTGCTCTATTTCATCAACGAACATAGTTTCAAATAAAACCACAGAACTTTTGAACAAATTGGTTGAATGAATGACTCACTCATGCAGTGATCTGCCACCACCTACTGGCGGTTTTAGGTTTATATTTGAAGTACAAGCCCCCCTCCAAAATATTTCAGATATCGGTATTAAATTTTTAATTTTTAAAACATCAAAACATTATTTATTTGTAACTGCAGGTTAACTGCATTCATATCCTGCATTAAACATCTGTGTAAATGCATCTAAATTCATTGCAAACACAAATTTTGTTGATACCGATTTTATTTGATCCGTACCAGTCCTATAGTGTCTTACTATTTAAATTTATTGATTAAATGTATGAATTTGACACAATACATTTTCAAATTTCTTCAAATTTGCATACATTTACTTAAAAAAAAATAAAATAAAATAAAAACAATAAATGGGTAAAAATGCCCACAAAAGGTAAAAATCAATTTAAACATATTGGAAAAGTTCATTTCTGTCACTCCAGCAAACTAATCACTGCACAAAATATGAAGAATATCAAAAGCTTTCAGAGTCAGCTGTCCATAGCACTCCTAAACCTAAATACAGATTTTTCTTTTATGCCAAAAATCATTTAGGATAGGATATATAAGTAAAGATCATGTTCCATGAAGATATTTTGTAAATTTCCTACCGTGAACTTATCAAAACTTTTTTGTTTAGTAATATGCATGGCTTCAAGAACTTCACTTGGCCAACTTAAAAAGTGATTTCCTCAATATTTAGGTTTATTGCACCTTCAGATTCCAGATCCAAATATTGTCCTATTCTAACAAACCATACATCAATGGAAAGCTTATTTATTTAAAAATTACCCTTATGATTATCGTTTTGTAGTCCAGGGTCACATATATCACGTTATGTATCTTAGAGCATTCTAGGAAATTTCAAAGGTATGAATAAATATAAACTCATAAAATATGCATAAAATACATAGAATTTATTAAATTAATAAATTAAATTAGCACAGTTGGCATTTCATAACATTTATGAGTAAATTCAAAAACTTCTTTATTTAAAATTTCTATTTTTGCATATTCCATTCTAAATCAAATTTTAAAAAAAATTGTTACCTCGTTTAACATAGTATCACTGAGATACTATTATAGTTTTCATTAATATATTTAATTATATTTCATTTTTATTAAGTTTTAATACTTTCGTTTTAGTCATTTTTATTATTATTTGTTTAAAAAAAAACATTTTATACATTTTATTTCAGTTTTACTGTGTTATTTATCTTACATCAAGTTTAACAAATAAAATATTTAGGTTTTATTTCAACAAATGTATTTTACACGGTTTTAGTTTTAACTGAATTCAAATATACTAGCATCCTCAATCCAGTTCTGAACGGTACACAACTGTTTTGTTTACAAAGCAATCTACCAACTAATGACATTCAAAATCAAGGATAACGAAAACATTCTGAATCAAGGACCGTCTGAAAGCCAAAACAAATGGATAACAGTCCCTATGACTTACACAATAAAAAATAAGGATTCTTCTAAATAACATTCCCTAAACAACAGCCTAATAAATTAATCAATCTTTTTTTCCATTATACAAGGATTAATTAGCTTTAAAACTCCAATCCCTCATAGTCCTGAGCATCTGCTGACACACTGACCCAGTTCAGAGCCCCAGTGACACTCAAGATGAAGTGCATGTTAAATCCCAGCATGAGTCTGAGGGGCACGTGTGGCCCCATCGTCATAAACACGAGCGAAGAGAGCGTCAATCTCTTCGCCCGAGCAAACAGTGGCTGTCTTCCAGTCACGATAGGTATCAGGGTCAGGGCTGGTTTTTAAAGTTTCAGAAGAGTCTGTAAATCTATTTGCGGATTAGATTATAAAAAGTATTACAAGATTCACAAATAATGTGCAACTTCTTAACGTGTGTTCCTGGGAATCAAACCCATGACCTTCCAGTTGCTAGTGTACCAGACAAACGTGGATAACAGCACGTCAACAACATCTGGCAACCAAGACGTTCACGCTTTCAAGCCTTTCACTTCATTTGCAAGTTTGAAAGGTAAAGCTCACAAGCCAAAGGAGGAAACGCTTACGGCTTAAAATCAGTCACGTACAGCACGCAACTGAGTGCCGTTTCATTCTGGTTTGTTTTAAGGGTCATTGTTCAGGTTCAGTCCACTGTATCATGTTCGCATTTAACGGGATCACTGTTGCTATGACTACTCTGGCATTATTGTTATCGAACCAGTCTGCTTAGCTTGACCATTCAAAAATTGCAATAAACTCCCTGAGGCGCATGTGGCCCTCGTGGTAGACCTGAAATTACTGCTTATCGCTAACGTAAATGTTTGTATGCCTAAACAATAGCTAAAGTTATAAAATCTACTTTTGTTTAGGACAACTCCATCCAAAGACTAAAACAAGCCAAGCCGCCACATTCAATATGAGGCGTAAGTGGGCGAGAGAATAACAGTGGCTTAAACCAAAAACACACCCAAAAACACAAACATTTTTTAGAAGCACTGTATCCGCAGTAGTCTTTCTGATCATAAATACATATAAACCACACTCTCAAATGTGAAATTACTTTGGTAAAAGTAAACAAGTCTTGTTTATGTAATGAAAAATCCCATATATTTATGTTCGCAACAGCATACTTGTTATTGCTGAAGCACACTGATTTTTTTGCTTACAGAATACAACAAATTACACTGTGTGGAATACTATATCCCACAATTCAGTGCACTTTTGACTTTTCCAATGTGATGTAGAAATAGTTGTATAATTTTTAAATTTGCATAATTGAAACTGCAAAATTTTCATACATTGCGATTTTCAGAACTATTACTACAGTTTGAAACATTAAAAATATACAATTTCACTTACAATGTGAAACAAATATTATGCAGGGTACACTACCAGTCAAAAGATTTGTTTTTAAAGTCTTTTCTGCGCACCAAGCCTACATTTATTTGATTCAAAGTACAGCAAAAACAGTAAAAAATGTTAATAACTTTTCTGTTTGAATACATTTTAAAATGTAATTTATTCTTGTAATCAAAGCTAAATTTTCAGCATCATTACTCCAGTCTTCAGTGTCACATGATCCTTCAGAAACCATGCTAATATGCTGATTTGCTGTTCGAGAAACATTTATTATTATCAGCATTTAAAAAAAGTTGAGTACATTTTTTCAGGATTCTTTGATGAATAGAAAGATACAGAGATCAGCATTTATATATATATATATATAAAAAAAAGCTTTTGTAACATTATACACTATACCATTCAAAAGCTTGGAGTCAGTATAATTTTATTTATTTATTTATTTTGGGGGAAAAGAAATTATAGAAATTAATTATTTTATTTAGCAAGGATACTTTAAATTGATCAAAAGTGATGGTAAAGACATTTATAATGTTACAGAAGATGTCCATTTCAGATAAATGCTGTTCTTCTGAACTATTCATCAAAAATCACAGGAATAAATTATATTTTAAAAAAATTGTGCAATAAAAAGCTTTTTTTAATAGTAAAAATATTTAAAAATTGTACTGTTTTTGCTGTACTGTGGATTAAATAAATGCAGGCTTCGTGAACAGAAGAGACTTCTTTAAAAAAATGTTAAAAATCACTTTTGACTAGTAGTGTGTGTGTGTATATATATATATATATATATATACATACACACACACACACATACATATATATATGGGTGTATATATATATATATATATATATATATTTTATGGGTAAATCCAAAAATGAAACTTTTTTTAAAATGTTGCATTCCATTCTAAATCAAATTCAAATGACAAGTATACTTTTTGTTACCCCATCTAAAATTATTTTAGTATCACTGAGATAGTATGATAGTTTTTATATTTTATTTTTTAGATTATATTTTAGTTTTCTGACTTTTTGGATTCACACAAGCAAGTACCTTTTTTACTTTCTTCAAAATAAGTTAAAGATTCAGTTACTATTAGGTTTTGTTGTAAGACAAGAGCACAAACAGCAGACGAGCTTGAAGACTGCACTAGTGCATTTCTCGAGGATGTGCTATGTTGTCGCTTGTACTCGGCTAACTATCATTATGACAGGAATGTACTGACGTCCACAGTAGAGCGAGTTCCTATACTCAGCTATTAAAATGATCAGGAGTCAATAGAAATGCACAAAAATGAAATTCAATCCTTCACAAAAAGGATGATAAATGAGAGCAAATACAGAATCAATTAAAAAGAAAAGACTGATAAAAAAGTGGGAAAAGAAACATGTCAGGGGACAGTGAGCGCTGTCATTCTGGTTCTATAAATTGCTGCTGATAGGTCACTGGGAGCCTTAGAACATAGTGTAACTTACCTCCTCTCCTCCTCCTCCTTCTCCTCCCCCCCTTTCTCAGTGCTAATCACATGGAGGAGAGACCTGGGAGACCAGGTCCTGTTGCAATGCGGAATATTCAGGGTCCGAAGCTCCCATGCCTCAACATGTCTTATGTAATCAAACTTCAACAGCTTTAGTAGTACTTCATAATTAAAAATACACAGACTTCATTTAAAGAAAAAGAAGACATCTATGAGGGAGTATCTGTGTATACAACAGCGTATTCCTGTTATTTCCGAGTACTCTACCCACATCAGGTCAAGCCCTCGTCTCAGAAGTCAAGAACACCTCAACTGTGACTGACATGTTTCATAATAGACAGTATTTTTAGTCTAAGCAGAACCTACTTTCGAGGAGGTCGCAAAATGTTACGGACGATAAATTTGATAGTAAATGCTCTTTAAGAATTTTCAACGAGACTTTAAATTAGGTCAAATAGAAATTAGATTACTTTAGTATGGCATTCTAAAGTCAAGCAGGTTTACAACTACATGAGGGTGAGAGAATATTATGCATCTTATGCAGAAGGTCAGTTGTTACCTGTTGTGGACAGCTGTCATTACTCAAGACTAAAGCTCACTGCTGGCTTTTAGTGAACTGATCTCATTGATTACATTTATAACACCTGCCATCAGTCCTCCATGCACAGTCATATATATCTAGACATGAATCACGAATTAGTGGTCGTGAGAACCACTCATAAAGAGTCTTATCATTTGGGTGTAGTCTAGTGCGTATTTACTTTAGGGAGTAAAAGGGATAAAATATGGCAAGCTGCTTTAATATTCTGTCCTTAAAACCAACTAGTATCTGTTTATGTTACTACTACTACTTATTTTGGCAACAAGGTCCTGTTAGGTAAGGTTAGTTAATCGCAGCTCATATTAACTGAAATTCACAAATTTTGATTTAAAATTAAATTGAACTGACATTAATAAATGCTTTTGTTAGTTCATGTTCGCTAATGTTAACAAATGGAATCTTATTGTAAAGTGTTACGCCCATTTTTAATATTATGAGTTATTACTACCTGCATGTATTCATTTTTTTCTTACTAGTAGAATTTAAAAATTTTAAATTATCCATGAACAGCCATTTTGATTAGTCAGAACATATTTAAATAGTAATAGTAACTGGTATAATAGGAAATCTGATGAATACTAGTCACTAGTATAACTGGAACTGAAACTATTGGAGTATATTAGTAACTAAGTTACTTTATTAGTGAATAAATACTGGCAAACTGGATTAGGTCAGAAGTTAATAGTTTATATCTGAATCACAGATTCAATTTAATGGCGAAGTTGCAGTGGAATAGTTACTAGTCACTATTTAGTGACTACAACTGCTTAATTTAGTAGACACTTGTCACTACTGGATTACGTGAACTACGTTTAACAAATGAGAACTTATTGTGAAATGAGCACTAGCATCCAACGACACTAGGTATGCTTACATTAATGAAAGTAAGAAGTCATTGTATCAAAAGGTACATAGGCTACTAGACAGTAAGAAGGAATAACATTTAAAAACGTCTTGTAATACCCATTTGACGTCTCTGTAGTAGTAGTATAACATGTAAACCACCAACCACATTTGCACTTTTCTCAGTTTTACCTCGTCCTCCCGATCGTTCTTGAAGCACAGACACGCTGCTCGTTTTTTAAAGCCCTCTCCGTCATATGTCCTTGTCTGATTGGGCTTAAATTTCATCATGTGGGTTTTTCTCCGAACAAAACACGAATACAAGTGTTCTCGGTTGCCTAGTTTTTGGATCCTACGCGCAACGCCACTGCCTTTCAGGCCAAGAGCTGAAAGTCGTCCCAGATTTTCCAGGCTGATCATACAGTTTGCATTTATAAGAAGCGCCTCATGTTGAAGACATAATTCCTCTCTTGACAGCGCAGATTGTGAGTTGGGCTGTTCTCGTCTTGACCATTGTGGCTGGCTGGTGCTGCTGTGTGAACACTCCTCTGCTGCGGCTCTCCAGCTCTGCGCAGTCGCCTTAAATCAGCTGCAATAGGATCTGCGTTACAAACCCAAGATGCCATCAACAGATAGGCGTTTCCCTTTTTGAAAATATGAATGAGACATCATCCCAGCCGCCAGACGAAAGAGGAAATTGATTCACAAGCGTTTGAAGTGGGTAGAATATTAAACATGCTGGATCGCGATAATCATTTTAATACAAAAGACAGTTACTGATTCAAAGTAACACTAGAGACAATAGCCACGCTGCAGCGTTTTAACAGATTGTGGTGATGCTGTTATGGCGCCATCTGCTGGTAGCTGTGAGTTAATAATCATAAGAGAGTGTAACAAAAGATTAATTCAAGAGCAATTCATTATTTTAACCAGAGGCGTTGCTAGCCCCAGAAAAAAACAAAACAAACAAACAAACAAAAAATACTAATTAAATGCCATCATTTATTTAAAATATATATTTTTAGTCAAATTCGAATCCATTAAAATTTATTGACACATCACTTACTGATATAAAATTATAATTTCGCTTCATTTGAAGTATTCTGTTATTGCACAATGCACATTTCTTAATATTATGGCTAATATGTGTTTAAATATCATTAATAAAGACTGTATGGTCTCTGTATAATATCAGTCTTTAAATGCAAGATATTTAAAGTGTACCTGAAGTATACTTGCAATAGATCCACTTTAACACAATCAAACATACAGTAGCTATATCTTCCACACAATTGTTTAAATTAAAATCAATTTAAATTTAATTAAATTAAAGTGCATTAAGCACAAAATTAGTTGTTCCGATTTAGCACACTTTAGGTATACCAGTTTAGTATGCCAAAAGTACAATGGCAGGGTATTTTTTATTATTAATAACACTTAAATATGTAAATGTATTTGTAGAATACTTAGCACAAAATAAATGTATATGTTCTGGATGCTGAACCTCACTGACCAGATCTCCATTTGACACAGCGTTCCTGGATAAATGGAGAATAACAATTTTATTTGTAAAATATGCATCACTATTCTTCTACCATGATTCTGGGGGGAAAAAAAACAACAGACAACTAAACAAAATCACATGTAATTTATTATTTATACTAAAATTACTACAGTCTATTTAAGAAATATATTCAATATTCAACGATTTGTATATAAAAAAAAGCGGAACAAATGATTCAAAAACTTGCTCATTAAGAAGTCACTTGTTTCATTCCTGAATGAATCAACGTTTTTTGAAGGAATCTCATTTTCATCAATCACTTGTCGCCACCTGCTGGCGATACGTTGTAATTGATACAATCTTTTTATTTGAAGCATCGTCACTTTCGACAAGGTGATTTGATCTATTTTGTTCGCTACTGTAGACAGCAGTGTTTATATCTGAACTGTAAACCTTTATTCCAGTACGTCTGTGATTATTTGAATGTCTGTAACACAGAAACAGTGATACAAAAGCCTGTGTAAAGATGTTTCATATGCATTAAACTATTCTCTCTGGGCAGCGCGAACACAGATTTTGATTTCACATTGTGATTCAAGGCTTTAATAGACATAGCTGAATCCTGTCATTTAGGAACAAGAATGCATAAGTGATTGAATCTGTTCGCGATCTGGCTTTTTATTTAAATACAGAATTTCAAGAATCTCCACAGTGCCCATATAAATTATATTAATATTAACAGAAACAAAAAAAGATTTAGTATATAAACATATATAGGCTATATATAAATTTTGCAAATGTATTAGGTAAAGGTTTTGCTCACTGAAATGCAATGCGTTATTAATTACCTTTTTTTTTCTGTAGATGAATGATAAGACAGGCAATGATGTTTTGTGTATTCATAGTTGTTTACAGTGTTAGAGTTGGATTCTCATGCTAAACATGGCCAAAGTTAAAAAAAATAATAATAATTTGGACGAATGACGGAGAATTTCTGTGACGAAAATCTTACTTCCGGGTCGGTTTCAAGTTTCTGATGTTTTTTTTTTTTCAATCGTAAATCTAATGACGTAAACGCTAGTGGAACTCCTTATATGAGCATTTCTCCCGGAAAAGCGCGCCCGCGCACACGTCGACCAGAGGAGAGGAGACAGCGCCCATTAATGCGCTTCATCGGGAGATCGTTGGCAACGCTGCATAGGATTTGTTCGAGAATGTCTCCAAATAAGTGTGTTTTTGGATGTGAGGGAAATTTTACCGTGTTCAGCTTCCCAGAGAACCCAGCGTTATGCGAACAGTGGATGCAGTTTGTTTTCCAGGGCAGCAATGGAGTGTAGCAACTGCATATGTGTGTTACCGTCATTTCTGTGACCAATGTTTTATAAACAAGGCCGAGGCTGACGCTGGATTTGCACATAGTTTGCTGTTAAAACATGGAGCAGTCCCAGTGATAAAAGATCCCAGTCATGTAAGTACAACTGCATCAGATTTCTGTCTTTTGTTGGAAATCAGCTTGACTCTAGCTTCGCCCAGAGCCGTTGAGAATTGCTAAGTTACACGTTTTGATCTCGTGCTGTCAATGTGTTTGAATGGGTTTAAGTAGGATAGACAGCAGTTTCACTATATTTGCAGCAATTTCGAGTAATTATTAACACATAATGTGTATTGATAGCTACTCTGAATACCTTTTACAATCGCTTTTATTCCGGGGAGTAATAAAGAGACAGCAATAATGTTCTCATACTGTTTGACAGTCAAATGTGATCAAACATCTAAACTGTAGCTTTTATTTAATTAAATAATTGTAATATATAGTTATATTTAGTTAATATTTTGAGGAGTGTTTTGTACTAAATAATGTGTGCAATAATGGTCCTGACCATTTAAAAGATAACATTTTCTAATGTAGTATTTATACTACAGCTAGTGTAGTATTTAGGGTTAAATACATATATAATACATTTTGGAGATATTAAGAATGCAGTACTACTCTATAGGTACTCAAGATTAACGAGATTAGGTGAAACTGTGTATGTTTTATACCCTTTAAAGAGATGCTGAGAGTGACTGTAGATGACTTATGCATTACTGTCTTTGTTTTTGCCATCTTCTGATTGGTCAACTTTAGATGGATCGCAAAATCATCTCGTTCAACCGCACATACACCACGACTTTAAACCGACAGTGTCCGATTTTTTTTTTGACATGTTTGAAAATTATCGGGAGGAGCTCGTAACGTTCTCGGGTCGGCCCGCAGTTCTTCTCACACGGTACGAGCCGCGACCATGTGAGCATCTGCGATTTTCTCCCGAGAGAAAAAAATCGTCTGTGAGCTCGTACAACAACAAAAATCGCACGGTGTACGCCCGTCTATGCCCGCCTGTAGTTACGCGGGGGACAAGGATTTTTTCTAATAGCATGAGCTCATGACAGTTGCAAGAAGAAACCATTGTGTTTAATTTACATAGCTATACTGACATTTATATATAGTATTTGATAACACATGTGATTAAAAATGAATTAAAAGGACATTTTAGATATTCATAACATTTCTAACATGCCTGTTTTGTAATAACGAACATACCAGTGTTTATTTTGGTGTACATACATTTGTAAGCAGCTGAACTTTTAAGTGCAGAATTTTGGCTTTTGATAAATTTGACATATTGTAAATTCAGATTGCCTGGACAACCAAAAACTGAAGACTGACTTCAGTCTTAATAAAGAAAAAAGAGAGTCAATAACTGATTGAAGCTTTAATTGTTTCAGAAGCGTTGGGATCTGTCATGTCTGGGTCTTCGTAATCAAACCTGCCTCATCTCTCACCATCTTCGGTGCCTTCCAGGGTGATCTTCACGAGTCCCATTGTCTTGCAGTGGCCCTCATCGGACCCAATGTATTTGTGGTGACTCTCACTAGCTTCAGTGTCGTATGTTGACCCTTACTGATACTAGTAACTTTCAAGTGACCCTCACCTGCCCCAGCGTCTTGTGGTGAACCTCACCGACCCCATTGTCTTCCGGGATCTGTCATGTCTGTCTCTTCATAATCAAACCTGCCATCATCTCTCACCATCTTCAGTGCCTTCCAGTGACCCTCACTGCCAGTGTGATCTTCATGTGTCCCACTGTCTTGCAGTGGCCTTCATTGGACCCAGTGTCTTGTGGTGACTCGCACTAGCATCAGTGTCTTTTGGTGACCCTCACCGGCCTCTATTTCTAGCAGTAAAGCTCAGTTGCCCCAGTGTTTTGTGGTGACCCTCACAAGCCATAGTGTCTTCTACTCTCTTATTTCTGGGTCTCCACTTCTGCAGAGGCCTCTCCACTCTCTATGTCACTGCTATGTGCCAAAGGAATGAAAAAGAAAGAATAAATCATAAAGTTTGTTTATTAACACATTCATGATCCACACAATTTTAATCTTAACTTCTAATCTATGACCCTTATCTTATTCATAGTAATGGATGCATGAGGATACATGTTTGGCAGAAGGTGGATCAGGTTGTCCAGCAGGTGCTTAGTCAAAGCGTTACACTGCTCCTGTTCCTCAACCATAGGGCTGAGAGGGACACTGCATATGCAGATAATAAGTTTGTCACCTTACTAAATACAACACACACACCTATCTGAGTTTCATGATTGACAGCTCCATCAGACTGGTCTCTACTCCTTATAATATGCTACAAACTTGTGCATGTAATTCTAAACACCTCAGTCCTTTAGTTACATTGTAATGTGTTCTGAAGAACAGACATTATCCGCTGAATAAACATACAAACACTTACTGAAAGATGGTGGGTCCAAAAACTATTGACAGGTTCTCAGATGTCATGAGATTCAGATGACTCCCAGCAGCCACATGGGACAGGAGGAACATTAGCAGAGGACATTAAAATGTTCCTCTGGAAGACTGTTCAGGATTGTCTTCACAGCCTGATTCAGTTCGTCCTTTTCAGAATCTGCAAGTTCAGTCAGATCTGATAAATGTTGTTTGTTGTGTAGCAAGTACTTACAATGTTCACACATCACTACCTCAACTTTACTTACCCTTGAACACTTTCAGCAGTTGTGTCCTTTGTGGCTCTGGAATAAGTCCACCAGGCAATTCCTGGATGAAAGCTTTCAATAAGGAGCCCAAAGTAAGAATATTTACACTGTCAAACTCTGGAAAGCCTCATTCGTCAAAAATGTTCCTCAATTCTTGGCAGCGTTTTACTGACCCTGGGAGCCTGAACAGGCCACTCTTTTATAGATCAGTGGTAGAAACTCACCAAACACACCAACCACTCCGATCACCAAAACTCCCAACAGAGAATTCTTGTAAAGAACGTTCATATATAGGAGATGCGTCTCACACCATAATTGCACTCTGCTGATGTAGAATATTCTTAATACAGTCCAATTGTTTGCTTACAATTACTTAAAGTACATAAAAATATAAAATATAAAATATTCTAGTTGTCTTCCCAGAGTGAGATTTTAAGGGGCCGTTATTCCACTTATTGTTTTCATGTCGACGCGTTGCAGCCACAATAGCACTGTAGGACAGATGTAACGCTTTTATGTTGTTGTTTTTATTAAAATATTCAAACACTTGCCTACCATGTCATAAACTATATCAAGGATCCTCAAATCTGGACCTTGGGATCCACTTTCCTGCAGAGTTTAGCTCTAACCCTAATCAAACACACCTGAGCATGCTAATCATTGCCTTCACAATCATTAGAAAATCACAGGCAGTTGTGTTTTAGCAGGGTTTGTGATAAACTCTGCAGGTCATTGGACCTCCAGGGCAAGATTTGAGGAACCCTGAACTATATGATATTCCAATTCACAAATACCTGTAAGTGAGTGTATTTTGTTGTTTATAAACCTTTATAAATGATCTGGATCGTGATCTATAACATGAGATGGGCGCCGCCATGTTTGTTTGCTATGCCGTTCAGAGATTCCTATCAACTGGAATTACAGCACATAAATTTATCTTTCTCCTGAATACATTCAAGTAAGTGGCTGGTGAACTGGGAGAGAATAGCGTGAATTTTGTGGTTACTTACACTATGTGTATCTGATATGAATCTAACATGGTGGCAGATTATATTTGAACGGATTGTTATTGCTGCTTCCATCATGTGTATTTTACAAACTCTTAAGTGTATTGTTTTACTAGTACTTATGTGTATTTAAATGTCTGAAACCTAAAATAAATGTTATGTGGTTAAAACACTGCATAATTGTGATTTATATGACAAATGCAGCGCATGTCTCTCTCTCTGGCAGTTGGGTGACATCACCGAAATCCCATATAAGGGACAGTACTTGATTTTCTCGAATCAACGCTTCGCCAACTTAACAGCAAACTGACTTTCCATTAACAATTTGACTGTCGAAGAAGAGAAATTATAAAAATAAAACATACTGGAAACATTTACCAATTGATTCAGAACTTTGGAGCTAACAGATGTAAATTCATCAGGGAGCACAAGGTTAAATAATTGTCAAACTGTTTTAATATTAACTGGTGATTCAAAGAACCAATTCACTAAAAAGAGCCGATTTGTAGAAAGGAGTCACTTTATCACTAAAAGAATGAAGAAGAACAGACTTTTTCTGACAGGTTGGACTAAACCAAGAAAGTTACTTTAATGAGCAGAAATTCTACAAATAAAACATACTGGAAACATTTACCAGTTGATTCACAACTTTAGAGATAACAAATGTAAATTCACCAAGGAGCACAATGTTAAACAATCATTGTACTGTTCCGTTTTAACTGTAATCAACAGTTTAAGTTCTCTTTCAGCTGGCGAGTCAAAGGACAGGAGTAAATATCTAAAAAATATACAAAAAAAAACTGAGAAGAACAGACTTCTGACAGGTTCGACTTGATAAACTAAGAGCGAATCGACGATTTGACTGACAGGGTGAGGGCTAGTGGAAAAGCAGAAATTATACAAATAAAAAGCTACTAGGCTGGAAACAATTTTACAAAACAAAATTGATTCACGACTTTGGAGCTAGATGTAAATTTGTCAGAGAGCAGGAGGTTAGGCTAAATATTTGTGCAACTGTTTTAACTAGTTCAGTTTCAGAAATCACTTAAATTTACTAAAACTGTTTCAATTCTGTTTTAATTTGCGAGTCAAAGATCCGATTCACTAAAACTAGTCGATTCACAGAAAGAAGGCAATACTTCATTGATAGAAGAATGGGGGGGAAACTGTGGGAAACACTGACTTAAGTATTTAATAAATTGTTAAATATAAAATTGTATAAAGTTTAATGATGCAGACATCACCAATATGGGCCATACTATAGAACTGGTCCAAAGTAAAAAAAAAAAATCTGTATGTATGCAAATTGTATAATATCCAATGCACACATTTCTAATAATTGTGCAGTTAATTTTTTATATTGTATTGCAGTAAAGTTTTGGAATTGGTAAGAAAAAAAAATGGTACTGACCCATTAAGATTTTGCTTACATCTACATTGTAAATATGTATTTTTGCCAATTTTTTTTTTTCATTGGTAAATCAATAAATTACATTTTTAACAGTATTTCAACAGATTTGTTGTATTTAGAATCCAATTTTTCTTTGTAAAAGGCAAAAAAAAAAAAATCAAAGTTAAGGATTTATTAGTTTGAATATACACTGAACCAAAAACTATCATCTTAGCTAATTCAGCATACAATATTTTATTATTATTTTTTTTTTACAAAACATCCATGTTTTAGTAGTAACTGCACATTTTCAGTAGTGACAGTAATGGTTAGGTAGCGACTACATCACATTATATAATTTTAACCCACATATTTTATGGGCTAACACACCAAAAAAACAAATATAATCACTACTGAAACACCACCAAATAGTTTGGTAGTGACAATTTTAGATACTTTTGAACCTAGCTCAAAGATGCTAATCAGCACATGGTTAGCCACCCAGTTGTGAACAGTTGTACACATAAAAACTGAACATTATTGAATAACTCCCAAAAAAGTGTGCTTAATTGCAGAAATAAAGATGTTCAGTAGTGCTGTTGCTTAAAGTCACACAGATTTTTGAACATATTTACATCAAAATGATGAGGCCTATCTACTCATACCTTGTAGCTATGAGAGAGAGGGACACAGGAATATTTCCTGATCATAAATGTAGGAGTATAGTTAAAATCAGTCTCAGCCAATGGACTAAATCATACACTGTTTTGGTAGTAACAAAAAAAATGCAGGACACATATTTATATTGATTTATTTACTTATTTTTGCATAAAGTTTCAGAATTTACAAAGAAAATATACATTTGTTTGAACTTTAGGGGTTAGGGTTCAGGACAGCCACCTCCCTATTCAGAGTACCCAAATAAATGATTTTATATATATATATATATATATATATATATATGAAGCTTACTGATACTTTAAATATTATTGTGGGTTTCAACAGATGATAGAGGGACCTTGGTAAACATCTAAGATTTAAAAACTTAAATGCTTTTTAAAAGCATTTTTTTTTGGTTGTGGGACAGCAGTTTGCACCAGTTCTGTAGAATGCTGTTGTGCCTATATGAGCCAATCTTAATAACTTAAAACATACTTGTTTAAGTGAAGTAAATCTATATTTGATCACAGGTTATTTTGGAGTATGCTGTGACTAATATTTTCTCCAGCCTATGAAAGGCAGGAAAACAGCAGAGATGGAAAAACAAATAGCCTGTTAATGTGTTAGTCATTCTCGGAAATGTAATAAAACCACCACCATAAATATTTCTTATTAATCAACAGATTTTATTTACAGAAAGAACAGAAATATGTGTGTGGACTGTTGTCATCACATTTTAAAAAGCATAATCTTTTTCCCCTTTCGACAGAAAGCAGGAACTTACAAACAGAGTTGAAAATGACGTTTTAACCAAAGACCAATCGTGGAAATTGAGACAAAGCCTTTATTTATGATGTTTTTGCAATGTTTCTGCAAACATTCCCACCCCTCGCTATTCATCATTCGTCTCCAGCCCCCCTGCAACCATGGCGTATCGAAATAAATGCTCAAGGGAAGAAACAGACAAATGAATCTCGATGCACTGGACTGTGATGGACACAAGAAATAAAAAAAAAAAAGCACGCAATGATGGAGTTTCAAGAGTGCAATTAGTACAGCGATGGCAAGATAGATAAAACAAAACACTAAAACCGGATACATTAACAAAATTGTTATGCTAAAAGAAATATTACGCAAAATCTCCCTTCACTCTAGCTCTACCTTGCCCATAGTCCAAAACATAAATCAGGTCTAGTTAGGGTTTACGTCTTTAACAGTTTCTGTGATGGTGGAAGGATTTTCCAGTTGAACCATTTCCCAGGTGAAATTACTGTTTAAATCTTGCATCTGTTTTCTGTTTTAGTGAACCTATACTTCTTCTGCTAGGTTTTCTAACAGGGTAAATCTGCAGTTTGACAGAAAGGGTGCTCTAAACACAGGGGCTAGTCTGCTGCTCCAACAGCAACAAGAGGAAAAAAAGGTTAAAAGAAATATAAAAAGTTACCCCCCTCCCACAAAACAAAACAAAAAAAACAATGGGACAGACAAATGACGGTCAGTTTTAATGCACGCTCATAGCAGAAGTCTGCGGCTACCTCCCCAACCACTTTAAAAGAAAGCCGTATGAGTAGATCATCTGCCCATGCATCTCAACAGCAGTGAATCAGAACAAAGACATTTTTCTTTTTTGTACTAATGTGCATTTAAATCACAAATTGTCTGAAGGTTTCTTTTTACTTTTGTGTTAATATATTTTTACAGTTTATCTTTTTTTTTTTTATTTGTTTCCTAAGACTGTGTCCTTTACATGAAAATGGATAGGTCTTGGCAGAACATGGAGTTGTGTTCACTCTTGACTTCCTTTTTTATTTTTATTTTCTCTCCTTCTCTCTTTTTGTCTCCCCACATACATTTCTAGACTTCGATATTGTTTCCAGCATAAAGCCTGGTCCATGTTCGGGCTGAAAAAGACAAACAGATGCAGAGTTAATACACTCCTAAGTGTTTTATCTTACACTTATCTTCAGCACACAGCTGATTTCAACTGCGTGAATAAAAAGGGTGTGGATGTTACCAATTTATTATGACTGACTGTAAAATGCAATTAGCAACAGCAAAACAATGAACTTCGAAGGCAGCAACATGAGATAAGAACTATTTCGCAAGAGCATTATTATGGATTAAGGCCTCTGGGACACACAGAGTATCAATGTAGTGCCACTGGCCTATTAAACCTCTTAAAGCTTATTGAAACACTCAGACAAAAACCTCTGATTTAAGTGAACATAGAACAAGTAGACACATACACATTAGCAATACAGAGATTGATTCCTCATGACATTCTAAACCTTTATGACATTCTTCTTCTGAACACAAAAGAAAAATTCTTTGAGTACTGTTTTTGTCAAAAACACAGTACTGGAAGCAATTGATTGTCATCATATGGGCAAAAATATTTAGGATTTAAAAAATAAATAAATTAAAATGTTAAATTAAGAAAAAGGTAATTGTGACTTCCATACAATTATGACTTTTTATATATATATATATATATATATATATATATATATATATATATATATACACATATATATATATATATATACATATGAGACGTAAACTTGCGATTGTGAGAAAGTCACATAAAATAAACTAATTAGGTTTTTTTTTTTTTTTTATTCTGTGGTTAAAAAAAAAAAAAATTAAAAAGGAAAATTCTAAGAAAATGTCAGAATTGTAAGATATATCTCGCAATACTGACTTTCTATCTTGTAATTCCAAGTATACGTCTTGCAATTCTGAGTTTACAACAGTTTCTCATTACACAAGTTTTTTCCCCAGAGTTTATACTTTCAACATTCTATCAGAATTGCAAGAAAAAAAGGCTTTGTAAGAGAAACTAATTTTTTTTTTTTTTTTTCACCCAGTGGCAGAAACAAGGTTGCATGAGAATTACATGAGGATGAGCAAATTAAAGAATTTCCATAAAAAAAAAATTAAAAAAGTTGTGACTCTTTGATCTCACATTTTTGACTACTTTTCTCACAATTATGACTTTTTTTAAATCAAACTTTTTTTAAAAAATTAAGAGCTAAAAACTCAGAATATTGAGATGTAAACTTGCAATTGTGGGGGGAAAGTCACAATTGTGAAATAATAAAAATTGCAATTGCTTTTTTATTCCATGGTGGAAACATTTTTTTAAAGAATTTTTTTTACATCTTGCAATGTATACATCTTGCAATTCTGAGTTTTTAACTCCTCACTGACTCAGTTTTTCAAGTTTCTCATTACACAAGTTTTTTCCCAATTGAGAGTTTTTTATTTTGCAATATTCTCTCAGAATTGCAAGAAAAAAGGCTAAGTTGTAATAGAAACTAATTTCTTTTTTTTTTTAACCCAGTGGCGGAAACAATCTTCCATAAAAATGATATTAGGATGAATAAAATGAAGTAATTCTGAGTTTTTTCCCCCCAGAATAGTGAGTTTATACATTCAATATTCTCTCAGAATTGTGAGAAAAAAGGCTGACTTGTAAGAGAAACTAAATTTCAGGTTTTTTTTTCCACACCCCATGGCAGAAACAAGGTTCCATGAGAATGACATGAGGATGAGCAAATTAAAGAATGTTCTTTCTTTTTTTAATAAAAAAATGGTAACTGTGGCTTTTTACAATTCAGACTTCTTTTCTCACAATTCTGACTTTTTTTAACAAACCCAGAATTATTACCTCACAATTCTGACTTTGAATAAACTCAGAATAGTCAGATGTCAACTTGCAAAATCGTGAATTTATCTTTTATTTTTGTGGTGAAAACAAGAAGCCCAAGAAAAAGTCAGAATCGCTAGATTTAGAATTCTGAAATATCTCGCAATACGGACCATCTTGTAATGTCAAGTATAAATCTTGCAATTCTGAGTTTGTAACTCTTTTCTCACAACTTTGAGTTTCTCATTACACAGGTTTTCAGAATTGTGAGTTTATATTGTAAAAAAACTACTTTTTTTTTTGTTTTGTTTTTTTTCCAAGCTTCCATAAGAATGACATGAAATTCAAAAATCAACTCTATAACTACTCATTGACTTTTCCCAGAATTGCGAGTTTATATTTTGTCATATTTTCTCAGAATTGCAAGAAAAAAAAGACTCATTTGTAAGACAAACTCAATTTTCCTTTTTTTATCCCGTGGTGGAAAAAAGCTTCCATTATAATGGCATTAGGATGAGCAAATTAAAGGTTATTTTTTAGAATAAACTATCCTTTTAAACGCATTTAATGAGAACCCACCTGTCTCTATGGCTTGAGCTTCGTTAGTCTTCCACTGCTCTGCGACGTCGTTTGCTAGAGGATCATCAGGGTTGGGAGCGCTTAGTAATGCCTGGATTGATAGCAGCACTGTGCGGATCTGCAAGGCTGGAGACCACTTATCTGTCACATCATGCCACGGAGAGAGATAAACAAGAGAAAGAGCATTAGCAGAAAAGTAGCTGCTAGCATCCAGCCCTGGACACTTATGGGGTCAAAAGTGTAATCCGAGTTCCTTAATCTTCCAACAGAGATTAAATGGGCAAATCTTTCACAGTATGTACATGTTAGCTAAGGGAGCTATCAAATTGAATAGACTCAAACTGCCATTCCTCAGAGGTTAAAGATAAATTGAGTCTCTTTCAGAAAGCATAATTCATATTCATTTTTCTCCCCCAGTCTTCTCAAGGGGACAAAATCCTAATTTCCCCCATTTTAATGGCACATTTGTCATAGAACATTTCATTGCCAGCTGAAAAGATAAGTCATTACTTAACATGTATACTGTCTACCGTTTTGTTATTACTGAGATAGATAAGCAGATAAAATTATGAATCATGTTTTGTTCCATGTCTCAAGAAAGCACGTGTTCCATTACAGCAGAATTAAAGTATTAAACACTGTCATTCATGTTTAGATCACAATATATAAAATCAATATAATATGTTATTTAGAAAGTTTTAACAAAACGGACAAAATAATACAGTCTCTCACCTTTCAAAATATCTAGACATATTCTTCCCAGCTTGTCTACATTGGGGTGATATATTTTGGTCATGAAGCGTACTTTCGGAGCTGCCATGGGATATTCTTCAGGAAGAAAGAGTTCAAGTTTAAAAGTTCCTCCCTCAAAGGGGGAGTCTTGAGGTCCGGCGATGACCACATGGAAGTAGCGAGCGTTCCCCTCATCTGGCTCTGCCTTTATACCTGGCACCGGCTCTGCCAACAAACGCTGTGTTTCCTATACACACACACACACAACCAGAGACACATGGAAACAGGATCAATTAGGCTGGAACATTAAGCATCTACACACTCAGTTAATTAGCAATTAGCCAAAGCACTGGTAGTTAGACAGTCGAGTACACAGAAGTAAACAAATCAGCAGAAAGAGCCAACATGTAATGCCAGTTTTGTTGTCATTTAACGAAGACTAACTGTCCTGCATCAACACAACACATTCCAATGGCAAACAAACCAGTATGCCTAGGTGATACATGGCCTGACAGGTCATTTAAAAGGATAGTTCACCCAAAAATGAAAATTACCCAATATTTACTCTCCCTCAAGCCATCCTAGGTTTAAATAACTTTATGCCAGTGAACGGGTGTTAATATTTTCAAGTCCAATAAAGTGCATCCATTCATCATAAAAAGTACTCCACATGGCTCCGGGGGGTTATGGTTTATAAAGTTTTAGTTATGGATATTTTTCTAACAATTCAGAAGGCTTTTATTAACCCCATGGAGTTGTGTGGAGTACTTTTTATAATGGATGAATGCACTTTATTTTTGTACTATTATTTTTGATTTGATTTGAGGAACCCTGTTGTACGTCAACATTGTTGTACGAAAGCTGGCATCAACAAGATATTTTTTTGCTAGAAATTATTACTTTTATAAAGCAAAGATGCATTAAATTGATGAAAAGTGACAGTAAAGACATTTTACTCTTTTTTTTTTATGTTACAAAAGACTTATATTTCAATTAAAAGTTGCTCTTTTCACAAAAATAAGCAGGTTAACCTTTCAACATTGCTAAAAGTGTTTCCTGAGCAGCAAATCAACATATTAGAATGATTTCCAAAGGACCGTGTGACTGTTAATGATGCTGAAAATTCAGCTTTACCATGGGAATAAACTGCAGGGCTCTATAATGTGAATATTTCAGTTGCATCTGCGACTAAAAACTACTGCGTGAGAATATGCAAAAATATTTAGGAGCACCCAATTAGCATATTTGTGTTTGCGCTGAGGGGAGCTTCAAAGGTTTCTACGCGTTTTTTTGCAACGTTGAGTAATGTATCACGGACATACCTCACGAATCCGTTCATAAAGTGTAGAGAGAGTGTGCAGTGTAAAGAGCTTCGCTGATTATAATGGAACTTTGTGAGATTGCGATGAACTAGGATTAGTGACAGCTCAGGAGTTTGTAAATGAAATTCTGATTTAATACAACAGTTAAATAAACAAGTTCATATTAAGTGACTTACATTGTCTGACTATAACACTATTGCCTGATTTTGCTCCATTTCGTCATCAAAATGGTCTGAAAGTAGTCACAACTGAGCCTCTGCGCATCTCCATTCAAACATGGCTGTGTTTTATGAATAAACATGAGTTTTTAAACAAATCAATGTTTCAATTTTCCGTTCATAAAGACTTGCTTTATTCCTTAATGAATCAGCCGTTCGAATTAATCAAATGATATGATTCAGTAATTAAATGAGTGACTTACCACCACTTACTGGCAAAATTAGCTTTGTTTTTAAGCATCTTCTGAGTGATTTAAATCATTTAATATTTCTGTATTCATATCGTTATATTTAAATAAATTATCTCAACATGAATTTATGAATTTGATTGCACTCATGCCACCTCTGAGCCTCATTAAACTTGAAAATACACCTACAAGCCACTTTTGTGGTGTTCTGTGCCACCTCTGTAGTACAAATAGTTAATACAGATTTCATTTGATTGATAACTTATTCTTATTCTACTTGTTCTGATTCTGTTGTTTTAATTAGAAATTGAAAAAAAAAAATACATATAATTAAAACTGACATAAAAGATGACATACTTTTAATAAAGTTGCCAAAAATGGTAAAAACAAAGGTAAAACAAAAATTCCCTGTAAATCACTTTGAGGAGTCAAATACCACCTTGTGATGGGAATTCAAATTTTTGATCAGATGACTTGATTAATTAGAAGGTGCTCCTGAAATTTTGAGTGTGCTCCTAAATTAAGTTAGGAGCACAAGTGCTTCCAAGAAAAAATGTAAGCGTAGAGTCCTCAATTGCATTTTAAACTATTTTCACATAGAAAACAGTTCTTTTAAATTGTAATAATATTTTTAAATCAAATAAATTCATCCGTAGTGGTGACTGGCAGGCACAAAAGACTTCTTTAAAAGCATTTTAAAACAACTTACTGACCACAATTTTTTGAATGCTACTGTAGGCACAATTACTTGAACCATGAAAGGTGTCCTGAAAGTGTATGCATTCTAAATAAGAAGAGTGTTTTATTGTAAATATTAACCAAGTCATAAACGTTGTTTAAATATAGTTACTAACGCCAGAACTACAATATTTACAGATAATACAGCAACCATAACCTTCAGTAGGGCAGATGACCATCTTACACTACAAACACTGCTGGTTAGGCGCAATAACAATGTTTTCAGTAAACACTTATTTGCACCATATTAGAGAATCTTGCAAATTCACTTTCGATCAAGCACATGACATGTCTTAACGCTGTTCTGTAGCTTGCACTGCTTAATGACCTTTATATAATATATATAATGAATATGAACATGAATATAACTCAAGTAATGCCATGTATACCATACACAATTTTTACAGTCATCGGATTGCTATTCCTTTCACACTATACAACTGTTTTGGGTATTATGAAGTTGCTGTGGTTTGAATATTATACGACGGATCGGCACCTGGAGGTCACATATTACAAAATATTTCACTAGGAAGAAATTCCGACAACTCATACACAAAAAGTGATGCAATTTTTTGAAGTAATTTATTTTAAAATGTAATTTATTCCTGTGATCATAGCTAAATTTTTAGAATCATCGCTCCAGTCTTCAGTGTCACATGATCCTTCAGAAATCATTCTAATATGCTGAATTACTGTTCAAGAAACATGTATTATAATTATTATTAAGACCTTTTTTTAGGATTCTTTGATTAACAGAAAATTCAAAGATCAGCATTTTTCTGCAATAAAAAGCTCTTTACACTTTTCTGTTCAAAGAAACCTGAAAAAAATTCTACTCAACATAATAATAATAAATGTTTTTTAAGCAGCAAATCCGAATATTAGAATGATTCCTGAAGAATCATGTGACTGGAGTAATGATACTAAAAATTCAGCTTTGAAATCACAGGAATAAATAACAAATAAATATATTCAAATAGAAAACAGTCTCACAGTTTTTTTAAATGGTTTAAATATTTTAAAATTTGACTGTTTTTGCTGTACTTTGGACTAAATAAAAGACTTCTTTAAAAAACATTAAAAATGTGTTGCATAGTGTATGCAACACATCGACACTTCTATATACACTATGCAATTATCACTTACATAAAAGAGCACCAATTTGCCTTCAATTTCTGGCTTTTGTTGGCAACTTCGAGAAAACTGACGTGTGAAAATCAGACATAAAATCACGTACTGAATATACCTGGCATTACAGCAGCGTTTCATCTGAAACCAAGTTTTCAAGAGTTAAAATGACAGTCATTAAAATCCAATCAAGACAGACACTTTTCATGAGAGTGAGACAGGGTTGAACTTTAAAGCCCTTTGGAAACTCACACCCATATGACTAATGAGAATCTGATATCACCTGTAGAATGCAAGAGTCTGGAGACGTTGTTCATTTGAGAACTGCTGTACTCTACACCTGAAAAACTGTCTACTTGGTATCTGAGAACTCGTGCCAAAAAGTGGATATTGCAATCTCAGTGTCTCAAACCTATTCTCACAAGCTACCACACCTGTCCTGTAACCTAGTTCAAAGGATACGGGTTTTATGGCTATATAATGATGGACCTGTAAAACAAGAATCTTCTACACAAATTTGAAATTCTATACTACTGTTTTAAGGTTTGGGTTTGGGAAATTTTAATTTCCAAGAACTCCTTTTCCATTTTTACATATCTGTATATTTTAGTATATATATATAAAAAATATATATAGATTAAAAAAATATCTATATATATTTATATATTTTAAAATCTACATTTATTTCTGAATGAAACATGACTTATTATTATCGATATACATTTTTTTAAATCTTAAAATAATAGAAAAATTTATTTGAAACATACACTATTAGTCAGAAGTTAATTTAACAGTAAGATTTTTAATGTTTTTTTTTTTTTAAAGTCTCTTCTGCTCACCATTTATTTGATCCAAAGTACAGTGAAAACAATAAAATGTTGAAATATTTTACCATTTAAAATAACTGTTTTCTATTTGAATATATTCCTGTGATTCCAAAGCTTATTTTTAGCATCATTACTCACATGGCCCTTCAGAAATCATTCTAATATTCTGTTTTGCTAAAAAAATAAAATAAAAAGTATCATGTTAAAAACATTTTTTTCAGGTTTCTCTGATGAACAGCATTTATCTGAAATAGAAATCTTTTATAACATTATAAATGCCATTATAAATCACTTTTGATCAATTTAAAGCTTTAAGAATTACACTAAGTCAGAGCTTTTGAATATAGTGTATAATGTTACAAAAGCTTTTTATTTCAGATAAATTCTGATCTCTGGATCTTTCCATTCATCAAAGAATCCTGAAAAATGTACTCATCTGTTTCAAATATTGATAATAATAATAATAATAATAATAATAATAAAATAAAATAAAATGTTTCTTGAACAGCAAATCAGCATATTAGAATGATTTCTGAAGGATCATGTGGCACTGAAGAATTGAAAACTGACAATTTTGCTTAGATCACATTACATTACATTTTAAAATGTATTCAAATAGAAAGCAGTTCTTATAAATAATACAAATATTTCACAATATTACAGCTTTTTCTGTATTTTGGATAAAATTAACAGGCTTGGTGAGAAGAAGAGACGTCTTTAAAAAAAAACATTACAAATCTTACCAATCAAAAACTTATGACTGGTAGTCATATATAGTCAATATACTCTGCAACATTATAAATCATTACTGTCACTTTTGATCAGTTTGATGCAACTATGCTAAATAAAAAAATATTAAATTCTGACCCCAAACACAGCGAAATATGATTTTTTTCCCCCCTAAAAACTGTTCATATAGATAGTGTTAACTTTAGACATAAAAGTCATTATTGTTATTTTAGTTAACTTAGTATATGCATTGTATTCTGAATGAAATTCCTCACATTTTTTCAGATAACCCACAGACAAAACCTTGCAGAGCAAACACAGACAAGAGAGGGGCTCCCGGTCATGGTCTCATGCTTGGGAGACATTAAAGATGCGTTCCCAGCCCTCCAACTCACATTAGTCAACTCATTTCCCCAGCCAACCAGAAGAATTATAAATTTAAAGATGCAACAGATTCAATTAACAGCATCTACCCAGTGACCAAAGAATCCTGGAAATGCAAATGCATAGGCACAAATTTCTGGACAATAGCAGAAATGAACAACGCAAAGTGAGAAAAATTAATGATATGTGACCCTGGACCACAAAATCAGTCATAAGGGTAAATTTTCTTAATTTGAGATGTATGCATCATCTGAAAGCTGAATATATAAGTGTTCTATTGATGTATGAATTGTTAAGGCAGAACAATATTTGCTCAAGATACAACTATTTGAAAATCTGCAATCTGAGGGGGTAAAAAAAAAAAATCGAAATATTGAGAAAACCGCCTTTAAAGTTGTCCAAATTAAGTTCAAATTCAAAATTAAGTTTTGATATATTTACAGTAGGAAATTTACAAAATATCTTCATGAAACTTTCTTTACTTAATATCCTAATGATTTTTGGCATAAAAGAAAACCAATCATTTTGACCCATACAATGTATTTTTTGGCTATTGCTACAAATATACCCGTGCTACTTGACTGGTTTTGTGGTCCAGGGTGACATATACACCAGAGCCTATGCTAATGAATGTAATTTGTATCTTAAATATGCGGACATATGGATTCAGAGTCCAGATATTATCAGGAGGAAGCAGCTTGTGTCATTTCACTAGTCATAAACCTGTTTAGTGGAAACAGGGTTATTTGCCAATTCTTCTATTGCTTAAAAAAAAAAAGTGTCACAATCTGTAAAACACAAAAGAAGGCAATTAGGAATGTCAGACACTGACAGCTCAAGTCCCCATTTACATTCACTGCATTCTATAAAATAGAAGTGAATGGAGACTGAGACTTTAATTTCGTCTAACGTTTCCTTGTATTCCATACTGACATGCAACTTTTGTTTTTGGTTTGGAACTACACAAGGGTTAAAAAACGATGACGATTTAAATCTGAATTTTTGGTGAACGGTCCCTTTAATTCAGTGTTACACGTTCATTTTTTTCTGTGAGAATAAAAAACAGTGATGTTGATGTTTTTCAATCGATGTGTTATTTAATGATTTCACGTTGTATTTTATTTGACATTTCTGCTGTTTGGGGCCTGCCGTCATTAGCTTATTTAGCACCGCAACAGCTTCCCTAGCCTACAGGAAGCGAACGAGTCAAATCATTTTGCTTTTAATCGTATCTTAAATGCCCTATTAAACATCCCGCACGCAGGAAAATAGATATACGACAGTCTACAAGTAAAATCGTTGGAGAAATAATTATGTGACTGCTTGAATTCGATCATTTGAAGGCGTTTTACCCCTAGCTAGCCGTCTTCGAAGCGGTTAGCTTGCAAGCTGACACAGAACAACTCGAGCGCAAGCAATGAATGACCGCGAGTGTGCCTGTCTCACCGTTTAGACTTCAGTTAGTGTGGGAACGTTTGTCATTTTTTAAATGCTTTTGATTCTGGGTTTCCAGTAGTGATGAACAAGACACAGGCCCTTCGCCATCTTCCACGGCGGTGGATGTATTTTTAACCCACCCATATTCGGGATACGAGTGAATGTACCGAAACGGAAGTGGCTAACAAACAGAGTGCCAAACGCTAAGCCAGCTGTCGCTTCTCTTTGGCTGATCGTTTCAATGATATTTGAGGATTCCGTGGTATTATGGTTAAAAAAGAACGACTGAAAATATGTAGTGTGTCTCACTTCACGGTTACCTTAATGATCCTGCGGGGCAACCCTGCCATCTTGTCTTGAATGCGGATTTTAGCTTTGACTCTCGGTGCCTCTTACTTCGTTTGCATTGACGGCGGAGACGCAGTGCACACACGCCTTCCGGCGCGTTGCGTCCAGACGCACACGGAAACGTGCGCATTTGATGATGGTGATGATGATATGGAAGTTGTAGTTTTGTATTGAGTGAAATCTGTTTCACACATTCTAAAAAAAAAGCATATTTAAAAGTGTTTATGTCGTTCACTCCGTGTAATACTTTACACTTTTTCTGTACTGTTTTATAACGAGGGGGGTCCAACATTTAGAAATGAGCACTTTTGATAAATATGCAGATAAAAGACTTCAGAAACCTGTATTAACTCTTCATTTGCAAATTTCCAGTCTTTAAAACTTATATAATGGCCATGTCAGGCTGGTATTGATACAGTTGCAATCGAAATTATTCAACCCCTCCAGAGACTGCAGTAGGCTACTTTACAAATACAAACTTTTCTGAAGATCCAGGACTACATAAATTGCATCTTAAAAAGTGATCATATCAATATATATTTTAATATTTTTGAGTACTATGATTTTTTAATGACGCAGCTATGTCATAAATATTCAACCCCTATTCTGTATTTAGTCATTTGTTGATATGGTGGGGAACACAATTGTCTTAAAACACAATTAAACCTTTAGAAACTCTATTAGAAAACAGAATTAGCTTGAGCTGTTACACATATATACCATTAGCTCATGCATGTGCTGAAGTTGAGTAGCCAATATGACAAGGTCAACAGAGCTTGAGAAGAAATAATTGTATTACTTTAGAAAGTCTACAGCTATATGAAGATTTCCATGACATTAAAAAGTCATAGAGACACAGCTGGCAGCCTTATTCCTTAGTTTAAAATGTGTTGTACCAGAATACCTTTGAGGGTGTTGAAGAAAAGGCATATTATCATAAAATGCTTGATCAGAAAAACAACAACAACAACAGGAAAAACATTTCAATGCAAAGTATAAGATGAACACAAGGCAAGCATGGCTTTCATGTTGGAGCATCTTGCCGAATACCACTCTTGACCAAGAAGAACATAAAATGCTGACTTGAATATGTAAAAATTCATTTAGATAGACCTGTGGAGCTCTGGACGAATGTGTTATGGAGTGATGTGATCAAACTGGAGATTTTTGGACCCATGGATCAGCTATATGTCTGGTGCAAAAAAGGCAAAACTTACGAGCAGAAGAACACCTTTCTCCATAGTCAAACATTGAGGCGGACCAGTCCTGTTGCAGGGTTGTTTTACTGTTGCAGGAAATGGAAATCATGACTATATGAAGGACATCATGGATTCTTTGAAGTATCAGGCCATTTTGGCAAGAATAGTGATGCCTTTGGTACAAAGACTGAAGATAATGATCAATGAACTTTACTGCAGGACAAAGTATACACATTTTGAATTTACTTATGCTTGGTTCAAGGATCAGTCATAGAATGTTCTTGAGTGGCCTGTTCAGTCTCCAGACTTAATTCTCATTTAAAATATTTGGTTGAATTTGAAGAAAGCAGTGGCAAAGTGAAAACCAGAGTTTTTTGCAGGTCAAGGGGGTTGAATAATTTTGATTGCAACTGTATATTAAAAAAAAAAAATTGACATGAAAATAAATAAAACTATAAACCGAATCTAATCATAAACTGTATCTGATAGGTTGAGAAGTGTATTTGTGAAGCACCTCCTCTCTCTCTCTCTCTCTCTCTCTCTCTCTCTCTCTCTCTCTCTCTCTCTCTCTCTTAATACCTCTTTTATTTGAACATGGGGGCACTGAAGTTTTTGAAGTGGATTCCACACAGAAATAACATTTGAATCTCTTCACAGCAGTGTACAAACTGAGTATTTCAAAGGCTTACAGACAGAGGAGCAGGTCATCACAGAAATGAAGTTTCTTCAGATACTTAGACCAGGTATAAAACCATTTTCTGCTTAAAGACAACATTTCATATTGTATCAGTAAGATGTATCAAATACTGTGCCATATTTGTAGACAATATAACTTTTGATGTATTGAACTTCTGGTGCACTCTTTAATGTCTTATATTGAGTAACAACCTGTTTAATATTTTTTAAACATATTTTATATGAGCAAATCTAATGAGTCATTAACAACAGCTAAGAATTAAATTTTATGTTGGTCTATATTTATACTATATTAAGCATTTACACATCACAGAGTATATTCGAAAGTAAGGATGGATGAATTTAAATACTGAGTGAAGACAAGTGTCATTTTATGTAATGATGTATCAAACTACTTTAATGTGAGTGTACATAATAATGATGTACATGAACAGTCAAAAGATTTTTAATGTTTTAAAAGAAGTCTCTTTTGCTCACCAAGTCTGCATTTATTTGATCCAAAGTACAGCAAAACCAGCAATATTGTAAAATATCTTTACTATTTTAAATAACTGTTTTCTATTTTAATATATTTAAAAATGTTATTTATTTCTGAGATTCTGAAATCATTCAAATATTATGATTTGCTGCTCAAAAAAAAAAATAAAAATAAAATATTATTATTATTATTATTGTTGTTGAAAACGGTAGAATTTTCCAGGTTTCTTTGATGAATAGAAAGTTCAGAAGAACAGCATTTATCTAAACAGAAATCTTTTAAGATCAAAAATTGCTTTCCCCTCCCCCCAAAAAATAAAATACCAACTCTAAGCTTTTAAATGATATAGTGTATATGTTGCAAAATGTTTTTTTATTTCAGATAAATGCAGCTCTTTGAATTTTAATATTCATCAAACAATCCTGAAAAAATGTACTCAGCTGTTTTAAATATTGATAATAATAATATTAATAATAATAATAATAATAATAAATGTTTCTTGAACAGCATTATCAGCATATTAGAATGATTTCTGAAGGATCACAGGAATAAACTATGTTTTTAAAAATATATTAAAATAGAAAACAGTTATTTTAAATTGTAAAATATTTCACAATATTACTGCTTTTGCTGTATTTTGGATCAAATAAATGCAGGCTTGGTGATCAGGAAAGACTTTTTAAAAAAGCATTAATAATTTTACTTTGGTAGTTGTTTTAATACTTGGTTAAACCTTTGCTGACTGTCAACCTGAATCATTTTGACAGTCAGTCAAAACAAGAGGAAATACTTCCAGTGACCTCTTGTTCTTGAATTGACCCTTAATGTGTCTTATAATGGTCTTCCGTGTGCTCTTCATCTGTTACTGACTGGGTCTTCACTTGACCATGAAGTCTCCCATGGATCTGCACCCGTGACATGTTTCAATCCTCCCTCCCAAAATATGCCTTTGTTCTGGCACATAAGAGCAGATGAACCAATGTCTAATCTATTGCCTTTTCCCGGTGCACATTGTGAACAGACAATGCCAGCTGAATTAGAGGGACTACTGCTTTCACTGAGCACTTGATATGAACGGCAGGATCCATTCTGACAGGGCTAAACCTAACTTCCTAGCATGGTTATATGGCATTTTAACCAGTTCATTACACATTTCCATATGCCAGAAGGACAGGGCTTTGAAGTTGTTTTTGAGTGATTAAAAGTGAAAAAAGTAAAGAAGATAAAAGTCTTTATTTAACCATATTTCTCACTTACGATTCACACTTGTGATCCAAAACAGACCGAAGTGTAATTTGTTATTAAGACTTGCATGGCTTAAGATAACTATGTCTATTAGTGAAATATGTACCATGTAGTAGAAAACCCGTGAGAGATTTACATAGATTAAAAAATCCACATCGTTGATACATATTTTGGACTATGGGGGGCACCATTATATCGATGATGTGAAATGGTTGCACTCGGTGAGCTACCTACCTGTTGCTATTTGTATTGCTACAAATCTCGGAAAATAAAATAACGTTACTGATACGATGACCACAGCTTACAGGTGGCGATGGATGTACCACGCCTAGGCTTAAATCAAATGCCATAGCCTACCATCAGTTTTTTCTCACAAGGTGTAAACACCTCGGATATCGAGTGAAATCCGCACTAAGGAAACTCGCAGTGGCAACGGTAATGACAAGGCATGTTTACACCTAGCATTTTTTTCTGCTGTTTGTAAGCTTTTACAGTCACTGTGGTCTACTAAAAGCCTATTCTTATCGCTAGGAAAGCAGTAAAGACTAACATCACGTCTCTTGTTGACTTTCGACTGAAAATTACAACGCCATGGTATGTGGCATTGTACCAGTATTTTATTTTCCGAGTTGTGTTGCAAGAAATAGCAGTAAAAATATAAATATGCCTTAAAAATGTTTTTATATATATATATATATTTTTTTTTTTGTGGTGGTCATTCTTGGCCATGAAGATCAGAAGTCTGACTGTTTAGCCATTTTGTAAGACCATTTAGCCTTCTAATTATGTCCACATTTGTGTGTGTGCGTGCTCATTCAGCAAGTGTCACCAAGTTTGGTCTTCATCAGTACCTTAAATAAAAATAATGTAAAAAGTCACGTTATATTTTGCAGTCTGAAATTACCAAAAACCACCAGAGGGTTAAAACATTAATGTCATTAATCACATTAAAAAATAAATAAATAAAATAATCAAGGACAATGTTTGTTTTTAAAAGTGTTACACAAACAAAAACAAGTAATTTTGTATGTGTGATGCAGAATATAAAATTACTATGGAAGCCCATTTCCGCCACTGAATAAAAAATGAAAAAGGTTATTGTGACTTTTTATCTTGCAATTCTGAGATAAACTAATTATAATTTTAGAATGGTACTAAATAAACTTGAGCCCAAATTTGAGTGGGAAAAAACACAGAATTGCGAGCTTATATCTCACAATTCTGACAATAATTTGCAACTGTGTGTTATAAAGTCAGAATTGCAAGATATAAACTCACAATTCTGAGAAAAAAATCTGAATTGTGAGTTTGTCTTCCAATTTTAATTTTTTAACTTGCAATTGCAAGTTTAGCCTATATTTCACAATTCTGAGAAAAAAAGTCAGAATTGCGAGTTTGTATCACACAATTGTGAGGAAAAAACTCAGAATCGAAGATACAAACTCACAATCATGAGAAAAAGTCAGAATTGTTTTGGAGAAAGCAGTTTTTATCTTGCAATTCTGATTTTATTTCTCCCAACTGTGTTTATATCAAGCAATTCTGAGAAAAAGGTAAGAATTTAGTTTATATTATGCAATTGCAAGTTTATATGACGTAATTTTGACTTTTTTCACAATTCAGTTTTTTTAGTAGAATTTTTGAGGTGATATATAAACTTGCAACTGCAAGTTATAAAGCCCAAATTTGAGAGGAAAAAAGCACACGTACATCACGGAGACGTCTATTTGACGTCTGCATTTACATCTTCAAGACATATTTTTTAGAGTGTTTGCTCATCTGCAATACGTCTATTGGATGTTTCCTATCAGATGTCAAATAGATCTCTTAAAGATGTTTATGATTTAGAATGTATGTAAAACTCACATCTTACAGATGTCTGTCAGACGTTTATACACAGCAGATGCTTTCCAGATCAAGTTACTTTTAACAGACATCTTGCAGATGTACGTATGCTATCTGGGGACTAACTTAATAATTCAAAACTGCTTGTTATAAAGTCAGAATTTATATCCAATTTTATTTAATTCTGACTTTATTTCTCTGAATTGCATCTATTTCTCAGAATTTCAAGTTTATTTCTCAGCCTAGTGAATTTATTTCTCAAAATGTTCAGAATTGCGAGTTTGTCTTGCAATTCTAACTTTATAACTCACAATTACACATTTATATCTTACAATACTGAGAAAAAAAAGTCAGAATTGTAAGTTTGTATCATGCAACGGCAAGTAGAGTCAGAATTATGAAATAAACAAGTAGCAGTTTCCTTTTTTCCTTTTTTAGTCAGTGGTGGAAAAGGGCTTCCATACAGTACATTACAGACTAATAGTTTTTGAATAATTAGTTGGGTTTTTTGAGAACTATTTTTTACATTTTCAACAGTGCCAAAAAGTGACACAAAACACATCTGATGTCAATAATGTCTTTTTACTACAGCTTGTGTGACATGGAGACCAAACAGAAGTGTTTCCTGTTTACTCGGGTTGATCACCTATCTAGGCTGTGTGGCGTCCTTCAACATCAGCCCAATGACTTCAGGCCTGCGCTCTGCCTTTTCCGCCACACGTAGCAGCAGCATATTGGGTGGCACTCAGCGAGCTGTGACCTTTGACCGCCTTCTAGTCAACATCGGTGAAGATTTCAATCCAGAGACAGGCATTTTTCGTTGTCGCCTGCCTGGTGCATACTATTTCTCATTCACAGTGGGAAAGTTCCCAAAGAAGATGTTGTCGGTCATGCTGGTGAAGAACGGGATGGAGGTGCAGGCCATGGCATACGACGGATACCAGAACCAGGGCCGTAAGGTTCAGAGCCAGAGCGTGATGATCAGTCTGAAACCTATGGATACAATCTACCTGCTGCTTCAGGAGAATCCCCACTACGCCATCTACAGCAACGTCGGACCGTACATCACATTTAGTGGTTATCTCGTTTACCCAGACTCTACATCCTCTGTTGGGTATCTCAATAACCACCTGTCGCCTCCAGGCCTCCATCTTCCAGGTTGTCCTCCCCCTTTAGATGCTTATCATGACTGGAGAAGAAGAACAACCAGTGAGGAACCACGTTCTGCATTTTCAGTGGCGAGAACCACATCAGCGCTGGGAGAAAGCAGATTGCGTCGTGAAAGAGAGGCTCTCACGTTTGACGTGGAGTATGTGAACATAGGCGGGCATTTTAATAAAACTTCTGGACGATTTACTTGCCACTTCCCAGGTGCGTACTACTTTGCGTTTACTGTGGGAAAGCACCCTCGTCGTGCGGTTTCAGTGAAGCTGATGACGGGCAGAGGGGAGGTGCGGGCTATGGTGTTCGACGAGGACATGTCGCGGCGGAGAGAGATGCAGAGTCAAAGTTTGCTGTTGCCACTGAAAAGAGGAGACAGCGTCTGGCTGTACAGTCAGCAGGATGACGGATACGCTGTTTACAGCAACCAGGGAAGATATACGACCTTCTCTGGTTTCCTGGTCTACCCTGATGGCGAATCAATGAACTTAGACAGAACTTTCCCTTGAGAACCATAGCCAGCTTCTGTACTGATTAATTCATAGTTATGCCTTCAACCTTTTTTTTTTGTACTAAATTTTTTGTTCTTTTACCTGTTAACATAGTACTATTGTTACATGCTTCTACGCATCACAATCATAATGTAAATAAATACTGTATAATTTGGAGGGTAAAACTTCATTAATGACTTAACAAGCTACACTTGAAATAGTTGATGTGTTTAACAACGCAATGCGGGGTTAAAGGGATAGTTCACCCAAAAATTTAAATTACCCTATGATTTACTTACCTCCAAGTGATTCTAGTTGTATATGACTTTCATATTTCAGATGAGTTATATTAAAAAATGTCCTGGCTCTTCCAGGCATTATAATGGCAGTGAATGGCTGTTGAAATTTTGAAGTGCAATAAAGTGCATCCATCCGTTATAAAAGTACTCCACACAGGAGGGTTAATAAAGGCCTTCTGAAACTAATCGATGCATTTGTGTAAGAAAAATATCCATATTTACAACCATAATGTCTAGCATGTACTATGACAATGTTTTTAAAGTGTTACACAGAAATATAAGGTTATTGTCACAATTCTAAATATAAAGTCACAATCCAGCCTTTTTCTATAATTGTGAGATACAAACTTGAAATTGCAAGTTCTAAAGCCCAAATCTAAAGCCCAAAAAAGACAGACGTAATAATTCGCAATTGTGTGTTATAAAGTCAGAATTGCATGATATGAACTCACAATTCTGAGAAAAAAAGTCAGAATTGCAAGATACAAATTGACAGTTGCAAGATAAAAGTCAGAATTAAAAGTCAGATACAAACTCACATTTGTGAGAAAAAGTCAGAATTGTGAGTTTATATCTCGCAGTTCTGACTTTTTGACTCACAATTGAGTTATAAAGCCGAAATTTGAGGGAAAAAATATGAGACTGATTTAAAATATTTATTGATTGATTTTTTTATATAACTTCCGATTGTATTCGTTTAAAGAAGAAAGTCATACACACCCAGAGTGGCTTGAGGGTGAGTAAATCATGGGGTAATTTTCATTTTGAGTGAAATGTTTCTTTAACACCTTCTCCAGAGCAGGGTTTATAATCCAGGGGATAAAGTGGTGTTAACCCCTAAAAAGCCCTATGGTTAGCAGATCATTAGTTAATGTACATTAAATTGAAACTTTTCTTCATATATATTCATATTTAAATGTAAATGAACTACTGATCTGTTTGATCATTTCTGTTAACTTATTAATGATCGCTATTATAAAGTACCTATTTCTTGTATGCTATAATTGTTTAGCATGTTGCATTAGTGTATGTCTGTGATATTGATAGAAAATCGACATAGTCACAGTTGATGCTTATTTTATTGTTGTATTCTTTCTACTATTGTTAACAAGTAGTACTTTAACAAATATTAAAAGTGTCTGAGATCTATTTGTTTTTTTATTTTAGGACAAAACTGGGATCTATAAGTGTTTTGTTTCATAGTATTTAAGGATTCATAGTATAATCGTCACATTTAACAATAACGTAATTATTTCTAGCTTTTAAAAAAAAACAATCAATAGGTGGCGCAACATCAGTCTCAGAAAGCAAAGCAAATATACAAGTATTCACATTAAAACTTCCTGAGTTACAACGAGAGACCATTTCAAAGGAAGCATACATTTTTTTAAACTTATTTCATATATTCATATTTACATTCTACAGTATAATACAATGTGTACAAATAAATAGCTTTGAAATATTTCTATACGACTATAAACTTAACACATATGGTTAGTACGGTTAATTTTTAAGATTAAAAAAGAAAGACAAAAATATATGTATGGTGTGTGGAATGGAAATAATACAGTGTAATAAACAATACATAATTGACTAAAGGTCATTTCTTGTAACGTCTATAATATTCAAATATGCTAATATTCACTACTATGTGATTGATTGTGGTTAATTTGATTATAACTTGGCATATCATGTAATTAATTCATTAATTACAGGCCTTAAACAGAACATGCAGGTTTAAACACTAAATAAATATTCAAAACATTTGATTTGCACTATATTAGTAACCAGTGTACTACAAGCATTAATTATTAAATACAAAACATACACTTAAGATATAGTCCTGGTAGAGGGATTCTGAAAACATAAGACTGTGTCTGGCTCATACGTCTCAGGCTGGTGGTTTGAGTCCATGATCTGTGCAACATGATTGACATGGTTCATTAAAAAACTAACACTGTAACATTTAAAATGGCATAATTTTTTATGTGATCCATTGGCTCACCTGATGTGACCGATGTGACTGCTTTCTATAAGATTTAAATTCTGTCTCAGCATATGCCACAAAATGGATTAATGTGTAGATTCTGAAACAAAAGAACATAATCCATTTCTTACACATGCAGTCTCTTTATCAGTAATCGTGATTTGATTCTTGTGTTCATGTTTAGTTACCTGTGGTAAAGCATTGCAACAAACTGCATTAACAGCAATAATGTAAAGCTCAGTAGAAACATCAGTGCGACTGGATCTACGGAAAACTCTTCTGTTGTGGAACGAGTCCCATTGGGATAGATTTTTGGGATCTTTATGGAGACTGAGTCACCAATCGCCTGAAGAAAGAAAGTTGCCACCAGCCAAAGTGCATTGCAGAAGAAAAAGGCAAATGTAACCTGTAAGAAAAAGAAAACAGTATGGAGACAAATATGGTAAAATACTACATAAAATACCACATAAAAATACCACATTTTTGCATACTGACATACCTTATTTCGTTTGCTTACCTTATTTCGAAGTTCTCTCAGATCATCAGCAATTTTTTCCTGCTGTTCTTTATTCTCTTTAAGAGGTTCCAGATATTTCGTTTGCAGTTCTCTCCAGAAATCAATTTCATCCTGTAACATGTGAAAAGAAAACAGGCATTAAAATACATTTACCTAATTCTAATATCTAATTAGCAGCTCAATGAATAAAAGAAATTCATGCTCAAAAAATTCAGTTGTTGTTGTATTTAGTGTATTGAAACTGTAGTTAAATGTTAAGTTTAAAATATTAATATGCAACTGACATATCTGCAATGACAAATATTTAGTTTCAACCAGACTTACCAAAGGGAGTTCAGATTCATCCAAAGGAAAGTCATAAGATTTCATCTGCAGATGTTCAATCCAAGCTTTTGGAATTAAACATGCATTCGTTTTAATGACAGTCAAATTCAATAAGTCTACCAAGAATATTATGATATTAAAGAGATAGTTCACCCAAAAATGTAAATTCTGTCATCATTTACTCTTAAAGGATTAGTTCACTTTCAGAACAAAAAATTACAGATAATGTACTCACCCCCTTGACATCCAAGATGTTAATGTCTTTCTTTCTTCAGTCGTAAAGAAATTGAGGAAAACATTTCAGGATTACTCTCCATATAATGGACTTCTATGGTGCCCCCAAGTTTGACCTTCCAAAATGCAGTTTAAATCCAGCTTCATAGGGCTCTAAACAATCCTAGCCAAAGAAGAAGGGTCTTATCTAGCAAAACGATTGGTTATTTTCAAAACAAATTGACAATTTATATACTTTTTAACCTTAAATGCTCGTCTAGAGATCCGGGTCAATACAGTTAGGGTATGTCAAAAAAACACCATCTCGTTTTCGTCTTCAACTTCAAAATCGCCCTACAACCTTTTTTTTGGAAAAGGGCGTTTGATCTTCTTTGTATGTTCACTTTGTAAACACTGGGTTGGTACTTCTGCAGTGATGTAGGACAATTTTGATGTTGGGAAAGAACACAAGATGGGAGTTTTTCAACATACCCTAACTGTATTGACCCGGATCACAGACCATGCATGAGCATCCCAGAGATGAGACAAGACGAGCATTTGAGGTTAGTATAAGTATATAAACTGTCATTTTGTTTTCGAAAATAACCGATCGCTTTGCTAGATAAGCCCTTCCTTGGCTGGGATCATTTAGAGCCCTTTGAAGCTGCATTTAAACTGCATTTTGGAAGTTCAAACTCAGGGGCACCAATGAAGTCCACTATATGGAGAGAAATCCTGGAATGTTTTCCTAAAAAAAAAACATAAATTTCTTTACGATTGAAGAAAGAAAGACAAGAACATCTTGAATGACAAGGGGGCAAGTACATTAACTGTAAATAATTTTTGTTCTGAAAATGAACTAATACTTTAAGTTGTTCCAAACTTCCATTCATTTTTTTCTTCTGCTGAGCACAAAAGAAGATTTTTGAATATTAAGGGTAATCAAGGCTAATTAAGGGTTCTTTTTTATTCTTGTTTTGTGTTCAACAGAACAAATAATCTCATACAGATTTTGAACAACTTGAGGGTTAGTAAATTATGACAGAATTGTCATTTTTGGGTGAACTATTCCTTTATGGAAGTATGGAAATCATACTTACTTTGATGAGTTTTACTTTGAAGCTGGAACTCATGTTCCCTACATTGTACAAGATGTTGTTACAAAATAAAATACTACACAGACAGATGGAAATGTCACTGGGAATTGTCCTATAGTGTGGACATGTTTTTACCTTTGTGTTATGTTTTCTGCTGGTAATATCTTCTCACACAGATCACCAGATTCCAAGCATGGCAATTTGCAGCATGTGACATTCATGACCTTCTTCTTGATGGCATTAACTGCAGTAGTTGTAGCCTGGCTGCCCGTTTCACGAGTGCCCCATGTGACATTGTTCATGTTGACTATGGAGTAAATAGCTAAGAGTAGATACCCACTGGGAATGCAGAGGATGTATAATAATCCATAGATGACCAGTGAGAACTCCTGAGGGTGTAAAGCTGCCGTAATGAGGTACAAAACCACCATGCCGATGAAGAACAAACCACCGGGGGTCATAAAAGTCCTTTCCCTCACTAGATCACCTATTAAAGTTAACAAGAGGACAGCAAGTTTTATAGATTTTAGATTAGTATTAGAAGTAAAATTAGAGTTTTGTGACAAAACCTAAGATTACATTATGATTACATTAGACATAAAAAACAACCTTTACCTATGATTGTGAGAATTGTTCCTGCCATGAGAAATGCATAGAGTATACTCATGACTGCTGCAATTTGAATTTGCCTGTCCGATTTCAGTTTGAAGCACAGGATGACGTAGACTGTAGGGGGCATTATGGCCAAAGCTAGGGCTATATTTGCACCCATTTTAAAGATGAACACAAAGCTTCCTGCAAGATAAACGAAGCACTTCAATAGACATTTTGGACAAATGTAATTGTAAAATGAAACCTTGCTGGCATATTGCAAAAACAGGACAATATGAAAAATTTTACTGATGGACCGATCATACTTTTCATGGCTGATTGCTGATTTTTTGTCTTTAAAAAGGTCATTGATGTATGTTTTTAGGGTCTTTATGAAAAGTCCATACATGTTTTGTTTCAAATTTCCCAATGGTAGTGTAACACCCTTTTACCTTGTCAAAATCAGCTCTGCAAAAATCAACCTGTACTGGTGGATGTTGCTTTAAATGCTAATGAGCTCTGCTCTCTGTGGAGTGACAAGCCTGTTTACTTTAGCCACATTTAGCCACAAAACTTCTGCTGTAAGTGAAGCTGGATCAGGAACGATTTGCGCAAACATAGACGCATTTATGTGGATCAGGAGTAAATGATGACTACTATGTTCATTATAACATCCAACAACAGAACACCTCAGGAAATGGCAATTGGACTGTTACAGTTCAAAGCGGGTCTAAGCTAAGACTGACTTGTCAATCAATATATCGTTGGAGCGGCTTGTGTCTAAGAATAGCTTGATTTTGAAAAAGGGGAAATTATTTTTACAGATTAAGTAAAAACCACTGGGTAGATTTTTATAATTATAGGGTGTTTGTGTACATGCACTTCCAACAAACATTTATTTTCAAACAACATTAAAAGTGAACTTTGCATTCGAAGACCCCTTTACCTGATATCATGAGACAGACGGTGGCAGGCCCCAGGATGGAAGCTGCCATGCTGATAATCTGGTACAAGATGTAAAGTTTTGAGATAGAGCTGTTCCTCTCAGAGGTCAGTCCTCCTGAGCCCAGAAGGTCAATGGTGTTGGCCATAGTAGAGGGTCCCCAGCGTCTGCGCTGGTTGTAGAACTCTTTAAAGTCCTGTGGAGCGTTGGTGTAGGCATCAGATGCTGCGTTATACTCCACCCTCCACCCCTGCTGCAGCAGCAGGGTGCACAGCCAGCGGTCCTCACCTGACATTACACCAAACAGAGGGTGAATTACTTTAGTTGAGGTTGAATTGATATTATTTGTCTTTTTAGTGGTTAGCTTTAAGCAGACCTTGATCATACTGTACGTAGTGGCTGGCTTCGCTGGCTTTGGTTGTGTATCTCTTCATGACATTGTCGTCCATAAGTGCGGCTCCTCTGAAAAGACTGAAACATCCAGGGCTGCACAGTACACAGCCGAACACGTGCTCTGCAGTCTTTTGCAGCCAGTGGCCCACCGCATATTCAAACTTCTGATACCACACCATGGGCCCTTCAAGTATAAGGAAGAAATTATCTCATTAATTATTCAATTTATCACCTTTAAAATCTATAAGTGACTAGTGCAAATGCAAAGGTGACATATCAAAGATCCGAGGGGTTAAAAAAACTAAATGCAACTTATTTTGTGTTCTGGAAAACATGCAAGTATGTTCTGTAGTTTCTAAAGGGCAGTATTAAAAAAAAAAAAAAAAAAAAAGATATTTAGGCAAAATAAGAAAAATGTACACATCATCATTCTGTTCAAAAGTTTATACCCCTGGCTCTTAATGCATTCATTTTCCTTCTGAAGCATCCCTCAGTCCTCAGTGTCAAAAGATGGATCTCAAAATCATACAGTCATTGTTGGAAACAGAACAGCAGGCAGTTTAACCGTTCAGGACAAACAATGCACTCATGAACAACTATCACTAAACAGCTGTGGATCATTCAGGTAACAACACATTATAAGGAATAGAGTGTATGCAACCTTTGAACAGGGTCATTTTCATAAATTCAACTATTATTTTCTCTTGTGGACTACATCTTTTATGTGAAATATCATATTCAGGTCAGTACTAAATAAAAAAATAACATGATTTTGCATGATCCCTCTTATTTTGCTAAAATACTTAACATTTTGCAGATTCTGCATGATGTCTGTAAACTTTTAACTTATGTATTTTTGAACAGTAATAATATCTTGTTGTTAAATTGCTTGTGCAATTTCTTTTGTCCGCTTAGGAGAGAATAGGTAACTAGAATTAACTTGTCTATATCCCAACAGAGAACAGTGCCAAAGATCAAAAATATTTGGTCATCATTTTTTAGTTTTGTTTGAACAAAACATGTTGTAGAACTAGGGCTGAATAAAATCTGAATATGCAAAATATTAGATTTTTGTTGGCAGTCTGAACATCGCTTTACTGATCCAAACACCTAACATGTAGGTATTTAGAAACAATGGAATCGGAAACAATAAAATTACCAAATAACAAAATAACAATGGTTTATACTTAATATCTATCCAACCTGTGCCTGTTGGATGAATCCTGCCACAGGCAGCCCCAACTTCTGGGTAGAGTTTAAGCCTGTCGATTAACAGCATGACTGCAGACGGCTGGAAATCAGTATCCCCATCCAGAGCCAAGATATATGTGTTCTCCCTGTCTTTCTAAGGAGCATTGAAAACATAGTAAATCATTAAGAGCATGGGTGATATTGTATTACTTTGTAGAAAAACTAAAAATGAAGTTTAATATTAAACCACTAACTTTCAATTTCTCCTTAAGGGAATCCAGTTCTTTACCCGCCTCAAATTCTTTGAAGTACTGTCTGTTAAGTCTCCAGCCAAGAATATAATACAAGTACATTACCTGCAATCACAGATTGTCTGAGTACACATCCATAGCTGCATTTTAATGGGACCTTTGTAATGAATTTTACCTGAGACCATCTTTTCTTGTGACGGATAAGTGTCTTGTCTTTGAAGTGAACCATCATCAGATTGCCTTTAGGAAGGATGTATTCCAGCCGACCCCCATAAGGGGTTTTTATGATTGTCTGGCGTGGAAATGCTGCCTTCTGCTTGAATATACATGGATTCTCTTCACTGAAAGTGCTAATGTATGTAAAATATTATTAGTTTAGTTTTTATGCACATAAATGCTCAGTGCAAACAGACACAGGTAAGGAGGATTCTTACGCGTAAACTTCCTTAATTACATCCACAAGAATTTCAGCATATTCATTTGCATGTCTTCCATTATTATCATCCTTAAAAGCATCATCAAAATAAATATGGAATTCAAACTCGACGTCGCTGTGTTTGTCCGTCTTGGGCCTGTATTTATCAAGCCTGGTGGTAGAAGAAATAGTATTGAAATTACAATTCAATTGATATTTTTATAAGTTGAGTAAGTGTAGTCTATGTTTACCTGAACATAGAGATGATTATCTTCATCATTTCATCATAGGTCTCGTGCCACATCGTTGCACACAAAAACACTCTGATGGTTTCTTTTGCACTGAGGAGAACATAAAATATTTAAAAAGTCATTTCATATTAAGAAATTCCCATCCACCATTAAATATTCAATATTGATATGGATTAATAAAATAATCTCAAATACTGGCTGATGTGTAACCAATATGCAACCACACTTAGAAAGTAAAAACACTTACCTCTGTTTCTCCTTGATTCTCTTTCTGATTTCAAAATGAGTGTTCAGCAACATGGACTGTTCCAGAAATGCTCCTTCATACATGCGTCGCACAAACAGATCTTGGGTTCTTTCTATTCGTTGGATCTTCAGGTACCAGATGTAAACTGTACTCAGGATGAGTCCCAGCCACCAGCACAGAGCAGAGAAGCCCAAACAGGCCAGTCCTCCTGTCTTCATGTGTTTCACAATGTCCCTGGCGTTCAGAGTTCTTATAGTATCAGTCAACAGCAAATGCAACCATTTATCACTGGAGTTTGGCTGAAGGTTCTCAAAACAGGTAGAAGTTTGATTAGACTCTGGGATCCTGACTACAGTCGGAACCAAAAACACTGCCATAACGGTGATCGAGGCCAGGTACATGGGTAAGACGAAGCTACGGCGCAGGGCGTGCATTTTACAAGCCACAACAACAAACCAGCGGCACAAGGCAGAGGATGCAATCTGGATTGCCACCAATGAAACAACAACTGGTTGGAAGACTACTTTGACGGATTTCCATTCTCGACCTGACAGAGGAACATAAGCTGCAACCACAGCTGATGTAACCAGGATTCTTATCAAACTGGAGATGATGCAGACCACGTTACGGGACTTAGCAATGTCTCTGGAAATGTCGTCTAGAAATGACACAGCAAAGAGCGTGCTGTAGTTCTCCCACCAGTTCACAGAAACGCAGATGGTTCCCACGATGGCAAGGCCAACTGATATTTTTATCTCTAAGGAACTTTCAAATATCAAATAACCGATCGCAAAGAGCACATAACCTGTGACGATTAAGAAAATGGAGCATGCGGGGAGCATTATAAGCCTCTTTCTTTCTTTGGCAAGGCACTGAGTGACCACCTGGAAGACTGCGGACAGAATGCTCACGCTGTTTAGGATCATCACATTGGTGACAATGTCAAAGTGTGGCATGGCTACTATTGTTAGAACTGCAGCTCCCAGTGCTACCAGGAACTCAACACACAGAACCTAGAAGAAAAGTCAAATCAAAAGTCATAAAGGCCATAATAATCCGGTTCTACGTTACTAGACTGAAAAAAAAAAAAAAAAAATAGTGAATGTAAAAACTATTTTCACTTAGAAATTGCTAGTAAGCATAACACACAATTACAAAGAAATGCTGAGTAACACAAATCATATTCCAATAATCTTCAAAACATTTACTAATCAATAACTTCAAACTTCAAATTTTCTTGCAGTGTATACATCTATTTATTAAACACTTATGTTTGCTTACCCAAAAAAATGTTTTTTTCGATGGCATGGTTGCACTCCTGAAAATGAACTTCCATGTGCTCTTCAGCAGAAGGAGAACACTCGGCCCAACCAGAACCAAGCCAATGCCAAGTAGGGCAGTTGTTTTGTGTTCTGAACATATGATCTCAGTTTGATTGTTCCCAAATGTTATCAAAAGCAAAAATGAAGTCTGTAAAGACAAAATAAAATCAACTTTTTGTAACGAAACCTCATCAAACAGCCATATTGTCGGCACTGTGATTTCTGTGGTTTAGACAGAATAAATTAACCCTCTATAGCTAAGTGGATAATGAAAAGTGGAAAATGAAAATTTGCTCAGGCCATTTAAGATGTAACGATTTTAGCTAAAACAGTGGTCCTTGGTGATTCATAAAATGCAGGTCAGATGTTAACAGTTTTTAGGAATAAAAAAAGGAGATCAAGGAACAGAACAGAACAGAACAACATTAGTACCTGTGGCTCCTGACGATATAATGAGGACTTATGAGGTGAGAGGAGGGAGCTAGGAGACATGGTGGAGCTGCTGGGTCGATGGGCCAACTGTTAGAAATCAACCTTGTAACAGATGTAGCACAACACCGACATTCAGGAAGTGATGGGTGGGAACTTGGGAGTCCAGGGTGGTGATGATGAAGGAAGGAGCCAGGGAGGACCAGAAAGAGACAGGAGGGACAGCCGTAAAGGCGACCCATGGTGGAGCTGACGGAGGGAGAAGCCATGGAGGAGGAAGTGCTGACAACTCCAGGGGGCGACTGACAGTGGCGGTGCAGGTGGCTGAGGGGCCCGGGTTGAAGATGGAGAGCCGATGAGCCAGGGTGACGAGGAGGATCTGGAGGGCCAAGGCAGAACAGATGGCTCAGGCGACCGCACCGGAGGCGGGGATTCGAAAGGGCGACGGTGGAGCCAGAGCGACAGAGGACCAAGGTGGAGCCGAAGGAATGGAGGAGCCTGACGGAACCAGAAGGACGAGGCAAAGCCAGAGGAGTGGAGTCCTGAGGCAAAGGGCGGTCGACCGCAGACAGAACTAAGGAAACCAGCAGAGCTAGTGGACTGCTGGGCCAGAGCGGAGAGGAGGGAGCTAGAAGCCATGTTGGAGCTGCTGGGTTGACGGGCCGAGGCGGAGTCCTGGACAAAACAGGGCTGACAGGGGGCTCAGACGAAGCTGAGAAGAGAGGGGTCAGGTCGGCATTTAAATCCATATCGGAAACCCCTTCAACCTCCAACAGTCCCAGCCATGGTGCAATGGGCGGAGTTCTTCTCCGTGATCTAAATGTCCAAAACTTCTTCCCTTGTGACGGGCCTTATAGCTGGCTCTCGCACCTGGTCTGACATCACTTGCAGCTCTGGCTCCACGGCTATTCTCAGTTCTGTCGTTCCATACTGCGATGGCTCATCGGTCATGGCGAGTTTGGGCTCTCCATCATCTGTGGCCTTAGGCTTAAGCGCCGCACAGCGGGGTGATAGTGGGCTGGTGAGATCATCTTCAGAACAGACGTAGCACAACATTAACGTTCAGGAAACCATTTAACACCAGACAGGAAACAAGGGGCAGACCACACTATAAATACACGGCTAAATGAGGTAATTAAGGAGACACATCTGAAACCAATGAGACAATCAAACAAGGGAGAAACTAGGTCATGGGGAGAAAAACCCCCAACGAACATCCAAGGGCATGACATATACATCGTCAGGAGCCATGCATATTAATTCTGTCTTACTATTTTTGTGTTATTTTTCTTAAAAAACAGTTGCATTTTATGAATCACCAAGGACCACAGTTTGAACTCAAATCTTAACTGTTCTACTGAAGGAAAAAAGTCACCTGCATCTTGGATGGCCTGAGGTTGAATAACCTAAATTAACAGAAAATTTTCATTTTTGTGTGAACTATCCCTTTAACTGTTATATCCCATCATCCATAAAATAATTAGCCAATGGATAATAAAGCAGCTCACTTTACTGAGCAGCACAAGGGTGAAGACAAGTATGCCAACAATGGCACAGGAGAACAATTTCAAACACAGCACTCGTTTCTTTGGCTTCTGCTCATGTTGAATGATTGGCACTTCTCTGCACACATCCCAAGATTGGCTGTTTTGAAAGAAAAAAAAGGAATAGCTTACTAGAAATGTGAAAAATCACTTGACTGAGTAATGTAAAGATGTTCATTGATAACTAAATAGTGGTTTTTATCATGCAGGAGAGGTTGTAGGAAATATATAGTAAGAAAATATAATATAATTTAAACATAGTAACAAAAGTTTACATACACCTTGCAGAATCTGCAAAATGCAAATTATTTTACCAAAATAAGACGGGTGATACAAAATGCATGTTATTTTTGTATTTAGTACTAACCTGAATAAGATATTTCACATAAAAGAAAATAACAGTGGAATTTAATGAAAAATGACCCCGTTCAAAAGTTTACATACCCTTGATTCTTAATACTGTGTTGTTACCTGAATGATCCACAGCTGCGTTTTTTGTTTAGTGATAGTGGCTCATGAGTCCCTTGTTTGTCCTGAACAGTTAAACTGCCAGCTGTTCTTCAGAAAAATTCTTCAGGTCCCACAAATAATGTGTTTTTTTTAGCATGTTTGTTTATTTGAACCCTTTCCAACAATGACTGTATGATTTTAAGATCCATCTTTTCACACTGAGGACAACTGAGGGACTCATATGCAACTATTGCAGGAGGTTCAAACGCTCACTGATGTATTAAGGGTGTAAACTGTTAAACATTGTGTACATTTACCTAAAATCATATATTTTTTTTCATTTAGTGCTGCCCTTCAGAAGCTACAGAAGATACTTGCATGTTTCTCAGAAGACAAAACAAGTGAAATTAACCCTGATATTCAAATTTAAAAAGTTTTCACCCTCTGGCTTTTAATGTATTGTGTTTTCTTCTGGAGCATCATACAAACACATACATTTTATATATATTCTTAGCAGAAATAAGTAAATAATTTCTTATTAAAATGAATAAAAAGTAAATAAAAATAAATAAAATAAAATATTAAAAATGAATTATCAATTAATATATTTATAAGTTTGATAAAAAATATATATATATTTATATGTAAACACTTAATCCTTAAATTATGGTATTTGTTAAAAAAAGTTTTTAAGTACCTGAATTCATGTCTCTGTTGCTGTTCCATAGTGATGCTTGCAGAGCAGCAAACACATGTTGTGAATCATCTGTAAACAGATGAGAGCCTTATAACCATATGGGAGGGAGCACTGTGCTATTATTCAGCACGTTTTCTAAGGAAAGTGAGGCTAATCAGCTTTATATTTTTACTTTTGCTTCAATAATGAAAAGCGTTTTTCAGACAAGTGACTCACATGGTCAAAACAATGCGGCCAATCCCCATAATTAACTCATTTTACTGGCACAGTTAAAACTATGTTACGCCGTGACATTCTAGAATAAACATTGCTTCCACTTCAAGAAAAGCGTTTAGGCCATTTTATGTTCTTGTGTGACAGTGTACCTGCAAACAAGAAGCTTTGATGTGAAAGAACTTATTTGACATGCACAAAGTCCACAACCTGACTGAGCATCTGCAAAAAATCTAAATTAATCTGTTAATATGGAAGAATGAAGGAAATAAAATTGTAATGAGAAACCCCTTTGTGAACATGGGTTTCCATTTATATGTTATAGGAAAAACAATCACCAGACAACAAGGAAATTAATATCTTGAAGGAAAAAAAAGATTTGATCTCCGATCAAATTGTTTCCTGAACTGTTAGAGAATATAATTCTGTCACTTTAGTACATGACTGTATATTAGAACAAGGGTTCCAAGCATTGAAATATGCAAATATATTTTTGCAGAGTGATTCAGTATCTGTTCCAATGGATTCTGTGAGTTAATTAAAGTAAAGGATTCATCAAACAGATACAGTTTCATTTAATTATTTTGATAAATTCAAGCAATGGAATAATAAGTTGATTCTAAATGGTCATACAGTAAATGCTGAGTGAAAAAAAAATTGACAGAAGGTTTTAAGATGAATGAATTAATCAGTTGACTCAGTTTACATTACAAAACTGATTTGTTCAGATTTGGACTGGTCAGATTATCACTTCTTCAAATCAATGAATAACAACTAAAACGTGATGAAGGAATGTTACTGAAGCCTTTTTTTAGTGTAGGTGAACTATTCTTGTCAATTGCAATGACAAATCTTGGTGTTATTGCATACAGTAGCATTCCAGAGAACTAATTACAACTTGGGAGAGGCCCTTTTTTGTTAGAAAATATATTGGGAAATATATTGAGTTGGTACAACATATCAATTTTTTTTTACTCTTATAAAAATTAACCATGGTTTTACTATACTATAACCATGGTAAAGTGAAACGTGGTATTTGCGTTGCTTTCTTTGCAGGGTCAGAAAGCTCTCAGATTTCATCTAAAACATCTTAATTTGTGTTCCAAAGATGAACAGAGGTCTTAAGGGTTTGGAATGACATGAGAGTGAGTAATTAATGACTTTTTTAAATTATTTTTAGTATCATTTTCACTACACAAATAATTGTTTCATCTGTAGTACGTGCATATTAGGCAAGTGGATCTTCCGATCATAGATTTTTTCCAAGCATGTTTTCAATTCCAAACCACATCAATCTGTATGATTATGCATTTTCAGGTGATGTGTAATTGTTAATGAGAAAAGGTGTGGTGTGCATAATTATAAGGAGATTTTTTTTACTACTGCTAAAAATAGGCAAAAAAAACTGAAACCTGAAGTGTGACCACCAATAAAAAAATGTGGTTTGTCAATAATAGTCACAAAAAATGTGTTGAGAAGAAAAATCGCAAATTAACAGCAAAAGATCTGCACAGAATTAAGCGTGAAACCACCAGCACCAGCATTTTCCAGAACTTCAACCTCTTTGGAGTCTCTAGAACAGGGGTACACACACTCGGTCCTGGGGGGCCGGTGTCCTGCAGAATTTAGCTCTAACCCCAGTTAGACACACCTGAACCAGCTAATCAAGCTCTTACTAGGCATACTGACTTCCCGACTTGTTGAGACAAGTTGGATCTAAACTCTGCAGGACACCCGTCCTCCAGACGCCCCTGCTCTAGAAGAACCAGATGCCAGGTTCTCAGAGAAGTTGCTATGGTAAAGAAAGCTGAAACACAGGTCAGACTGGTCGACTGAAAATGAATTCCCAAATGAATTCCCAAAACTTCTGGAAGACACTTTGTTCAAACAGTGGTACAAGGAGAAGTCAGCAGCATTCAGAAAGCCCATGATCTTCATGCAGGACAATGCTTCTTCACATGCAGCCAAGTATTCCACTGATACACTTAAAAATAAAGGCTCCAAAGGGGTGTTTTAGTGATGATGCCATAGAAGAACCATTTTTGGTTTCCTAAAAAAAACGTTCAGTGAACAGTTCCTAAAAGAACCATTTTAAAGAACATTTTAAAAATCTAAAGAATTTTTTCAACCATAAAGAACCATTTCTGCATTAACTTTTAAGAGTGAAGGCTTGCCAGAAAAAGGCTTCAAAGATGAGAGAATAATTTCCTGGCCACCTTCCTCATTGGATTTGAACCTAATTGAGAACTTGCAGGTCCTTCTCCAGCTAATCAAGCTCTTACTAGGCATATTGACTTCCCGACAGGTGTGTTAAGGCAAGTTTTATCTAAACTCTGTAGAAGACCGGCCCTCCAGGACCGATTTTGGGCACCCTGCTCAAGAAGAACCAGATGTCAGGTTCTCAGAGAATTTGCTATGGTAAGGAAAGCTGAAACCGATTTTGGGCACCCTTGGGAAAGCTGAAGCCGATTTTGAAGGACCGATTTTGGGCACCCTGCTCAAGAAGAACCACAGGTCAGGTTCTCAGAGAATTTGCTATGGTAATGAAAGCTGAAACATGGACCCCCACTTATCAAAAATCCCATGAAGACTGATGGACTAGATGGCTGGGTGCGCTGTTGGTTCACAAATGGACACTGAGCACCAGCTCAGGTCAGAAGTCAACAAGGTCGGGGTGGTGTAATGGTGTGGGCTGCTATTATCAAGGATGAGCTAGTTCAGGGGTGGTGAACGTGTGTCCTTGTGAGCCGCAGTTTTGCAGAGTTTAGCTCCAAAATCAAAAACATTTGACCCTTCAAGGTCTGAAGGATCAGAGATTTTCTTACTATTGGGATAAAAGAAGGTCTGTATTACTTACTGTTGGAGAAAGTGTAATGGCAAATACTTTATACAGTATCTCACAAAAGTAAGTACACCCCTAACATTTCAGTAACCATTTTAGTATACCTTCTCAAGAGACAATACTATAGAAATAAAACTTGGATATGTTTTGATTAGTCAATGTGCAGCCAAAATGTCAGTATTTTGTGTTAGCACACTGTTATTTAGCACTCCCTTAATCATTTCGGGCATGGAATTGAATTTAATATGCATGTTTGATTACAAAAAACACAAACAATAAACAAACAAACATAAGGAACAGCTCTGGCACCACAAGCACTAGCATCAACTGAAATGAGAAAATGTTTCTCAAAATTAATAATAAAGCTTTAGCATTTTCGAAGGCAGACCTTCTGACCATTTAAAGGTTTAACTTTTGATACAGATCAGTCAAAGGTTACTGGTTACTACACTCACTCTCACAAAATCCTCAATAGTACTTCACCATCCCTATAAAATTGGCACAGTTCAAGATGGGATTGTGTGGGGACACTACAGACAGCATCCATTTTAGTATCGATGGGTCTTACAGAACCCTGCCCAACTATGTCACAGGGGCTCTACCAAATTCATGCTTGGCAAAGTTAATGGTCAGTTTAGAGAAAAGCTCTCTATTTGTGTCAAGATGTTGAGACCAGGAAGAACTATACAGAACAACATTGTCCAAGCAAGCATCACATCCTGTCATTTTAAATGGTCAAATTAGCCAAGAACTAAAACTGAGTTTTGATGAATTATGAGTGAGTAGATAATCCACCACCCTAAGCTATTTCCTTTCAATGGGATACACTTGACTGGCATGCTGTTTTACCAGCTGGACCATACCAACATCAATGTCACGTTCAGTGACGCGAGTATGAGCAGCAGAAAAGAGAGCTACTGTGGGTAAATAAACATTTCCACCCTTTGATCATGTTAAAGGAACAAAACAAACAATAGGCACGTGTTAGTCACAAAACAAGTTAATTATCTGCTTGAATCATCAGACATGCTTTCTAAAATTATGAAAAGAAATAATCCACCATTTTAAGCAATTCCCTTTTATTGGACACACTCGATAAGCATGCTGTTTAACAAGTTGGGTCACACCTTGGGTGATGTCCTCTGTCATACTCAATGACATGAGTTCAGTTAGGAACATCAGAGAAGAAAGAGATGTTAAAGAGTCGAGAAGTGACGCTACAGAAGTATCAAGACATTAAAGGATTAGTTCACTTCCAGAATAAACATTTCCTGATCATTTACTCACTCACATGTCGACCAATATGTCCGACCGCATATGTCTTTCTTTCTTCAGTCAAAAAGAATTAAGGTTTTTGATGAAACATTAATTTTTCTCCATATAGTGGACTACAATGGGCATCAACAGGTTTTAACTGCCATTTCAATGCAGCTTCAAAAGGCTCTATGCAATCCCAGCCGAGGAATAAGAGTCTTGTCTGTGAAACGATCAGTCATTTTCTAAAAAAAAATTAAAATGTATATACTTTTTAACCACAAATGCTCATCTTGCACTAGCTAGTTGAAAGTTGGAACGGTCAGTCTTTTTTTTTTTTGTAGAAAACGATTGTTTCGCTAGATAAGACCCTTATTCCTTGTCTGGGATCGTTTAGAGCCCTTTGAAGCTGCACTGAAACTGCAGTTTGGACCTACAACCTGTTGGCTCCCACTGAAGTCCACTATATGGAGAAAAATCCTGGAGTGTTTTCCTTAAAAAACTTAATTTCTTTGTGACTCAAAAAAGAAAAGACATGAATGTCTTGGATGGCATGGGGATGAGTAAATTATCAAGAATTTTTTATTCTGGAAGTGAACTAATCCTTTGAGTTAAATTATTGATTTTTGGAGGGGAAAATTTCATTCATGATTTAAAGGGTACATAACATGCATAATTTCACCTAATCTCATGTTAATCCTGAGTACCTATAGAGTAGTAATGTATCCTTAATATCTCCAAAAAATCTTTAGTTTTATTATATTTATAAAAGAAAAATACAGCTTTTCGATTTTCTCTGGAAAAAGCCAAACTTCTGGAGGCGCGCCGTGGGCGGAGCTAAATTGGACGATCACTTGTTAGGACTGACAATAAAGCATTTTATGTTGTTTCACTTACCATCTGCAGTTCTGAATCATTACCGGGATCTTTTATAGCTGGGACCAATCCATCTTTCAGTATCAAACAATGTGCAAATCCAGCGTCGAACTGGTCCTCGTATATGAAACATTCACTTGCTAAACTCCATTGCTGCCCCGGAAAAAAGAATTGCATCCACTGTTCATGTAACGCTGGGTTCTTCAGGAAGCTGAGCAAAGTTATCTTTGCCTTACAACCATAACCACACTTCTTTAGAGACTTTCTTCCCGAATGAATCCCTTGCTGCAGCCGAATGAAGCACGTTGATGGCGCGCTCTTTCTCACGGTCTGGCCAACGTTATCGCGGGCGCGCTTTTCCGGGAGGACTGCTCATATAAGGAGTTCCACCACCAGATTACGTCATTAATGCCACGATCGAAAAAAAATCAGCCGAAACTTGTACCAACCCGCAAAATAAGATTTTCGGCAAAGAAATTCTCTGTCATTTGTCCAAATTATTTTTTTAAACTTTGGCCATGTTTAGCATGACAACACTTAACACTGTAAACAACTCCAAACACCATTGTACCACCCATTTAACAAGTCAGATTTTAACCCTGGGTCATTCTAAATCCGATGTTAAAAAGAAGCTTTTTGGAATATAAAGGTGAGAATAAAACAACCTCTTCTTAAATCCAAGTACTGAGATCTGTAAGTGTCAAAGTATTCAAGGATTCATCGCATAATGCCCGTTTTTTACATTACATAAACAAAAATTACTATTTCAAGCATTTAACATAAATAACCAATAGGTTCCATTTGTCTTTTTAGAAGCAAGTAAGTATTCCAACAAATTGAACTTCTGTTCAACAACATTAAAACTTCTGGAGTAACAACGAGAGACAATTTTAAAAGAGCATATATAATTTTAATATATTTAATATACATATATTTACACTGTACAGTAAATGTACAAAGAAATAGATGTAAAATATTTCTATATGACTATCAGTGTAATATTAATGTATTGCAGTTCATTTTTAAAAAGCAATAAAGAAAGAAACAGTGGTACGGTATATGGAATGGTAATAACAAAATGTAAATAATATATTGATTATAATATATTGAACAAACAATACATAATTGACTTCAAAGGCCATTACTTATAATGTCTATAATGTTCAATGCTTAATATGTAATACTATGTGATTGATTGTGATTACTTGGCATATCATGTAAATCATTAATTGGCAGGCATGATGTGTTACTCTACAACAGTACATTTAGGTTTAAATAAATATTTAAACCTATATTTGAAAAATATCACAACATTCTATTTGCACTGTATTAGTATCCACCAAACTATAAACCTTATGAATGAAGTACAAAACATTATACTGAAGTTACAGTTCTCCTCAAAGTAGCAGGATTTTGAAAACATAAGGTTATGTCTGACTCATACGTCTTATGTTGGTGGTTTAAGTCCAGGGTCTGGCTCACCTGATGTGACTGCTTTCTATGAGATTTAATTTCTGTGTCAGCATATGCTACAAAATGGATTAATGTGTAGATTCTGAAACAAAAGAACATATTTAAATAGGATGATATACTAATATCATAATATTATTTTTTATTGAAGATCACAAATGTCTTAAAAATGTAAACATATCAAAACAAAAATGTCTCTTTATTAGTAATGGTGATTTGATTATATGTTCATGTTTAGTTACCTGTGGTAAAGCATTGCAACAAACTGCATTAACAGCAATACAGTGAAGCTCAGTAGAAACATCAGTGCAATTGGATCTATGGAAAACACTTCTGTTGTGGAATGAGTCCCATTGGGATAGATTTTTGGGATCTTTATGGAGACTGAGTCACCAATCGCCTGAAGAAAGAAAGTTGCCACCAGCCAAAGTGCATTGCAGAAGAAAAAGGCAAATGTAACCTGTATGGAAAAGAAAAGCAAAATAGCATGGAGACAAATATGTTCTGTTCCAAAGCAAATACTTTAGACAAAACCACATAAAAAGTAATCATTGCATGCTGACATACTGACTTACTTTATTTCGAAGATCTCTCAGATCATCAGCAATTTTTTCCTGTTGCTCTTTATTCTCTTTAAGAGGTTCCAGATATTTCTTCTGCAGTTCTATCCAGAAATCAGTTTCACCCTGCAGCATGTGAAAAAAAAGTATTACAACATATTAGTGAAAATTTACATAATGCTAATATCTGATCAACAACTCAGTGCATAAAAACATGCCATGTTCAAAGCAATGCATGACGTTAAAAAATTTCAGTTGTTGTAGTTTAGTGTATTAAAATAATAAAGTAAAAGTATAATTATGCAGCTGACATAAGTTAATTAAATGTAATAATAATATAATATAATATAATATTTTGTTTCAGTTAGTTAGACTTACCCAAGGGAGTGCAGATTCATCCAAAGGAAAGTCGTAAGATTTCATCCGCAGACGTTTAATCCAAGCTTTTGGAATTAAACATCTATTATATTAGTTTTAATGGTAATCAAATGCAATAAGACTACCTAGAAGTTATACTTACTTTGATGAAGACTAAGCTGGACATCATGTTCCCTATGGTGTAGGAATATAGTATTATTTTTAGTAAAATTAAAAACAAACCTATATATAAAAAAGTTATAAATAAAATAAAATACTACGCAGATAGATTGTCCTTTAGTGTGGACATGTTTTACCTTTGTGTTTCCAAAGGAATAGGTGGCTTTTCAGTTTTTGTTATGGTTTCTGTTGGTAGTATCTCTTCACTCAGATCTTCAGAGTTCAAGCATGGCCATTTGCAGCATGTGGCATTCATGACCTTCCTCTTGATGGTATCTACTGCTGCAGTTTTAGCCTGGCCTCCAGTTTCACGAGTGCCCCACGTGACATTGTTCATGTTGACAATAGAGTAAATAACTAAAAGTAGATATCCACTGGGAATGCAGAGGAAGTATAACAATCCATAGATGACCAGTGAGAACTCCTGAGGGTGTAAAGCTGCTGTGATGAGGTACAAAGCCACCATGCCGATGAGGAACAAACCACTGGGGGTCAAAAAAGTATTTTGCCTCACTAAATCACCTATGAGAGTTGACATGAGGAGAATGAGTATTATGGATAGAGATGCATTTTTCACAAATTGCCTTACTTAGAGAAAAAAAAAAAAGTGACCTATGATCGAGAGAATCGTTCCTGCCATGAGAAATGCATAGAGTATACTCATGATTGCTGCAATTCTAATCTGCGTGTCAGATTTCAGTTTGAAGCACAGGATGAGGTAGACAGTAGGGGGCACTATGGCCAAAGCTAGGGCTATATTTTCATCCATATTCAAGATGAACACAAAGCTTCCTGCAAGATAAACCAAGCACTTTAATAGAAATTTTGGACAGATGTTACTGTACAAACATAATTTTTAATTTTTATGCCATATTGCTAAAACAGAATAATACTGTTAAAGTCAAAAGTTTGCATACACCTTGCAAAATCTGCAAAATGTTAATAATTTTACCAAAATAAGAGGGATTATGCAAAATGCATGTTATTTTTTATTTAGTACTGACCTGGATAACATGTCACATAAAAGATGTTTACATATAGTCCATACATATAGAGAAAACAATAGTTACATTTATAAAAATGACCCAGTTCAAAAGTTTACATAGACTTGATTCTTAATACTGTGTTGTTACCTGAATGATCCACAGCTGTTTCTTTTTAGTTGTTGTTGTTTTTGTTGTTGTTGTTTAGTGATAGTTGTTCATGAGTTCCTTGTATGTCCTGAACAGTTAAACTGCCTGCTGTTCTTCAGAAAATTCCTTTAGGTCCCACAAATTCCTTGTTTTTTCAGCATGTTTTGTGTATTTGAACCCTTTCTAACAATGACTGAAATGATTTTGAGATCTATCTTTTCACACTGAGGATAACTGAGGAACGCATATGCAACTATTATAGAAGGTTCAAACGCTCACTGATGTTTTGGAAGGAAAAACAATGCATTAAGACATTAAGAGCCGGGGGTGTAAACGTTTAAACAGAGTGTGTACAGTTTTACTATTTTGCATAAATCTTTTTTTTTTTTTTTTTTTTCATTTAGTACTGTACTTTGGAAGCTACAGAAGATACTTACATGTTTTCTTACATGTTTTTTTCTGGAGCATCAGTGAGCATTCAAACCTTCTGTAATAGTTGCATATGAGTCTCTCAGTTGTCCTCATTGTGAAAAGATATATCTCAAAATCATACAGTCATTGTTGGAAAGGGTTCAAGTACACAAAAATGCAGAAAAAACATTGTGGAATATGAAGGATTTTTTCAGGCCAAACAACTGACTCATGAACTATTACTAAAGAAAACAAAACAAAACAAACAAAAAAACCACAGCTGTGGATCACACAAGAATCAAGTGTATGTAAACTTTTGAACAGGGTCATTTTCAGGGTCATTTTCATAAATTCAGCAAAACAAATTTTCTCTTGTGGACTAAATGTAAACATCTTTTAAGTAAAATATCTTATCCAGGTCAATACTGAATAAAATAAAAAAAGCATGCAAGTATGATCCCTCTTATTTTGGTAAAAATATTAACATTTTGCAGATTCAGCAAGGTGTATGTAACTTCAACTGTAAATGCAATAAGCACAAATGAATGACTTTATTCAAATAAATTTAGCTAAACTGCAAAACTTTACCTGATATCATGAGACAGATAGTGGCAGGGCCCAGGATGGAAGCTGCCATGCTGATAATCTGGTACAAGATGTAAAGTTTTGATATGGAGCTGTTCCTCTGAGAGGTCAGTCCTCCTGAGCCCAGAAGGTCAATGGTGTTGGCCATAGTAGAGGGTCCCCAGCGTCTGCGCTGGTTGTAGAACTCTTTAAAGTCCTGTGGAGCGTTGGTGTAGGCATCAGATGCTGCGTTATACTCCACCCTCCACCCCTGCTGCAGCAGCAGAGTGCACAGCCAGCGGTCCTCACCTGACATTACACCAAACAGAGGGTGAATTACTTTAGTCTAGTTTGAATTGATATTATTTGTCTTTTTCGCGGTTAGCATCAAGCAAACCTTGATCATACTGTACGTAGTGGCTGGCTTCACTGGCTTTGGTTGTGTATCTCTTCATGACATTGTCGTCCATAAGTGCGGCTCCTCTGAAAAGACTGAAACATCCAGGGCTGCACAGTACACAGCCGAACACGTGCTCTGCAGTCTTTTGCAGCCAGTGGCCCACCGCATATTCAAACTTCTGATACCACACCATGGGCCCTTCAGGCATAATGAAGAAATTATCTCATTAGTCAATTTATCACTTTTGAAATCAGTGTAGTTTCTATTGCATTTTTAAGATAGCTCTTTTGTCTGCTACTCAGATTTTACAATGAACTTCAAACGTGAATTGTTCAATTTTGTACCGCTGTCTGAACTGTATGTTTGCTTGCTACTTTTCAGCTTGAAGTAAGCCGGGCAGGCCTCATGGTTCTTTAGCCGCTATAGAGAAATAACGAGTAGAATAACAATGCACAGTAAACAATAAAACAGTTTGCACTACAAACCAGTGTGTATTTAAGATAATACATTCAAAGCACTGCTATGACCGCTTTTCCTTTTCTGGAGTCACGTACTTTATCATGAAACATGATTTGTTTATAATGTGTTTATAATGAACTTATATAATGCATTTCACATCAAATGATCTTAGACTGTTAAAAGTAGGCGCGTCGGTGTTTGTGGCATAGACTTACGCAAGATACTAAAGCAGCGCATTCTGTTTTATTTATTTTTCAAAGCAAAGGTATGATTATTTTAATGTACAAAAATAAAAATATATATATTTTTCAATTTCGAATAATGTCCTGCTTTTATCTGTATGACTACGAATGGCAGAGTATGAAGTTTCAGCTGCTGAGGAAAGACATTAAAGTGATCGCGCTCACACAGCATACCAGTGCACTGTTCATTATCAAAGTAAAACCCAGTCAACCAAACATATAAAAAGTTATTATGCTTCATTTAATTTGTCTGTTGTGCAATATAAATGTATCATCACTTGTCTAGTTGCCAAATGCCTTTCTTGAAGCGTGCTGATTTACTATTGGGAACCGACTGAAGTAACAAAATTCATTACAAAAACGTTTTAGGTAAATGTTAGGCTACATCGCAAATGGAAACTTTGTACTGAATGAGAGATGCACAAGCCCAATGTCTGTGCAGTTTAAGTTTTGACAGAAAGATTTGGGGTTTAAATAAATAATTGCACTATTTTTATATAGGCTAGTGTTTTTATTTTTATTTGACATCAATTAAAACCCATTATTAACGAAACAAACTTGACTGTAGGGGCGTTTATCTGCTTAAAGTTTAACCCATTGCAACTGATTGAAACTGTGTGAGCTATAACTAGGCTACTCACCTTGATGTTATTATCTGCTTTAAAAAAATTAATTAATTAATTATTTTGGAATAAAAATGCCCTCCTTTTTTATGTGTCCTAAAATAATGCAAATCGTGCCGAAGTATATCAGGGCATACTGTAGAGTGTAGTGAGAGATTCATTCACCTTTAATTATGTGGCCACGCCCTTCCCGCTGTAGTCGGTTCGAGATGTGCGTACGCGACTGTGTTGAAGCCCATAATTTCCGAAGAATGGAGGGAATATTACTGTATTAGCCTTCTGTTTCAGGTATGGTACTTTATGTCTGTTTTCTGTTTTAAGCTCAAAACGAAAAACAGACGTTTTCTCATGCTGAGAGATAAGCAGATGTTAATGTGTGGAAAAAAATCGGTCACACTTTGCAATACGGTATCACTAATATGCATTAATTCATGCTTAACTAATGCACAGATAATCATGAGTTAATGCATAACTCATAAAGAAATAACCATTTATTTATTATTACTGCATCAGCAACAAATTAACATTCTGTATGATTGTGTAATTAATAAATTATAATACTGAGTGAATGCTCTCGACACGTATTATATGTCCATCAAATACCTTTACTTCAGTCAGAAGCTAATGATTTGCAAAGGTATCATTATGTTATGACTTGTTGAGACACATGGCAGACTAATTCAAAATCCATAACCACAATTACATATTACTTAACTATTAGTTAATAGTCCTTATCATTATTATTATCATAATCGTTAATAAATGGTTTAGTTATACATTAATGGTTTAGTTCTTTATGAGTTATACATTAAACTCCTGATTATAAGTCCAGTCCATTAGTTAAGCATTTTTTAAGCCATATTAGGGCACTAGTACTGTAAAGTGTTACCAAAATATCATATATGGTGTTAAAATATAAATTATAGAGCGGATGAAAGCAGTTCCTATTGACTGTCTTTATTCGAGCTACATGAGATGAGGCATGTTACACCTAGTAACATTCTCTTGCCATTTATTTTCACTGTCAGAAACTATTTTTCTCTTACCGTATTGCTTGTTTAGAATTTTAATCATTATTTATTTATAATTTTTACCTTTCAAACCATTTCCTTACTTTACTTTTGATATAATGATTTGCATTCTAGAGCTGTTGGACAATATTAGCCTGTGCACATCATGTCATATACTTTTTTTTACTACTTTACCCACATCTTTCTGTTTCAGAAATAGTACCGACAATGGACCATGCAAAACAGAATCAAAAACCAAAACCAAAATGCGAACAGAGCAGCGTCTACAAGCAAAAAGGGAAAGTGACAAAGTCTATCACATAACCAGAATCAACACTGTCTTGACTTTTCAGAGGTGGCGAGAGCTGTTAGATTTGTAAGGATTCAAAAGCAAGCCAGAGATGGCTTTTTCCTGCTTAACAGGTAAGATATTTTACTGAATGATAAATAGTACTGCAGCTCTCTAACATTAGCGTAAGTTCAACAGTTTTTATTTTTTAACTACTAAAGGGCCAGAAGTCACATGATGTAGCTTCAATATATCCAACCTGTTCCTGTTGGATGAATCCTGCCACAGGCAGCCCCAACCTCTGGGTAGAGTTTAAGCCTGTCGATTAACAGCATGACTGCAGATGGCTGAAAATCAGTATCCCCATCCAGGGCCAAGATATATGTGTTCTCCCTGTCTTTCTAAGGAGCATTAAAAACATACAGTAGTGAAATATTCTGGCTGATATTGCATTAAGCTGTAGAAGGTCTAATATTAAGCCACTAACCTTTAATTTCTCCTCAAGGGAATGTAGTTCTTCACCTTCCTTAAGCTTTTTGAAGTACTGTCTGTTAAGTCTCCAGCCGAGAATGTAATACAAGTACATTATCTGCAAAAACAGATGATTAGTGAAGTTCTAGGTATAAAAACATCAGTAGCTTTAGTTTTAACTCTTTGAAGAATGTTACCTGAGACCATCTTTTTTTGTGACGAATAAGTGTCTTGTCTTTGAGGTGAACCATCATCAGATTGCCTTTAGGGAGGATGTATTCCAGCCGACCTCCATAAGGGGTGTTTATGATCGTCTGGTGTGGTAGTGCTGCCTTCTGCTTGAATATACACGAGTCCTCTTCACTGAAAATGCTAATGTACGTGAAGTATTAGTAGATTAGTTTTTACACGTACGTTCTCAGAACACAAACAGATATAACTAAGGTGGATTCTTACATGTAAACTTCTTTAACTACATCCACAAGAATTTCAGCATATTCATTTGCATGCCTTCCATTTTCAACATCCTTAAAAGCATCATCAAAATAAATATGGAATTCAAACTCGACGTCGCTGTGTTTGTCCGTCTTGGGCCTGTATTTATCAAGCCTGATGGTAGAAGAAATAGTATTGAAATTACAATTTAACTGAGATTTTTGCAAGTTTTGCAAGAGTAAATGTAGTCTGTTTACCTGAACATAGAGATGATTATCTTCATCATTTCATCATAGGTCTCGTGCCACATTGTTGCACACAGAAACACTCTGATGGTTTCTTTTGTACTAAGGTGTACATATTTATCAAGTCAATTCAAGTTCATATCAAATAAAAAGTTCTCTAATACTGGCTGATATATTACCAATATGCAACCATACTTAGAAAGTAAAAACACTTACCTCTGTTTCTCTTTGATTTTCTTTCTGATTTCAAAACGAGTGTTCAGCAACATGGACTGTTCCAGAAATGCTCCTTCATACATGCGTCGCACAAACAGATCTTGGGTTCTTTCTATTCGTTGGATCTTCAGGTACCAGATGTAAATTGTACTCAGGATGAGTCCCAGCCACCAGCACAGAGCAGAGAAGCCCAAACAGGCCAGTCCTCCTGTCTTCTTGTGTACCATGTCCCTGGCGTTCAGAGTTCTTATAGTATCAGTCAACAGCAAATGCAAGCATTTAACACTGGATTTTGGCTGAAGGTTATCAAAACAGGTTTGATTAGACTCTGGCATCCTGACTACAAGTGGACTCAAAAACACTGCCAAAACCGTGATCGAGGCCAGGTACATGGGCAACACAAAGCTGCGGCGCAAGGCGTGCATCTTACAAGCCACAACAACAAACCAGCGGCACAAGGCAGAGGATGCAATCTGGATTGCCACCAATGAAACAACAACTGTTTCGAAGACAAGTTTGACCGATTTCCAATTCTGACCTGATAGAGGAACATAAGCTGCAACCACAGCTGATGTAACCAGGATTCTCATCAAACTGGAGATGATGCAGACCACATTACGGGACTTAGCAATGTCCCTGGAAATGTCGTCTAGAATTGACACAGCAAAGAGCGTGCTGTAGTTCTCCCACCAGTTAACAGAAACGCAGATGGTTCCCACGATGGCAAGGCCAACTGATATTTTTATCTCCAAGGAACTTTCAAATATCAAATAACCGATCGCAAAGAGCACATAACCTGTGATGATTAAGAAAATGGAGCATACAGGGAGCATTATAAGCCGTTTTCTCTCTTTGGCAAGGCACTCAGCGACCACCTGGAAGACTGCGGACAGGACGCTCACGCTGTTTAGGATCATCACATTGGTGACAATGTCAAAGTGTGGCATGGCTACTATTGTTAGAACTGCAGCTCCTAATGCTACCAGGATCTCAACAAACAGAACCTAGAAGAAAAGTCAAATCAAAGTCAGAAAGGCTATCGTAATCAGGTTCTATGCTATCAACATCACAAACAATTACAAAGAAATGGCAAGTAACACATTGAATGAAACATCAGAATTTTATGTAGAAAAACATACTTGCTTACCCAAAAAACTGTTTTTTTCAAGGGCATGGTTGCACTCTTGAAAATGAACTTCCATGTGCTCTTCAGCAGAAGGAGAACACTCGGCCCAACTAGAACCAAGCCAATGCCAAGTAGGGCAGTCGGTTTTTGTTCTGAACTTATGATCTCAGTTTGATTGTTTCCAAATGTAATTAAAAGCAGAAAAGATGTCTGTAAACACAAAAAAGATTTTAAGTCTAACCTTTTGTTTAATATTCAATAGATAAGTTAAATGTTATCCCATTATGCATAAAATGATTAGCCAATGAGTAGTAAAGCAGCTCACTTTACTGAACAGCGCAAGGACGAACACAACCATGCCAACAATGGCACACGAGAACCATTTAAAACACTGCACTCGTTTCTTTGGGATCTGCTCATCTTGAATGATTGGCACTTCTTTGCAAACATCCCAAGGTTGGCCGTTTGGGCTGTTTTGGAAGGAAATAAGGGAACAGCATATTTTTATTAAAACATACAATAAAATATGCACACACAAATAAACCCACACATATGATGAATAAATGTTAGCAGAAAGGTTTCTAAAAGAAAAAAATTGGGGTAAATTTAATATTAGATAAGTAAAATTAAGTAAAAAGTGTAAATATAACATACAAACACATCAGTCGTATATATGTTCTTATTAAATATTAGCAGAAATAAGTATTTTTTTAAATACAACTTTAAATTAGGTTATTCTAAAAAAGTTTTGAAATACCTGAATTCATGTCTCTGTTGTTGTTCCATAGTGATGCTTTCCGAGCAGCAGAAACTTGCTTGATTGCTCGTCTGTAAAACTGATGAGAGCCTTATAAACAGGTGGGAGGGAGTATTACGTTATTCAGCACAGCTTTGTAAATTGATGCTAATCAGCTTTGTATTGTTTAATTTCTTTACCTTTACACAGGAATCATCTGCCTTCAGTTTCTTTTCCAAGTTCCTAGTGATAATAAAATGGGTTTCCTCATAAGTGACTCACCAGATAAACTACTTGGTCAAACAAATGTAGCCAATCGCTAGTAATGATTACACTAATAATAGTCATAATTTAAGGGAAGAAAAACCTAATACGCTATACATCAACATTCTAGGGAATTCTGTTGTTTCACCTTAAACATGCAGTTCTGGCCCCTCTATTGTTGTGTAACAGTGCACTCGCATATGAGAAGCATTAATGACCCTGGACCACAAAACCAGTCATAAGGGTCAATTTTGTGAAATTGAGATTTATACATCATCCAGAACGTGAATTAATAAACTTTACATTGATGTATGGTTTATTAGGATAGGATAATATTTGGCTGAGATACAACTATTTGAAAAAAAAAAGAGATTACTACACTAAGAAAATCACCTTAAAAGTTCTTAGCAATGCATATTATAGTAAAAAATTAGGTTTTGATATATTTATGGTAGGAAATTTACAAAATATCTTAATGGAACATGATCTTTACTTAATATCCTAATGATTTTTGCTACAAATATGCTACTTGCATGCTAGACTGGTTTTGTGGTCCAGGGTCTCATATGGTGTCTGAAAAGAAAGAAAAAGTTGACTTGAACCTAACTGAGTATATTCAAGCAACATAAATGTAATTATGAATTTGTAAGACATATGAGGAAGAAGGAAATGTAATTTTAAGGGAATTCCCTTTGTGATCTAAGGTTTCCATTAATATGCTGTAAGTAAAACATTCACCAGACAATGAGGAAATTTATATTTTGAAAGAAACAAGGTGACCTGATATTTTCTGGACTTCTAGATCAGGCCATGATTCTGTCACTTTGCCACTTTGCAAAAGAGACCGTGCAAAAACCTTTTAAGTTTAAAAAGTGAAATGCAAATGTTGTTTTTTTAGTTGATCTTTTATTTTCCCTGTCATATTACAGATGTGTAGTCTCTTTAACACAGTAATATCAGTAAACTACCACAATATCACAAAAAACCATGATTCGATTCATTTCGATTCTTGGGGTCACTATTCTATTAAAAATCGATTTACGATTTTTCGATTTTTAATCCTTTTTTTGGACATCAAACGCACACCAGTTTATATTATGGATAGTCCTGAATCGGTAAATGTTTCCTATTAACTATTTAATTTCCTAAGAAATCGAAAATATTTTACACTTCTCAGTCATTTCTCCTTACTTTATTGCAGTAAGTGAAATATATATGCACTCTACCGCAGTCCCGGCGCCAGGACCCGCAACCCGGGGGGCTTGTATGATTCTCAGGGGGGCTAACGGGGGTTGAGTGGGGGTATTCTATATGACACCAGTGTATTTAACAAACTCACAGACATCAGTACATATTTAACAAATGTCTTTTTTGTTAGTAATTAATTTAAATGACTGAAACATATTTTTTTGCTTAGTGCCAGACAAGGTGCAAAAGCATGTTTGAATTTAGCTGTGAAAACTGAAATACCCCGGTGATCATCCGAAACAAATGGTTAAAATCGACAAGTTTTGGGGGTTGGAGTGGGTCAAATTTAATCTGAGGTGGCAGAAATCAGATTGGAGGTGTACCCTTTGGATGAAATCGCATTAGGTTTAGTTTTTTCATATTCCCGGGGGTGAATGGGTCGGTCCTTCAGATCATTGCGCAAGGGGGGCTTCAGGGCATCATAGCATGTGGCTACCCATGTCCTTTTAGTGGCTCTGTGGAAGACGTTATTCATTTTCCAAATGCTTCCCATAATAACAAAGAATCAATAATTTATATATAACATTTTTCCAAACACTTGTCGTCGCAGAAAATGAGGCAGGATCTAATTGATTTTCCTCCTCCATTGCTGTTGTTGTTTTGTTCCAACAACACTATGCTTTTTTATTATTATATTAACTGGGAAATCTATTTTGGACATTTGTGAAATGGTGCGAAATGCTAGCCACATGAAATTAATCGCTGTCAATTTTTTCCCCCACCCCTAAATTACCGGAACAACTTTACTGGTAAATACAAGAATGCACTGTTCACATAGGCAACAGCGCTCTGTATTTTAGCGATAAAGCTCCATTCACACATCCATTTCAAAATGGCGATAAATTCTGTGACGACATTAACCAGAAGGAATATACGCGGTCAGTGGTTATGTTAATGTTTTTATTTATGTGTCAAACGTTTACATTCGTGCAACTGCTTTTGACCCAGAAACATTGTAAGTTGACGACTTCAAACCTAACTGCACAGTGCAAAGTAAATGCGGCATCTTCATCAGAATGTTATGATTGGCCCAGAGTAGACATCTTGCGTCATATGTGCAAAAACAAGTAATCTTGTTCATTCAAATTCAGCAATTTACTGTTAATGTTACAACTTCTCATACGGATAAATTGGCAAAAGGGTCCTGTTCACAGGTGATCTCTTAATGGTAATTTACCAGTAATGACTGTGTGTGTGCAAGGGGCTTATATTTGAGGAGGGTAATGATGCATTGATATATGCATAACTTGCAGAGTGGTTCAGTAGCTTTTTGTTGTTGTTGTTGTTTTGCTGGATTTATTCATATTTGGACTAATCAGTGATATCAAATCAATAAATAACTTAGTAGTGGTGAGTAAATGCCATCGTTTTCAGTTTTGGGTGAACTATGCCTTTAATTCCAGTGATTTCCAATGCCAAATCCTAATGCTATGGCATACAATAACATGCTATATACGTTCTAGAGAACCAATTACAGTTTACAAAAGGTCCTTTTTGTTTTGGATGCACAATATCCCAGAGACCTAATCCCTTTTTGTTCCATTATCTAGAAAGCCTGCCTGAAGAATGGAATTGGTATGTAAGACTAACCCCTTATTAAAAAGGTTTTAATAGTACTGTTCAACACACACATATGAGTGCATTCAGGTATCTACATTATTTTGGCCATGTGGTAGGTAATATCATTATCAACATTTACTCATTACTCGTTATATACATTTTTCATTTGTTTGTGAATTTATGATTAAAAAAATACAATTTGCTGAAAATGTACCCACTCTCAGTCCAAGATCCAAGATGTTGATGAGTTTGTTTCTTTTTTGGAACAGATTTGTAGAAATTAGCATTAAGGCCCATTCACACCAAGGATGATAGCTATAAAGAGAACTATAGTTCTGAAAAACATTCTCAATATGAGTCCACACCAACTATAACGATAAAGGAACAAAGAAACAATATCGTTGGAATCACTTTCAGCTGATGAACAATAAAAACACTGACACACAATCACAATCTATATTGTTATAACAAGCTCAAGAATTTAAAGTGGCAGACGCTTAGAATAATCTTTACCTTTATAGTTATCTTTCTTGGTGTGAACAGGGCTTTACACAACTTGCTCACCAGTGGATCCTCTGCAATGAAAGGGTCCCATCTGAATGAGAGTCCAAACAGCTGATAAAAACATCACAATAATCAATTAACATCTTGTGAATTGAAGAGCCTGCATGTTTGTATAAAACAAATAGATCATTGAGGCATTTTAAAGGGGTCATGAACTGCCTTTGTTTTTGTTTGTTTTTTTGTACTGTTCTCTGAAGTCCACTTATAAAGTTATTAAAATGTTTACAAAAACATCTTAATTTAGAAGTAATGGTCTTTTTTTTTTTGTCCTGTTTTGACCCCCCCTCATCTGAACACTGAGTCTGAACACAGGCATGGCGGATTGTAGACTCAGAAGTAGGGGTGCAACGGATCGCGACCCACGGTTCGGCACGCACGTGACCCGCGGATTAATAACTAATTTTTTTTAAACTTGTAGATAATCCTCAATTTAATCCTACATTTTTTAACAATCGCAGAGAAAAATCTGCCGGTATTGCCGGTATTGCTTTTTAAGTAATTAATTACACAGAGAAGTCGTGTTCACGTGAACAGGGCATGTTAATCAGTCAACAATGGCTAGCGGAGGAACAGAAGAACTCGAAAAGCCTCCCGCGTCATTCAAATCACATGTATGGGAGCATTTTGGCTTCCTTGTAAAATATGATGATGATGGAAGAAGGGTGGTGGACGAAGTAATATTCCTTCTGCCGTCTTTGCGGTTAATGTTATAATATTATGTTATGTATTTGTATATAATATTATATTATGTTATGTTAAGTTAATGTAATATTGACCAAAAATAATTGTGATTATGATTTTTGCCATAATCGAGCAGCCCTACTTGTAATAAATGGAAAGCAAATTACATTTGTCTCCTCCCCTTTTTGCTGATCCGAAAAATGGTCCGATCCATGAATCCGTAATGTGATCCGAACCGTGAGTTTTGTGATCCGTTGCACCACTACTCAGAAGTAAACACTATGATTGGCTAATAGTGCATGTTTGGCAGACTACATCCTTCGTAGATGGACGCTACTGTAATTTAGGTTAAAAATGCATACTTAGTACATATCAAAATATCTGTAACAACAGACAAAGCAATAGTGACCACATAATAAAAACAGTTATACTTGTGTGGTGCAAAATTACTGTCGGCACAGCATTGTACTTTAGTTTCAATATTTCTGAAAATCCTGATTTCTGATTTCTACACTCAAGACTGGAGTAATGATGCAAAAAAATTTTGCTTTGAAATCACTGGAATAAATTACATTTTGAAATAGGATATTCAAATAGAAAACACTTATTTTAAATAGCAAATACATTTCACAATATTACTGCTTTTGATGTATTTTGGATCACATAAATGCTGGCTTCTCTATTAAAAAAAAAATCTTACTGTTTAAAAACCTTTGACTGGAAGTGTATAAGGTAACTTTAATTTCTCTCTTATTTCTAGCTTTTAATTGGCTAAGAAATCAGATACACTGCTGGACAATAACCAATAATAATGATTTATTTATATACTACAAACCCTTTTTTTTTTCATTTTTATCACATAATAAGGCAGAAAATGGTTTATACTGTAATAAATGCTATGTCAATTAGTCAATTAGCACTGAATTGTTTATATACTTTTTTGCCTAAAGAGGACTTGAAAAACACAAATAATCCATATATTGTCACAATCGTGTGTTTAATGTCTTCATGTTTCTAATCGTTTCTGTTTTTCTGTGAAAACAACTGTTTCATACAGCAATAGCTGGATGCTTTTTGTCCTTGTAAAACTTCCTGTGTGAGAGTGCTCTCCGGCTTCGAGTATGAATGAAACACACACTGCATGAAGTGTTTAGCATAGAGTGTTGCGTCATATTGCGTCATTCCGGGTATGACTAAAACAACGTCAAAAGTCACGGGACAGTGCTGTCAAGTTTATGAGCTTCTAAATCTTACTTGTAGAGCACGATCTCCGAAGTGTGTGCGCACATCAGTTAAAGCAGTGCATTAATATAGAAAGGTGATTAAACTGAACGGTTTTAATGCATTGGCCTTGTCACACACATATACAGTAGTGTTCAGTACTGTAACATTGTATGTCTGTGTAACGTGGGGTTTGGGTTTTGTTTTGGGATTTGGTCATGTTCATGTTTTCATGTCTTTTATTTTGAAGTCTAGTTATGGTTCCTGTTTGTGTCCTGCTTCCCTGTTCCTCATGTTATCCTGTCTGTGTATGTGTCATGTTCTGATTGGCTCATGTCTTGCCTTGTGGTTCTCTGTTCTGTTTGTTCATTGGTTGTCAATTTATGTTCCTTGTTTCCCATTGGTTGATTTGTGTTACGTTACCCTCATTGTTCTCTATAAGTAGCCTTCATGTAGCCATTGTCTCTTGTCGTGTATTGATGTTGTAACCCTGTGTTGGTGAGTCTCTGTTTCAAGTTAAGTCTGTTTATGTTAAGCCATGTCTGTCCATGCAAAGCCAAACCATCTAAGGAAGTGACCAAGTGACCAAAACCCCTCTAAAACCAGTCTGCTGACCAGCTAAGACCAGGCTGGATGAACAGCTAAAACAGCCTAAACTGGTTTGCTGGTTTAAGCTGGAATTAGCTGGTTTTAGTTGGTTTCCCAGCCTTGCTAGGCTGGTCAGGTTGGTTTTAGCTGGTTGTTCCAGCTGGTCCCAGCCTGACCAGCTAAGAAAGTGACAAAGTGACCAAAACCCCTCTAAAACAAGCTTGCTGACCAGATAAGACCAGCCTGACCAGCTAAGAAAGTGGCCAAACCCCTCTAAAACCAGCCTGCTGACCAGCTATGACAAGCTAAAACCAGGCTGGATGACCAGATAAAACCAGACAACCAGCTTAGACTGGTTTGAGCTGTTTCGAAGATCAATCTTTATTCATAAACACATTTATTACATATAAAAGTCGAAGAACATTTGATGCGAACCCCAAAAAAGCTGCGTCTAGCTTATAATGTCTTGAATATGTAAATAACAGACAACAAACCCATTTGTCTTAAAATGGTGGAATATAGTGCAGTACAAAGTGCAGCCATTAAGTTGCCCCAACAGGGCATTGTGTAACAAAGAGTTAAATGAAAATAAATAAATAAATAAATAAATAAATATATATGTAGCCTACATTTTCTGAAGAAAATGTAAGAGGTGCTTACTGTGACAAAACTCGGCACTAGGTACTAATAATAGCCCTAATCATTTTATCATGATGTTAACAACATGTTAATTGTGTTAGCATTATGCTAACAACATGTTAAAACAAGTTAAATGTTAAAACAAAATTAGCATAATTAGCATTTTGCTAGCATGATGTTAACATGTTTTAAACAAGCTGTTAATGTGAGTAACATAATGCTAGCAACAGTATACCCCATTTCCCCATGTTATATGTACTTACAAGGTATTTAGCTACTATAGTTGCCGCTTGTACTTTTGACTAAGTATACAAAAAACTATAGATCTCTTGTAAGATTTGTTTTGTTTGGATGATTCTAGAGACCTTCATGATAATGTAGATATATATATGTCAACAAAAAATACTTGCTAGTAACATGAAAATTAACTTTCTTTGGGAGGTTTTGCCCTCGCCCTGCTTCCTGGAAGTAGGGGTAGGAAGTTGACCGCCTCATGTGACAGGAAGTCAGTCAATACCTCTTTTTTTTCCCTTAAAATCTTTTGGTTGTTTACTTGCATGTCATTGAGAAATAAAACATGGGTCACATCAAGAAAAATACTTACAAAAGAAAAATGACAACTATAAACTGCGGCAACTATAGTTGCCGGTATGCTTAAATGGGTTAATGTACTGTATAAAGCAAGCATTTAAAAAAAAAAGAGGGGGTTGGGGTATATTGGCACAGTGGTTAACTAGAAAAAAAAAAAATGGCACGTCATGCCGAAAAGGTTGCCTACCCCTGCTCTATACGAACCGGGTGCGACTCACACATCCTGAAAAGTGAAGCTGCTGGCTCTTTGATCGCCCCCTGGTGGCTGGCTGCAGTATAGGTCATAAACCCCGCCCTCTCCAAGCAATCAAACGGGACTGGAGACAACCTAAATAATCAAATGACACTTCGAATATTTTTTTTCCAGAGATGGTTTCCAGCATTTGAGGTAGTTCTTATAATGCTGATTTATGTTCAAGTGTTCGTTTTTCTAATAAGTTTGCTTTTAGGTAGTTATTTGATGCTATATAAACAGGGTGTGGTGTCATGATTGTGATCTTGCGATTGGGTTTGTGGGAATTTGGGCGGGACTTTGATACCCCGGCTCCACCTCATGACACTACTACGCAGACTCGGGCTCCAAACAAAACTCTACTGCGCAGACTCAGGCTCCAAATGATGTAATTTCCCCCAGTATGGCAGCTGCCATATTAAGATGCTTTGGCTTCACTTTTCTATAGTGGAATGAATGGGAGACGCGTCGTCCATCTTTTTTTACAGTCTATGATACGAACACACTTGCTTGAAAAAGTGCGGGGGACAAATTTACGTGATATTAAAAGTGTGGAGAGACATGTTGGAACATAGTAGTTGCGTTGCTGTCTATGCAGTGTCAGAAAGCTCTTGGGTGCCATCTAAAACAATCTTAAATTGAATGTTTACTATTTTGTATTTAATAAATCCATAGATTTGAAATCCCTTTGACTACTGTACATTTTTGACAATACAGACATTAGTTATGTGGTGACTACATCCATTTCAGATGTATATTAACAGTTTTTTTTTCAAAAGACTTTATAGAAGTTGTTATAGCAGCTGAAAAGTATTTATTGTTGTAGATTAATAGTAAATACCCTGTATGGGCCTAGTGAGGGCTTCCTGGGGGCTAAGTGAGGGCTGCCCTGCAGGACCAGCGCTAAGGGGCCAACGTTTTACCAATGAGCAAATTCTCAGGGGCCCTGCACTGGCAGCCCACTGGGGGCCATTAGGCTAGTGCAGGCTTGTTTGTAGGGAGATAATCCACCTCCCTAATCTATTTCCTTTTAATGGGATACACTTGACTGGCATGCTGTTTTACCAGTTGGGCCATACCAACATCAATATAACGTTCAGTTTAGGTACGAACATCAGAAGGACCAAAACAAACAATAGTCATGTGTTAGTCACAAAACAAGTGAATTATCTGCCTGAATCATCAGAAATGCTTGCTAAAATTATGAAAAGAGATAAACCATCTTAAGCAATTCCATTTTATTGGACACACTCGATGAGCATGTTGTTTTACAGTTCGGGTCACACCAATGTCCTCTGTCATACTCAATGACATAAGTTTAGTTAGGGCCATCAGAGAAGAGAGAGATGTTGAAGTATCGAGAAGTGACACTACAGTCATTTCCATTTCCTGATCAATTACTCACTCGCATGTCAACGTACATGTCTTTCTTTCTTCAGTCAAAAAGAATCAAGGTTTTTGATGAAACATTCACTTTTCTCCATATAGTGGACTACAATGGGCATCAACGGGATGAAGGTCCAAATTGCAGTTTCAATGCCGCTTTAAAAGGCTCAACGCGATCACAGCCGAGAAATAAGGGTCTTGTCTGTGAAATGATCAATCATTTTCTAAAAGAAAAAGAAAAATGTACTTTTTACAGTACAACTACTAGTACTTTTTAACCACAAATGCTCATCTTGCACTAGCTAGTTGAAAGTTGGAAAGGTCAGTCTCCATAATATTTTGGAAATGTTTTTTGTTGTTGTTGTTTTTGTTTTTTTTTAGAAAATGACCAATTGTTTCGCTAGATAGATACCCTTATTACTTGTCTGGGATCATGTAGAGCCCTTTGAAGCTGCATTGAAACTGCAGTTTGGACCTTTAACTCGTTAAGGCTCCCACTGAAGGAGAAAAATCCTGGAGTGCTTTCCTCAAAAACTAATTATTGTTTCAAGCATTTAACATAAACAACCAATAGGTGGCATTCCATCTGTCTTTTTAGAAGCAAGTACAGAAGTATTCCCACAAATTAAACTTCTGTTCAACAACATTAAATCTTCCGGAGTCACAATGAGCATAGATTATTTTAATATATTCAATACATATATTTACACTGTATAGAAATGTCTACAAAGAAATAGATGTAAAATATTTCTATATGACTGTCAATGTAATGTTAATGTAGTGCAGTTAATTTTTCAAAAGAAAGAAAGAAAGAAATACAATACAAAAAAGAAAGAAATACAGTGGTATGGTATATGAAATGGAAATAACAAAATATAAATAATATATTGATGAATAAACAATACATATTTGACTTCAAAGGCCATTACTTATAATGTCTATAATGTTCAATATTAATTTTCAATACTAAGTGATTGATTGTGATTACTTGGCATATCATGTAATTAATAAAAAAACATAAATTGGCAGGCATTATATTTTACTCTACAACAGTACATTCAGGTTTAAACACTAATATAAATAAATATTTACAACATTCTATTTGCGCTATATTAGTATCCAACAGACTATAAACCTTATGAATGAAGTACGAAACATTATACTGAAGTTACAGTTCTCAAAGTAGCAGGAATCTGAAAACTGGAATCTTGCTCATACGTCTCATGTTGGTTTAAGTCCAGGGTCTGGCTCACCTGATGTGACTGCTTTCTAGATTTAATTTCTGTGTCAGCATATGCTACAAAATGGATTAATGTGTAGATTCTGAAACAAGAAGATATCATAATATTATTTTTTTACTGAAGACCAAATACATCTGAAAAAAGTAAACATATCAAAGCAAAAATGTCTCTTTATCAGTAATGGTAATTTGATTCTTGTGTTCATGTTTAGTTAGCTACCTGTGGTAAATCATCGCAACAAACTGCATTAACAGCAATACTGCAAAGCTCAGTAGAAACATCAGTGCAATTGGATCTATGGAAAACACTTCTGTTGTGGAATGAGTCCCATTGGGGTAGATTTTTGGGATCTTTATAGATATTGTGTCACCAATCGCCTGAAGGAAGAAAGTTGCCACCAGCCAAAGGGCATTGCAGAAGAAATAGGCAAATGTAACCTGTATGGAAAAGAAAAGCAAAATAGCATGGAGACAAATATGTTCTGTTCCAAAGCAAATACTTGAGAACTGATTCTTAAAGTGTAGTGGTATGCAGGCTCCTTGGTACGTAGAGAAATCACTGAATTAACTATACATTAAAAGGTTACTCCACCCCAAAATGAAAATTTTGTCATTAATTACTTACCCCCGTGTCGTTCCAAACCCGTAAAAGCTTAGTTCGCATTCGGAACACAAATTAAGATATATTTGATGCATTTTGGAGCATATCTATTGAACGCAAACAGCATCTCGCGGATGCGCTGTTTAGTGTTTACGCCGTTTACGCTTTGATTTGACTGAAAATATGTGCGTTTTGAAGCACGGCTACAGACGGCAGTCAATGAGATCAGATCAGCTGGTTGCAATCGGGGGTGGTCAATGTCACACATTCTGCTCTCGATAGTGATGCTCACGCAGTGTTTGCGTACTCTATAACAGATGAAGTGAATAAAATGCAATATTTGTCAAATACACGGATGTTTCAGAAATGTTTTCATAACAGAAACACTTTTTATATACTGCTTAATACAGCACCATCTGTTCAAGAATAAACATATAGTCTACTATTTACTAATAAAGTAGGGTATGTATATGATTTTATCCTTGTTTTATGATAAACATGACTCAATATAACATTGTGACAACAGTAAAAAAGCGTATACTGTTCTAAAAACACAGATTTGTGGCCATTATTGGAATTAAAAAGGTTAGAATAAACACGTTGTCATGCCATGAATCTGGCCAATTGTGAAACAGCTTGTGCAGCCGCTGTTGGCACTGCGGCACGTGCCATCAGCGCCGTCTCAACTCTAACGAAATTTCTAACTGGCATGCACTGCTTCAAGTCAGAATTTCATCGAGCTGCGCAGCGCTGCATTAAGTTGAGCACACCTAGTAGCGTATCCACGTGACGCAGCTGACAGAGAACAACGTGTGCTGTTTGCGTTCAATGGATACTCTCCAAAATGGCACTAGGGTGACGTAGAGGAGATGAATTGTGAAATAAAGTCGTTATTTTTGTTTTCTTTGTGTACAAAAAGCATTCTCGTAGCTTTGTAATTGAACGCCTGATCTCACATGGATTATTTTACCAATCTCCTTGTGTACCGAAGACGAACAAAGCATTTACACGTTTGGAAGGAATGGGGGTAATGTTAAGTGATTAATGAGACCATTTTCATTTTAGGGTGGAGTAACCCTTTAATGTTAAAACACTTTTAAAAAGTTGGCAAAGTGTCTAAATGATGCCTAGGTCTACTGTACATTTTTTTTTATTTACATTTTAGTACAGTACAGTTTTTTTTTACTTTTTTAGGTACAGTTTTCGTTTTACCTGTATGTAAGCACAGTGCAGTGTTAATGTTCAAACTGTATTTATAATTTTTAAAGTGGCTGATGTAACCCCTCTCACCCGGGTCCTACTCGCACCCCGCTCCAAGCGGGTCTTAAACCCCAGTCTCCGGCATGGGAGGTGGGCACACTAACAAGGAGGCTAAAGGCTACAGCCTCTAGCATCAATCGCTAGTGCACCTCTTGAGATCAGGGGAGTGAGGTTTACCTGCACAGCACCTACTAGCTGGCCTCCATTACACTGACAATAATAAATGTTCTTACTAGGAATAAACTGCCTTGTTTTTGAACTGTGCATAGCTGTAGCTGAATAATTAGGCCTACTATGCTACTGTATTTTAAATCCAGTCATTATGGTGGTGCTTGGAGAGCCAAATATTTTCTGAGGTGGTACTTGGTGTAACAAGTTTGAGAACCACTGCTTTAGACAAAACCAGATAAAAAGTACTCTTTGCATGCTGACATACTGACTTACTTTATTTCGAAGGTTTCTCAGATCATCAGCGATTTTTTCCTGTTGCTCTTTATTCTCTTTAAGAGGTTCCAGATATTGCTTCTGCAGTTCTCTCCAGAAATCAGTTTCACCCTGCAGCATGTGAAAAAAAGTATTACAACATATCAGTGGAAATTTTGATGCCAATATCTAATCAGCAGCTCAATGCATAAAAGCATGCCATGTTCAAAGCAATGCATGACATGTTCAAAAAAGTTGTTGTAGTTTAGTGTATTGAAATTATAGTTTAGTGTAGTCAAATGATAAAGTATAATTATGCAGCTAATATAATATATGATGGCAAATATTTTGTTTCAGTTAGTTAGACTTACCAAAGAGAGTGCAGATTCATCCAAAGGAAAGTCGTAAGATTTCATCTGCAGACGTTCAATCCAAGCTTTTGAAATTAAACATATATTATATTAGTTTAAATTGTAGTCAAATTCAATAAGACTACCTAGAAATCATACTTACTTTGATGAAGACTAAGCTGGACATCATGTTCCCTATGGTGTAGGAATATAGTATTATTTTATTAGAATTAAAAACAAACCTATATATAAAAAAGTTTATAAAATGAAATACTACACAGATGGATCAGTGAAGAAGAATCAGTGTAAAATTGTCCTTTAGTGTGGAGATGCTTTTACCTTTGTGTTTCTGAAGGAGGTGGCTTTTCAGTTTTTGTTATGATTTCTGTTGGTAGTATCTCTTCACTCAGATCTTCAGAGTTCAAGCATGGCCATTTGCAGCATGTGGCATTCATGACCTTCCTCTTGATGGTATCTACTGCTGCAGTTTTAGCCTGGCCTCCAGTTTCACGAGTGCCCCACGTGACATTGTTCATGTTGACTATAGAGTAAATAGCTAAAAGTAGATATCCACTGGGAATGCAGAGGAAGTATAACAATCCATAGATGACCAGTGAGAACTCCTGAGGGTGTAAAGCTGCTGTGATGAGGTACAAAGCCACCATGCCGATGAGGAACAAACCACTGGGGGTCAAAAAAGTATTTTGCCTCACTAAATCACCTATGAGAGTTGACATGAGGAGAATGAGTATTATGGATAGAGATGTATTTTTCACAAATTGCCTTAATTATAGACAAACAAAAATGTAAAGTTAAAAAAAAAGTTACCTATGATCGAGAGAATCGTTCCTGCCATGAGAAATGCATAGAGTATACTCATGATTGCTGCAATTTGAATCTGCGTGTCAGATTTCAGTTTGAAGCACAGGATGAGGTAGACAGTAGGGGGCACTATGGCCAAAGCTAGGGCTATATTTTCATCCATATTCAAGATGAACACAAAGCTTCCTGCAAGATAAACAAAGAACTTTAATAGAAATGTTGGACAGATGTTACTGTAAAAGCATAATTTTTAATGCCATATTGCTAAAACAGAATAATACTGTAAAAGTCAAAAGTTTGCATACACCTTGCAGAATCTTCAAATTGTTATTTTCTCGTGTGGACTAAATGTAAACATATATTATGTGAAATGTCTTATTCAGGTCAGTACTAAATAAAAAAAATAACATGCATGTATGATCCCTCTTATTTTGGTAAAATTATTAACATTTTGCAGATTCTGCAAGGTGTATGTAAACTTTTGACTTCAACTGTAAATGCAATAAGCACAAATTAATGACTTTATTTATTCAAATACATTTTGCTAAACTGCAAACTTTACCTGATATCAAAAGACAGATAGTGGCAGGGCCCAGGATGGAAGCTGCCATGCTGATAATCTGGTACAAGATGTAAGGTTTTGAGATAGAGCTGTTCCTCTGAGAGGTCAGTTTTCCTGAGCTCAAGAGGTCAATGGTGTTGGCCATGGTAGAGGGTCCCCAGCGTCTGCGCTGGTTGTAGAATTCTTTAAAGTCCTGTGGAGCGTTGGTGTAGGCATCAGATGCTGCGTTATACTCCACCCTCCACCCCTGCTGCAGCAGCAGAGTGCACAGCCAGCGGTCCTCACCTGACATTACACCAAACAGAGGGTGAATTATTTTAGTCTAGGTTGAGTTGATATTATTTGTCTTTTTAGTGGTTAGCATCAAGCAAACCTTGATCATACTGTACGTAGTGGCCGGCTTCACTGGCTTTGGTTGTGTATCTCTTCATGACATTGTCGTCCATAAGTGCGGCTCCTCTGAAAAGACTGAAACATCCAGGGCTGCACAGTACACAGCCGAACACGTGCTCTGCAGTCTTTTGCAGCCAGTGGCCCACCGCATATTCAAACTTCTGATACCACACCATGGGCCCTTCAAGAAAGAAATTATCTCATTAGTCAGTTTATCACCTTTTGTACCGCTGTCTGAACCGTATGTTTGCTTGCCTACTCTTTAACATGGAATTAAGCCTATGGTCGAGCCTCATGGTTCATTAGCTGCTATAGGGAAATAACAAGAAGAATAATGTGCAGTAAACGATAGAACTGTTTGCACTACAAACCAGTGTGTAATTAAGATAATACATTCAAATAATACAGTAAGACAAACCAATTTGCAATATCAAGCAGCAAAACAAGCTATTTTGTACAGCTAAAAATAGCAGCTAAAAACTGCATAACATACCCATATCAACATAATCAATGTAGTGTCAAAACTATTCCTTGTATTTCTGCAGAATGAACTGTTTATTATTCATGGAATGAATTCTGAATTACCTCTGATTTAATTATGTGGCCACGCCCTTTCCGCTGTCAAAGAAAGTCGTTTCATGGAAGGTAAGTTGATGTGCATGCGTGTCTGTGTGGAAGCCCACAGTTTTCAAAGAACGGAGGGAATATTATTGTATTTATTATTAGCTTTCTGTTTGAGGTATGGTACTTTATTATACTTTATTATACTTTAATAATCTGTTTTAAACTTAAAACAGAAAACTGACATTTTCTCATGCTGAGAGATAAGCAGATGTTAATGTGTAAAAAAAAATATCGGTAATACTTTACAATAAAGTAGCACCTATTGTAAATAAGGTTAATTTAGAAAAATGTTTGGAGCATTTTTTGTTCGTAAGTTTTCATTTTTTAAAGGATCGAACAGCGGCCAGCAGAAGACTGTTCATAGTCTGTTTGATCAGTTTACCTTCTCAAATCATCACGACTTATTTTATATCTATAGATATAATATTCAAGTAGCTATGATCATTTGCATTTTTTCAGTGGAAACAATTTAAAAAATATCCATCATTTTTGCTCACAAAGGTAAGAGTAATACATCATTCGGAAATGGAATGGGTCTACTTTTATTTGTGTGCACTCACAATATCAACAAAACGTGACAAACAGTGTTTTCTAAAATAAAGGAAACAAACATGATGCGCTTTCTGCCGTCTTGTACTTGAATAGGAGCGCTTCGCAAAAATTAACCAAAACTCAGCGCATACATGCCTCACAAACACAAAAAATATATAAATAGAAAGCTTTAAATTATTACTTAACGAAATAAAACAAATAATAATAATAAAAAAAAAAAAAACTCTGTAATCTGTAAAGATGCATTTCTCTCTAAAGGTGCATCCAAAGAGGAGATTGCAAATCAGGGTCTTTGCGACACTATCTCAGAATACACTAGTTTATTAATGAATCTTTCAAATATTTTCTTACTGTTTCCCCTGACGCATTCATTGTAATTACTTTTGAAGGTTCTTTGTGGCAAGATGGTGTTGTGTTGGGTCTTTCAGACATCGTTATGTTCTGCTTATAATGACATACAGGCTTATGCTTTGATTAAACGGTGGTGTGTAGGTGTAGTTGTGTTGGTCAGTTTTGATAACAGATGCATTTTTGGCTAGGCCATTAGCTAATGATTTACAAAGGTATGTTATCACTTGTTGAGGCACATGACAGACTGATTAAAAAGCCATAACCACAAATACATATTACTTAACAATTAGTTAATAGTCCTTATCATTATTATTATCATAATCGTTAATAAATGGTTTAGTTCTTCATGAGTTATACATTAAGCTCCTGATTATATGTCCATTAGTTAAGCATTATTTAATCCATATTGGTGTACCCGTATTGTAAAGTGTTACCAAAATATCATATATGGTGTTAAAAAATAAATTATACAGTGGATGAGAACAGTTCCTATTGACTGTCTTTATTTGAGCTCCTTGAGATGAGGCCTGTTACACCCAGTAACAATCTCTTGCTGTTTATTTTCACTGTCAGAAACTATTTTTTAATGGAAGGACAGCGTTTGTTGAATTTACTTTCAAAAGTAACATATTAATGCATACATTTTTGGTTTTGATATTAGTATTGTGTTGTAACTGTTTTATACAAGCAATAAGATACTTGAGGCTTGCTGTATTGTTGAAAGACGCGTCATCAATTGGCCATATTGGCAGCGCTGAACGTAAACAATGCCACTGAACTGAACAAAACTTGCATATTTTGCTGATTGCTGCTGAAAATGATCAAAACATTTTAATATTGTGAAAAAGTATTTTGTTTGTAACTTATTTTAAAAAATGAAACTTTTATATATTCTAGATTAATTACATGTAAAGTAAAACATTTCGAAAGTTTGATTTAATTTTCATGATTAGAGCGTACAATCTAGTACAAATCTAGTACCTCAAAATATTAAAATATTTACATTTGAGTTTCATTAAATGACCATCCCTACTTTATAAATTCTGGGTATCTCTTGTTCTTTGAAAACACTAATGGGGAAGACTGCTGACTTGCCAATGGCCAAGGAGACAAGCATTGACACCCTCCACAAAGATAGTAAGTCACAGAAGGTCATTACTGAATGGGGTGGCTGTTTACAGAGTGATGTATCAAAGCATATTAAATGCAAAGTTGACTGGAAGGAAGAAATTGGGTAGGCAAAGTTGCACAAGTAACAGGGATGACCGCAAGCTTGAGAATACTGTCAAGTAAAGCCAATTGGGAGACACTTGGGAGAGCTTCACAAAGAGTAAAATGAAGCTGGAGTCAGAGCATCAAGAGTCACCACACTCAGACGTCTTCAGGAAAAGGACTACCAAGCCACTTCTGAAGCAGAAACAACATCAGAAGCATCTTACCAGGGCTAAGGAGAAAAAGAACTGGACTGTTGCTCAGTGGTCCAAAGCCCTCTTTTCAGATAAAACTAAATTTTGCATTTCATGTTGAAAGAGGCACAGAATCCAAGCTGCTTGAATGTTCCACCCACGGGACGTTTTGCATTGAGTTAAGTTAAAGAACTTTTCTGTTTTGCAAATCAGTTTTTTGATTGATCTTAGGAAATTTTCTAATATTTTGAGATACTGGATTTTTGACTTTCATGAGCTGTAAGCTCTAATCATCAAAATTAAACCAAAGAAACTTTTGAAATGTTTTACTTTACATGTAATATCTACAATATATGAAAGTTTCAGTTTTTGAAACAAGTTACAAACCAGAATTGAACTTTTTCACATTTAAATTTTTTGAGCTGCATCTGTAAGTGTTTCTAAAAAATCCCAAAACACAATGGCACCTGCTTACATTTCCAATGAACAACCACAATTATGAGCAGAGCCAAAGCACAACAAAACAATCTGCTTCCGTAAGACTAATGCAGTTTTTAACTGCTAAAGGGCCAAAAGTCACATGATGTAGTCACATGATAATATATCCAACCTGTTCCTGTTGGATGAATCCTGCCACAGGCAGCCCCAACTTCTGGGTAGAGTTTAAGCCTGTCGATTAACAGCATGACTGCAGATGGCTGGAAGTCAGTATCCCCATCCAGGGCCAAGATATATGTGTTCTTCCCTTCTTTCTAAGGAGCATTAAAAACATGCAGTAGTGAAATATTCTGGCTGATATTGCATTAAGCTGTAGAAAGTCTAATATTAAGCCACAAACCTTCAATTTCTCCTCAAGGGAATGTTGTTCTTCACCTTCCGTAAGCTTTTTGAAGTACTTTCTGTTAAGTTTCCAGCCGAGAATGTAATACAAGTACATTATCTGCAAAAACAGATGATTAGTGAAGTTCTAGGTATAAAAACATCTGTAGCTTTAGTTTTAACTCTTTGAAGAATGTTACCTGAGACCATCTTTTTTTGTGACGAATAAGTGTCTTGTCTTTGAGGTGAACCATCATCAGATTGCCTTTAGGGAGGATGTATTCCAGCCGACCCCCATAAGGGGTGTTTATGATCGCCTGGTGTCGTAGTGCTGCCTTCTGCCTGAATATACGCGAGTCCCCTTCACTGAAAATGCTAATGTACATGAAGTATTAGTAGATTAGTTTTTGCACGTACGTTCTCAGAACACAAACAGATAAAACTAAGGTGGATTCTCACGTGTAAACTTCTTTAACTACATCCACAAGAATTTCGACATATTCATTTGCATGCCTTCCATTATCAACATCCTTAAAAGCATCATCAAAATAAATATGGAATTCAAACTCGACGTCGCTGTGTTTGTCCGTCTTGGGGCTGTATTTATCAAGCCTGATGGTAGAAGAAATTGAATTTAAATTACAATTCAACTGATATTTTTACAAGTTGAGTAAGTGTAGTCTATGTTTACCTGAACATAGAGATGATTATCTTCATCATTTCATCATAGGTCTCGTGCCACATCGTTGCACACAGAAACACTCTGATGGTTTCTTTTGCACTAAGGAGTACATTAAATATTTATCAAGTCAACTGAGTTCATATCAAATACAAAAGTTCTCTAATACTGGCTGATATATTACCAATATGCAACCATACTTAGAAAGTAAAAACACTTACCTCTGTTTCTCTTTTGATTTCTTTCTGATTTCAAAACGAGTGTTCAGCAACATGCCCTGTTCTAGAAACACTCCTTCATACATGTGTCGCACAAACAGATTTTGGGTTCTTTCTATTCGTTGGATCTTCAGGTACCAGATGTAAATTGTACTCAGGATGAGTCCCAGCCACCAGCACAGAGCAGAGAAGCCCAAACAGGCCAGTCCTCCTGTCTTCATGTGTTTCACAATGTCCCTGGCGTTCAGAGTTCTTATAGTATCAGTCAACAGCAAATGCAACCATTCGTCACTGGAGTTTGGCCGGAGGTTCTCAAAATAGGCTTGATTAGACTCCGGGATCCAGACTACAAGTGGACTCAAAAACACTGCCAAAACCGTGAGTGAGGCCAGGTACATGGGTAAGACAAAGCTGCAGCGCAGAGCGTGCATCTTACAAGCCACAACCACAAACCAGCGGCACAAGGCAGAGGATGCAATCTGGATTACCACCAGTGAAACAACAACTGTTTCGAAGACAAGTTTGACCGATTTCCAATTCTGACCTGATAGAGGAACATAAGCTGCAACCACAGCTGATGTAACCAGGATTCTCATCAAACTGGAGATGATGCAGACCACATTACGGGACTTAGCAATGTCCTTGGAAATGTCGTCTAGAAATGACTTATCAAAGAGCGTGCTGTAGGTCTCCCACCAGTTAACAGAAACGCAGATGGTTCCCACGATGGCAAGGCCAACTGATATTTTTATCTCCAAGGAACTTTCAAATATCAAATAACTCATCGCAAAGAGCACATAACCTGTGACGATTAAGAAAATGGAGCATGCGGGGAGCATTATAAGCCTCTTTCTTTCTTCGGCAAGGCACTCAGCGACCACCTGGAAGACTGCGGACAGAATGCTCACGCTGTTTAGGATCATCACATTGGTGACAATGTCAAAGTGTGGCATGGCTACTATTGTTAGAACTGCAGCTCCCAGTGCTACCAGGATCTCAACACACAGAACCTAGAGGACAAATCAAATCAAAGTCAGAACGGCCATCATAATCAGGTTATATGCTACATCCCTGAAAACACTGGGTGTAAACAGAAATTGCTAGTAGATATCAATATTACAAACAATTACAAAGAAATGGCAAGTAACACAATGAATTAAACATCAGGGCCTGTATTCATGAAAATTCTTAGTGCGAAAAGTTGCTTCTAGTGACAAAATTCTATGAAAATTCTTTGAAATGTGGATGTTTCCTCTTAAAATTAAAGAAAAGATCCCAGTGAAGAAAAAAGTAATTCAGAAAGCATCTTAACTATTAAAAAAAGGTCCAAGTTCCAAAATTGTTAGGAGTACAGATGAGGACTTTTAAGAAGCTAGGAGTTTCTTTATCAGTGGAGAAATGGACGAAATATGAAGAGGGAGAAGAAATATGTTGGATATATATTGTACATGACAGCGAGTTAATATATTGCTGCTACATCGTGTTTGTGACCAATCTTATTAGAGGCATGCTAACATCTCCGATATAGCACAGAAATGTCATAGTGCCAGAAATGGAAGTAATCACCAAATTAACTACATTAACATATTTGGCGACTAGAAAAATGCAACTAAGAAGCAGTGATGATTTGGGTATGTCACATACAAGCAAAGTGATCACACAAACAATTACCTTCATTTTGTTTCTAATACATTAAGTAAGACAATAACAGCATGGTAAATAAAAAAAAATAAGAATATAAATTCAAGGCATTAATTCTTGCCTACAGAAGCACCACTGGCTCTGCACCCTTTTACCTGAATTCATTACTTCAGACTTATGTTCCTTCTAGAAGCTTGCGTTCTGCAAGTGAACGGCACATTATTGTGCCATCCCAAAGAGGCACAAAATCACTTTCACGGACTTTCACATTAAATGTACCCTCCTTAGCCATCTTCAAGAATCAGCTAAAAACTCACCTTTTCCATCTTTATTTAACCCTCTAACTCTAGCAAAGTCTTCTCTAATTCTATTCTTTAAATTATGCTCTTTTAGACTTATTCTCTATTCATTTATGTACTGCTTGTTTTCTCAAAAAAAAAAAAAAAAACCTAACACTAGCTTCTCTCGCTACAATTTACAAAAAAATGCAAAAAGAAGGCCTCTAACACTAGCTTGCTTTTTTCCCCCCATCCATTTTCTTTTATTTATGTACTTTAAAAGTCCTTGCTACGTGTACAGCGTCTTGAATCACTTTTAAGCTAAGACATTAAATTTTTTAAGCTAAATTAGGAGCTTTCTGAGAGGATTCTTAGAAGCTTTAAGAATACGGGTCAAGATTTTGAAGTAGAAAAACATACTTTAAAAACTTGTTTGCTTACCCAAAAAACTGTTTTTTTCATGGGCATGGTTGAACTCTTGAAAATGAACTTCCATGTGCTCTTCAGCAGAAGGAGAACACTCGGCCCAACCAGAATGAAGCCAATGCCAAGTAGGGCAGTCGGTTTTTTTTCTAAGCATATAATGTCAGTTTGATTGTTTCCAAATGTAATTAAAAGCAGAAATGATGTCTGTAAACACACAAAAAAAGATTTTCAGTCTAACCTTTTATTTAATATTCAATAGACAAGTTAAATGTTATCCCATTATGCATAAAATGATTAGCCAATGATTAGTAAAGCAGCTCACTTTACTGAGGAGCGCAAGGACGAACACAAGCATGCCAACAATGGCACACGAGAACCATTTAAAACACTGCACTCGTTTCTTTGGGATCTGCTCATCTTGAATGATTGGCACTTCTTTGCACACATCCCAGTATTGGCAGTTTTGACTGTTTTGGAAGAAAATAAGAGAATAGCATATTGTTATTAAAGCATACAATAATATATGCACACATAAATACACACACACACACACACACACACACACACACACACACATTATGAATAAATGTTAGCAGAACGATTTCAAAAAAAAAAAAAATTGGGGTAAATGTAATATTAGAAAAGTAAAATTAAGTAAAAAGTGTGAATATAACTTACAAACACATCAGTCTTATATATGTTCTTATTAGCAGAATTAAGTATTTTTTAAATACAACTTTAAATTAGGTTATTCTAAAAAAGTTTTGAAATACCTGAATTCATGTCTCTGTTGTTGTTCCATAGTGATGCTTTCTGAGCAGCAGAAACGTTTGATTGCTCGTCTGTAAAACTGATGAGAACCTTATAAACAGATGGGAGGGAGCATTAAGTATTACTCAGCGCAGCTTGTAAATTGTAAAATGATGCTAATCAGCTTTGTATTTTTGTTTACTTCCTTTATCTTTACACAGGAATCATCTGCCTTTTCAAATTCAATTTATTTTCCCAGTTCCTTTGATAATAAAAAGGGTTCCTCATGTGGGAAAATGTGTTTCCTCACCAGATACACTACGTGGTCAAACAAACGTAGGCAATAGCTAGTAATGAATGGATTACAATAATAATAGTCATAATTTAAGGGAGGAAAAACCTAATTCGCTCTACAGTGACATTCTAGGAAATTTTGTTGTTTCACCTTTAAAATGCAGTTTTGGCCCTTTTGTGTTGTTGTGTGACAGTGAACCTGCACATGGATGCATTAATAATATGTGACCCTGGACCACAAAACCAGTTATAAGGATCAGTTTTGTGAACTGAGATTTATACACCGTCCAGAACCTGAATGAATACATTTTCCATTGATATATGGTTTATTAGGATAGGACAATATTTGGCCGAGTTACAACTATTTGAAAATCTAGAATTTGAGGTTGCAAAAAAACAAATTGCAATGATGCAAAAATGAAGTTCTTAGCAATGCATATTATAATCAAAACTTAGGTTTTGATATATTTATGGTAAGAAATTTACAAAATATCTTCAATGAACATGATCTTTACTTAACACCCTAATGATTTTTGCTACAAATAAACACATGCTTAAGACTGGTTTTGTGGTCCAGGGTCACATATGGTGTCTGATAAGAAAAAAAAGTTTTTTTACACAATGTCCAGACTTGAACCTAACTGAGTATATGCAAGCAACATAAAAACTATGCAACTATAAATTTGTAAGACATATGAGGAAGAAGGAAATTAAAATTTAAGGAGAAACCTCTTCATGATTTATGGCTTCAGTTAAAATGCTGTAAGTAAAACATTCACCAGACAATAAGGACATTTATATTTTGAAAGAAACTAGATGACCTGATATTTCCTGGACTTCTGGATCAGGGAAGCTGATTCTGTCACTGAGGCAGGATCTATTTGTTTTTCCTCATAGTAGGACATGGTTCCAAAACTTAGCAAAAAAGACCCAGCAAAAACTTTAAAGTTTAAAAAGTGAAAAGCAAATGTTGTTTTTTATTTAATCTTTTATTTTCCCTGTCATATTACATGTATAGATGTATAGTCCCTTTAATTAATTCTGTTTCTTGGGGTCATGATTCTATTAAAAATCTATTCGTGATTTTTACATTTTTATTCAGGATTCACAATTTTAATCAAATTTTTTGTGCACACATCAAACCCATTAGGGATGTGTCCGAATCATCCCGTATTCAGAAAAGAAACTACATATACTGCGAAACCCCTAAATACGAGATAGGAGGAAAAAATATATTTCAATGTTTTGTCTCACAATTATATTATCGGGTAATTCTACTGTATATAATTTGCAGGTATCAGGGAGCCATTATTAATATGCTGGGGGTTGAAATCACTTTTTAATGCACGTTTGGTTTTTACTTTCACTTTCGAGATTCGTGATCACACTTACCAGATTTTTTTAAATGATTAATCCACAATGAATCTGCAAATCATTTGCCATCATCCTATCAGTAATCTCTCCTTACTTTGTTGCAGTAAGTGAAATATATATGTACTCTACTGTAACAGGCTACCGCTAACAAGCAGCTAACTATGTCCTTTTAGTGGCTCTGTAGAACACGTTTTTTGTTTTCCGAATACTTCCCATAATAACAAAAGATCAATAATTAAAATGTAACATTTTTCAAAACACTTGCCCTCGCTGAAAAAGAGGCAGGATCTGTTTGTTTTTCCCTCATACATTGCTGTTGCTGTTTTGTTCTGACAACACTATGCTTTTTTATTATTATATTAACTAGAAAATCTATTTTTGACATTTGTGAATTGATGCGAAACGCTTGAATGCAAATAATTTTTTCCAATGACCAGAGCGACTTTACTGGTAAATACAAAAATGCACTGTTCACACAGGCAACAGCGTTCTGTCTTTTTACCAATAAAGCTCCATTCACACATCCATTTCAAAATGCTGGTAAATTCTGTGACATCATTAACCAGAAGGGATATACACAGTCAGTGTTTAAAACAGTCAGTGTGTATGTTTTTATTTTTGTGTCAAACATTTAAATTCATGCGGCTGCTTTTGGCCCAGAAACAATGTAAATTCACGACTTCAAACCGAACTGCACAGTGCGAAGTAAATGCGGCATCTGCATTGCAGAGTGGTTCAATATATTTTTGTTGTTGTTGTTGTTGTTTTTGTTTGTTTTTTGCTGGGTTTATTCATATTTGGACTGATCAGAGATTATCACTTGTTCAAATCAATAAATAACTTAGTAGTTGTGAATAAATGCAATAATTTTTTTAGTTTTGGGTGAACTATGCCTTTGATTCCAGTGACAAATCCTAATGCTATGGCATACAATAACATACAATATATGTTCTATCTAAAGAGCCAATAACAGTTTAGAAAATTAACCTTATCCCTTTTTTCATTATCTAGAAAGCCTACCAGAAGAATGAAATTGGTATGTAAGACTAACCCACTATTAATAAGGTTGTAAAAGTACTGTTCAACAAGTACATTTGAGTGCATTCAGTTAATATTATCAACACTTTTACTTTTTTCATTTGTTTGTGAATTTATGATGAATTTTTTTTTAAATTTGCTAAAAATGTACCGACCAAGATCCAAGATGTTGATGATTTGTTTCTTTTTCGGAACATATTTGGAAAAATTAGCATTAAGGCCCATTCACACCAAGGACGATAGCTATAAAGAGAACTATAAAGATATAGTTCTAAAAATCATTCTCAATAGTAAAGAATAGCAGAGTCCACACCACAACTATAACTATAAATGCACAGAGAAACAATATCGTTAAAATCACTTTCAAAACAATAAAAACATTGACACCCAATCAGAATCCATCCTGCTATAACAAGCTTGAAAACTTAAAGCAGCAGATGTGCGTGGGCTTACAATAAACAGAAAATATTGTTCACTGGTGTGGCCGTTAATATTGTTATCTTTATAGTTATCTTTCTTGGTGTGAACGCTCTGTTTGAACGGACATGGCGGACTGTAGACTCAGAAGTAAATTCCCACTGCTATGATTGGCTAATAGTTGTGTGCGAGATCTGTAATAACAGACAAAGCTATAGCAACCACATAATAAAAACGGTTACACTTGTGTGGTGCAACGTTACTGTCAGATCCAATAAAGTCGGCACAGCATCATCCTTTAGTTTCAATATTTCTGAAAATCCAGTGTCGAATTGTGCCTCGTTTGTAAATAAATCCACTGGTAAAATAAAGTTAACAAAGTTCTTACTAATACGGTCTGGATCAGCAATAAATGTCTTTGGAAAAGGCCCTGGCTTGAACAACAAACAAAACAGCAGCTAACTAACAGGAGGAGTACTAAATAACCTTATCCAGCACTGTATAAAAAAAGGTACAATTTACAGTAAAAAACAGCAGCTGTGGTTGCCGGAATTTGACAGTAATAAATATGGTAGCAGCGTTTTAAGTTTTTTTAATCTTTGTACCCTTGTATTACACTGATAAGAAAGTCACATGACCAAAGCCCATCACAAACAGCTTTTAAATATTAACATGTATAGAAGGATCACATTCACACAAACACTAAACCCCATCATGTCAATGCACATGAAACTGAAATAATGCAATAAACATTAATTTAAGAACATTAGATGTAACGTACAACCCCAATGTACAAAACTGATAAGAAAAAACTAAGAAGAAAGAGTTATTTCAACAACAACAACAAAATCAAACTTAAAAATATGTGACAGTGTATTCTGGGAATGTCAATTTACGGTTATTTAATGTTCTTTTTCACTTTTAAAACTGGTACACTTCCGTTAAATGATGTGCAATGTCCAATACAGTTTTTCACAGTATTTAGAAGAACTTATCGTTAAACATTTAACAGGTTTTTACTGAACCATTTTTTACAGTTTTGTCCCATAAATTCATGGTCATTTTTACAGTGAGATAAAACAATCATCAACAAAAGCATTCCTCAACTCCATCACTAACCAAAAATGGGGAGAAATGTTGAGTACAAAATAAATTGGCACCCTCTCCTTACAGCGTCACAGAGTTCATCCACCCTTTCCTTATGCTGGTATCAGAAGGAAGTCACTACTACACGTAAATCTGTGGGTGGGGCTGAAACGTTATTGATAATGTCCACAATAAAAGATTGTTGACAAATATGTTTGTTGTCGAGTAGTCATTTGACCTCATATGACGTAATGTAAGAGCCTGCAATAATGCGGTTTGACCAGTGTGGCGCTGTAGCGCAAGACTGTAATTCAGCCCTCCTGGATGCAATTTAAGAGAAGAAGACAGAGTGCTTCAGAGCAAACGCAGCAGAGTCGGAGCGGCATTTGGATTAATATGTAAATATATGTTGTGAGCTTTCCTCTCAGTAATGAAATAAACAACAAAAGCTAACAACAGTGTGAAAGCTGCAGTTAAAAATGCATCTGATTACAATGATGTGGATGTTTGCATGAGCTCTGCAGTTCAGTAACGTTAACTTACTCCAGTAATGTCCGGTCACATCATGTTTACTTATAGTCCATTATGCAATAGGTAGCCAAACAACGTTGCGGTATTTGACATGAGAAACATGTTGCTTTCTGTTAGAATTACAACTTGATTTCCTGTTATAAAGCAGCTCTTCAGTGGAGTTGGCTAATGAGAAAATATTTTTATTAGTGGGAAACAAATAATTTAAATAAAGTGGTAGTTTGGTTTACAGAGGTCAAAACTTGATCTGGTTCAAGACTGTTTTGGTTATTATAGCCCTAAAAGGTATTTTAAGACATTATGTTTTGAATAAAATAGTTTATCCCAAAAAAAAAAAAAGAAAATCTTATCGCTGAATGATGTGTCATCGCATTTCGAGTGCCAAATACATCTATTTGTAAAATGAGCTGGCAACACTTTACAATAAGGTATCATTTGTTAACATTATAGCTAATGTATTAATTAAAATGAATGAACAATAAATTTAGGGGAGACCGGGGAGTGTTGTAACACTGGGTCAGTTGTAACGCTCTCAGTTTGACCAATCAGAACCAACCTATGGTGATGTCATCCATACTACACACTCCCCATCTCCGTTTTGAGCTATCAGAAGTGGCTATCAGAATGCGTCTGTGAGAAAGATTGTAAATTTTATCACCAAAAAATGATTTTCTTGTAAGAAAGTAATTTTTTTTAAATCAAGATTATTTTTTGCCTAGCATTCATTGTAATGTAAATAAAAAATGACTTACATCATCTTAAGTAGCTATTTCTCTAGTTTAATTTGATGCTAGACATTAATGCTAACTTCAAACCCACATGCTAAAAAGAGTTAGCTATGTAATGGCTGCTTGGGGTGGGGACAGTTGTAACCGTTAACAGTGTTAAGTTTAAAGTTCCAAAACAAATATACTATACACACACACACACACACACACACACACAGAGAGAGAGAAATTTGTTTTAGTTTTAAGCTTAAAGTTCCAAAGGAAATACACTAGATACACACACAGATTTGATATAGTGTGAAGATGAAAGTTCTAACAAACTAAAACACAAACACACACACACACACACACACACACACACACACACAGAGAAATTTGTTTTAGTTTTAAGCTTAAAGTTCCAAAGGAAATACACTACATACACACACAGATTTGATATAGTGTGAAGATGAAAGTTCTAACAAACTAAAACACAAACACACACACACACACACACACACACACACACACACACACACACACACAGAGAGAGAAATTTGTTTTAGTTTTAAGCTTAAAGTTCCAAAGGAAATACACTACATACACACACAGATTTGATATAGTGTGAAGATGAAAGTTCTAACAAACTAAAACACACACACACACACACACACACACACACACACACACACAGCAATTTGTTATATAGTCTTGAGTTTGTTATAGTCTTGAGTTTAAAGTTTTTTGTTCTTCAGTAAAGTTTTTGCATAATCTGGAAAATGGGGATATTGTTTCACCAAATTACCTTTGTTGTTACATCTATCCCCATAGTGTTACAACTCACCCCAGTTGTAACAACGGAACTCTTTGTATTTGACATTAACTCACACGTAGTACAAGTTAAAGTGAGTTTTATTTGTAGTAGACAAATATGGCTATAATGTATTAAAGTTTGAACGATCTAGCATGAACAACCATCGAGTTACAGACCCTCAAACAAAACATGTTACTATCATCCCCGGTCTCCCCATCGACGTGCTCGGGTTCGGTGAAGGAGGGCTAGTGTTCGCGGGAGGGCTCATATACCAGACCGAAAGGGCACTTTCGCTTTCTCGAGCATTTTTAATGTCGATATAGCCTACAGAAAACAATATAAATAATTTTTGTTTCGTTTTGAGCACATTACATTCTGGTTTCATAGACAAATATGTCAGACAATGACATTAGCCAAGACTAGCACAAATTATTCAAAAACTCCTGTTATAATCACTGTAGCTAAAAAACTAATATTTTATTTTTGCTATATCTGCACTGTGTTATTTATGATAAGGAAATTCGCTAACACGGGCTCTCAACAACAGCTCCGGCATTAGCGGACTAATCTGAGCGCCTCTGATTGGCTAGTGCAGTTCAGCAGAAACGCTTTTGACTGGTTATATAAGCAGGTCCTAAAACTAACTTTTTGTCACACCTGCCAATGGCCGGTGACATGATAAAATTTACCGGCTCATTTTTTTTTTTTTGAGTTTCAGCCATGAAACTCATTTTGCAAAACAGGCAGCATTTACTACAATGACTTAACATATTTAGTTATCTCCTACCTATTAATTATAGCCATTCAACATTACAGTATAATGGAAAGCTATTAGACCTATTTCTTATTTTTAGGCTCCGAAATATCAATTTGTTCTTTTGATTTCCATCAAAGACAGACTTCAGCAGGATTCACTTGAAAAGCAGCGCAGTCTCTTTAAAACCTGATGCACATGACGCCTCATTTAAGCCTTTATAACTCATTTAAGACTATGTTCATGAGGTAACTCGCAAAAACCGCGCATTTTGACATAATTGTGTGTGTTTTCGTCCGTTGAAGCACTACTTTGAGCGGCTCAACGAATGGGCTTTGCGGTGAAGTTTTAAAGATGTTTATTATTCATAAATATAAATAGTTTGTTCTACTTTCCTGTGTTATATGCATTGTTTGTGAGTTAATGTAACCCTATAATTAGTTTAATCCCAGTTGTCAATGTTGACATAATACTTATTTATTTTAGGCTTTACTGTACACCCATGGATTAGGAAGTAAACCAGCACTGCATTTTTTATTTTATTTTATTTATTTTTTGCAACCAATTATTAGTGTGATTTAGTTGTTAAATAAGGAACAAGGAAGTTTATTTATTTATTTGACATTCACATGGGAGCACCCTTTTATTTTACATTATCAGTTAAGGTAATTGACCTTTATGATGTTGTTAGAGGTGATATTTCTCTATGTTTTTGTCTTCCAGTCTGACATTCCAAGCATACAGAGATGGTGGACTTATTCTTCTGGAGAACTTTGGGGTTTTCTCTGAAAGGTAGATACTGGACATTTACTCCAGCCCACCATTACATTTGCACCTCCTTCTCACCAATTTAAATAAAACTTAATTCAAATTATTTAAAACACTACAGGATGCCCTTCAAAGTGGAGAACAATCTATGCTTAGCAGCAGTGAGGATGTCTCAAATAACACACACACACACACACACACACACACCTTAACATACATTTATAAGAAATATTAAAGACACATTTTTGGATGATGTGGAGTTATTAATGCCTGATTGTCATGGCAAAATGGTGAATAGTGAATTGTTCACTTTATAAACTTCAATTTAATTTAATTTAATTAATTTTTATTTTAACTCTAGCATTCTCTATTCTAATTATTCTTTTAAAAATACTCTAATTTATTCTGTATTCCGTCTATTTGTTTTCTTTTTATTTATTAGATAATTTAAGCTTGCTCAATTCTTTTTCTATTATGTCTGTTTTCTATTTATTTAAAAAAAAATCCTTGCAATGTATTAGGCTGAAACTTGTCATTGTCTTTTGTTGATTTTGATTCCTTCCATTGTTCTTTGTCACTTTGGATAAAAGCATCTGCTAAATGTTTTATTATTATTATTATTATTATTATTATTATTATTATTATTATTATTATTGTATACATTTTGATTGTTTCTTTGTGTGTTTAGATTTTTATTGAAATGTTTTAGTTTATATATATATAAAACTGCATAATGCACAGGTTCTTGCCTTTGAAGTAAACATTTATTTTGAATCTTGTGATTAAAGCATATTTCATATAAAATTCCCTATTAAACATTATTTTGAATATCATGAACAGGAAATAATTTGCATAATACAATGAAACTATATATCATTATATTACACCAGATTAATGTTTTAAAATTTTCAGTGTACCATAATGTATCATTATAGCCTATAGAGCTCTTTTCCAAAACGCGATAAACGCCATTTAAAAAAAAAATAGTTATTGCCAACATCAGTATTGTATCTGGACGGTATTAAAAAAGTCCATTATTAATTTTACACAATGCAATATCCGCCGTGTTATTCTGTCACGTTTTCTCCTTTTTTTCCAAACCGCGGGGAGTTTGTAAATGAGAATTAATTATTAATTAAAACAACAGTTAAATAAATAAGAAGGTAATATTACACAACGGTGTTTTATTTATGAAAGAACGTGCGTTTTTACACTAATCTAGTGAGTCAATTTCCCATTCATAAAGACAGTCACTTGTTTTATTTCTCAATAAATCAGCTGTTCGAACAAATCAAATGAATACGATTCAGTAATTAAATAAGTGACTTGACGCCACCTACTGGCTTGTAGTTTCATTTTTAAAGAATATTTTAAGTGATTTAAATAATTTCATATTTCTATATTCAAAATTGTGTATGTAAAACATTAATCTCAACATGAATTTATGAATTTGATTGCACGCATGCCACCTCTGAGCCTCATTAAATATGAAAATACACCTGCAAGCCACTTTGGGGTTCTTCTGTGCCACCTCTGTAGTACAAATTAATTTTGTTTATGCTGATTTCATTTGACTGGTAACTTATTCTTATTCTATTGTTTTAATTAGAAAGATTAAAATGCTTATAAAATATAAAAAAAAAAATGTGATCAGATTGTTTGATTATTGATTAAAAAGGTGCTTCTAAAATTTTTATTGTGCCCCTAATTTTTTTTATTTTTTATTTATTTTAATTTTTTTTTTTTTTTTTAAGTTTTTAACGAAAAATAAGTATAGAGCCCTGTTGGATTTATTGCATTTGGGGGAAAAGTGTTCAGTTTTTATAATAAATCTAGATGAAAATCCAAATCTGGATTTGAATTTTTAATGTAATTATAACCTAAAGATGCTATGTGAAAGTCTGAAACAGAAAATATTGGTCAAAAAAACACATTTTTACTCAAATTAATCAAAATGGATTGATAGCGTTTTGGAAAAGAGCTCTTCATATATATATATATATATATATATATATATATATATATATATATATATGAATATGTATGTATGTATTATTATAACATGCATACATAAACTATGACGTTTCTTGTAAAATAAAAGCAAATGACGCTTTAAACCCGTAGGTGGCGCTGCTCTGTTAAGAAAGTAAGCTCCGCCCTTCACTTTCGGTTCTGTGACTGCGGTTCTGCAATTGAAAGCGCACAGCCGAACTTTCAAACTATACTTCACTGCACCGTTTAGGCGGCGTAGGTATGTGTCGCCACATTCTCGGGTTATAAAGAATAAAGAATAAAGAAAGGAAAAGTTAATCATCCAAAATGAGGCAGCTATATCTTCTCAGGTAAAAGTAATTAGAACCGCATCTAGAGCTGGCAGTCACACTGCTGCTCTGAACTTATCAGCTCGGTTGTATCCTATTATTTGATTCGCTCTTGTCGCTTATGACAGAACAGCTAACCACGATGATCTTGTCTTCGGAAAAGATTATTTTATTCGCTTTTTAGGGGCCAAGCACCTTAGGTGCGTAGGCACCTGTTGTGTTTGTTAGTGTTCCTATTCTTCTTCTTCTTCTTCTTCTTCCACCCCAAAGTCAATGGCAGCCCATAGAACCGCTTGTGGGAAAGATGTTTTGAATTGGCACACTGATTGGACAGTCTCAACATTAACTGTAGCAAATTTGGAGTCTCTAACTCAAACTCTCTAGCGCCACCACTTCTCCAAAGTTTCACTTTTGTTATGTTAATAACTTTTGAACCGTAAAACACAGAAACAATATTTTTCTCTGAATCCTTAGCTCATGCCGAGTCGAATGGACACCAAAATTAAAAAATCTTAAAGTTTAGGTTTTTTTTTTTCTATTTCGAACTCGTCCTAGACGGTTTTTCTTATTTTCACCAAAATTGGATCAGATCATCTTCACACCATGCTGGCAAGAAGTTATGGAATTCAAGTTGATTCGTCCAACCGTTTTCGAATAACACGCAAAAGAATTCTACGAAATGCACACAAAAATGCATGTGAGGCTATATCTCTGCAACGGTTTGGCCTATTGAGACCAAACTTGGTGTGTGTTATAACAAGCATGACTCGAGGCTACCTGCAGTGTTTCGGTACAGTGCCCCCTGGTGGTCAGGAGATACAAAAAATGGCTATTTTAGCTTACAGCTTCTGAATGCTTTGGCCAAAAATCACAAAACTGGTGTCTTTAGATTCGGTGCATCATGCCGAGTCGAATGACACCCAATTTTCCCAATTCAGCCATTTTGAATTTAGTTGTAAATTGCTGTATCTTAAGAGGCATTAGCGGATTGTTTCGAAAATAATTACAAAAATGTTCGGCTCCATGCCCTGAATGTACACAAAAAATTTGGGAGCAGCGCCACCTTGTGGTCAAAAGTTATAACGAAATTTCAAAAAATGCTAATAAATTTTGCTTACATTAGTCTATTGTAATAAAACTGAGTTTGTTATATTCCTTGGATCATGCCGAGAACACCGATATCAATTATTCCAATATTGGCTGAACTTCCTGTCCGCCATTTTGATTCATGTTGAAATCCTACTTTTTCGAACTCCTCCTAGACTGTTCATCCGAATGTCACCAAATTTGGCTCAGATCATCTTCAGATGAAGCTTGCAAAAAGTTATGGAATTTGTGTCGATACACGAAATGGTTTTCGTTTAACGCATCAACGAATTTGCTGGAAAGATGCCAAACTGCGTCGGAGGCTGTATCTCTTCAAAGGTTGGAGATATTTACACCATTCATAAACCATTAATTATGCAACTTTCAAAAATGCTAATAACATTTGATTGCATTAGCCTATTGTCATAAAACTGGTCTCAAAATATTCCTTTGATCATGCCGACAAAATAAATACCAATTAAAATACCACATAAATACATAAATACCAGTAAGCTGAACTTCCTGTCTGCCATTTTGATTCATGTTGAAAACCTACTTTTTTGAACTCCTTCTAACCTTTGGTTCGATTTTCCACCAAAATTAAATCATATCATCTTCAGACCATGCTTATAAAAAGTTATGGATTTCGTGTCGATAGACAAAACCGTTTTCGTACAGCGCCGCTACAAATGTTAGGCATGGTGCCAAAATGACTTTGCGGCTATATCTCTGTAAAGGTTTGACATAATTACACCAAACTTTGTGTGTGCCATTGTCACCTCAAACAGAACACAACACAGTGATTTGATTACAGCGCCACCTTCTGGCCAAAAATGATAAGCCTTTTAATTATATAGTAATATGAAAGGAGGTTGTATTTATGATTTTTCAGCCATTTCAATTACAATCATCCAAGTATTGCTTTTATTACTCATTGTTGCATTTGGTCTGATGCGCCAGTCCATGCTTAGCTCCTCATTTTGCCACTTGGATGGCAGCCTATAGAACCGATTGCAGGAAAGTTGTGAAATTTGGCATACTGTTAGAGGAAAGACTGTACAGTCATCATAGCAAATTTGGTGTCTCTAAGTCAATGTATGTGTTATTGTTACCTCACACAGGACACACTACATCAATATGATAACAGCGCCACCTATTGGTCAAAAGTGATAAGACATTAAATCATATTACTACAGGTTGTATTTATGATTTTTCCACCATTTTGTCTAAAATCATCCTAAAATGGCTTTAATTACTCATTGCTGCAGCTGGTCTCATGCTTCCCTTGCCTTGTGCTTGGCCCCGTAATTGCTGCTTGCAGCTATATTTCTAAATGTAATTCTACAAATTAACACATTTCACATTTCATTTTAATCGCCACAGACCTAATACGTTTAATTTTGCAGCGTGTTGTCTTGAATATATGAGGCATTTTAGTTCATTTTCATGGCATTTTTGCCACAAGCCCTTATTAATTTCTGATCCTGGCCTGTTGTTCAGGTGTCCTCATAATATTTGGCCTGTTATAGGCTACTAAATATATTGTTTCAGTAGAATTGTACAACACCAGTTTACAGATAAACACATATATTTGGCCACAAAAGAATGGTTACATGATTCTCGAAAAGTGAAAAGAGTGACCGCAGGTCAGGCAGTACAGTTTTTGAGAACCTTAAAATATTTCGAAGAATTACACAAAACATAAACAGACATAAAATGTAAAAAGCCATGAAGTCCTCAGATGAAAGAAAGCAGATTTGAAACAAAGGTGACAAAGGCCAGGTAAACATTTACAAAGGCATTACAATATCAAAAGGTGTCCATCAAGCTTTTCTTGAAGAGCTCATAATATCTTAAAATCTTTTTACTTATTGTTTTACTTGAAGTTTCACAATATATTATGTTTACATTACATGCTTTAACAGTCCACTGCTCTCAAAGGTGTGTAAACTCCTCTCTTTGGCAGCTTAGTAAAAGTCTCAGGCATTCCTTCTTCATTTCCTCCTATCCATTTTTTGTGCATTTCCTCTTTCACAAAGTCATTGAACGTCCCAGATTTCACAGAGGAGGGGGGTGAACTTGTGGTCGCTCATGCGCCATGACTCCAGCATTTCAGCGTGGTGGTGGTTGAGGGTGCGAAGCTCAGTCAGACGACCAAGAAGGCGTGCAAAATGCTGGGGCTCATGAGGGTGCTGTAGTTTACAGACCTTCCTCAGCACCTCCAACATGGGCTCCTGTAGACGCTCCACTGCCTGCTGGTCCTTTATGTATGGTCTGTCTGTGGTTAGATAGAACGACGTCAGTCATATGAAACAAATTTATTTTGTTGCGGCTTTTTGAAGCATAAAACAATGACGAAATGCTTTTTTACCATGACCTATTAATCATCAACCTTCTAACTTATTACTGGAACCGTACAAAAGTGGGTTTTAATGTTTAAACATTTCCATCACATGACGCTTGTGCATTTACATGGATATTTGGAACATGTGTGCCTTAGTAAATTGGGGTGAGCAAGATTTTTTTGTTAAATATTTTTATTCAACATGGATGCATTAAATTGATCAAAAACTACAGTAAAGACATTTGGGTCATTTTATAATTGTAGGTACATCTCATGTCCGTGAAGTATATTTTTAATAGATTTTCATCAATATAAAGCCGCTATGCTTAATTTTTTAAGTACACAATTATATTTTTCCCAATCACACTACTATATGTTGAAAAAGCCATACCTTTTGTTAAAAAATGATGTTCATATCACATAAAATCTTGGTATTCAGCTGTCCGATTTAATAAAGTTGCTCATTCTACTTTGCATTTAAGCATGAAAATTACCTCAAATATAAATTACTTTCATAGTTTTGTCTTTAGTTAGATTTGGTTATTAAGACTTTTGGATGTGCGCTTCAAAAATAACAAGCATTTATTTTGATATTACTTATTTTATTTGTGTTTATTTTATTTATTGTGTCAAGAGTAGATTAATTCAATGTCAACAGTGTTACCCAAGTATTACTGCTGCAAATTTTAACTAAAATGTATGTTTTATTTATGAAAATATATTTCTAAACATACCAAATGCTCAGTAGTTCTAGGCTTCCATGTTGAGTTATAGGCCCAAAACCCTAAAAATGTCAACTATGTTACCCAGTAAAGGTAACATGCTGGACAGTAGCAAACATAGATGGTATTTTATGCACATATTCCTACAGATTATATTTTCAAAGCAGCTATGTAAGGTCATGTTTGGGTTTTTGGGATAATGGAAAACTTTTTTCTTCACATTGTCAAATGCTAAATGTTTTTCTAAAAAAAAAAAATCATGCTTTCCATAAAAATATTAGCACCAAATCATCACTAAAATGATTTCTTAAGGATCATGCAACACTGAAAACTGGAGTAATGGCTGCTGAAAATTCATCTTTTCCATCACAGGAATAAATTACATTTACAAAATATATTAAAATAGAAAACAGCTGTTTTAAATGGTAATAATAATTCACAATATTACTGTTTTTACCTTATTTTGGATCAAATAAATGCAGCATAATAGACTACAATCAAAAATATAAAAAAAGACCAATCCCAAACTTTTGAACAGTCATAATCATTAATTTGCCTAAAATAACAATAAACCAAACCAGACTAATCTAATGAAAGTAACATTACATTTTGAAACTTATTTTAAAACTTTAATTCAGCTGACCTGGTGAGAGGATTGTGATAGCAGTAAGAAGAGCATGTTCCTCCTGCATCATCTGCAGCTCCCCGATGCTTTTATAGAAGTTAAACATGGGTGTGATAAACTCTTCAGATATCCCTGCAAATGAATAAAAGATATTCATGAAGATATACACCAAGCGTTGGTGTTTTTTTTTTTTTTGAATCACTCTAGTATGGAATATCTGGTATTGACAACGTCATTTATTACCTCAGCCACCTGTAACCACAAAAAAATATTTTTCTTTGAAGAGAGCACAGCACATATTTACATACCAGCCATTATTTAAAGTTAAATGAAGACCATGCCGCCTTTACTGAACTAAAGATCACATTAGTAGATACTTTTTTTCTATGGCACTGTCTTACCTTCATAAATTCTATATTTGTTTAAGCTTAAATCCACTTTATTTTTTCTATAAGAAAGCTCGGCCATTTGTAAATTTTATGTGTGAAGCTTCTGGTCTCATCCACGTCCATTTTTTTTAGCTGTCCAAAACAGCTTGTTTTCCTGCTTGATATTTCAGACTGGTGTGTCTTACCATATTAATTCCATGTATCATTTTAATTATTACCACAATAGTTTTACAATTTACTGCACTTGTTATTCTTCTCGCCATTTCCCTACAACTTTTGCATTAAATTAGAACACTTTAAGTATTCAGTAGTAAAACTGTTTGTTGAATGAAGGAAATGAAGTGTATGAAAATGTTTTACAACTGGCCTGTTTCATTCTGATGCCTCAGGGTGGCAGTGTTACCTATATTTAAAATTAACAGGGAGTGTCCTACGGATTTACTAAATCACACTATTTCCTTTTTGAAAGAATCCACAATATAAAATGTAGGCCTATTATATTTCATCCTATGCTCTTTTTAATCTGCTTTTGTCCTGTTGTCTCAGTAAAAAATATCTAAACCTTTATGAAACTAGATAAAGAAAGCAAAAAGTATTTTTTTTCAAAGATTGTATCTTGAGTGAGGTAAGAAAAGTAATTTAAAATGCAGTCTCTTAAAAAGAACTATTCATATCTTGTGCAAATCAGTTTATCTTGTTTAAGGAAAATGTATATATGTAATCCTGGACCACAAAACTAGTCATAAGGGTCAATTTGAATTTTCTGAAAGCGGTACAAATAAGCTTTCCATTGATGTATAGTTTGTTAGGATAGGGCAATATTTGGCTGTGGTACAAGTATTTGAAAATCTGAAATCTGAGGGTGGAAAAAAAAATCGAAATATTGAGAAAATCACCTTTAAATTTGTCCACATGAAGTTCTTAGCAAAGCATATTACTAATCAAACATTAAGTTTTAATACATTTATGATAGGAAATTTACAAAATATTCTCATGGAACATGATGTACTTAATATCCTAATGATTTTTGGCCATTCTGACTGAACAAAAACAGGAAATTAAACTAAATATATCTTAAGAAGATGATTCAGCAGTGTATTCACTGTCTGCTCTGAAAGAGACTTTCTGAAACTCCCTCAGCGTGCAATGGCAGATCATCAGGGGTCATGACCTTATTGCTTTCTATTGTCTGTTAGTTCAGAGCTGATCTGAATCTGGCCTCGGATCCCCGCAGCTGTGCGTTTCCACATTCAGTGGGATTCTCAGTAACAAGCCTGTCTTTGAAGGGCTTTCCTGTTTTTGTGCGAGGTCTTTGTCTTTATCATTATCATTGATATAATTATCATACTTTACTGGCTATGCGAGCCGAGAGCTCTTTTCTGATGTAAAGCGTTCAGTTTGAAGAGCCATAAGGGTTCGGTTTACAGACCGACCAATCAGGGAAACCCTCAGTGGGATCTGCCTCCCTGAAGACAGCTGGGACATTAAAAACATGACTTAATTCAACCGCCAAAATGTTAATATTTAAGAGAAACAGTGCTGGAGTGTAACAAACTCTTCAAAAACCCAGTATATACAAACAGTCGCCACTCCCGAGAGATAAAATGATCACAGCACGGAGACTCCTTTCACAGTTTCATTCATTTCCCTTCCGATGAAAGGATAACCTTTGTCATAACTTTCCAAAAAAAGGAGGGAGCAAAAAAAAACCCTGACGCATCACGAAGGCTTCACGCCAGAGAAATGTCAGAGGCGCTGAGAGCCAGAGAGTGGGACAATAGGCCTCTCGATGTTTAGATAGAGAACAATAGTCTCTTTAGACAGTGCGTCTATTTCTCCCCCGCTGGCCTTTTGCGTGAATATTCCTGAGCCTGTGCTGCAGGGAAAAAGAGTGATGGACTCAAACAGCCTATGTCACTCTGCATTCATCTGCCTGTGTAGAAATATTACGAACTGGACGGTCTGTCAATACTGAGAGGCTGAAAACTATCTTTGAAATGAAAGGTGATTCAGTGTGCAAAATAGGAGGGCTCTACTCTATCATTGATCATGCATTTTTCTTTAACCACAGCTCTGATATGAGATGTTATAAAGCACATGATATGATATTTGCTAGCCCTATGAGGGCTTTCCTCTTTGTTCTGTTCCTGGCAGTCATCCAGTGCTTAGACTTCTGTGAAACCGAAACCAGTTGGACTTCAGTGTTCTTTTACACATGTAATGCACACCACGGGATTATCAAGATGGCAAATTTCCTGTCGTTATTTAGGGCGGACTGATGCATTATTTATGTAACGTGCCTAGTGAACTTTATGGACTTTGTTCTGTAGTATGTGCACACCAGTTTGAAACCCAATCCCAGAGTCATGATTCCTTTGAACGCCCCATAAAAGCAGTTGAAGGTCATGAATTGTGCTGTAAATTATGCTGCTATTCAAATAATGAGCTCACCGCTCCTTCTGATCCTGTCCTCTAGCACCTCTGTGTGTCCATTCGGCTGTTTCTTGGAGAAGACCTGCGCCGAACGCAGGAACATTGCCTCCACAGCGGAACCTTTTAATAAAGCGATCTGATCTTCGTGGTCCAGAGATTGAAAACCTGCTCAGAAAACAAGAACCAGACAAATGTTTGCTTAGAACTGGTGGAGTTATTGCATTTTTCTCAGGACATCACTGTCATATAAAAAGTGTCACATGACCTTTTCTTGAACTATGTGATTTAATTTACAGAATCTGCTAAATGTTAATTATTTCACCAAAATATAAGGGATCATACAAAATGCATATTATTTTTTATTTGGTACTGACCTAAATAAGATACTGTGTTGTTACCTGAATGTATGTTTAGTGATAGTTGTTCATGAGTCCCTTGTTTGTCCTGAACAGTTAACAGGGTTCCCATGGATCATGGACTTTCTGGAATATCATGGAATTTTAAAAGGTCTATTCCAGTTATTGAAAGTCAGGGAATTTGATTTTTTTTTTTTGGTCCAAGTCATGGAATATCAGGGATTTTTGTTTGCTTTATTAAATTTTGTTTCCATTTATCAGGCTGTACCTGATAACTAAGACAAACATGCCAGGAAAATGACAACTTCAAGGACTGGGTGTAAAAAGTAGATGATAGAAAAGCAAAAACTAAATGTGAAGAAATAAAAAAAAAAAAACTGAATGATGAACTTGAGTACAAACAGAAAATCCTTCAGAGTGTTTAACCCCTGAAATCATAAATGAAACATAATTCTGTGAATAATTCAATGAATTTCTGTAGAAACAGTACAGAAAAAGCCAGTTTCCACCACTAAATAAAAAATAAAAAAAGGTTATTGCCACTTCTAGCAATTCTGACTTATTTTCTCACAATTGCATGATACAAACTCACATAAATTCAGAATTGTGAGATAAAAATTTGCAGTTGTGAGTTATAAAGTCAGAATTGCATGATATAAACTCGCAATTGAAAGTCAAGTCAGAATTGTGTGATATAAACTCAATAAACGCAATTCTGTGAACATCAGTATTTTTTCTCAGAAATGAGTTTATCTCACAATTCTGAGAAAAAAAGTCAGAATTGCGAGTTTTATCTTTCTTTTTTATTTAGTGGCAGAAACGGGCTTCTATAGTTTTGTACTAAAAATGTCTGTAAACAAGTAAATAAAGCTTGCAAATGGATGGATCCGTTCATTATAGGTCATGGAAATTCAGCTTTTTAGTCAGGAAATTTGAAGTCTGACTTAGAATGGGAACCCTGAGTTAAATTGCCCTCTGTTCTTCAGAAAAAATCCTTTAGGTCCCACAAATTTGTTAGTTTTTCAGCATTTTTGTGTATTTGAACCCTTTCCAACAATGACTGTATAATTTTGAGATTCATCTTTCCACAATGAGGACAACTGAGGGACTCATATGCAACTATTACAGAAGGTTCAAATGCTCACTGATGCTTCAGGGGAAGGAAACACAATGCATTAAGAGCATTAAAAGTTTGAAGACCAGGGTAAATTTAACTTTTTTAAACTGGAAAACGTAAATTATTTTTATTTTTATTATATATATAAAAAAAAAAAGATATTTAGACAGTATAAGAAAATATTACACATCTTCAATCTGTTCAAAAGTTTTCACCCCCTTAATGCATAGTTTTTTCTTCTTGAGCATCAGTGAGCATTTGAACCTTCTCTAATAGAAAAGATGGTTCTCAAAATCATACAGTCATTATTGGAAAGGGTTCAAATACACAAAAATGCTGAAAAACCAAAGAATTTGTGGGACCTGAAGAATTTTTCTGAAGGACAGCAGGCAGTTTTACTGTTCAGGACAAACAAGGGACTCATGAACAACTATCACTAAGTAAAAAAAATACACAGCTGTGTATCATTTAGGTAACAACACAGTATTAAGAATCAAGCGATGTAAACTTTTGAACGGGATCATTTTTATAAATTCAACTATTATTTTATCTTGTGGACTAAATGTAAATGTCTTTCATGTGAGATATCATATTCAGGTCAGTACTAAATAAAAAAATAATGTGCATTTTGTATGCTCCCTCTGATTTTGGTAAAATGATTAACATTTTGTTCTAGAATTTGAAAAACAGTACCTGGTATATTTTTTGTGAACTCAACCAGAACCTGAACGTGACTAGTTGCCATTTCGGTCAATAGAAGGAAGTTTTCTTCGGCATTAAATTGCTCTTGTAGCTGTGGACAGGTTAGAAGGGGGGGGGGGGGGGGGGGGGATAAGCATGCAAATAAGCCACTTTTTATGACATTGGGGTGGTGATAACCAAGGTTACGTAATGATTTAACAGCGATAAGAACAGACAATGTTGTTTACTGATTTTAACAGTAGCATTTGACTGGTTCGTGCATTAAAGAATCATAAAAAGATTTAAAGATTTAGAGACATAAAAAGTTGATCTCAAATAAGATAAAAAGTTAGGGTAGTTTTCTGATTATCGAGAAGACATACCAGTTTTTTCGCCATGTCCTGAGGGATCCGATGTTTGTTGTGAGCATCGACTATATAATTTATTAAAGCCTGCTGGTCTTGGCTCAGTTCTATATTCTCCTAAAATGAAGAAAATGTGCCAAAATTTGTGAATTAATAAACCTGTTTACCTAAAAGGCATTTGGATCATGGAGAAACTAGCTATGTGGAGTAATAAATAACAATTGGTGGTGTCATTTTTAATAACTAGCCAACTTCTGATCATGCACAGCCATTTTATAACCCTTCATCACAATGTTATCTTTCAGAGGTAGCCGTATATGTGAGCAAAAGTGAGACGAATAATGGTGAAAAGAATCATTGAGGTTGCCCTTTAACCTTTTATAGCACTTCAATAAAAGTGTCCATAGAACACCCTTAGTTTGCAATTACAGCTCAGAAGTTATACTGTAACAAGCATGGCGTCAAGTAAACTAGCTCAAATAATTAAAGTTGCACAACTCAAAAAGTGACAGTATGTTTGTTTTAAAAGTGGAAGTTTCACCACAGATTATAATAATAACAACACAATAAGACAGCACCTGTGTTCTTACCTTGGATGGTTTAGTGGTAGATACAACTTGTTTAGCGTCTCTACTGTCAACAACATCGTCCCCTGTACTTTCGTCAGATGAGGCCTTTGTGTTTTTCCTCAGCCTTTTAGATTTGCACTGGATTTCGGTTAACAAGCCTGAGTATGCAAATACAAAATTGGTCTGATTTTGATGCTAAAAGAAAATAGTCTTGGAAACATTAAAGACACAGACTGATATTTTATCTCATTTAAATCTACATTATTTGAACCCAAACATCTCAATTCATTCACTGCCCAAATACAACATTGTACCACTGTAGAACATTCACTCTAGAAAGTTGCTTTTGACTGCCAGCTAATAACTTTTATTGAGAAAAGATTTTAAAGTGTCTCGTCTGATTTCACAATGTGCGTGACTCTCAGGCTGGTATATTAGTTGAGCGGGAACAAGTTTTACAATGTTTACAGTGCTCTTACTCACACTCTGCCAGCATGCCCATCTCTTTGCACTTTCTGAGTCGACACTCTTGGCATTTCCTTCGCATGTACATGTCCATCTCACAGTTTCCTCCACTCTTACATTTATATACAGCATTCTTTGTGATACTCCTTCTGAAGAAACCTGAAAGAAATAGCACAGCATCAATAACTGAATAACTGAAAATGTTCAATATGCCACACATACAGTACACTATAATATTGGGAATCAGGATCCAGAACATCATACACACAGAAAAAACCGAACAAAGCTAAACATAACAAAACATTGAAATTTATGAATATTACCATGAACTGCAAAGCCCAAACAATATGCATTTCTAACATAGAAAAAAGGCTTTCTAAATGTCTCTTAAAGGGATAGTTCACCCAAAAATTTAAATTCTGTCTCTCATTACTTATCCTCATGCTGTTCCAAACCTGTAACACAAATTTGTCTTTGTACCCCAAATTAAGATATTTTTGATGAAATCCAAGAGCTTTCTGCCCCTGCATAGACAACAACGTAATATTCAAGGCTCAAAAAGGTCATAAGGACATTGTTAAAATAGTCCATCTGACATCTGTGGTTCAGCTGTAATTTTACAAAGCTAAGATAATACTTTTTGTGTGCAAAGAGAACAAAAATAACTACTTTATTCAAAAAGTTGTTATAACGTCGTTATTTTTGTATTCTTTGTGCACAAAAAATATTCTCGTAACTTCACAAAATTACGGTTGAATCATTGATATTTTATCAATGTCCTTACTACCTTTCTGGGCCTTGAACGTGGCAATTGTGTTGCTGTCTATGCAGGGTCAGAAAGCTCTCAGATTTGATTAAAAACATCTTAATCTGTGTTCTTAAGATGAACGAAGGTCTTATGGGTTTGGAACAACATGAGGGTGAGTAATTAATGACAGAATTTTCATTTTTGGGTGAACTATCACTTTAAATTTCAGAAGTTTCATGCATTTGATGTAGTCTAATCATTTTTTTCACGTTTTTGCATTTCCTTTTTTTAGCATTGTCATTAGGGGTTCAAGTGTGTGGAATTGTTAGAATCTCCAAGGATCAGCAATTTCCATGTAAAACTGTTCGAACTATAAGTCATATATATATATATATGCCCCAAACGGCCTGATGGGGGCGCTACATCATATCAATAATTATAAAAAAAAATGAACTTTCGATTCCCTGACGCAAAGGGACAACAAAACTTTCGAAAGGGGCAATGCCACTTTTAGTAAAATGCCTATAACTCCTGAACAGAATGAGATATATTTGCCAACCTCAGAACACTTATGTAAAAGCTCAGTCTAAGGCCACAAGACAAAAATCGCGTCCACTGGGGGTGAAATCACATTTTTCAAGTGTGTAAATGATTGTATATTGCGCAGTCTTTCACATATACACAAAATATGGTAAATTACCATATTACTTTGTTAAATTATTGGTTTAGGTGGTTACTGGTTTGCTAAATAATGTATTTTTTAATATATGCTTATATGCCTTAAAGAGCTTGAACCCCAGTAATCACTGCTTGCAGCTATATTTAAAATTGCATCCCTATCAGAACAGACCTGAAATCCATTTTTGGGTCACATTTCCATAAGATCCACTGTTTTGGCAAACAAAATAAATAAAAAAAGTTATTGTGCTACTCCCTAAAAAAGTAACTAATTACATTACTTAGTCATTTTTATGCAAATTACTAATGTGTTACATTACTTTTGGGTTACTTTTTAAATCTGGGCAGGGTTTGCTTGCCCAGCTATTTCACCACAAAAAGGAAACAAAAAGTAACTGGCGTTACTATTTTGAAAAAGTAACTTAGATATTCTCTTGTGAATGAAAAAGTAATGCGTTACTTAACCAGTTACTTGAAAAAAGTAATCCTTGTTACCCCCAACACTGATGTGTGACAGTTAAAATGGCAAGAAACTATTCTCTAATTCTGAAAACCATAGTAAAAAAAATTTGAAACAACAGCAGCGACCGTACAAGTCTAAACTATTAGGAGAAACAAGAAGGCCACTTTGTAAACACAGATCAAGGAATAGGTTCATTGCAGCCCATGTAACGTATGGTGTAATGTTTAAGACATTACGTTCGGTACTGTAATACAGATACTCTTGGATGCTCGATTTTCAGTTCTAGGCAGCAGACAAACATGTGCAGTTGTTTTTGGAACAGGTAATTATTCCAGCATGAGCCCATGAGCACAATGACACACATTAACTTTGCATGGCGGCGTGTGGCTCTGGTTGCCTAGATCATTATTCAGCAGAAAGCTGAGAGGGAACCCAATCCAAACTGAACGTGAAGGAGCACCAAACCCAGCCAAGCCTGTGGGACTCGGGACACATAGCCTAGCATCTGCCCTTTGGGCATTGTCCATGCACAGGTGGAATTACACTTGCAGTCATTCAGCCAATGATTTTCCAAAGAGCTAAATTTGGCACGTGGGGTTCCATGTCAATTATTACATCCTTCATAAGCTATGTAGCCATGGATAGGCACACTACCATATCCATGAAGGTTCAAGGGTGAACAAAAGAGGTCACAAAACAAAGGTGCAACTGTATATTGTTACAGTGTATATATTTAATAAATATAAATTGCAAAGCTCTCCACCTTATTTTTCCTATAAGAGTGGGTGCAGACATTTGTAAATTTTATAGTTCTGGCTACCTTTCTAATCCACGTCCAGCTATTTTTAGCTGTACAAAACACCCCATTTTGTCGCTTGATATTGCAAATGTGTGTGTCTTACAGTGTTATTTAAATGTATTATCTTAATTGTGAACACACTGGTTTTAGTGCAAACAGTTGTACCATTTACTGCACATTGTTATTCTTATAGTTATTTCCCTATAGCGGCTAATGAACTGGAAGTCTCACCAATAAGCTTAATTCCACGTTGAAGAATTGAAGAGTGTTTGGCCTTTAAGCTTAATTGTGCAATTTCTGTGCCTCACGCAACAAATAGCCCTGAAATCTCAGCACAAGTTGTAAACTGTACTTGTTTGATTCATGAAGACTCATTAGTGTAATTTGTTGGGAATCAGACTACACAGGCCGTGCTGTATTTTTTTGCTCAATAAAAAGAGCAGACTCACTGGAGTCAACTGTCTGTGAATCAGGCTACACTGGTTGCACTGTATGGATTTGATTTACTACAGAGAACAATACTCTTAAGATTGATTTGTTCGGAAATCGGACTGCACTGGTCAATCTGAACGATTGTTTTAATTCACTAATAAGATTCGACACATTAGATTCATTCATGTATGTTTTTGATTTACTAAAAGAACCAGCTTATAAGATTCACTTGTTTGGGAATCTCTAACAAGTGTATTTAAAGGGATAGTTCACCTAGAAAGGAAAATTCTGTCGTTCCAAACCTGTAAGAGCTTCGTTCATCTTCGGAGCACAAATTAAGATGATATTGAAGAAATCTGAGAGCTTTCTGACCCTGCATAGACAGCAAGGGTCTTTCCACATTTAAGGTCCAGAAAGGTACCAAGAACATTGACAAAATAGTCTATGTAACATCAGTGGTTCAACCGTAATTTTATGTAGCTACAAGAATACTATTTTGTCGATGTTCTTGGTACCTTTCTGGACCTTGAACGTGGGAGGACCTTTGCTGTCTGTGGAGGGTCAGAATGCTCTTGGATTTCAAAGAAGATGAACACAAGGGTGAGTGATTAATGATCAATTTTTTGAAAAAAATCAATTAATTTTTATTTTTGGGTGAACTAACCCTTTAAGGTAATGGTACCAACCATCAGATTGATCCCACTGCTTTTTTGACTGGTTCAGGTTCTGATTAAGAACCGGTTCTTGGTTACCGACCCTGAAAAGCTTGTTCAGAACTACATGCTTTCGTAACTGAAAACGGCAGCAAAAATAGTATAAATCAAGGTATTCACCTTTACATCCTTCACATGTGAGTGCATTGTAGTGATACCCTGATGCTTTATCTCCACAGACCACACACAGTTCCTCGCCTTTGCTCCGCCCGGAGTGGGCAGCGTGTCTGGGTCTTTTACACACGGTTGGGACAACAGGGCAAGACTCTTCCAGCTCATTATCAAAGCCGCCCTCCAACGGTCCTTTTCTCATCTCAAACATGGTGGATGGAGAGTACCACTCCTCCCCGCTGTACTGTGGGTAGCAGTGCTGACTGGAGTAGTATGATGGTGATGACATGGAGGGCTCCACCGAGGTGTACTGCATGCTGGGATAGCTGGTGAAAGGCATGACCTCCTGGTCCTGTAGCAAAGGACTATTCTGCTCTGCCAGAATATCTAAGGAGAAGATGGCAGGAGTGAGCGGAGCTTGTCAGTTTACATGTGACATGGAGATGCAAAGCTCAAGTTCACCTTACTGTTAGCCCAGCATGGTGCACTAATAGCTCGTACGCCAACGTGACGATTAGTGAAACTACAACATGCTGAGGTACTGTTACTTTGCAGACACCATCAGAGCCATTAAGATTGACACTACCTCATAAATGAGTATTAAAAACTGTCTAGGAACATAATCAGCCTCTATCCAACTAGTACACTTTAAAAAAAATGCTAAACTCAAATGCTGGGTTCAGCTTTTATCATTTTATTGGGTTATTTTTAACATTTTACCCAGGTGCTTGGTAATTTTTTGCACTCTAAAAATGCTGGGTTATTTTTTTAACTCAAATGCTGGGTTCAGCCTTTTGGTTCATTTTATTGGGTTATTTTTTAAACATTTTTATCCAGGTGCTAGATAATTTGTCGGCACTCTAAAAATGCTGGGTTAGTTTTTTAACCCAAATGCTGGGTTCAGCCTACTGGGTGATTTTATTGGGTTATCTTTAACATTTGACTGAACCCAAATGCTGGGTTCAGCTGGGTTCAGTCTTTTGGTTCATTTTATTGTTTTTTTTTTTTACATTTTTATCCAGGTGCTGGGTAATTTGTCTGCACTCTAAAAATGCTGGGTTAGTTTTTTTTTTAACCCAAATGCTGGGTTCAACCTTTTGGTTCATTTTATTGGGTTATTTTTTAAACATTTTTATCCAGGTGCTGGGTAATTTGTCTGCACTCTTAAAAATGCTGGGTTATATGTTTTTAACCCAAATGCTGGGTTCAGCCTGTTTTTTTACACAGGTGCTGGGTAGTTTTTCTGTAACTCAGCTGCTGGGTATTTTTTACTACTAATACAAATGATGAACCCCCTCACGCATGTAACCCAGTTTTAGGTAGTTTGTGTCAAACCGTTTAAAACTGGATACTTTTGTCAACGGCCATTTTGTGTTCTATCCTGAGAGAAAACTTGACTAACGGGAAACTTCCTGAATGGAATCAAGATATGTATTATGTTGTATTCCTATGAAATTATTACTGTATAAATAGGAAAACATCTGTAGTCTCACATATTACTGATAGTCTACTGACAGCAGTTTCCTTCCCACAGATTCCCAGTGGTTGCTCTTGCTGTCACATCCTAAAACATTTATTGATTTTTTTTTTTTTTGAAGATTTTATGACATTGAATAAAAAAAATATTGTATAAGAACTGTTCTTCACCTATAAATATAAACAGATATTGGATATAGGTTGACTGACCCAGCGCTATGTCAAAATAAGTTTATAAAACCCAACAAGCTGGGTCAAAATAACTCAGTATGTGTTCTGTCCAATATTTACCCAGCGCTGGTTTGCCAAATAACCCAAAAATGGTTGTTGTTAACCCAAATTTGCTTCAGTTTCTGACTCATAGTTTTATCACCCACATATATGAATCATTTTCACATAATTCATTACAAAAACATGAAAAACAAAAACAGTTATGTAAGATTTGTTCTTAAAACTTTATAAATTATTCCTTAGCGTGTGTCTCATTTTAGTTCCTGAACACCTTCATACTTCCTACAGAAGTGCTAGTGTGAACAAAGGTTGCTAAATATGAATCATGTTCACATTATTCATCACAAAAACATCATTATTTTTTCATTTATTCACCCAGCAAATGGGTAAATGTTTAAAACCCAACAAGCTGGGTCAAAATAACCCAGCATGTGATCTGTCCAGTATTTACCCAGTGCTGGGTTGCCAAATAACCCCAAAATGGTTGTTTTTAGCCCAGCATTGCCATAGCCCAGAGTGTAGCAGTAGATTTTGTGAAATAAAATGTACATAATACAGAAGTTATATATATATATATATCATAATTTGATTGTTGAGGGCACTTTTAGTTTGTAGGAAGTAGGTTTAAAGGTATTCGCTTACAAACTGTTTTGACTATTATCAATCAAGTCCAAAAACATACATTTATGCAAGTACATACTTAAGTACGTAGTTAATGTATTGATCTGCTTCCAGGGGGCATGATATTAAAGTTAACCAAAAAAAATCTAAATGCGTCTTATAGATCTTAGTGTGAATAATTCATCCATGCGTATGTTTCTTTTTCATAACTCGATCTTGAATTAAAACGTCCAACTTCTCTCTGTTGTTTTTACATAAGCCCCGCCTCTTTCTTACATTTTACATCTGCTTCTATTCAACCAACAACTGATAGATAGAACAAAGACCCTCCCTAATTTCTTTTTTGTTTTGATAATCCGTTTTACTAGGCTGTAAATAATATGAGAGGAAAACTGTTGGTGCATTGCGATCTGTAGCTATTTTTGTTACATCAGTAAGTTGCTGTAAACTTGCTTAGCAAGACTGTTTGTCCACAATACAGCAGTTGACCTAAAAGAGAAAACTGACTATAAAAGAACCATGTGTACTTTAATAACTGCTACAGCACACCTTGTGGCAACGCAGAGAATTTGGCATGTAACTTCTGTTACGTATTGCGCTATAAACCACAGTCTGACCTTTGTCAGAACACAATGCTAGAAATAACGTTTAAATACCTAACAATTTGATATATTTGCATGTTTCAAATCTAATGAAACAAAAAAAGGTTTTCCTCCAAATGTAACTTTAAAGTAAAAAACATTTGTAGTATATCTACACTACATCTACACAAAATTTAGTCGACGACACATGCTATAATATGCTAACTGCTTCAGTATCATGAGATGGTACTGACCTGAAGCCTTCTCCTGAACCATGGCCATTTCAGTGCGGCCCAGTTAGGGTACAGATCATTAGCCGAATTGATTCCTAACCATCCAAGTGTTTCTTCAATGCCTCAGCCTGTCTGTGTGTCTCTTTTCATAAAGTATTCCCGTTCCCGAACACCTTCATACTTCATACATAAGTGCTAGTGTGAACAAAGGTTGCTATAGTTGCTCATTAACCTGACGGTCACAATTCCCTCATTACAGGTAGGATCGATCTAGTTTTATAAATGTCAACCAGGACAAAACATGCTGACGTGTGGTTGTAAAATTAAAGGTGACAGTTTCACTTTTTTTGCAACTGCTAATAAGACAAATTTGCAGTAGTTTCTGACTCATAGTTTTATTTCATCACCCACCATGGCACAGATAGCATTGGCATAACAAAGGAAATATGAATGTGAATTTCCAATATACTCACCAAAAAAGTGCGAGCTCTCTGATAGGGGGAACGCATCACTGGGTGGGATCTGTAAAGGTCCCACCACATTGACGTCATGGCCCACCCACTCATTCATTCAGAAGCCTGTGTGTTGAGTCTGGCGTCAAAAGATCCCTCAGTCCAGAATGGAAGTGAATGATGGGGTTAATCCTGTTTCTTCAAGAGAGTAACAAATGGAGGAAGTGGTTTCTTTACGTACAAATGGAGGCAGTTTTTATTGCAAATTAAGGTATTGACGCAATATAGTAAAACGCGTCACGTAAATTGTTACACTTTGATTTAGATGCTGCTTCTCATAAAAAAATCATTGATTGAAGTTAGCATGTGAACTTTTTATGCTACAGCAATATCATTCAGATTGAATTTAGATTTCCTTGAGATTAGGAGGACAAGGTCCTGAAGTCATAACAGAAGTCTAGAACATAGCTTTCTAACAAATGATTGTTTTCAACTGGAAATGCTGCAGTTGATTGACCTTTGCTCCAGTTTCATCTCTGGTCGTTTTGTTTAGCACATGCACTGAAGAGTCTGGCACTGGATTTTATTATCTTGGCTTTTTCCATGATTTTCAAACAGTAAACTATATGCCCTCTTCATTTTGGATTATTTAAATCATGTTATGATATCATTCCACAATATTTCATCCAGTTAGCTCAGCTTTTTTTTATCTACAGACCAGGTTAGAAGATTTTAACACTCCTTTAAGTTTCAAAACCTTTTTATAATCCTAATAGGCATAGCTAACATGTTGTGTTTGCTAAAATGAAATCTGATTATTTTTCAAAAGTTTACCTACACTGTAACTTTAAATGAGATTTTAATTACTTTAACTTTTAGCTCAATGAAACAAGGTTTTAATTACTTTACTTCACAGCACTATTACTTAGAAACCATAAATTGAACACAATGAACATGATGCATATAAATTTGTTTTGTGCTTTGTAATGTGTTTTCCCTCATTAAAATACACATGCAGATTTCAAATAAATAGCAAAGCCTCATTAATGGTGTGCAAAATGAAAAAAACGACATGATAAATTTTCACCTTATGCACTAAAATATCAACATTAGCATGCCTACTTGTGTTCATTTGCAACTGTATTAAAAAAAAAACAAAAAAGTTTTAACAGTGCAGTTTTACAACATTCCTGCCTTGTGTAAATAACAGCAGAGAAAACTGGTTCTTCTAAGAAAAGGTATGAAAAACAGGTATGATCGATCTATTTTTAGAAAAGTCATCTATAAGACAAAACATGCTGATGCAAACTTTTAAAATTAATGTTGAGTTTCTGCTAAAAAACAGAAATTTGCCGCAGTTTTCTGACTCATAGTTTTATCACCCACATGTATGAATCATTTTCACGTAATTTCCGACAAAAATATGATTTATTATTTATTCATCTTGAAGTTATTGTGCATTAATGGAAGGTTTGTTCTTAAAAGTTCATAAATTAGTGTGTTTCATTTTCATTTCCTGAACACCTTCATACTTCCTACAGAAGGGCTAACGTGAACAAAAATTGCTATATATGAATCATTTTCATATTCATAATGACAAAAACATCATTTATTCATTTTCAGTTTTTTATGAATTCGTTCTTACACTGCCATTCAAAAGTAATGTCTTTTAAAGTCTCTTATGATCATCAAAGTTGCATTTTTTAAATCAAAAATACAGAAAAAACTGTAATATTATATTTCACTCTAATAAGAAAAACTTTAAAAAGTTGTTTCAACTTAAAAAAAGTATGTGTTCGTGCTGCCTTAAAATGTTAAGTTTAGTCAACATTAAATGTTAAGTTGTACTACCTAAAAAAAGGTAGATATTTCAGTTGAGTAAACTTACATTTTTAAGGCAGCGTGAACACTTACTTTTTTAGGTTGAAACAACTTTTTTAAAGTTGTTTTTTTTACAGTGTGTAATTTAATCAGGAAATCTTAATATGCTTTAAAATATAATTCATTTCTATGATGAAAAGCTGAATTTTCAGCATCATTACTCCAGTCTTCAGTGCCACATGATCCTTCAGAAGTTTTTTTAAACCTGTGATACTTTTTTCAGGATTCTTTGATGAATACAAGTTAAAAAGAACAGCATTTATTCCAAATAGAAGTCTTTAACTATCACTTTCAAATATTTAACACATCCTTATTAATGTCTTTCAGGCAAAGAAAGAAAAAAAATTACTAAAATCAAACTTTTAAACAGTAGTGAATATTGTCACAAAAGATTTCTATTTAAAATAAATGCCGTTCTTTACGATGTTTTATTCATCATTTCACTAAATCCTTAAAAAAATGACAATGTTTCCAATAATGATGATAAATCAGCACATTAAAATGATTTCTAAAGGATCGTGTGACACTGAAGACTGGAGTAATGATGCTGAAAATTCAGCTTTGCATCACAGGAATAAACTGTATTTTAAAATGTATTAAAATAGAAAAACACTATTTTAAATTGCATGAGTATGTGAATAAAATGTGTGTCTGAATAAATAAGCGTTCCAATGATGTATGGTTTGTTAGAATAGGACAATATTTGGCCGAGATACAACTATTTGAACATCTGGAATCTGAGGGTGCAAAAAAATACTGGGAAAATCGCCTTTAAAGTTGTCCAAATGAAGTTCTAGCAATGCATATTACTTAGCAAAAATTAAGTTTTGATACATTTACAGTAGGAAATTTACAAAATATCTATAGAGTGTATTTTTTGCTATTGCTACAAATAAACCCCAGCGACTTATGACTGGTTTTGTGGTCCAGGGTCACATATTTCTCATTATTATATATTTTTTTCTGTATTTTTAATTAAATAAACACAGCCTTGATGAGCAGAAAAGACTTCTTTTAAAAACATTACAAAAATGTACTGATCCCAAACTTTTGAACAGCATGTCTGCTTATGTTCATTTGATACAGTATAAAGCAGCCAATGCTTGTTTTCTCTCAACAGTGCATTTTTACGACATTTCCACGCTTAAATAATACAAGAGGAAACGCTGGTTCTTTTAAGAAAAGATTTAGGATATATGAACGAGGCCACAGTGTTGCGAACTACTATGAAACCAGGCCTCAACCGCTAGCGGTACTGATTGAAACATCGGTCACAACAACTATTTCCCCTCATAGGACTTTTTATATATTATTAATCAAAGCCCATAATTTCCCATGAGCTTACATACTAGTACACACGGAGGGTCTCCATAACAGTGCCATTTCATATCAATAAATCTTCACACCTGCCCTGATCACCAAAAGTAATAGTAAGCTATAACACATGATTTATTTTAGTAACAAATCAGAAATATAAAATTCGTACCTATTGCTTTAACAGACGCTGTGTGTTCCTGGGCCCGGTCTTGATATTTGAAGCCATCAGTATTTGGGAATAAGCATGAAGCGCATTCGGTGTAGCAACTAGACAGAGTGGATGGGGTCATGGGGAAACGGGACAGTGGTTATTAATTAAACTATCTATCTGTTTCTCTTCATGAGTTCTAACAGTCCCTCCCTCTCCCATCAGCTCCAAACTTTGGCGGACAGGCCTACAAATGCAGCATTACCTCCTTAATAGCAAGATAACCAGTACAGCACACCCTTCTTCCCAACGCATTCTCTACAGATACAGACACATACTCATGTAAACACTATTATTACTCAACGATGCTAGTCTCTCGTGTAATTTAAAGCGTTTGGATAGAAATACACCAGCTCTGATTTGCCTCATCACTGAAAACTTTGATATCCGATGCTTGTTTTCGAATTATGAGCTTGGTTCATTGCCATTTGGTTATATTACCTATTATTGGATATTAGTGTGGAGAGAACAGTAGGCTGCTTCAGGGTCTGATGAATTGCCCAATAAGCAATTATTGCAAGTTGGCTCATGATGTTATAAATGGGGATGATGACACATTTTGCAACACATGGCAGGCTGACATTAGTAGCAATTTCAAGAATTAAGCTTTAAACGATCTGTTGCATAGAGTGCTTCTTAAAGATGTTCCCAAATTATACTTTCAAATGCACATTTACAAGATGTGATTGCGTCATTTGTCTTTTTAACTTTGGTTGTTAGAGTATGTGAGGTATTTTATATCAAGGGTTTGCAGTCTTTATTCAATCAAGGATTTTTTAAGTAATACTTCAGAATTGCCATTAATATATTCATATTTATAATATTTATTAAATATAACAACAAACAAGTTGCATAGTCCTTATGCTTGTTCATTCAAATTAAATTTCTGGAAAAAATAAAATAAATAAAAATTGTGTGTGTGTGTGTGTGTGTGTGTGTGTGTGTGTGTGTGATATATATATATATTATTTGTCTTTAATATATTAATAATTATCAAAAGTAATAATGAAACAAGTTGCATAATCCTTATTATGCTTATTCATTCTAATTATATTTCTAGGAAAAAATTATATATATATATGATTATTATTGTTTTTAGAATTGGCAAAAAAGTAAATAAATAAATTAATAAATAAAGTAATTAATATTACAACTAAAAACATCAAAAGCAAATAGCAAAATTACTAACAATTAACTACATTTAAATTAAAATAATATAAAAATAAAAGCTAAATAAATTCAGTGTATTAAAAAACTATAATAGTAATATGATTTTTTTTTTTTCAGAACTGGCGAACCTTAATTTTTTTTGACATTAATATATTCATATTTATAAAATTTCATAATGAAACAAGTTGCATAATCCTTATTATGCTTGTTCATTCTAAATATATTTATTCCTGGAAAGAAAAAAAAGATTAATACGAAACAAGTTGCATAATCCTTATTATTAAATAAATTACATTTCTGGGATATATATATATAAACTGGCAATCCTACATTTTTTGTACAACATTGAGTTCTAAATAAAGAATTGTGGACATTCACTAAAATAAAGCGTAACTAAAATCTGAAATGTTTAGATGAAAAACCTAAAACTGAAATAACAATGTAAAAAGTAGTACAAAAAAGGGGAAAAAAGTATAAATTATTTTTTTAATATAAAAAAATAAAATAAGCAAAAGCAAATAGCAAAATTACTAACAATTAAGCAATTAAGCTAAATCTAAACTGAAATAATATAAAAATAAGAGCTAAATAAATTCAGTATATTAAAAAACGTATAGTAAGTGATACTACTAATAAGAGCTCTGCTACCTATCAAGGTATCCTAGTTTTGTTTATTTTATTTTTTTTTTAAAGCTGTAAATAAAGTTTTTGAGTATGTTTTATTATAATACCAGAGTACCATTTTGGACTTCAAAATTTCCTGTTAAATTCAGTGTCACTTGCTGTTTCTGTGCAATTACTTGTGAAATTTTACTTACAATTTCCAAGTGCAAATCCTGTATCATTTACTTCAATGTACAAATGCATAGATGATATAATGAGTTCTCTATGCCATGCCGTGACATTTCCATGAGTCACACCCCACTTGAGAGATGTAATTTGACCAAAATGTGATGAAGAGCAGCGTCTCGCTATAATTGCGAATGTATCTAAAAACAAGCTCTTAATCATTTACCGGCTGTTGCTCCATCCACAGAGGGCCCTTCTGAGTCAACACACAGCTCTCTGAAATAAACAAAACCTTTGCCATAGGCTGGCGGCTGTTTGTGGAGGGTGGGGGAGGTATGGATGGCCTTGTGAGAAGGACACGTTCACGGCTACATTAAAAAACTATTATCAAACACTTCGGCTCTTTTCCGAGTCACACAGTACAGTATGTGTGATTTTAACTGGAAGTCCATTGTTTATTTATGAAATTTTGTATTGAATC